>JAYJMM010000023.1:0-700000 GCA_037349105.1 Limnomonas spitsbergensis
CATGCACTTTACCCCCCCCTGGTCCCATGCACCCCCCATGCATGCACTTAACCCCCCCCTGGTCCCATGCACCCCCCATGCATGCACTTTACCCCCCCCTGGTCCCATGCACCCCCCATGCATACACTTTACCCCCCCCCTGGTCCCATGCACCCCCCATGCATACACTTTACCCCCCCCTGGTCCCATGCAAGCCCATGCATACACTTAACCCCCCCCTCCCTGGTCCCATGCAAGCCCCATGCATGCACTTAACCCCCCTCCCTGGTCTCATGCAAAGCCCCATGCATGCACTTTACCCCCCCCTCCCTGGTCCCATGCAAGCCCCATGCATACACTTAACCCCCCCTCCCTGGTCTCATGCAAGCCCCATGCATGCACTTAACCCACCCTCCCTGGTCCCATGCAAGCCCCATGCATGCACTTAACCCCCCTCCCTGGTCCATGCAAGCCCCATGCATGCACTTAACCCCCCTCCCTGGTCCCATGCAGCCCCATGCATGCACTTTATAGCCCCCCCCCCCTCCATTCCCATGCAACCCCCATGCACTTTACCCCCCCCCCCTGGTCCCATGCACCCCAGGTACTCCTACAATGTGCCGGAACCCACCGTGGCCTGCCAGGCGCGACGGCCATTCTTGCCGCCCAGCGTCGCTCGGCCTGCATCCACGCGGCGTCCGTGGCGCTCGCGGGCCTGCTGCCCCTACTACAGCGACGCGGCGCGGCTAGGGGGCCCATCGACCCGTCTGACAAGGTGCGTTGTGCCGTTGCAAGGTCCCGTGCCACACACACACACACACACACACACACTCCTCACCCCCGCAGGGTGCTTACGGTTTGAGGGTTGAGGGTTGCTCCCTTCCCCTGCCTTATTGCTCCCTTTGTGAGGGTTCTGTGGATATCAAGACCCCTCTTCCACGATCTCAAACATTCACATACTCCTCCCCCCCCCCATTCACATACTCTGCTGCCCAGCCAACGCACCCCCCTCCCCCCACCAGCCATGCCCCCCCCAACCCTGCTCTGCTGCCCAGCCAACGCACCCCCCTCCCCCCACCATCCATGCTCCCCCCAACCCTGCTCTGCTGCCCTCTCCACAACGTACTGTTGCCCAGCCAACGCACCCCCTTCCCCACACCAGCCCCGCCCCCCCAACCCTGCTCTGCTGCCCAGCCAACGCACCCCCCTCCCCCCACCAGCCATGCTCCCCCAACCCTGCTCTGCTGCCCAGCCAACGCACCCCCCTTCCCCCCACCAGCCATGCTCCCCCCAACCCTGCTCTGCTGCCCAGCCAACGCACCCCCCTCCCCCCACCAGCCATGCCCCCCCAACCCTGCTCTGCTGCCCAGCCAACGCACCCACCTCCCCCCACCAGCCATGCTCCCCCCAACCCTGCTCTGCTGCCCAGCCAACGCACCCCCCTTCCCCCCACCAGCCATGCTCCCCCCAACCCTGCTCTGCTGCCCAGCCAACGCACCCCCTCCCCCCACCAGCCATGCCCCCCCCGAATCCTGCTCTGCTGCCCAGCCAACGCACCCCCCTCCCCCGACCAGCCATGCCCCCCCCGAACCCTGCTCTGCTGCCCAGCCAACGCACCCCCCTCCCCCCACCAGCCATGCTCCCCCCAACCCTGCTCTGCTGCCCAGCCAACGCATCCCCCTCCCCCACCAGCCATGCTCCCCCCAACCCTGCTCTGCTGCCCAGCCAACGCACCCCCCTCCCCCCACCAGCCATGCCCCCCCCCCAACCCTGCTCTGCTGCCCAGCCAACGCACCCCCCTCCCCCCACCAGCCATGCCCCCCCCAACCCTGCCCTGCTGCCCTCTCCACAACGTACTGTTGCCCAGCCAACGCACCCCCTCCCCCCACCAGCCATGCCCCCCCCAACCCTGCCCTGCTGCCCTCTCCACAACGTACTGTTGCCCAGCCAACGCACCCCCCTCCCCCCACCAGCCATGCCCCCCCCAACCCTGCCCTGCTGCCCTCTCCACAACGTACTGTTGCCCAGCCAACGCACCCCCCTCCCCCCACCAACCATGCCCCCCCCAACCCTGCCCTGCTGCCTGCACAACTTACTGTTGCCCAGCCAACGCAACCCCCCTCCCCCCACCAGCCATGCCCCCCCCAACCCTGCCCTGCTGCCCTCTCCACAACGTACTGTTGCCCAGCCAACGCACCCCCCTCCCCCCACCAGCCATGCCCCCCCCAACCCTGCCCTGCTGCCCTCTCCACAACGTACTGTTGCCCAGCCAACGCAAACCCCTCCCCCCACCAGCCATGCCCCCCCCAACCCTGCCCTGCTGCCCTCTCCACAACGTACTGTTGCCCAGCCAACGCACCCCCCTCCCCCCACCAGCCATGCCCCCCCCCAACCCTGCTCTGCTGCCCAGCCAACGCACTCCCATCCCCCACCAGCCCCGCCACCGCCAACCCTGCTCTGCTGCCCAGCCAAAGCACTCCCCTCCCCCCACCAGCCATGCCCCCCCCACCCTGCTCTGCTGCCCAGCCAACGCACCCCCCTCCCCCCACCAGCCATGCTCCCCCCAACCCTGCTCTGCTGCCCAGCCAACGCACCCCCCTCCCCCCACCAGCCATGCCCCCCCCACCCTGCTCTGCTGCCCAGCCAACGCACCCCCCTCCCCCCACCAGCCCCGCCCTCCCCAACCCTGCTCTGCTGCCCAGCCAACGCACTCCCCTCCCCCCACCAGCCCCGCCCCCCCCAACCCTGCTCTGCTGCCCAGCCAACGCACCCCCCTCCCCCCACCAGCCATGCCCCCCCCACCCTGCTCTGCTGCCCAGCCAACGCACCCCCCTCCCCCCACCAGCCCCGCCCTCCCCAACCCTGCTCTGCTGCCCAGCCAACGCACTCCCCTCCCCCCACCAGCCCCGCCCCCCACAACCCTGCTCTGCTGCCCAGCCAACTCACCCCCTCCCTCCACCAGCCATGCCCCCCCCAACCCTGCTCTGCTGCCCAGCCAACGCACTCCCCTCCCCCCACCAGCCCCGCCCCCCCCAACCCTGCTCTGCTGCCCAGCCACTCACCCCCCTCCCCCCACCAGCCATGCCCCCCCCCAACCCTGCTCTGCTGCCCAGCCAACGCACTCCCCTCCCCCCACCAGCCATGCCCCCCCCAACCCTGCTCTGCTGCCCAGCCAACGCACCCCCCTACCCCCACCAGCCCCGCCCCCCCCCCAACCCTGCTCTGCTGCCCAGCCAACGCACCCCCCTCCCCCCACCAGCCATGCTCCCCCCAACCCTGCTCTGCTGCCTAGCCAACGCACCCCCCTCCCCCCACCAGCCATGCCCCCCCCCAACCCTGCTCTGCTGCCCAGCCAACGCACTCCCATCCCCCCACCAGCCCCGTCACCCGCCAACCCTGCTCTGCTGCCCAGCCAAAGCACTCCCCTCCCCCCACCAGCCATGCCCCCCCCACCCTGCTCTGCTGCCCAGCCAACGCACCCCCCTCCCCCCACCAGCCATGCCCCCCCCCACCCTGCTCTGCTGCCCAGCCAACGCACCCCCCTCCCCCCACCAGCCCCGCCCTCCCCAACCCTGCTCTGCTGCCCAGCCAACGCACTCCCCTCCCCCCACCAGCCCCGCCCCCCACAACCCTGCTCTGCTGCCCAGCCAACTCACCCCCTCCCTCCACCAGCCATGCCCCCCCCAACCCTGCTCTGCTGCCCAGCCAACGCACTCCCCTCCCCCCACCAGCCCCGCCCCCCCCAACCCTGCTCTGCTGCCCAGCCAACTCACCCCCCTCCCCCCACCAGCCATGCCCCCCCCCAACCCTGCTCTGCTGCCCAGCCAACGCACTCCCCTCCCCCCACCAGCCATGCCCCCCCCAACCCTGCTCTGCTGCCCAGCCAACGCACCCCCCTACCCCCACCAGCCCCGCCCCCCCCCAACCCTGCTCTGCTGCCCAGCCAACGCACCCCCCTCCCCCCACCAGCCATGCTCCCCCCAACCCTGCTCTGCTGCCCAGCCAACGCACCCCCCTCCCCCCACCAGCCATGCTCCCCCCAACCCTGCTCTGCTGCCCAGCCAACGCACCCCCCTACCCCCACCAGCCCCGCCCCCCCCCCAACCCTGCTCTGCTGCCCAGCCAACGCACCCCCCTCCCCCCACCAGCCATGCTCCCCCCAACCCTGCTCTGCTGCCTAGCCAACGCACCCCCCTCCCCCCACCAGCCATGCCCCCCCCCAACCCTGCTCTGCTGCCCAGCCAACGCACTCCCATCCCCCCACCAGCCCCGTCACCGCCAACCCTGCTCTGCTGCCCAGCCAAAGCACTCCCCTCCCCCCACCAGCCATGCCCCCCCCACCCTGCTCTGCTGCCCAGCCAACGCACCCCCCTCCCCCCACCAGCCATGCCCCCCCCACCCTGCTCTGCTGCCCAGCCAACGCACCCCCCTCCCCCCACCAGCCCCGCCCTCCCCAACCCTGCTCTGCTGCCCAGCCAACGCACTCCCCTCCCCCCACCAGCCCCGCCCCCCACAACCCTGCTCTGCTGCCCAGCCAACTCACCCCCTCCCTCCACCAGCCATGCCCCCCCCAACCCTGCTCTGCTGCCCAGCCAACGCACTCCCCCTCCCCCCACCAGCCCCGCCCCCCCCAACCCTGCTCTGCTGCCCAGCCAACTCACCCCCCTCCCCCCACCAGCCATGCCCCCCCCCCAACCCTGCTCTGCTGCCCAGCCAACGCACTCCCCTCCCCCCACCAGCCATGCCCCCCCCAACCCTGCTCTGCTGCCCAGCCAACGCACCCCCCTACCCCCACCAGCCCCGCCCCCCCCCAACCCTGCTCTGCTGCCCAGCCAACGCACCCCCCTCCCCCCACCAGCCATGCTCCCCCCAACCCTGCTCTGCTGCCCAGCCAACGCACCCCCCTCCCCCCACCAGCCATGCTCCCCCCAACCCTGCTCTGCTGCCTAGCCAACGCACCCCCCTCCCCCCACCAGCCATGCTCCCCAGAACCCTGGTCTGCTGCCCAGCCAACGGACCACCCTCCCCCCACCAGCCATGCCCCCCCCAACCCTGCTCTGCTGCCAAGCCAACACACCCCCCTCCCCCCACCAGCCCCGCCCCCCCCACAACCCTGCCCTGCTGCCCTCTCCACAACGTACTGTTGCCCAGCCAACGCACCCCCCTCCCCCCACCAGCCCCGCCACCCCCAACCCTGCCCTGCTGCCCTCTCCACAACGTACTGTTGCCCAGCCAACGCACCCCCTCCACCCACCAGCCCCGCCCCCCCCCCAACCCTGCTCTGCTGCCCAGCCAACGTCCCCCCCTCCCCCCACCAGCTATGCCCCCCCAACCCTGCTCTGCTGCCCAGCCAACGCACCCCCCTCCCCCCACCAGCCATGCCCCCCCCCAACCCTGCTCTGCTGCCCAGCCAACGTACCCCCTCCCCCCACCAGCCCCACCCCCCTAACCTGCCCTGCTGCCCAGGCAACGCACCCCCCTCCACCCACCAGCCCCGCCCCCCCCAACCCTGCCCTGCTGCCCTCTCCACAACGTACTGTTGCCCAGCCAACGCACCCCCCTCCCCCCACCAGCCCCGCCCCCCCCCCCCCAACCCTGCTCTGCTGCCCAGCCAACGCACCCCCCTCCCCCCACCAGCCATGCCCCCCCCCCAACCCTGCTCTGCTGCCCAGCCAACGCACCCCCCTCCCCCCACCAGCCCCGCCCCCCCCCCAACCCTGCCCTGCTGCCCTCTCCACAACGTACTGTTGCCCAGCCAACGCACCCCCCTCCCCCCACCAGCCCCGCCCCCCCCAACCCTGCCCTGCTGCCCTCTCCACAACGTACTGTTGCCCAGCCAACGCACCCCCCTTCCCCACCAGCCCCGCCCCCCCCAACCCTGCCCTGCTGCCCTCTCCACAACGTACTGTTGCCCAGCCAACGCACCCCCTCCCCCCACCAGCCCCGCCCCCCCCCAACCCTGCCCTGCTGCCCTCTCCACAACGTACTGTTGCCCAGCAAACGCGTCCCCCTCCCCCACCAGCCCCGCCCCCCCCCCCCAACCCTGCTCTGCTGCCCAGCCAACGCACCCCCCTCCCCCCACGAGCCATGCCCCCCCCCAACCCTGCTCTGCTGCCCAGCCAACGCACCCCCCTCCCCCCACCAGCCCCGCCCCCCCCCCAACCCTGCCCTGCTGCCCTCTCCACAACGTACTGTTGCCCAGCCAACGCACCCCCCTCCCCCCACCAGCCCCGCCCCCCCCCCAACCCTGCCCTGCTGCCCTCTCCACAACGTACTGTTGCCCAGCCAACGCACCCCCCTCCCCCCACCAGCCCCGCCCCCCCCAACCCTGCCCTGCTGCCCTCTCCACAACGTACTGTTGCCCAGCCAACGCACCCCCCTTCCCCACCAGCCCCGCCCCCCCCCAACCCTGCCCTGCTGCCCTCTCCACAACGTACTGTTGCCCAGCCAACGCACCCCCCTCCCCCCACCAGCCCCGCCCCCCCCAACCCTGCCCTGCTGCCCTCTCCACAACGTACTGTTGCCCAGCCAACGCACCCCCCTTCCCCACCAGCCCCGCCCCCCCCCAACCCTGCCCTGCTGCCCTCTCCACAACGTACTGCTGCCCAGCCAACGCACCCCCCTCCCCCCACCAGCCCCGCCCCCCCCCCAACCCTGCTCTGCTGCCCTCTCCACAACGTACTGTTGCCCAGCCAACGCACCCCCCTCCCCCCACCAGCCCCGCCCCCCCCAACCCTGCCCTGCTGCCCTCTCCACAACGTACTGTTGCCCAGCCAACGCACCCCCTCCACCCACCAGACCCGCCCCCCCCAACCCTGCCCTGCTGCCCTCTCCACAACGTACTGTTGCCCAGCCAACGCACCCCCTCCACCCACCAGACCCGCCCCCCCCAACCCTGCCCTGCTGCCCTCTCCACAACGTACTGTTGCCCAGCCAACGCACCCCCTCCACCCACCAGACCCGCCCCCCCCAACCCTGCCCTGCTGCCCTCTCCACAACGTACTGTTGCCCAGCCAACGCACACCCTCCCCCCACCAGCCCCGCCCCCCCCAACCCTGCCCTGCTGCCCTCTCCACAACGTACTGTTGCCCAGCCAACGCACCCCCTCCCCCCCACCAGACCCGCCCCCCCCCAACCCTGCCCTGCTGCCCTCTCCACAACGTACTGCTGCCCAGCCAACGCACCCCCCTCCCCCCACCAGCCATGCCCCCCCCAACCCTGCCCTGCTGCTCTCTCCACAACGTACTGCTGCCCAGCCAACGCACCCCCCTCCCCCCACCAGCCATGCCCCCCCCAACCCTGCCCTGCTGCCCTCTCCACAACGTACTGTTGCCCAGCCAACGCACCCCCCTCCCCCCACCAGCCCCGCCCCCCCCAACCCTGCCCTGCTGCCCTCTCCACAACGTACTGTTGCCCAGCCAACGCACCCCCTCCCCCCACCAGCCCCGCCCCCCCCCCAACCCTGCCCTGCTGCCCTCTCCACAACGTACTGTTGCCCAGCCAACGCACCCCCTCCCCCCACCAGCCCCGCCCCCCCCCCAACCCTGCCCTGCTGCCCTCTCCACAACGTACTGTTGCCCAGCCAACGCACCCCATCCCCCCACCAGCCCCGCCACCGCCAACCCTGCCCTGCTGCCCTCTCCACAACGTACTGTTGCCCAGCCAACGCACCCCCTCCACCCACCAGACCCGCCCCCCCCAACCCTGCCCTGCTGCCCTCTCCACAACGTACTGTTGCCCAGCCAACGCACCCCCCTCCCCCCACCAGCCATGCTCCCCCCAACCCTGCTCTGCTGGCCAGCCAACGCACCCCCCTCCCCCCACCAGCCATGCCCCCCCCAACCCTGCTCTGCTGCCCAGCCAACGCACCCCCCTCCCCCCACCAGCCATGCCCCCCCCAACCCTGCCCTGCTGCCCAGCCAACGCACCCCCCTCCCCCCACCAGCCCCGCCCCCTTCCAACCCTGCCCTGCTGCCCAGCCAGCGCACCCCCCTCCCCCCACCAGCCATGCCCCCCCCCCCAACCCTGCCCTGCTGCCCAGCCAACGCACCCCCCTCCCCCCACCAGCCATGCCCCCCCCAACCCTGCCCTGCTGCCCAGCCAACGCACCCCCCTCCCCCCACCAGCCATGCCCCCCCCAACCCTGCCCTGCTGCCCTCTCCACAACGTACTGTTGCCCAGCCAACGCACCCCCCTCCCCCCACCAGCCATGCCCCCCCCAACCCTGCCCTGCTGCCCTCTCCACAACGTACTGTTGCCCAGCCAACGCACCCTCCTCCCCCCACCAGCCCCGCCCCCCCCCCAACCCTGCCCTGCTGCCCTCTCCACAACGTACTGTTGCCCAGCCAACGCACCCCCCTCCCCCCACCAGCCCCGCCCCCCCCAACCCTGCTCTGCTGCCCTCTCCACAACGTACTGTTGCCCAGCCAACGCACCCCCCTCCCCCCACCAGCCATGCCCCCCCCAACCCTGCTCTGCTGCCCAGCCAACGCACCCACCTCCCCCCACCAGCCATGCTCCCCCCAACCCTGCTCTGCTGCCCAGCCAACGCACCCCCCTTCCCCCCACCAGCCATGCTCCCCCCAACCCTGCTCTGCTGCCCAGCCAACGCACCCCCCTCCCCCCACCAGCCATGCCCCCCCCGAATCCTGCTCTGCTGCCCAGCCAACGCACCCCCCTCCCCCGACCAGCCATGCCCCCCCCCGAACCCTGCTCTGCTGCCCAGCCAACGCACCCCCCTCCCCCCACCAGCCATGCTCCCCCCAACCCTGCTCTGCTGCCCAGCCAACGCATCCCCCTCCCCCCACCAGCCATGCTCCCCCCAACCCTGCTCTGCTGCCCAGCCAACGCACCCCCCTCCCTCCACCAGCCATGCTCCCCCCAACCCTGCTCTGCTGCCCTCTCCACAACGTACTGTTGCCCAGTCAACGCACCCCCTTCCCCACACCAGCCCCGCCCCCCCCAACCCTGCTCTGCTGCCCAGCCAACGCACCCCCCTCCCCCCACCAGCCATTCCCCCCCCGAACCCTGCTCTGCTGCCCAGCCAACGCACTCCCCTTCCCCCACCAGCCCCGCCACCGCCAACCCTGCTCTGCTGCCCAGCCAACGCACTCCCCTCCCCCCACCAGCCATGCCCCCCCCCACCCTGCTCTGCTGCCCAGCCGAAGGCTTAACCCTGGACCCTCCACCTCCAGCTGTCTTTGCGCACCCTCGTCCTGGCCGCTTGCCCCCCCTGACCCCGTTACCTCTAACTCCTTTCAACCTGAACCCTTGAATTAAAAAACCTTAACCCTGGACTCTGACCCCTTTCCCCACAGCTGTCTGAGCGCACCCTTTCCCCAGCCACTAGTCTCCCTTCCCCCTTTTCCTCTTGAAAAAGTCCGTAACCCTGAACCCTGAACCCTGAGCCCTTAACCCTCACCCCTCTCCCTGCAGCTGTCTGAGCGCACCCTTGCCCTAGCCAACGCGCTCCTGGACGACCACTCCTCCGACCCCGCCCTCTCACGCGCCTCCGCGACCCTCTTTGCTGCCTCGGGCGCCGCCGGATCCGACGCCTGGTGCAGTCGGTTGCAACGCGGGCTCGCCGCGGAGCTGGCCGCGAGCGCCCGCGAGGGGCGGGACGTCGGCCGGCGCGGCGCTGTGGCGCTGGCGCTGGGCAGCTTGCACAGGATGCGGGGCGGCCTGGCACTACAGGTGAGAGTATGGCCTGGCGGTACAGGTGGGGGTGGCACTGGCGCTGAGCAGCTTGCACAGGATGCGGGGCAGCCTGGCACTACAGGTGAGAGTGTGGCCTGGCGGTACAGGTGGGGGTGGCACTGGCGCTGGGCAGCTTGCACAGAATGCGGGGCGGCCTGGCACTACAGGTGAGAGTGTGGCCTGGCGGTACAGGTGGGGTTGGTCTCGCAGGACTGGTGTGTGTAGCCAGGCAGTACAGGTGGGGGTGGCCTGGCGATACGGGTGGGGGTGGCCAGGCGGTACAGGTGCGGGTGGCCAGGCGGTACAGGGGGGGTGGTCTGGCGGTACAGGTGGGGGTGGCCAGGCGGTACAGGTGGGGGTGGTCTTGCGGTATAGGTGGGGGTGGCCAGGCGGTACAGGCGGGGGTGGCCAGGCGGTACAGGTGGGGGTGGCTGGTGCAGGTGGGGGTGGTCTGGCGGTACAGGCGGGGGTGGTCTGGCGGTACAGGCGGGGGTGGTCTGGCGGTACAGGTGGGGTTGGTCTGGCGGTACAGGTGGGGGTGGTCTGGCGGTACAGGTGGGGATGGTCTGGCGATACAGGTGGGGGTGGTCTTGCGGTAAAGGTGGGGGTGGGGCGGGCACTACAGAACCTGGCATGATATGGAAGGGAACCCATCCTGAGTCCAGACTAAATTACGAAAAACAATGTTATGAAACTGGATTGCAAGATGTTGGAATTTGCACGCGCCACACTCCCGCCTCCCGCCTGCTGCCTCCCTCCCTCACCCCCGGGCACCTCCACACACACACACATTTCCTGCAGGCCTGCCTGGCGTTCACGAAAGAGGTCCTGCTGCCTCCCTCCCTCACCTACCTACACCTCCACACACCTCCACACCTCCCCACACACACCTCACCCGCACACATATTTTCCCGCAGGCCTGCTTAGCGTCCACGACCGAGGCCCTGCTGCTGGCCGCCTCGCGCCCTGCCCGGAACGGCCCACCCGCAGCGCTCTGGGCGCTCCACGCTGCCAGCCTGGTAGCCAGCTCGGCTGGGCCTGCCTACACGCCCTACCTGCGCAAGACCATGCAGCTGTGTCAGGAGCTGATGGTAGGCTCTGGAGTTTCAGGTCCAAGCTTTAGTGGTTCATAGATCAGGGTTGTAGGGTTTAGGGATCAGGGTTAAAGGATCAGGAATGCGGGGGTTTAGATATCACTACTGAAGGGTTTAGGGATCAGGAGTGTAGGGGTTTATATATCAGTACTTAAGGGTTTAGGAATCAGGAGTGTAGGGGTTTAGATATCAGTACTTCAGGGTTTAGGGATCAGGAGTGCGGGGTTTTATATATCACTACTTAAGGGTTTAGGGATCAGGAGTGTAGGGTTTATATAACAGTACTTAAGGGTTTAGGGATCAGGAGTGTAGGGGTTTAGATATCAGTACTTGAGGGTTTAGGGATCAGGAGTGTAGGGTTTAGAGATCATGGGTTCTGTTAAGGGTGCAGGGGCTGTGCGCCCAGGGTTCTAGATTAAGGGTTCAGGTTTTGTACGGGCTGTGCACCAAATGTGCGGGGGGGGGGCATGGTCACGTGGTTACGTGGTCAGGGTTTACTATAGGGCGCTTCAGCTACAATTCAGATACATTCAGTACTGTGCCCAAAACATGGGGCCCTAAAAAACCCTAAACCCTAAAAACAGCACGTTGACTTTAAAATAAGCATTGGTAACCCGGCAACCTGGAAAGTGAAACACCAGCATATGAACTCTGAAACCCTAAACCCTGACACCAGAGCATATAAACCCTTAACACCAACTGGGCCTGACAGGTCAGCGGATTGAATACCCTACATGATTAACCTAGACACTGATTCATAAACCCTGGCGGGTCCTGACAGTAAGTGGTTGATCAATCAGACGTCAAAACTTGAACCCAGAACATAAACCCAGTGACATGGTCATGAGCCCTGTAGGCTAAACCCTCAACCCAAGCCCCCATCCATGAACCCTACAACCTTTACCGAAAGCTCTGTCTCTGCCCAACAGGTCATCGGGGTGGACCCTCAGGGATGAACCCTTAACCCTAAAACCGTGCGCTGAAACCTAGGGATGAACTCTGAACCCTAAACCTTTACTCTCAACCCTAAACCCTTACAGTACACCCTCAACCCTTACACTAAACCCTAAACCCTTACCCTAAACCCTTAACCCTTACACCAAACCCTGAACCCCAAACCTTTACACACCCTGAACATGAACCATGTATCAAACAACCCTTAACCTCCATTTTTACCGAACAGGTCAGCGGGGTGGACACCCCGGGGATGGGCGCATACTGTGCCAGGCTGGCGAATGCATTGGTGGCGGTGGCAGGCCCAGAGTTCTCCCTGGGATCAGCTCAATACCGCATGGGGAGGTGTGTGGTGGTGTGGGGGGGAAGGGGGGGCTCAATACCGCATGGGGAGGTGTGGTGGTGTGAGGGGGAAGGGGGGCTCAATACCACATGGGTAGGTGTGTGGTGGTGTGAGGGGGGAGGGGGGGCTCAATACCGCATGGGGAGGTGTGTGGTGGTGTGGGGGGGAAGGGGGGGGCTCAATACCGCATGGGGAGGTATGGTGGTGTGAGGGGGAAGGGGGGGCTCAATACCACATGGGGAGGTGTGTGGTGGTGTGAGGGGGGAGGGGGGGCTCAATACCGCATGGGGAGGTGTGTGGTGGTGTGGGGGGAAGGGGGGGCTCAATACCGCATGGGGAGGTGTGTGGTGGTGTGGGGGGGAGGGGGGGCTAAATACCGCATGGGGAGGTGTGTGGTGGTGTGGGGGGGGAGGGGGGGCTCAGTACCGCATGGGGAGGTGTGTGGTGGTGTGGGGGGGAAGGGGGGGCTCAGTACCGCATGGGGAGGTGTGTGGTGGTGTGGGGGGGAAGGGGGGGCTCAGTACCGCATGGGGAGGTGTGTGGTGGTGTGGGAGGGGAGGGGGGGCTCAGTACCGCATGGGGAGGTGTGTGGTGGTGTGGGGGGGAAGGGGGGGCTCAGTACCGCATGGGGAGGTGTGTGGTGGTGTGGGGGGAAGGGGGGGCTCAATACCGCATGGGGAGGTGTGTGGTGGTGTGGGGGGGAAGGGGGGGCTCAATACCGCATGGGGAGGTGTGTGGTGGTGTGGGGGGGAGGGGGGGCTCAATACCGCATGGGGAGGTGTGTGGTGGTGTGGGGGGAGGGGGGGGCTCAATACCGCATGGGGAGGTGTGTGGTGGTGTGGGTAGGGAAGGGGGGGCTCAATACCGCATGGGGAGGTGTGTGGTGGTGGGGGGGGAAGGGGGGGCTCAATACCGCATGGGGAGGTGTGTGGTGGTGTAGGGGGGAAGGGGGGGCTCAATACCGCATGGGGTGGTGTGTGGTGGTGTGGGGGGGAAGGGGGGGCTCAATACCGCATGGGGAGGTGTGTGGTGGTGTGGAGGGGAGGGGGGGCTAAATACCGCATGGGGAGGTGTGTGGTGGTGTGGGGGGGGAGGGGGGGGCTCAGTACCGCATGGGGAGGTGTGTGGTGGTGTGGGGGGAAGGGGGGGCTCAATATCGCATGGGGAGGTGTGTGGTGGTGTGGGGGGGAAGGGGGGGCTCAATACCGCATGGGGAGGTGTGTGGTGGTGTGGGGGGGAGGGGGGGCTCAATACCGCATGGGGAGGTGTGTGTGGTGGTGTGGGGGGAGGGGGGGCTCAGTACCGCATGGGGAGGTGTGTGGTGGTGTGGGGGGGAAGGGGGGGCTCAATACCGCATGGGGAGGTGTGTGGTGGTGTGGGGGGGAAGGGGGGGCTCAATACCGCATGGGGAGGTGTGTGGTGGTGTGGGGGGGAGGGGGGGCTCAATACCGCATGGGGAGGTGTGTGGTGGTGTGGGGGGAGGGGGGGCTCAATACCGCATGGGGAGGTGTGTGGTGGTGTAGGGGGGAAGGGGGGGCTCAATACCGCATGGTGAGGTGTGTGGTGGTGTGGGGGGAAGGGGGGGCTCAATACCGCATGGGGTGGTGTGTGGTGGTGTGGGGGGGAAGGGGGGGCTCAATACCGCGTGGGGAGGTGTGTGGTGGTGTGGGGGGGAAGGGGGGGCTCAATACCGCATGGGGAGGTGTGTGGTGGTGTGGGGGGGGAAGGGTGGGCTCAGTACCGCATGGGGAGGTGTGTGGTGGTGTGAGGGGGAAGGGGGGGCTCAGTACCGCATGGGGAGGTGTGTGGTGGAGTGGGTAGGGAAGGGGGGGCTCAGTACCGCATGGGGAGGTGTGTGGTGGTGTGGGGGGGGAGGGGGGGCTCAGTACCGCATGGTGAGGTGTGTGGTGGTGTGGGGGGAAGGGGGGGCTCAATACCGCATGGGGTGGTGTGTGGTGGTGTGGGGGGGAAGGGGGGGCTCAATACCGCGTGGGGAGGTGTGTGGTGGTGTGGGGGGGAAGGGGGGGCTCAATACCGCATGGGGAGGTGTGTGGTGGTGTGGGGGGGGAAGGGGGGGCTCAGTACCGCATGGGGAGGTGTGTGGTGGTGTGGGGGGGAGGGGGGGCTCAATACCGCATGGGGAGGTGTGTGGTGGAGTGGGTAGGGAAGGGGGGGCTCAGTACCGCATGGGGAGGTGTGTGGTGGTGTGGGGGGGGAGGGGGGGCTCAGTACCGCATGGGGAGGTGTGTGGTGGTGTGGGGGGAAGGGGGGGCTCAGTACCGCATGGGAGGTGTGTGGTGGTGTGGGGGAAGGGGGGCTCAATATCGCATGGGGAGGTGTGTGGTGGTGTGGGGGGGAAGGGGGGGCTCAGTACCGCATGGGGAGGTGTGTGGTGGTGTGGGGGGGAGGGGGGGCTCAATACCGCATGGGGAGGTGTGTGGTGGTGTGGGGGGAGGGGGGGCTCAGTACCGCATGGGGAGGTGTGTGGTGGTGTGGGGGGGAAGGGGGGGCTCAATACCGCATGGGGAGGTGTGTGGTGGTGTGGGGGGGAAGGGGGGTTTCAATACCGCATGGGGAGGTGTGTGGTGGTGTGGGGGGAAGGGGGGGCTCAATACCGCATGGGGAGGTGTGTGGTGGTGTGGAGGGAAGGGGGGGCTCAATACCGCGTGGGGAGGTGTGTGGTGGTGTGGGGGGGAAGGGGGGGCTCAATACCGCATGGGGAGGTGTGTGGTGGTGGGGGGGGAAGGGGGCGCTCAATACCGCATGGGGAGGTGTGTGGTGGTGTGGGGGGGGAAGGGGGGGCTCAGTACCGCATGGGGAGGTGTGTGGTGGTGTGGGGGGGGAGGGGGGGCTCAGTACCGCATGGGGAGGTGTGTGGTGGTGTGGGGGGGAAGGGGGGGCTCAATACCGCATGGGGAGGTGTGTGGTGGTGTGGGGGGAAGGGGGGGCTCAGTACCGCATGGGGAGGTGTGTGGTGGTGTGGGGGGGAAGGGGGGGCTCAATACCGCATGGGAGGTGTGTGGTGGTGGGGGGGGAAGGGGGGCTCAATACCGCATGGGGAGGTGTGTGGTGGTGTGGGGGGAGGGGGGGCTCAATACCGCATGGGGAGGTGTGTGGTGGTGTGGGGGGGAAGGGGGGGCTCAGTACCGCATGGGGAGGTGTGTGGTGGTGTGGGGGGGAAGGGGGGGCTCAGTACCGCATAGGGAGGTGTGTGGTGGGTGGGGGGGGAGGGGGGGCTCAATACCGCATGGGGAGGTGTGGTGGTGTGAGGGGGAAGGGGGGGCTCAATACCGCATGGGGAGGTGTGTGGTGGTGTGGGGGGGAGGGGGGGCTCAATACCGCATGGGGAGGTGTGTGGTGGTGTGGGGGGAAGGGGGGGCTCAATACCGCATGGGGAGGTGTGTGGTGGTGTGGGGGAAGGGGGGGCTCAGTACCGCATGGGGAGGTGTGTGGTGGTGTGGGGGGAGGGGGGGCTCAATACCGCATGGGGAGGTGTGTGGTGGTGTGGGGGGAGGGGGGGGCTCAATACCGCATGGGGAGGTGTGTGGTGGTGTGGGGGGAGGGGGGGCTCAGTACCGCATGGGGAGGTGTGTGGTGGTGTGGGGGGGAAGGGGGGGCTCAGTACCGCATGGGGAGGTGTGTGGTGGTGTGGGGGGAGGGGGGGCTCAATACCGCATGGGGAGGTGTGTGGTGGTGTGGGGGGGAGGGGGGGGCTCAATACCGCATGGGGAGGTGTGTGGTGGTGTGGGGGGGAAGGGGGGGCTCAGTACCGCATGGGGAGGTGTGTGGTGGAGTGGGTAGGGAAGGGGGGGCTCAGTACCGCATGGGGAGGTGTGTGGTGGTGTGGGGGGGGAGGGGGGGCTCAGTACCGCATGGTGAGGTGTGTGGTGGTGTGGGGGGAAGGGGGGGCTCAATACCGCATGGGGTGGTGTGTGGTGGTGTGGGGGGAAGGGGGGGCTCAATACCGCGTGGGGAGGTGTGTGGTGGTGTGGGGGGAAGGGGGGGCTCAATACCGCATGGGGAGGTGTGTGGTGGTGTGGGGGGAGGGGGGGCTCAATACCGCATGGGGAGGTGTGTGGTGGTGTGAGGGGTGAAGGGGGGGCTCAGTACCGCATGGGGAGGTGTGTGGTGGAGTGGGTAGGGAAGGGGGGGCTCAGTACCGCATGGGGAGGTGTGTGGTGGTGTGGGGGGGGAGGGGGGGCTCAGTACCTTATGGGGAGGTGTGTGGTGGTGTGGGGGGAAGGGGGGGCTCAGTACCGCATGGGGAGGTGTGTGGTGGTGTGGGGGGAAGGGGGGGCTCAATATCGCATGGGGAGGTGTGTGGTGGTGTGGGGGGGAAGGGGGGGCTCAGTACCGCATGGGGAGGTGTGTGGTGGTGTGGGGGGGAGGGGGGGCTCAATACCGCATGGGGAGGTGTGTGGTGGTGTGGGGGGGAGGGGGGGCTCAATACCGCATGGGGAGGTGTGTGGTGGTGTGAGGGGAGGGGGGGCTCAGTACCGCATGGGGAGGTGTGTGGTGGTGTGGGGGGGAAGGGGGGGCTCAATACCGCATGGGGAGGTGTGTGGTGGTGTGGGGGGGAAGGGGGGTTTCAATACCGCATGGGGAGGTGTGTGGTGGTGTGGGGGGAAGGGGGGGCTCAATACCGCATGGGGAGGTGTGTGGTGGTGTGGAGGGGAAGGGGGGCTCAATACCGCGTGGGGAGGTGTGTGGTGGTGTGGGGGGGAAGGGGGGGCTCAATACCGCATGGGGAGGTGTGTGGTGGTGGGGGGGGAGGGGGCGCTCAATACCGCATGGGGAGGTGTGTGGTGGTGTGGGGGGGAGGGGGGGCTCAATACCGCATGGGGAGGTGTGTGGTGGTGTGGGGGGGGAAGGGGGGGCTCAGTACCGCATGGGGAGGTGTGTGGTGGTGTGGGGGGGGAGGGGGGGCTCAGTACCGCATGGGGAGGTGTGTGGTGGTGTGGGGGGGAAGGGGGGGCTCAATACCGCATGGGGAGGTGTGTGGTGGTGTGGGGGGAAGGGGGGCTCAGTACCGCATGGGGAGGTGTGTGGTGGTGTGGGGGGAAGGGGGGGCTCAATACCGCATGGGGAGGTGTGTGGTGGTGGGGGGGGAAGGGGGGGCTCAATACCGCATGGGGAGGTGTGTGGTGGTGTGGGGGGAGGGGGGGCTCAATACCGCATGGGGAGGTGTGTGGTGGTGTGGGGGGGAAGGGGGGGCTCAGTACCGCATGGGGAGGTGTGTGGTGGTGTGGGGGGGAAGGGGGGGCTCAGTACCGCATAGGGAGGTGTGTGGTGGTGTGGGGGGGAGGGGGGGCTCAATACCGCATGGGGAGGTGTGGTGGTGTGAGGGGGAAGGGGGGGCTCAATACCGCATGGGGAGGTGTGTGGTGGTGTGGGGGGGAGGGGGGGCTCAATACCGCATGGGGAGGTGTGTGGTGGTGTGGGGGGGAAGGGGGGGCTCAATACCGCATGGGGAGGTGTGTGGTGGTGTGGGGGGAAGGGGGGGCTCAGTACCGCATGGGGAGGTGTGTGGTGGTGTGGGGGGAGGGGGGGCTCAATACCGCATGGGGAGGTGTGTGGTGGTGTGGGGGGAGGGGGGGCTCAATACCGCATGGGGAGGTGTGTGGTGGTGTGGGGGGAGGGGGGGCTCAGTACCGCATGGGGAGGTGTGTGGTGGTGTGGGGGGGAAGGGGGGGCTCAGTACCGCATGGGGAGGTGTGTGGTGGTGTGGGGGGAGGGGGGGCTCAATACCGCATGGGGAGGTGTGTGGTGGTGTGGGGGGGAGGGGGGGCTCAATACCGCATGGGGAGGTGTGTGGTGGTGTGGGGGGGGAGGGGGGGCTCAGTACCGCATGGGGAGGTGTGTGGTGGTGTGGGGGGGAGGGGGGGCTCAGTACCGCATGGGGAGGTGTGTGGTGGTGTGGGGGGGAAGGGGGGGCTCAGTACCGCATGGGGAGGTGTGTGGTGGTGTGGGGGGGAAGGGGGGGCTCAATACCGCATGGGGTGGTGTGTGGTGGTGTGGGGGGGAAGGGGGGGCTCAATACCGCATGGGGAGGTGTGTGGTGGTGTGGGGGGGAAGGGGGGGCTCAATACCGCATGGGGAGGTGTGTGGTGGTGTGGGGGGGAAGGGGGGGCTCAATACCGCATGGGGAGGTGTGTGGTGGTGGGGGGGAAGGGGGGGCTCAATACCGCATGGGGAGGTGTGTGGTGGTGTGGAGGGGAAGGGGGGGCTCAATACCGCATGGGGAGGTGTGTGGTGGTGTGGGGGGGAAGGGGGGGCTCAATACCGCATGGGGAGGTGTGTGGTGGTGGGGGGGGAAGGGGGCGCTCAATACCGCATGGGGAGGTGTGTGGTGGTGTGGGGGGGAGGGGGGGCTCAATACCGCATGGGGAGGTGTGTGGTGGTGTGGGGGGGAAGGGGGGGCTCAGTTTTGCATGGGGAGGTGTGTGGTGGTGTGGGGGGGAAGGGGGGGCTCAGTACCGCATGGGGAGGTGTGTGGTGGTGTGGGGGGGAAGGGGGGGCTCAATACCGCATGGGGAGGTGTGTGGTGGTGTGGGGGGAAGGGGGGGCTCAGTACCGCATGGGGAGGTGTGTGGTGGTGTGGGGGGAAGGGGGGGCTCAATACCGCATGGGGAGGTGTGTGGTGGTGGGGGGGAAGGGGGGGCTCAATACCGCATGGGAGGTGTGTGGTGGTGTGGGGGGAGGGGGGGCTCAATACCGCATGGGGAGGTGTGTGGTGGTGTGGGGGGAAGGGGGGGCTCAGTACCGCATGGGGAGGTGTGTGGTGGTGTGGGGGGGAAGGGGGGGCTCAGTACCGCATAGGGAGGTGTGTGGTGGTGTGGGGGGAGGGGGGGCTCAATACCGCATGGGGAGGTGTGGTGGTGTGAGGGGGAAGGGGGGGCTCAATACCGCATGGGGAGGTGTGTGGTGGTGTGGGGGGGAGGGGGGGCTCAATACCGCATGGGGAGGTGTGTGGTGGTGTGGGGGGAAGGGGGGGCTCAATACCGCATGGGGAGGTGTGTGGTGGTGTGGGGGGAAGGGGGGGCTCAGTACCGCATGGGGAGGTGTGTGGTGGTGTGGGGGGAGGGGGGGCTCAATACCGCATGGGGAGGTGTGTGGTGGTGTGGGGGGAGGGGGGGCTCAATACCGCATGGGGAGGTGTGTGGTGGTGTGGGGGGAGGGGGGGCTCAGTACCGCATGGGGAGGTGTGTGGTGGTGTGGGGGGGAAGGGGGGGCTCAGTACCGCATGGGGAGGTGTGTGGTGGTGTGGGGGGAGGGGGGGCTCAATACCGCATGGGGAGGTGTGTGGTGGTGTGGGGGGGAGGGGGGGCCCAATACCGCATGGGGAGGTGTGTGGTGGTGTGGGGGGAAGGGGGGGCTCAGTACCGCATGGGGAGGTGTGTGGTGGAGTGGGTAGGGAAGGGGGGGCTCAGTACCGCATGGGGAGGTGTGTGGTGGTGTGGGGGGGAGGGGGGGCTCAGTACCGCATGGTGAGGTGTGTGGTGGTGTGGGGGGAAGGGGGGGCTCAATACCGCATGGGGTGGTGTGTGGTGGTGTGGGGGGGAAGGGGGGGCTCAATACCGCGTGGGGAGGTGTGTGGTGGTGTGGGGGGAAGGGGGGTTTCATTACCGCATGGGGAGGTGTGTGGTGGTGTGGGGGGGGAAGGGGGGGCTCAGTACCGCATGGGGAGGTGTGTGGTGGTGTGAGGGGGAAGGGGGGGCTCAGTACCGCATGGGGAGGTGTGTGGTGGAGTGGGTAGGGAAGGGGGGGCTCAGTACCGCATGGGGAGGTGTGTGGTGGTGTGGGGGGGGAGGGGGGGCTCAGTACCGCATGGGGAGGTGTGTGGTGGTGTGGGGGGGAAGGGGGGGCTCAGTACCGCATGGGGAGGTGTGTGGTGGTGTGGGGGGGAGGGGGGGCTCAGTACCGCATGGGGAGGTGTGTGGTGGTGTGAGGGGGAAGGGGGGGCTCAGTACCGCATGGGGAGGTGTGTGGTGGTGTGGGGGGGAAGGGGGGGCTCAATACCGCATGGGGAGGTGTGTGGTGGTGTGAGGGGGAAGGGGGGGCTCAGTACCGCATGGGGAGGTGTGTGGTGGTGTGGGGGGGAAGGGGGGTTCAGTACCGCATGGGGAGGTGTGTGGTGGTGTGGGGGGGAAGGGGGGGCTCAGTACCGCATAGGGAGGTGTGTGGTGGTGTGGGGGGGAGGGGGGGCTCAATACCGCATGGGGAGGTGTGGTGGTGTGAGGGGGAAGGGGGGGGCTCAGTACCGCATGGGGAGGTGTGTGGTGGTGTGGGGGGGAGGGGGGGGCTCAATACCGCATGGGGAGGTGTGTGGTGGTGTGGGGGGAAGGGGGGGCTCAATACCGCATGGGGAGGTGTGTGGTGGTGTGGGGGGAAGGGGGGGCTCAGTACCGCATGGGGAGGTGTGTGGTGGTGTGGGGGGAGGGGGGGCTCAATACCGCATGGGGAGGTGTGTGGTGGTGTGGGGGGAGGGGGGCTCAATACCGCATGGGGAGGTGTGTGGTGGTGTGGGGGGAGGGGGGGCTCAGTACCGCATGGGGAGGTGTGTGGTGGTGTGGGGGGGAAGGGGGGGCTCAGTACCGCATGGGGAGGTGTGTGGTGGTGTGGGGGAGGGGGGGCTCAATACCGCATGGGGAGGTGTGTGGTGGTGTGGGGGGGAGGGGGGCTCAATACCGCATGGGGAGGTGTGTGGTGGTGTGGGGGGGGAGGGGGGGCTCAGTACCGCATGGGGAGGTGTGTGGTGGAGTGGGTAGGGAAGGGGGGGCTCAGTACCGCATGGGGAGGTGTGTGGTGGTGTGGGGGGGAAGGGGGGGCTCAGTACCGCATGGTGAGGTGTGTGGTGGTGTGGGGGAAGGGGGGGCTCAATACCGCATGGGGTGGTGTGTGGTGGTGTGGGGGGGAAGGGGGGGCTCAATACCGCGTGGGGAGGTGTGTGGTGGTGTGGGGGGGAAGGGGGGGCTCAATACCGCATGGGGAGGTGTGTGGTGGTGTGGGGGGGAAGGGGGGGCTCAGTACCGCATGGGGAGGTGTGTGGTGGTGTGGGGGGAAGGGGGGCTCAGTACCGCATAGGGAGGTGTGTGGTGGTTGTGGGTGGGAGGGGGGGCTCAATACCGCATGGGGAGGTGTGGTGGTGTGAGGGGGAAGGGGGGGCTCAATACCGCATGGGGAGGTGTGTGGTGGTGTGGGGGGGAGGGGGGGCTCAATACCGCATGGGGAGGTGTGTGGTGGTGTGGGGGGAAGGGGGGGCTCAATACCGCATGGGGAGGTGTGTGGTGGTGTGGGGGGAAGGGGGGGCTCAGTACCGCATGGGGAGGTGTGTGGTGGTGTGGGGGGAGGGGGGGCTCAATACCGCATGGGAGGTGTGTGGTGGTGTGGGGGGAGGGGGGGCTCAATACCGCATGGGGAGGTGTGTGGTGGTGTGGGGGGAGGGGGGGCTCAGTACCGCATGGGGAGGTGTGTGGTGGTGTGGGGGGGAAGGGGGGGCTCAGTACCGCATGGGGAGGTGTGTGGTGGTGTGGGGGGAGGGGGGGCTCAATACCGCATGGGGAGGTGTGTGGTGGTGTGGGGGGGAGGGGGGGCTCAATACCGCATGGGGAGGTGTGTGGTGGTGTGGGGGGGGAGGGGGGGCTCAGTACCGCATGGGGAGGTGTGTGGTGGAGTGGGTAGGGAAGGGGGGGCTCAGTACCGCATGGGGAGGTGTGTGGTGGTGTGGGGGGGAAGGGGGGGCTCAGTACCGCATGGTGAGGTGTGTGGTGGTGTGGGGGGAAGGGAGGGCTCAATACCGCATGGGGTGGTGTGTGGTGGTGTGGGGGGGAAGGGGGGGCTCAATACCGCGTGGGGAGGTGTGTGGTGGTGTGGGGGGGAAGGGGGGGCTCAATACCGCATGGGGAGGTGTGTGGTGGTGTGGGGGGGAAGGGGGGTTTCAATACCGCATGGGGAGGTGTGTGGTGGTGTGGGGGGAAGGGGGGGCTCAATACCGCATGGGGAGGTGTGTGGTGGTGTGGAGGGGAAGGGGGGGCTCAATACCGCGTGGGGAGGTGTGTGGTGGTGTGGGGGGGAAGGGGGGGCTCAATACCGCATGGGGAGGTGTGTGGTGGTGGGGGGGGAAGGGGGCGCTCAATACCGCATGGGGAGGTGTGTGGTGGTGTGGGGGGGAGGGGGGGCTCAATACCGCATGGGGAGGTGTGTGGTGGTGTGGGGGGGGAAGGGGGGGCTCAGTTTTGCATGGGGAGGTGTGTGGTGGTGTGGGGGGGAAGGGGGGGCTCAGTACCGCATGGGGAGGTGTGTGGTGGTGTGGGGGGGAAGGGGGGGCTCAATACCGCATGGGGAGGTGTGTGGTGGTGTGGGGGGAAGGGGGGGCTCAGTACCGCATGGGGAGGTGTGTGGTGGTGTGGGGGGGAAGGGGGGGCTCAATACCGCATGGGGAGGTGTGTGGTGGTGGGGGGGAAGGGGGGGCTCAATACCGCATGGGGAGGTGTGTGGTGGTGTGGGGGGAGGGGGGGCTCAATACCGCATGGGGAGGTGTGTGGTGGTGTGGGGGGGAAGGGGGGGCTCAGTACCGCATGGGGAGGTGTGTGGTGGTGTGGGGGGGAAGGGGGGGCTCAGTACCGCATAGGGAGGTGTGTGGTGGTGTGGGGGGGAGGGGGGGCTCAATACCGCATGGGAGGTGTGGTGGTGTGAGGGGGAAGGGGGGGCTCAATACCGCATGGGGAGGTGTGTGGTGGTGTGGGGGGGAGGGGGGGCTCAATACCGCATGGGGAGGTGTGTGGTGGTGTGGGGGGAAGGGGGGGCTCAATACCGCATGGGGAGGTGTGTGGTGGTGTGGGGGGAAGGGGGGGCTCAGTACCGCATGGGGAGGTGTGTGGTGGTGTGGGGGGAGGGGGGGCTCAATACCGCATGGGGAGGTGTGTGGTGGTGTGGGGGGAGGGGGGGCTCAATACCGCATGGGGAGGTGTGTGGTGGTGTGGGGGGAGGGGGGGCTCAGTACCGCATGGGGAGGTGTGTGGTGGTGTGGGGGGGAAGGGGGGGCTCAGTACCGCATGGGGAGGTGTGTGGTGGTGTGGGGGGAGGGGGGGCTCAATACCGCATGGGGAGGTGTGTGGTGGTGTGGGGGGGAGGGGGGGCTCAATACCGCATGGGGAGGTGTGTGGTGGTGTGGGGGGGAAGGGGGGGCTCAGTACCGCATGGGGAGGTGTGTGGTGGAGTGGGTAGGGAAGGGGGGGCTCAGTACCGCATGGGGAGGTGTGTGGTGGTGTGGGGGGGGAGGGGGGCTCAGTACCGCATGGTGAGGTGTGTGGTGGTGTGGGGGAAGGGGGGGCTCAATACCGCATGGGGTGGTGTGTGGTGGTGTGGGGGGGAAGGGGGGGCTCAATACCGCGTGGGGAGGTGTGTGGTGGTGTGGGGGGGAAGGGGGGGCTCAATACCGCATGGGGAGGTGTGTGGTGGTGTGGGGGGGGAAGGGGGGGCTCAGTACCGCATGGGGAGGTGTGTGGTGGTGTGAGGGGGAAGGGGGGGCTCAGTACCGCATGGGGAGGTGTGTGGTGGAGTGGGTAGGGAAGGGGGGGCTCAGTACCGCATGGGGAGGTGTGTGGTGGTGTGGGGGGGAGGGGGGGCTCAGTACCGCATGGGGAGGTGTGTGGTGGTGTGGGGGGGAAGGGGGGGCTCAGTACCGCATGGGGAGGTGTGTGGTGGTGTGGGGGGAAGGGGGGGCTCAGTACCGCATGGGGAGGTGTGTGGTGGTGTGGGGGGGAAGGGGGGGCTCAATACCGCATGGGGAGGTGTGTGGTGGTGGGGGGGGGAGGGGGGGCTCAATACCGCATGGGGAGGTGTGTGGTGGTGTGGGGGGAAGGGGGGGCTCAGTACCGCATGGGGAGGTGTGTGGTGGTGTGGGGGGGAAGGGGGGGCTCAATACCGCATGGGGAGGTGTGTGGTGGTGTGGGGGGGAAGGGGGGTTTCAATACCGCATGGGGAGGTGTGTGGTGGTGTGGGGGGAAGGGGGGGCTCAATACCGCATGGGGTGGTGTGTGGTGGTGTGGGGGGGAAGGGGGGGCTCAATACCGCGTGGGGAGGTGTGTGGTGGTGTGGGGGGGAAGGGGGGGCTCAATACCGCATGGGGAGGTGTGTGGTGGTGTGGGGGGGGAAGGGGGGGCTCAGTACCGCATGGGGAGGTGTGTGGTGGTGTGAGGGGGAAGGGGGGGCTCAGTACCGCATGGGGAGGTGTGTGGTGGAGTGGGTAGGGAAGGGGGGGCTCAGTACCGCATGGGGAGGTGTGTGGTGGTGTGGGGGGAAGGGGGGGCTCAATACCGCATGGGGAGGTGTGTGGTGGTGTGGGGGGAAGGGGGGGCTCAGTACCGCATGGGGAGGTGTGTGGTGGTGTGGGGGGAAGGGGGGGCTCAATATCGCATGGGGAGGTGTGTGGTGGTGTGGGGGGGAAGGGGGGCTCAATACCGCATGGGGAGGTGTGTGGTGGTGTGGGGGGGGAGGGGGGGCTCAATACCGCATGGGGAGGTGTGTGGTGGTGTGGGGGGAAGGGGGGGCTCAGTACCGCATGGGGAGGTGTGTGGTGGTGTGGGGGGAAGGGGGGGCTCAATACCGCATGGGGAGGTGTGTGGTGGTGTGGGGGGGAAGGGGGGTTTCAATACCGCATGGGGAGGTGTGTGGTGGTGTGGGGGGAAGGGGGGGCTCAATACCGCATGGGGAGGTGTGTGGTGGTGTGGAGGGGAAGGGGGGGCTCAATACCGCGTGGGGTGGTGTGTGGTGGTGTGGGGGGGAAGGGGGGGCTCAATACCGCATGGGGAGGTGTGTGGTGGTGGGGGGGGAAGGGGGCGCTCAATACCGCATGGGGAGGTGTGTGGTGGTGTGGGGGGAGGGGGGGCTCAATACCGCATGGGGAGGTGTGTGGTGGTGTGGGGGGGGAAGGGGGGGCTCAGTACCGCATGGGGAGGTGTGTGGTGGTGTGGGGGGGAAGGGGGGGCTCAATACCGCATGGGGAGGTGTGTGGTGGTGTGGGGGGAAGGGGGGGCTCAATACCGCATGGGGAGGTGTGTGGTGGTGTGGGGGGAAGGGGGGGCTCAGTACCGCATGGGGAGGTGTGTGGTGGTGTGGGGGGGAAGGGGGGGCTCAATACCGCATGGGGAGGTGTGGTGGTGGGGGGGGGAAGGGGGGGCTCAATACCGCATGGGGAGGTGTGTGGTGGTGTGGGGGGAAGGGGGGGCTCAGTACCGCATGGGGAGGTGTGTGGTGGTGTGGGGGGAAGGGGGGGCTCAGTACCGCATGGGGAGGTGTGTGGTGGTGTGGGGGGGAGGGGGGGCTCAATACCGCATGGGGAGGTGTGGTGGTGTGAGGGGGAAGGGGGGGCTCAATACCGCATGGGGAGGTGTGTGGTGGTGTGGGGGGGAGGGGGGGCTCAATACCGCATGGGGAGGTGTGTGGTGGTGTGGGGGGAAGGGGGGGCTCAATACCGCATGGGGAGGTGTGTGGTGGTGTGGGGGGAAGGGGGGGCTCAGTACCGCATGGGGAGGTGTGTGGTGGTGTGGGGGGAGGGGGGCTCAATACCGCATGGGGAGGTGTGTGGTGGTGTGGGGGGAGGGGGGCTCAATACCGCATGGGGAGGTGTGTGGTGGTGTGGGGGGGAAGGGGGGGCTCAGTACCGCATGGGGAGGTGTGATGGTGTGAGGGGGAAGGGGGGGCTCAATACCGCATGGGGAGGTGTGTGGTGGTGTGAGGGGGAATGGGGGGATCGGTACCGCATGGGGAGGTGTGTGGTGGTTTGGGGGGGAATGGGGGGCTCAATACCACATGGGAAGGTGTGTGGTGGTTTTGGTAGGGAAGGGGGGGCTCAGTACCGCATGGGGAGGTGTGTGGTGGTGTGGGTAGGGAAGCGGGGGGGCTCAATACCACATAGGGAGGTGTGTGGTGGTGTGGGTAGGGAAGCGGGGGGGGGGCTCAGTACCGCATGGGGAGGTGTTTGGTGAACTCATGAACCCTAAACCCTTACTGCTGAACTCAACTCTAAACCCTTCATCCTTACACCCTCAGGTCTTTGATCTCAGCTGAGGTGGACGCAGCAGGTGGGATCCTGCAGCTGGAGGTGTCCTCTGGGGAGCATGGCCAACACGGCGCCCTGCAGGTGAGTCGTAGAGGTAGGTGGAGGTATAGGTGCGTGATAACATCGGATCCATGCAGCTGGAGGTCTCCCTGCAGAGCGTGGCCAACACGATGTCCTGCCGGTGCATTAGGCAATGTTAGGGTTTAGGGTTTAGGGTTTCTGATTCTTGAGGGACTTGAGATAGGCTGGCATGGTATGGGATGTTATCAGCTACATGCATCAGCTACATACATGTAGCTGACAGGCTCCCACATTCCCACGCCATGTTCACACATCCGCAGATTGTTCAGTTTCCTCACATGTTCACACTCCATGTTCACACTCCTGCAGGTTGTACTGTTTCTACACTCATCTTAACATGCCACGTCCACACTCCACGCTCATACTCCACGTCCACACTCCACGCTCATACTCCACGTCCACACTCCACGCTCACTCCATGTACCCGCAGGTTGTACTATTTGTACAGCAGCTGGTCCTGTTTGCGCCCCAGGCGGTACGCGCCCCGCGCCTTGTCCCGCTGCTGAGGGCGGCGCTCAAGTCTTCTCGGCAGGCGCTGAGGCGCGCGGCTGCAGCCACACTGAGGCAGCTGGCAGGACTGGATGCGCAGGTGGGTGGGTGTGGGGGGGGCGGTGTTTTCCCCCCGTAATGTGTGCTCAATGACTTGCCAAGGGGGGCTGCACCTAGGCTGGATGCAGGAGGCTGCAGCCACACTGCGGCAGCTGGCGGGACTGGATGCACAGGTGTATGTGCGTGTGTGTGTGGGGGGGGGGGGGCGTAATGTGCGCTCAATGTCTACCTACCCTGGGGGGGGGATGCGAGCCGAATGACAGGGTAAGGGGGCGGCTGCAGCCACACTACGGCAGCTGGCGGGACTGGATGCGCAGGTGGGTGTGGGTGTGCGGGGGGGGGCGTAATGTGCGCTCAATGTCTACCTACCCTGGGGGGGGGGATGCGAGCCGAATGTCAAGGTAAGGGGGCGGCTGCAGCCACACTACGGCAGCTGGCGGGACTGGATGCGCAGGTGGGTGTGCGTGTGTGGGGAGGGGGTCGTAATGTGCGCTCAATGTCTACCTACCCTGGGGGGGGATGCGAGCCGAATGACAGGGTAAGGGGGCGGCTGCAGCCACACTACGGCAGCTGGCGGGACTGGATGCGCAGGTGGGTGTGGGTGTGCGGGGGGGGGCGTAATGTGCGCTCAATGTCTACCTACCCTGGGGGGGGGATGCGAGCCGAATGTCAAGGTAAGGGGGCGGCTGCAGCCACACTACGGCAGCTGGCGGGACTGGATGCGCAGGTGGGTGTGCGTGTGTGGGGAGGGGGTAGTAATGTGCGCTCAATGTCTACCTACCCTGGGGGGGGGGATGCGAGCCGAATGACAAGGTAAGGGGGCGGCTGCAGCCACACTACGGCAGCTGGCGGGACTGGATGCACAGGTGGGTGGGTGTGCGTGTGTGGGGGGGGGGGCGTAATGTGCGCTCAATGTCTACCTACCCTGGGGGGGGGGATGCGAGCGGAATGACAAGGTAAGGGGGCGGCTGCAGCCACACTACGGCAACTGGCGGGACTGGATGCACAGGTGGGTGTGCGTGTGGGGGGGGGGGTCGTAATGTGCGCTCAATGTCTATCTACCCTGGGGGGGGGGATGCAAGCCGAATGTCAAGGTAAGGGGGCGGCTGCAGCCACACTACGGCAGCTAGCGGGACTGGATGCACAGGTGGGTGGGTGTGCATGTGTGGGGGGGGGGGGTCGTAATGTGCGCTCAATGTCTACCTACCCTGGGGGGGGGATGCGAGCCGAATGTCAAGGTAAGGGGGCGGCTGCAGCCACACTACGGCAGCTAGCGGGCCTGGATGCGCAGGTGGGTGTGGGTGTGCGTGGGGGGGTATGAATGATTGATCACTCATAATGCTGCGGGGTTGGACAGATCCAGCCTTGGAAGGCCAGTCAACTATTATTATGTCCCACCTGCACTTTCTGGCGCATCTCAACACTTCATCCACACTTTTGCCTCGTTTCCATAGCTGTATTCACACTTGTATCCTGCAGGGGCTGGCGAGAGAGGGAGTCGAGCCTGCCTTGTTTGCGGCACTGGACGCTGAGGCAGACATGGCGGCAGCAGGTGGGGGACTTTGCTGTTGAAAGTTGTGTTTCAGCTACATTTCAGCTACAACAAGCTGTGGCCGCCACGGCGTCAGCGGGTGGGGGACTGGGTTTGACCAGGGGGGTGGGCGGGGCTGTATTATATTTTCCGGTGGTATTACCGTATGTGTTTCAGCTACAATTCAGCCACATCATGCTTGCGCGGACATGCAGGCAGCAGGTAGGTGTCTGACTGTCTGTGCCATTGAAAGTTGTGTTTCAGCTACAATTCAGCTACAGCACGCTGAGGCGGACGCGGCGGAAGCTGCTGGGTGCTGGTGGCCTGAAAATAGGGAGAAAAGTGTGTTTCAGCTACACTACAGCTACGCTTCAGCTACATCACGCTTGAGCAGACAAGGAGGCAGCAGGTAGGTTCCAGTATTGAATTGGTGGTGTAGTTCGCGCGTTTCAGCTACACTTCAGCTGCAAGTCAGCTACATTGCAGCCTGCCCCATGGGGAACAGCTGGTTCAGCAAGCCCTGCGTCTCAACTCTCAAGCCATCTGTCATAGGCCGGACATGGTTCGGTTCCAATCTGGACAGAGCGGTGGCTGCTAGGTTGGCAGCAGCAGGGGCAACAGGCAGGAGGCAGGGGCAAGGGGCAGGGTCCGCAGCAGGGGCAGGGGCAGGGGCAGGCCCCCTGCTTAAGACCAGACGTGCCTGCCTGCCTGGCAGGCAGAAGCAGCAGCAGTGGCTGCTTGGCCGGCAGCAACAGCAGTGGCAGTGGCAGGCCCCCTGTATATGAGGGTGTCTCCATGCCAGGACCCTCCAAAGTGGCCAGGTGAGCGTGTTGTGACCTTTGAAAACCCTTTTGGTCTCCTTGTTCCTGCAGGGCAGCTGGAGTCGACCTTGGAGGCTCTGATGACCGCCGGGTCGCGGACCGACCCCAAGATGTGGCGCGAGCTGCTCACAGCGGTTGCGTTTGCGGCCCCGGTGGCCCCGGCCGGCGACCATGCGTTGGCCGGCGGCCGCGGCGGCGGCGGCGCAGCCGACGAGGACGACGAGGACAGGCCCCGGGCCGCGGCCGCGGCCCGCGGGGCGGGCCCCGCCGCCGCCGCCACTGCCGCCCGCTCCTCGCTGTCAGCCTGGGGCCTGTCTGCTTCCGACCTCCCGGCGTTGCTGAGTAGCTCGCTCAGGCTGAGGACGCGGCTGTTTGCTGCGGAGCTCATGGCCAAGATGGTGGCGGGCTGCCAGTGGGTGGCCGTGGGGCCGGACGCTGCGGCCGGGGCGCCGGCGACTGAGGCAGACCAGGCAGAGCACCTGCAGGTGTGTTCACACTTCACACCATGCATGGGCTTGTTCACACCATACGCAGGAATGTTCACACTCCTCAGGGGGGTCTTGTTCCATGCTGCCATTCCTGTGCTCTGATGTCATGTAAACTACGGCCATTCAATCCACACCTCTCCACACGTATCCACACTGTTTCCTGAGAGTCCCTGGCCGGTGTCGCCACCCGTCATTCCACACTTTTGCCCTCACTTCCCTCACTACCCACTCTTTCCCCCAGGCCCTAATGCATGTGGGTTCCCACCTGTCCATTGGAAGTGTGGAGGTGCTGAAGCCGGCCTGTGTTGCGCTCTCCCCTACACTTACTCCCCCTCCCCCCCCCTCCCTCTTTGTCCCTACTTTCTTTCCCACACTCTTTCTTCCCACTCTTTCCCACCAGGCCAAAGTGGATGTGGGTTTCCGCCTGTCTTGTCCTCAGCCGGCGTGGCGCTCTCCCACACTCTTACTTCCCACTCTTTGCCCCGCCCCCCTTTGCCAACAAACTCTTTCCTCCCACACTTATCCTTCCCACTCTTTGCTCCTAGGCCCTCGTGGATGTGGGTTTCCGCCTGTCTACCGGAAGTGTGGAGGCGCTGATGCCAGCCGGCGTGGCGCTGCTGCACCCTGTCCCCCCACTCTTTCCTCCCACACTTCTCCATCCCACTCTTTGCTCCTAGGCCCTCGTGGATGTGGGTTTCCGCCTGTCTCCCGGAAGCGTGGAGGCGCTGAAGCCAGCCGGCGTGGCGCTGCTGCCCCCTGTCCCCCCACTCTTTCCTCCCACACTTCTCCATCCCACTCTTTGCTCCTAGGCCCTCGTGGATGTGGGTTTCCGCCTGTCTACCGGAAGTGTGGAGGCGCTGAAGCCAGCCGGCGTGGCGCTGCTGCAGCAGGTTGTGGTGGCATTTGCCACCCTGGAGGACCCCTTACTGCCAGGTGGGTTATTGGAGGGGCATGCCACACTACCACCTGGGGGTTTGGGAAGGGCCTGCCAGGTGGGTGGTAGGAGGGGCATGTCACTATGCCAGGTGGATGCTGGGAGGGACATGCCAGATTGCCAGCTGGGTGGTGTGGGAGGGGTGGGGGGGTAGGAGGGGCATGCCAGGTGGGTGGTAGAAGCGGAATGCCAGGTGAGGGTTCATACCATGTTCATACCATGTGCATACTGTGTTCATACTGTGTGCAGGTGCACCCTGTGAGGCCTTCGCTGCAGCCAGGGGCGGACCCACACCCACGCCTGACAATGTGTCCATACCTTGTTCATACCTTGTTCATACCGTGCCCATACCACGTACAGGCGCGCGCCTGTTGGAGCAGTACCAGGCGCAGCTGGTGAGCACCCTCAGGTCCTCGCTACAGCCAGGCGCACACCCAGAGCTTGCAACTGCTGGCGGAAGCTTTGCGTCCGTACTGCTGGAGAGCGGGGTTGTTTCAGGTATGGTTGCTGCAGGTGGGGTTGTTGCAACTGTACTGCTGGAGAGCAGGGTTGTTTCAGGTGGGGTTGTTTCAGCTGATGGTGTTGCAGGTGGGGTTGTTGCGTCTGTACTGCTGGAGAGCAGGGTTGTTTCAGGTGGGGTTGTTGCGTCTGTACTGCTGGAGAGTAGGGTTGTTGCAGTTAGGGTTGTTGCGTGTGGGGTTGTTGCATGTGGGGTTGTTGCAGGTGGGGTTGTTGCGGGTGGGGTTGTTGCAGGCAGGGTTGTTGCATGCAGGGTTGTTGCGGGTGGGGTTGTTGCGGGTGGGGTTGTTGCAGGTGGGGTTGTTGCAGGTGGGGTTGTTGCAACTGTACTGCTGGAGAGCAGGGTTGTTTCAGGTGGGGTTGTTGCAGCTGGGGTTGTTGCAAGTGGGGTTGTTGCGGGTGGGGTAGTTGCAGCTGGGGTTGTTGCAGGTAGGGTTGTTGCGTATGTACTGCTGGAGAGTAGGGTTGTTGCAGTCATGTTTGTTGCATGTGGGGTTGTTGCAACTGTACTGCTGGAGAGCAGGGTTGTTGCATGTTGGGTTGTTGCAGCTGGGGTTGTTGCAGGTGGGGTTTTCGCAGGTGGGTTTGTTGCGGGTGTGGTAGTTTCAAGTAGGGTTGTTGCAACTGTACTGCTGGAGAGTAGGGTTGTTGCGTGTGGGGTTGTTACAGCTGGGGTTATTGCAGGTGGGGTTGTTGCAGGTGTGGTAGTTTCAGGTAGGTTTGTTGCGTCTGTAATGCTGGAGAGTAGAATTGTTGCAGGCGGGGTTGTTGCAGGTGGGGTTGAAGCGGGTGGGGTTGTTGCGGGTGGGGTAGTTTCAGGTAGGGTTGTTGCGTCTGTATTTCTGGAGAGTAGGGTTGTTGCGGTTGCGGTTGGTGTAGTTTCAGGTGGGGTTGTTGTGTCTGTACTGCTTGAGAGTAGGGTTGTTGCGGGTTGGGTTGTTGCAGGTAGGGTTGATGCGGTTGGTGTTGTTGCAGGTGGGGTTGTTCCTGTTGGGGTTGTAGCAGTTTGGTGCAATGAGGCAGTGTTTCTTTTTTCACACCTGTCAGCTTCCTGTCAGCTACTGGACAGCTACCAGACAACTTCTTGGCAGGTGCCTGGTTGTTCAGTGATGAACCTTGCCCCCCGTCACCCCGTAGCCCCGCCCCACCTTCAGGTTTGTAACTCTGCCACAAAACCCTAACCTTGAAGCCTTGGCTGGTATCCCTGCCTCAAAGCCTCAACCTTAACCCTCAACACTTTAATCTCCCACAAACACCGTAAACCCTAAACTCCCACACAACCCATGAACTCCTTCAACCCTCCCAAAGACCTTCAACCCTTCACTCTCCCACACCCCAAAACCTTCCCTTAGCCTAAACCTTCCCTTAACCCCTAAATCCTAAACTCACTCCTAAACCTCCCCTAAACCCTTAACCCGTACAGCCAAGCCGCTGAATCCTCCCCGCCCCCTCAGGTGATGCCCAAGTCATGCGCCGCCTGATGGAGCTGCTGACTGCACCGCTGGCCGACTGGCAGTCCCTGCAGTACGAGCAGTACGCCGAGTGGGTGGCGGTACGGTCCCGCGTGGGCTTGCTGCAGGCGCATGCGCAGTGTGCGCTGGTGGGCCGCCGGGAGGGCAGCGACAAGTCCACTGCGGAGGTCGTGGCCCGAGCACACAAACCCTACGCGTAGGTCTGCTGCGGGCGGGCGATAAACTAGCCAGCGTATCCACCTCACATTTCTTCATCAGGCTGGCGTGTCACAGAACGCTCGCACCCGCTTGCGTAATGTTCTAGCAGGGCGTAGGTCTGCTGCGGGCAATGGGGGCGAGGGGGAAGGGGCCAGGGCACAGCAACCCTCCGCGTAGGTCTGGGCGGCGAGGGGGGGAGGGAGCGATGATTACACGAACACCTAGTGCCACCCCAATCCCCTTACACAGTATAAACTCTCAACCCTAAACTGTTTAACCTTAACTCTAACTCTTAAGCCTAAATTCGGAACCCTAAACTCGGAACCCTTAACTCGGAACCCTTAACTCGGAACCCTTAACTCGGAACCCTTAACTCGGGACCCTTAACTCGGAACCCTTAACTCGGAACCCTTAACTCGGAACCCTTAACTCGGGACCCTTAACTCGGAACCCTTAACTCGGAACCCTGAACTCGGAACCCTTAACTCGGGACCCTTAACTCGGGACCCTTAACTCGGAACCCTTAACTCGGAACCCTTAACTCGGGACACTGAACTCGGAACCCTGAACTCGGAACCTTTAACTCGGAACCCTGAACTCGGAACCCTGAACTCGGAACCCTTAACTCAGAACCTTTAACTCGGGACCCTGAACTCGGAACCCTGAACTCGGAACCCTGAACTCGGAACCCTTAACTCGGAACCTTAACTCGGGACCCTGAACTCGGAACCCTGAACTCGGAACCCTGAACTCGGAACCCTTAACTCGGAACCTTTAACTCGGAATCCTGAACTCGGAACCCTGAACTCGGAACCCTTAACTCGGAACCTTTAACTCGGGACCCTGAACTCGGAACCCTGAACTCGGAACCCTGAACTCGGAACCCTTAACTCGGAACCTTTAACTCGGGACCCTTAACTCGGAACCCTGAACTCGGAACCCTTAACTCGGAACCCTGAACTCGGAACCCTTAACTCGGAACCTTTAACTCGGGACCCTGAACTCGGAACCCTGAACTCGGAACCCTTACCTCGGACCCTTAACTCAGAAACTTTAACTCGGGACCCTGAACTCGGAACCCTGAACACGGAACCCTTAACTCGGAACCCATAACTCGGAACCCTTAACTCGGGACCCTTAACTCGGAACCCTTAACTCGGAACCCTTAACTCGGAACCCTTAACTCGGGACCCTTAACTCGGGACCCTTAACTCGGAACCCTTAACTCGGAACCCTTAACTCGGGACCCTTAACTCGGGACCCTTAACTCGGAACCCTTAACTCGGAACCCTTAACTCGGGACACTGAACTCGGAACCCTGAACTCGGAACCTTTAACTCGGAACCCTGAACTCGGAACCCTGAACTCGGAACCCTTAACTCAGAACCTTTAACTCGGGACCCTGAACTCGGAACCCTGAACTCGGAACCCTGAACTCGGAACCCTTAACTCGGAACCTTAACTCGGGACCCTGAACTCGGAACCCTGAACTCGGAACCCTTAACTCGGAACCCTTAACTCGGAACCTTTAACTCGGAATCCTGAACTCGGAACCCTGAACTCGGAACCCTTAACTCGGAACCTTTAACTCGGGACCCTGAACTCGGAACCCTGAACTCGGAACCCTGAACTCGGAACCCTTAACTCGGAACCTTTAATTCGGGACCCTTAACTCGGAACCCTGAACTCGGAACCCTTAACTCGGAACCCTGAACTCGGAACCCTTAACTCGGAACCTTTAACTCGGGACCCTGAACTCGGAACCCTGAACTCGGAACCCTTAACTCGGAACCCTTAACTCGGAAACTTTAACTCGGGACCCTGAACTCGGAACCCTGAACTCGGAACCCTTAACTCGGAACCCTTAACTCGGAACCCTTAACTCGGGACCCTTAACTCGGAACCCTTAACTCGGAACCCTTAACTCGGAACCCTTAACTCGGGACCCTTAACTCGGGACCCTTAACTCGGAACCCTTAACTCGGAACCCTTAACTCGGGACCCTTAACTCGGGATCCTTAACTCGGAACCCTGAACTCGGAACCCTGAACTCGGAACCTTTAACTCGGAACCCTGAACTCGGAACCCTGAACTCGGAACCCTTAACTCGGAACCTTTAACTCGGGACCCTGAACTCGGAACCCTGAACTCGGAACCCTGAACTCGGAACCCTTAACTCGGAACCTTAACTCGGGACCCTGAACTCGGAACCCTGAACTCGGAACCCTGAACTCGGAACCCTTAACTCGGAACCTTTAACTCGGAATCCTGAACTCGGAACCCTGAACTCGGAACCCTTAACTCGGAACCTTTAACTCGGGACCCTGAACTCGGAACCCTGAACTCGGAACCCTGAACTCGGAACCCTTAACTCGGAACCTTTAACTCGGGACCCTTAACTCGGAACCCTGAACTCGGAACCCTTAACTCGGAACCCTGAACTCGGAACCCTTAACTCGGAACCTTTAACTCGGGACCCTGAACTCGGAACCCTGAACTCGGAACCCTTACCTCGGACCCTTAACTCAGAAACTTTAACTCGGGACCCTGAACTCGGAACCCTGAACACGGAACCCTTAACTCGGAACCCATAACTCGGAACCCTTAACTCGGGACCCTTAACTCGGAACCCTTAACTCGGAACCCTTAACTCGGAACCCTTAACTCGGGACCCTTAACTCGGGACCCTTAACTCGGAACCCTGAACTCGGAACCCTTAACTCGGGACCCTTAACTCGGGACCCTTAACTCGGAACCCTTAACTCGGAACCCTTAACTCGGGACACTGAACTCGGAACCCTGAACTCGGAACCTTTAACTCGGAACCCTGAACTCGGAACCCTGAACTCGGAACCCTTAACTCAGAACCTTTAACTCGGGACCCTGAACTCGGAACCCTGAACTCGGAACCCTGAACTCGGAACCCTTAACTCGGAACCTTAACTCGGGACCCTGAACTCGGAACCCTGAACTCGGAACCCTTAACTCGGAACCCTTAACTCGGAACCTTTAACTCGGAATCCTGAACTCGGAACCCTGAACTCGGAACCCTTAACTCGGAACCTTTAACTCGGGACCCTGAACTCGGAACCCTGAACTCGGAACCCTGAACTCGGAACCCTTAACTCGGAACCTTTAATTCGGGACCCTTAACTCGGAACCCTGAACTCGGAACCCTTAACTCGGAACCCTGAACTCGGAACCCTTAACTCGGAACCTTTAACTCGGGACCCTGAACTCGGAACCCTGAACTCGGAACCCTTACCTCGGAACCCTTAACTCGGAAACTTTAACTCGGGACCCTGAACTCGGAACCCTGAACTCGGAACCCTTAACTCGGAACCCTTAACTCGGAACCCTTAACTCGGAACCCTTAACTCGGAACCCTTAACTCGGAACCCTTAACTCGGAACCCTTAACTCGGAACCCTTAACTCGGAACCCTTAACTCGGAACCCTTAACTCGGAACCCTTAACTCGGAACCCTTAACTCGGAACCCTTAACTCGGAACCCTTAACTCGGAACCCTTAACTCGGGACACTGAACTCGGAACCCTGAACACGGAACCTTTAACTCGGAACCCTGAACTCGGAACCCTGAACTCGGAACCCTTAACTCAGAACCTTTAACTCGGGACCCTGAACTCGGAACCCTGAACTCGGAACCCTGAACTCGGAACCCTTAACTCGGAACCTTAACTCGGGACCCTGAACTCGGAACCCTGAACTCGGAACCCTTAACTCGGAACCCTTAACTCGGAACCTTTAACTCGGAATCCTGAACTCGGAACCCTGAACTCGGAACCCTTAACTTGGAACCTTTAACTCGGGACCCTTAACTCGGAACCCTGAACTCGGAACCCTTAACTCGGAACCCTGAACTCGGAACCCTTAACTCGGAACCTTTAACTCGGGACCCTGAACTCGGAACCCTGAACTCGGAACCCTTACCTCGGAACCCTTAACTCGGAAACTTTAACTCGGGACCCTGAACTCGGAACCCTGAACTCGGAACCCTTAACTCGGAACCCTTAACTCGGAACCTTTAACTCGGACCCCTGAACTCGGAACCCTAAACTCAGAACCCTTAACTCGGAACCTTTAACTCGGGACCCTTAACTCGGGACCCTTAACTTGGGACCCTGACCTCGGAACCCTTAACTCGGAACCTTTAACTCGGAACCCTGAACTCGGAACCCTGAACTCGGAACCCTTAACTCAGAACCTTTAACTCGGGACCCTGAACTCGGAACCCTGAACTCGGAACCCTGAACTCGGAACCCTTAACTCGGAACCTTAACTCGGGACCCTGAACTCGGAACCCTGAACTCGGAACCCTTAACTCGGAACCCTTAACTCGGAACCTTTAACTCGGAATCCTGAACTCGGAACCCTGAACTCGGAACCCTTAACTCGGAACCTTTAACTCGGGACCCTGAACTCGGAACCCTGAACTCGGAACCCTGAACTCGGAACCCTTAACTCGGAACCTTTAACTCGGGACCCTTAACTCGGAACCCTGAACTCGGAACCCTTAACTCGGAACCCTGAACTCGGAACCCTTAACTCGGAACCCTTAACTCGGGACCCTGAACTCGGAACCCTGAACTCGGAACCCTGAACTCGGAACCCTTAACTCGGAAACTTTAACTCGGGACCCTGAACTCGGAACCCTGAACTCGGAACCCTTAACTCGGAACCCTTAACTCGGAACCTTTAACTCGGAACCCTGAACTCAGAACCCTAAACTCAGAACCCTTAACTCGGAACCTTTAACTCGGGACCCTTAACTCGGGATCCTTAACTCGGGACCCTGAACTCGGAACCCTTAACTCGGAACCTTTAACTCGGGACCCTTAACTCGGAACCCTTAACTCGGAACCCTTAACTCGGAACCCTTAACTCGGAACCCTTAACTCGGAACCCTTAACTCGGAACCCTTAACTCGGAACCCTTAACTCGGAACCCTTAACTCGGAACCCTTAACTCGGAACCCTTAACTCGGAACCCTTAACTCGGGACCCTTAACTCGGAACCCTTAACTCGGAACCCTTAACTCGGGACCCTTAACTCGGAACCCTGAACTCGGAACCCTTAACTCGGAACCCTGAACTCGGAACCCTTAACTCGGAACCTTTAACTCGGGACCCTGAACTCGGAACCCTGAACTCGGAACCCTTACCTCGGAACCCTTAACTCGGAAACTTTAACTCGGGACCCTGAACTCGGAACCCTGAACTCGGAACCCTTAACTCGGAACCCTTAACTCGGAACCCTTAACTCGGGACCCTTAACTCGGAACCCTTAACTCGGAACCCTTAACTCGGAACACTTAACTCGGGACCCTTAACTCGGGACCCTTAACTCGGAACCCTGAACTCGGAACCCTTAACTCGGGACCCTTAACTCGGGACCCTTAACTCGGAACCCTTGACTCGGAACCCTTAACTCGGGACACTGAACTCGGAACCCTGAACACGGAACCTTTAACTCGGAACCCTGAACTCGGAACCCTGAACTCGGAACCCTTAACTCAGAACCTTTAACTCGGGACCCTGAACTCGGAACCCTGAACTCGGAACCCTTAACTCGGAACCCTTAACTCGGAACCTTAACTCGGGACCCTGAACTCGGAACCCTGAACTCGGAACCCTTAACTCGGAACCCTTAACTCGGAACCTTTAACTCGGAATCCTGAACTCGGAACCCTGAACTCGGAACCCTTAACTCGGAACCTTTAACTCGGGACCCTTAACTCGGAACCCTGAACTCGGGACCCTTAACTCGGAACCCTGAACTCGGAACCCTTAACTCGGAACCTTTAACTCGGGACCCTGAACTCGGAACCCTGAACTCGGAACCCTTACCTCGGAACCCTTAACTCGGAAACTTTAACTCGGGACCCTGAACTCGGAACCCTGAACTCGGAACCCTTAACTCGGAACCCTTAACTCGGAACCTTTAACTCGGAACCCTGAACTCGGAACCCTAAACTCAGAACCCTTAACTCGGAACCTTTAACTCGGGACCCTTAACTCGGGACCCTTAACTCGGGACCCTGAACTCGGAACCCTTAACTCGGAACCTTTAACTCGGAACCCTGAACTCGGAACCCTGAACTCGGAACCCTTAACTCAGAACCTTTAACTCGGGACCCTGAACTCGGAACCCTGAACTCGGAACCCTGAACTCGGAACCATTAACTCGGAACCTTAACTCGGGACCCTGAACTCGGAACCCTGAACTCGGAACCCTTAACTCGGAACCCTTAACTCGGAACCTTTAACTCGGAATCCTGAACTCGGAACCCTGAACTCGGAACCCTTAACTCGGAACCTTTAACTCGGGACCCTGAACTCGGAACCCTGAACTCGGAACCCTGAACTCGGAACCCTTAACTCGGAACCTTTAACTCGGGACCCTTAACTCGGAACCCTGAACTCGGAACCCTTAACTCGGAACCCTGAACTCGGAACCCTTAACTCGGAACCTTTAACTCGGGACCCTGAACTCGGAACCCTGAACTCGGAACCCTTACCTCGGAACCCTTAACTCTGAAACTTTAACTCGGGACCCTGAACTCGGAACCCTGAACTCGGAACCCTTAACTCGGAACCCTTAACTCGGAACCTTTAACTCGGAACCCTGAACTCGGAACCCTAAACTCAGAACCCTTAACTCGGAACCTTTAACTCGGGACCCTTAACTCGGGACCCTTAACTCGGGACCCTGAACTCGGAACCCTTAACTCGGAACCTTTAACTCGGGACCCTTAACTCGGAACCCTTAACTCGGAACCTTTAACTCGGAACCCTTAACTCGGGACCCTTAACTCGGGACCCTTAACTCGGAACCCTTAACTCGGGACCCTTAACTCGGAACCCTTAACTCGGAACCCTTAACTCGGAACCCTTAACTCGGGACACTGAACTCGGAACCCTGAACTCGGAACCTTTAACTCGGAACCCTCAACTCGGAACCCTTAACTCGGAACCCTGAACTCGGAACCTTTAACTCGGGACCCTGAACTCGGAACCCTGAACTCGGAACCCTTAACTCGGAACCCTTAACTCGGAACCTTTAACCCTAAACCCTTAACTCGGAACCCTTAACTCGGAGCCCTTAACTCGGAACCCTTAACTCGGAATCCTGAACTCGGAACCCTGAACTCGGAACCCTGAACTCGGAACCCTGAACTCGGAACCTTTAACCCTAAACCCTTAACTCGGAACCCTTAACTCGGAACCCTGAACTCGGGACCCTTAACTCGGAACCATTAACTCGGGACCCTGAACTCGGAACCCTGAACTCGGAACCCTGAACTCGGAACCATTAACTCGGGACCCTGAACTCGGAACCCTGAACTCGGAACCCTTAACTCGGAACCCTTAACTCGGAACCTTTAACCCTAAACCCTTAACTCGGAACCCTTAACTCGGAACCCTTAACTCGAAACCCTTAACTCGGAATCCTGAACTCGGAACCCTGAACTCGGAACCCTGAACTCGGAACCCTGAACTCGGAACCATTAACCCTAAACCCTTAACTCGGAACCCTTAACTCGGAACCCTTAACTCTGAACCTTTAACCCTAAACCCTTAACTCGGAACCCTTAACTCGGGACCCTGAACTCGGGACCCTTAACTCGGGACCCTGAACTCGGAACCCTGAACTCGGGACCCTTAACTCGGGACCCTGAACTCGGAACCCTGAACTCGGAACCCTTAACTCGGAACCTTTAACTCGGGACCCTTAACTCGGAACCCTTAACTCGGAACCCTTAACTCGGAACCCTTAACTCGGAATCCTGAACTCGGAATCCTGAACTCGGAACCCTGAACTCGGAACCCTTAACTCGGGACCCTTAACTCAGAACCCTTAACTCGGAACCTGAACTCGGAACCCTTAACTCGGAACTCTTAACTCGGAACCCTTAACTCGGAACCCTTAACTCGGGACCCTGAACTCGGAACCCTGAACTCGGAACCCTTACCTCGGAACCCTTAACTCTGAAACTTTAACTCGGGACCCTGAACTCGGAACCCTGAACTCGGAACCCTTAACTCGGAACCCTTAACTCGGAACCTTTAACTCGGAACCCTGAACTCGGAACCCTAAACTCAGAACCCTTAACTCGGAACCTTTAACTCGGGACCCTTAACTCGGGACCCTTAACTCGGGACCCTGAACTCGGAACCCTTAACTCGGAACCTTTAACTCGGGACCCTTAACTCGGAACCCTTAACTCGGAACCTTTAACTCGGAACCCTTAACTCGGGACCCTTAACTCGGGACCCTTAACTCGGAACCCTTAACTCGGGACCCTTAACTCGGAACCCTTAACTCGGAACCCTTAACTCGGAACCCTTAACTCGGGACACTGAACTCGGAACCCTGAACTCGGAACCTTTAACTCGGAACCCTCAACTCGGAACCCTTAACTCGGAACCCTGAACTCGGAACCTTTAACTCGGGACCCTGAACTCGGAACCCTGAACTCGGAACCCTTAACTCGGAACCCTTAACTCGGAACCTTTAACCCTAAACCCTTAACTCGGAACCCTTAACTCGGAGCCCTTAACTCGGAACCCTTAACTCGGAATCCTGAACTCGGAACCCTGAACTCGGAACCCTGAACTCGGAACCCTGAACTCGGAACCTTTAACCCTAAACCCTTAACTCGGAACCCTTAACTCGGAACCCTGAACTCGGGACCCTTAACTCGGAACCATTAACTCGGGACCCTGAACTCGGAACCCTGAACTCGGAACCCTGAACTCGGAACCATTAACTCGGGACCCTGAACTCGGAACCCTGAACTCGGAACCCTTAACTCGGAACCCTTAACTCGGAACCTTTAACCCTAAACCCTTAACTCGGAACCCTTAACTCGGAACCCTTAACTCGAAACCCTTAACTCGGAATCCTGAACTCGGAACCCTGAACTCGGAACCCTGAACTCGGAACCCTGAACTCGGAACCATTAACCCTAAACCCTTAACTCGGAACCCTTAACTCGGAACCCTTAACTCTGAACCTTTAACCCTAAACCCTTAACTCGGAACCCTTAACTCGGGACCCTGAACTCGGGACCCTTAACTCGGGACCCTGAACTCGGAACCCTGAACTCGGGACCCTTAACTCGGGACCCTGAACTCGGAACCCTGAACTCGGAACCCTTAACTCGGAACCTTTAACTCGGGACCCTTAACTCGGAACCCTTAACTCGGAACCCTTAACTCGGAACCCTTAACTCGGAATCCTGAACTCGGAATCCTGAACTCGGAACCCTGAACTCGGAACCCTTAACTCGGGACCCTTAACTCAGAACCCTTAACTCGGAACCTGAACTCGGAACCCTTAACTCGGAACTCTTAACTCGGAACCCTAAATTCTGAACCCTTAACTCTACCCCCCCCTGCCCTACCCTGCAGCTCCATGCTCCGATCCCTTTGGTCGGCTTTGCTACAGGACTACGCCCTCCTGTCCACGCAGCACTCTGCCACACTCTCAGCCTACGCCTCAGAGCTGCTCCCACCCGTCGTGTCGTCCGGCAGCGCGGCGCTGGCCTGGACAGCAGCGGCAGCAGCAGCAGGAGGCGGGGCGGCGGCCGTCGCCGCCGCCGCCGCCGCCGCCGGCAGCGGCGGTTCTCCTCTGATGCCGGAGGCTCTGGCCGCATCGCTCCGAGAGGCGGGCGATCGTGGGGGTGGGGCGGAGGGCACTAGCGGGGCGGCGGCGTCCCCGGCGTTGGCGGCGGCCGTGCACGACGTGTATTTCGCGGCATGCCCGCAGGTGCTGGAGGCGCTGGTGCTGGGCCTGCCGCGTATTGAGGTTCTGGAGCAGGTTGGTTGAGAGGGAGGGGGGGGGAGGGGGAAAGGGGGAGGAGGGAGGGGAGGGGGAAACGGGGGAGGGGAGAGGGGAGGGGGGAGATGGATGGATGGAAACGGGGGGTGGATGCGGACGCGGCAAAGCTTTATGTTTGCACCTTGCCCACATGGCCAGATGTAGCTGAATGGTAGCTTCAGGACTGAACCTAAAACACCAAGGTGGGGACCCACTGGGAGGACTGGGGAAGGGCGGTTGGTCGGTTGGTCTCGGGTGTATGTGCGGGGGAGGAGGGCTGGCCTAAATGTGAAACCCTGACAGGCTGAATTTTGACAGACTGAACATCCTGTCTTGACCCCGGCCATGTGATGCACCATGTGGCCTTATTGCCCTGGCCCTGTGACGTACTACCTAACTGTACTGCCATGGCCATGTGCCGTACTGCCTGGTCGTACTGTCCTGGCCATGTTATGCATCGCCTGAAGTTATTCCTAGTGATGTGTCGTACAGCCTGACTCTACTACTGTGGTCATGTGACGTACCGCTCTTCAACGACATGCAGATGGGCGTCGAGTGCCAACAGTACTGCAGAGTACTGGAGGCCTGCCTGCTCATGGTCACCGAGTCTAGTGCAGACCTGGCTGAGGAGGTGCGGGACTATGCAACCACACAGCAGCAGGGGCAGGAGGCGGAGCAGACGCAGGGGACGGCAGCGGCGGCGCTGCCGCCGCCGCAACCGCCACCCGCCGCTGGCGGCGGCAGCGGCCCGCGCAGCGGCCGCGGGCCGGTCCGCCGCTGCTGTGTCGAGCGCCCGTCTGACGTGCTCTCTGCGTGGTCTATCTGCATTGCTGTCGACATCGAAGTTGCGGTCTTCTTGCCTTTGGCAGGAGGTGCGGTACCGTATGCGGTATTCGATTTTATATATTCTCGGCGGGTCCAGCGACACGTTTTACCTTCATCGCGGCCTACCTGGCTGTGGAGGGCTGGTGTAGAGCCTGCTGCCCCCAGCTGTAGGTAAAGGACTTAAGGTCATGTTCCAATCAATCCAGTGTTGGCCACCCGGCAGGTCCCCCGATGTAGCCTGAAGAAGGCAGGTGTATGTTCTACCTCCCCGCTCCCAGTCCCACTCCTCTTTGGCCTCCCCTGCCCTTGCCCCTGCCCCTGCCCCTCCCCTGCTCTTGCCCTTGCCCCTGCTCTTGCCCTTGCCCCTGCCCCCCCCTTGCCCTTGCCCATGCCCCTCCCTTGCCCTTTCCCCCTCCCTTGCCCTTTCCCCCTTGAATCTATCTTTAAATCCCTATTTAAATCCCTATTTAAATCCCTATTTAAATCCCTATTTAAATCCCTATTTAAATCCCTATTTAAATCCCTATTTTTACCTTGACCCTCCCCCTTCTTATTAATATTTCAATCCCTCCTTTAAGCTCCCTTGATGTCTTTCCTGTAATCACCTTTTCATCCCTACGGTATTCAAACACTCTGACGCGCATAAACGCATTCCCACACAAAAACAAACAGTTCGGACCGGCCTGCGGCGACGCCATTGGCGCCCTGGCAGCTTGCGCGCCCGCTGCCCTCGCGCCCCTGGCCTGGGCTGCGTGCAAGGAGGCCGGCTCGGGGCTCGGTGCAACAGGACGGGCGTCCCAGCTCCTGATGCCGCCCCTGCTGGCCGCATGCCAGCTGGCATGGCAGCTGGCATCGGGCTTGCCACAGGAGCGGCTGGCAGAGGCAGCGACGGTGGAGGTGGCTCGAAATCATCCCGATTTGCCGGCAGATGGTGGTGCCGTCGAGGAAGACTTCGCTTCGGCAGACTCGGAGCCCCTGGCTGCTCGCCTGACTGAGCTCATCGTCGCGCTGTCGAGCCTAGCCGTCCCGTTCACGACGACAGCGGCGGCCGCCGCTGCCGCAGCCGCCGGCCCGGCGGCGGCGCGGGCGGCGGCACAGCTCTGCGTCGCGCGTCAGCAGTGCGACCAGGCGCTGCAGATGCTGTTCCAGGCCGGGCTCTCGCTGCTGCAGCGTGTTCCTGCCGGCGCGTTGGGGCCTGGCCAGGCCCCGCTGCTAGGCGCAACCTGCTGCCCGGCCCTGCTGGGTATGGGTACGAGGCTGTTGCTGACGGCTGCTGCTGCGCTGCCGCTGCCGCCACCGACGACGACGACACTGCCTGCGGGGCCGGCAGACAGCGGCGGCGGCGGCGGCCTCGCCGCAGCAGCGGCGGCTCGCACATCTTCATCGCAGCTGATGGGCATGTTAGCGTTTATGGATACTGCCGTGGTGGCGCTGGCTGAGCGAGCAGCGGATGATGATGATGTGCGGAGGAGCGCTCTGGCAAGGTGAGATGCTGCCAAACCCTACAGCCCAAGACCCTGAACCATGATCTTCACCTTCAACCCTTCATCCTAGACCATGAAGTCTAGGCCCTTAATCCCCACCGGCATATCCCACCACCTCTGCAAATTCTCAGGCATTAAATGCGCCATAGCTTGACCCCTGCTATATGGGCCATAGCTTGACCCCTGCTATATGGGCCATAGCTTGACCCCATAGCTTGATCCCATAGCTTGACCCCTGCTATATGGGCCATAGCTTGACCCCATAGCATGATCCCATAGCTTGACCCCTGCTATATGGGCCATATTAACCCTAGACACTTAATCCTAGACCCTTAATCCTAGACCATTAATCCTAGACCCTTAATCCTAGACCCTTAATCCTAGACCCTTAATCTTACACCCTTAATCTTAAACCCTTAATCCTAGACCATTAATCCTAGACCCTTAATCTAAAACCCTTAATCCTAGACCCTTAATCCTAGACCCTTAATCCTAGACCCTTAGTCCTAGACCCTTAATCCTAGACCCTTAATCCTAGACCCTTAATCCTAGACCATTAATCATAGACCCTTAATCCTAGATCCTTAACCCTAGACCCTTAGTCCTAGACCCTTAGTCCTAGACCATTAATCCTAGATCCTTAATCCTAGACCATTAATCCTAGACCCTTAATCCTAGACCCTTAACCCTAGACCCTTAATCCTAGACCCTTAACCCTAGACCCTTAATCCTAGACCCTTAATCCTAGACACTCATTCCTAGACACTTATTCCTAGACCCTTAATCCTAGACCCTTAGTCCTAGACCCTTAATCCTAGACCCTTAGTCCTAGACCCTTGATCCTAGACCCTTAATCCTAGACCCTTAATCTTAGACCCTTAACCCTAGACCCTTAAGTATTATCTTCACCTTCAACCCACAATCCTAGACCATGAAGTCTAGACCCTTCATCCGCTGAGCGTCTCACACATAATCCTGATCAGGTACGTCGGAAGGCGAACCAGCGCCGATGCCTCGAGGAGCAGCTGGGTCTCCGGCGCCACGGCATCAGAAGCCGGCGGCGAGGCCCCTGTCCAGAGCCCGGGAAGGCTCCGGAGCTACGGCAGCAGCAGACACACAACAGGGGGCGCAGCCACCACCGCGGTCGCACTGGCTACTCATCCGTTGGCGCTGCGCAGTGTCAGCCCGTTTGAAAAGGCAGGTGCGTTGACCCCGATCGAGCGAGCCAGCGGCGGCGGCGGCGGCGGCGGCAGCAGCGGTGGCCCCGCGCTGCTCCCGGTGGTGAGCGTGGCCGCGTGCGTGGTGCTGTTGACCGATGAGGCGATGCGGCTGTGGGGAGAGGAGGCAAGCGGCTGCAGCGACAGGTGATTGCGGTCCCTCTATCTCTCTCTCGCTCTCCCTGTACTGCCGCTGTTTCAACTTCCTGCCCCCTCAGTCTCACTCTCTCTCCCTTTGCTGCCTCTGCCTGGCCGTTGGCCCCGATGCCCTTATGCCTGAAAGCTACAAATCTCGACGGAAACCGAAATGCTTGAAACCGAAAAACTGGAAATCAATACGCGCTTTTGATACCAAATTGCTGATGTCCTGAAATCTGGAATCCAAAACACGGAAATTGACATGCTGAAAATCTTGTTTATCTGGAACTCCTGAAATCTGAAAGCTGAGATGCTGGAAACCCTGAAAGCCACGTTTGCCAGGGTCCTAGACCCTGAAACCTGAACTCTAAACCCTAAAAGCCACTTTTTCCCAGCTGGTAGACCCTTGACTCTCAACCCCAAACCTCTTTTGCCAGGGTGTCATCCCTCCTGTCTGCGGCGCTGAGCTTGGCCGGCCAGCTGGACACTTTGCTCCCCCAGGAACAGTCGGCAGGCCCGTCCGGGGCTGCAGCGGCGGCGGCGGCCATCCACGGGCTTGCCTCTGCGGCCAAGCAGCATCTCTTGGGCACCTTGCTGGCCTGCCTGCAAGAGGCATGCCCGGGGGCAGGCAGGGCAGGCGGGCCTGCTGCCTTGGTCGACTGCCTGCGGGCACTGGTGGAGGGTCCGCTGGTGCAAGAGGGCGCCAGGCAGGGCGCGGCGGCAGCCCGGCCCGCGGCCGCGGCCGCGGCATGGGCCAGGGAATGCACAGCGGCGCTGGGACCCGCCGTCGTGGTGCTGACGCGGAGATGCATCCGGGGGGCCTCAAGGCCCGAGGGCGACAGCATCGGCGACCGCGGCAGCGACGAGGGTGCAGCCCTGTGTGCTGCCGCCGGCATCCGCCTACTAGCGGCCTGCGCGATGCTTCCACCGCCTCCGCCTCCGCCTCTGCCGGCGCTGTCGAGGGCCCCGTCCTCGATGGGGCTAGTGTGGCTGTTGGTGTCGCTGCTAGTTGAGGCCGCGGCTCCGGAGCCACCGGCTGTCGCCGCGCCGCCGTTGAGGGATCTGGCGTTGCGGTTGGTCACGGCGGCCCTGCCAGCTTCACAGACTGCAGGTGAGCCCTCGTCATCAAGGATCAGGGGGGCGTAACCCCTAAACCCTAAAACCAGGCACGGTCAAGGGTGGGGTTAGGGTTATAGGGGTTGATTCCTGGAAAGCATGCGTGTGGGCTCACCGAGCAAGTGAGCTCCTAAACGAAATCGAATCCAGGGCTAGAGGGGAGGGGGGGAGGTAATCAAGTTCAATTACTGGCTGCTTATTGGCGCGCCCTGATCGCGCCCTGGATCCAGGGCTGCCCCCCCCCCCCCCCCCTCCCGTGCCCGTTCTCTTAACACGTCCATTCCATGCGAGGCCCCTCATGCTGCCCCTGCCACACGCTCCCCAGGCGCCCCGTTCAAGGAGGTGGTCTCCGGCCTGTCTGCACCGATCAAGGCGCGCCTGCAGGCTGCGTTGCGGGAGGCGGCGGCGGCGGCCGCCGCCGCCGCCGCCGCTGCGGCGAGCGCCGGCGCGGGCGGCCTGTTGGGCAGCCGGTTCCTTTCTGCCGCCCAGGTGGCGCCCAAGGTGCCAACCATACAGTTGAAGAGCATGTTCACACTGCCAAAGAAATAAGCGTGTCCCCCTGCCTGCCAGCTTAGTCAGGATTTCCCAACAGCATCGCCAGCAAGCAGCCTCGAGCCCCGTGATCCCTTGTCGGATCATTGATGACCGAAATTCCTTGAGTACCACTGTTCTCCCTGTAATAGAAACGGACGCTTGCGAGGACTGATCGGTCGCTGTATTTTCTATAACTGGGGTATGCACCTGTGGTTATTTTAGTGGGTGCCAGACCACATGTAGGGGGTCGCAATCTTGAATGACCTATGGCCGGTGGCCCGAGCACTCGAGCAGCAAAACTTGCTGCTCCAGGCCCCCATGGCCGTCGGCCGTGATGTAGCTGGATTGAAGCTGAAGCGCGCTACGCGCAACACTGGTATGAACGCCTTGCCACACTTGCTTGGCCCCTGCCAGGGGCAGTGCTATGTCCTCGTATGTCCCGGTTGCATGGTTTGCCCCTACAGCACTCTGGAAACTGCTGAAAGTGGGGTAAAGGATTATCTACCATTGTCCTCCCCTCGAATCGTAAGTACGGTATGGCGAGTGTCAGCGATGGACGTCCAACATAAAAAAAAATGATCTGACTGAGGAAATGATGGGCACCAGGCCGCGCTCAGCCTCAATCTAGGTCATTTCCAGCCCAGAAAATCTGCCACGTGAAGGGCAAAATGAAGACCATTTCCACCTATTGGTTCTTTTGTAACATGAGGAATACCCTTGGACCCTTAGACCCTTGGACCCTTGGACCCTTGGACCCTTGGACCCTTGGACACACGACCTTCCGAGCATATTAGCCACAGCTTTACCGCAACATATTGAGAACGGTGCATAACCGCTGGGCCTTGCTGAACGCTCGGCCTGCCGCATGGGGCTAGTACCGCGACATGCGCTTTCGCATACGTCTGATTCATACGTTTCTTTTCTTCCAACGGGACAGCTGGGCGCCCACGCCACCAAGTCTTTTTGAGTAGGGGCCCAGAGGTGTGATGTCATTGGCATACATCTGATTCAGAAGGGCCCAAAGGTCCCTAAGGTCATTGACACACTTCTAATTCAGCCCGAACGCCAACACCTTCCATGCCAGGGGGGCCACGACTAGGAGCCACGCCCTTATCAAAATACAGCATTTGGGGCACTACATGTCTGCATTGTGGCCGTCAGCTCTCATCAGCTCATGGATGGAACTATGGAAGGGGGGCGCATCTACTGGCTATGCCTTCTTTGCTGTAGGCTCACATTAGGGTTTAGGGTTAAGGGTTTAGGGAGCACAAAGCGCTTATTGAGAGTTTGGGACACAAGCATCAATAGACAGCTAATAGATTCGAAGGGCGTCATTGGCCGTGTGCTTACATGAGGGCCAGCAGAACGCTTATTAAGATTTGAGATACCCTGATGTTCAAGTCAATAAGTCATGATGACACCGTACTTGATTTGCACCCATTTTTGAGCAGTGCCCAGAGATGTAACGTCATTGGCTTAAATTGCATTCCGTGGCCCATTTGCCGAAGACACTCGACGTAGGCACTGTATGTCATTTCTTACTTCCGTGATTAGTTGTAAGCACGCCGCTGCTCAAAGTTGGCACACGCCTTGCTCACATATTCGCCTAAGAAACTCCAGCAGCAGAGGGCTGAATTCGATCAGAATCGTGGCTGTTCACAAATTGGGGCCGTTTTCGGCAGAGCCCCCCCGGGCGGCCGAAGGTCGCGGGGGCGATGCCCCCAGTTTCCACCCGTTTCCGTCCGTCAGTCTGTCAGTCAGTCCGCCTGATGTTTCTGGAACGTCACGGAAACTTTATGCGCTGCAGCGCAAATCAACCGGCTGTATTTATGCAGGTTATTCCTGTCAGACCTCAAAGACCGAGGTGCAGAAATGAGAAACTCAGCTACTAAGGCTGGATCTCACAGCGGATGACGTAAGGTCAGCGGATGACGTCACGCTGTCCCCTGGTGTCACGCGACAGGCCGACAGCTGCAGCTTCGCTTCTCTATGCGCAATTCGAAACGCATCATTAAAAGCACGCACTTAGCCAGCGATAGAGTCGTGACAAATATTTTGAAATCCTTCAACATGGCGAGGGGGTTTGCATGGGGTCCAGGTGATGACCCCATCCGCACCTGCGCCTGCCCTCTGAAATGTCACGTACCCGACTGCTCTGCCGTTTTTCGTGCTGCGCAGCAGCACCTCTGATTACTTGTCAATGTTGCTCTTGGGTCTAGAAAGCATCCCTCTTGGGTCAAGAAAGCATCCCTAGCTTGAGAACTGCGTGTAGGCCCAAAGCAATTTGAGCATAGCCAAATCTTTCGCATACCAGATACAAGCTCATAAACAAAAAACTCCCCACTACAAGTACTGAATGCTCTAGAACAAGCAAGCAATTTTTAAAATTTCGGGCTAGAATCACCCGATTTCATGCCCTGTAGTTACATGTTGCCTTTTAGTCACCAGTTGCCTGTCATGCGTAAGAGGGACCCGCTGATATGCCATGTAATCACACTGCATGTGTGAGAGTCACCTGCTAGTATATCATGCACTGGCACGTGCGTTGCAGTGCCCCGCTGGTTTGTCACCTTTCCACACATTACATTAGCGTGACCTGCTGGCATACCCTGTCGTCACACTTCATGTTCATGTGACCTGCTTGCATGCCCTGTCTTCCTGCCAATTAAGAGAGACGGCGCCGATGACAAGCCGCGACAAACCACGGATGACCCATCCGATGACGAGTGGCGGCACCCCCCTTTCTTACTGCTCCATTAGAGTGACCAGCTTGTACGCCTGGCGTTCCAGCCAGTCGAGAGACGGCTCTGATAAAAAACGGCGGCAACCTCCTCATTTATCCAAGCACTGGCCATCAAGTGTAGTATCTGTGCCGTACAAATGACGTTACACCTTCGGGCCCTGCTTAAAAAAGCTCAGTCACGGCCTCGATATCTGTTTGTGAAGGATCATAACATAACAACGGGCCCATTGGCTAATTTGGCTAAAATATCGACCACAGTTTGGAACACAGCGGCAACCTCCGATGCCCCATCCCATGACAAGCGGCGGCCGCCCTCATTTCTCCTCCTCTTGTTCGTATTCGGCCATGGCAGCCCACGCCTCAAAGTCCTCGGTCTCCAGTGGCCTCGAGTCGGCAAACAAGTTGTCCGGAGTCAGACCCTGACAGACACACACACAGGGTTTAGGGGCTTACAGTTTAGGAAAAGGGCTTAAGGCTTAGGGTTCAGGGCTTACAGTGCAGGGCTTAGGGCTTAGGGCTTACAGTGCAGGTCTTAGGGCTTAGGGTTCAGGGCTTAAAGTGCAGGGCTTAGGGCTTAGGGTTCAGGGCTTAAAGCGCAGGGCTTAGGGCTTAGGGTTCAGGGCTTAAAGTGCAGGGCTTAGGGCTTAGGGTTCAGGGTTTTAAGTGCAGGGCTTAGGGCTTAGGGTTCAGGGTTTTAAGTGCAGGGCTTACAGTTTAGGACTTAGTGTGCAGGGCTTAGGGTGCAGGGCTTACAGTTTAGGGCTTAGGCTGCGGGGCTTAGGCTGCAGGGCTTAGGGTTCAGGGCTTAGTGTGCAGGGCTTACGGTTTAGGGCTCAATAATACTTTGCCGCTGCAACAATGGCTCAGCCCTCACGTACATGCTCAGGCCCAGGAACGTCAGCCCCCCTCTACCCCCACCCTCACACATCCCAATCCAAAAGACTGTCCCCCTCCTCCCCCCCCCCCCCTCCTCATCTGAATGTTTAACTTCAAGAACGCCAGCCCCCTCTCCCCCCCCCTCGTCAGCCCCCCTCCCCTCCACTCCCTTGCCTTGCCTCAGCCTACACTGACACTCTCCGCTCCATATCACAGTCTGACCCCTCTGCTCCCCTCCCCCCCCCTCTTACCTGCACATTCAGCCCCAGGGCCACAAACCCTTTGTTGAGCACTGCATGCGCCGCCGACCGCCTAGCAGCAACGGCCGCCTCCTCAACAGCCACCGCCGCCGCCTGCCTGGCGGCCACAGCCTCCCCGTCCGCCGCGCCCTCCGCCCCCGCGTCTTGTTCCTTGACATCAAGCGGCACAGCGGTGCGGGCGGCTTCGAAAGCCTCCTGGTAAAGATCTGCCATGGCGCTGACCAGGACCCGCTCCCTCACACCTGCTCAAGAGAGGGGGGGGGGCACTTCAGCTACACCTCAGCTACCCATCAGCTACACTTCAGCTACACCTGGCGCTGACCTAGACCCGCTCCCTCACACCTGCTCAAGAGGAGGGGGGCACTTCAGCTACACCTCAGCTACCCATCAGCTACACTTCAGCTACACATGGCGCTGACCAGGACCCGCTCCCTCACACCTGCTCAAGAGAGAGAGGGGGGGGGGACTTCAGCTACACTTCAGCTACCCATCAGCTACACTTCAGCTACACATGGCGCTGACCAGGACCCGCTCCCTCACACCTGCTCAAGAGAGTGGGGGGGGGCACTTCAGCTACACTTCAGCTACCCATCAGCTACTATTCAGCTACACATGGCGCTGACCAGGACCCGCTCCCTCACACCTGCTCATGCGGGGACAGCCTACATTAGCTACACTTCAGCTAGAGCACTGTATTTTACCAGCTGCACTTCAGCTACAGGGCTTAGGGTTCAGGACCCGCTCCCTCACACCTGCTCAGGGGGGAACAGCCTACATTAGCTACACTTCAGCTAGAGCACTGTATTTTACCAGCTGCACTTCAGCTACAGGGCTTAGGGTTCAGGACCGGCTTCCTCACACCTGCTCAAGAGGAGGAGGGGGCAGCGACAGAAGTACCGTAAAACGACTATGACTCCGCTCGTAATTAAATAATAATTGGGGTGCGCGGACATGGCTGCGCGCTAATATTAATTCAAAAATCGCCGCTGCGCGGAGCGTCAGTCGGGTGCCCAAACATCTGTTTTGGGGGTGCGAATTAAAAACAGCATTTTTACACAAATTCTTAGCGCGCGACTGTTTGATTCGACATCCGTTCAGTCATCCTTGTCAAGTGTGCCCAAATCGCCCTGCATAGGAACACTACTGGTCACAGCAGCCTTGCCCCAGCATGGTGGAGGATGATGAAGATGTGTCACTGCTGGAGATGGCGACAGCTATGCGAGCCAGGGTCCCAGGCAACATCCAGCGGTCTATGGAGGGGTGTGACGAGGAGGATGAGGAATTCCCCCCCCGATTGCCTTGGAGACAGCGCTGGCCATGGCAGAAGACCTGGCCAAGGACATGCCAAGTGATGTGAAAAGCAAGGCCAGGTATTTCCTGGACCAGCTCAGCGAGGCAAAGCTAATGGAGGCTACTGCGGGCAAAGCTAATGGAGGCTACAGCGGGCAAAGCTAATGGAGGCTACTGCGGGCAAGACAAGGAAAGAAAGCAAGAAGATGGTAAAAGCCCAGGTCCTTGATCTGCTGGGTACATAGCTGAGTAGGCTGAGTGGTTGGCATGCTTTTTCATATATGATTTATTTCCTGGTGAGGGTGACATGAAGGGTTTAGGGATATGGCTGAGGGTTGAGAGTGACATGAAGGGTTTAGGGATATGGCTGAGGGTTGAGAGTGACATGAAGGGTTTAGGAATATGGCTGAGAGTTGAGAGTGAAATGAAGGGTTAAGGGATATGGCTGAGGGTTGAGGGTGAAATGAAGGGTTTAGGGATATGGCTGAGGGTTGAGAGTGAAATGAAGGGTTTAGGAATATGGCTGAGGGTTGAGGGTGAAATGAAGGGTTTAGGGATATGGTTGAGGGTTGAGGGTGAAATGAAGGGCTTAGGGATATGGCTGAGGGTTGAGGGTGACATGAAGGGCTTAGGGATATGGCTGAGGGTTGAGGGTGAAATGAAGGGCTTAGGGATATGGCTGAGGGTTGAGGGTGACATGAAGGGTTTAGGGATATGGCTGAGGGTTGAGGGTGAAATGAAGGGTTTAGGGATATGGCTGAGGGTTGAGAGTGACATGACGGGTTTAGGGATATGGCTGAGGGTTGAGGGTGAAATGAAGGGCTTAGGGATATGGCTGAGGGTTGAGGTTGAAATGAAGGGCTTAGGGATATGGCTGAGGGTTGAGGGTGAAATGAAGGGTTTAGGGATATGGCTGAGGGTTGAGGGTGAAATGAAGGGTTTAGGGATATGGCTGAGGGTTGAGAGTGACATGAAGGGGTAAGGGATATGGCTGAGGGTTGAGGTTGAAATGAAGGGCTTAGGGATATGGCTGAGGGTTGAGGGTGACATGAAGGGCTTAGGGATATGGCTGAGGGTTGAGGGTGAAATGAAGGGCTTAGGGATATGGCTGAGGGTTGAGGGTGACATGAAGGGTTTAGGGATATGGCTGAGGGTTGAGGGTGAAATGAAGGGCTTAGGGATATGGCTGAGGGTTGAGGGTGAAATGAAGGGCTTAGGGATATGGCTGAGGGTTGAGGGTGAAATGAAGGGCTTAGGGATATGGCTGAGGGTTGAGGGTGACATGAAGGGTTTAGGGATATGGCTGAGGGTTGAGGGTGACATGACGGGTTTAGGGATATGGCTGAGGGTTGAGGGTGAAATGAAGGGCTTAGGGATATGGCTGAGGGTTGAGGGTGGCATGAAGGGTTTAGGGATATGGCTGAGGGTTGAGGGTGAAATGAAGGGCTTAGGGATATGGCTGAGGGTTGAGGGTGACATGAAGGGTTTAGGGATATGGCTGAGGGTTGAGGGTGACATGAAGGGTTTAGGGATATGGCTGAGGGTTGAGGGTGAGATGAAGGGGTAAGGGATATGGCTGAGGGTTGAGGGTGAGATGAAGGGGTAAGGGATATGGCTGAGGGTTGAGGGTGACATGAAGGGTTTAGGGATATGGCTGAGGGTTGAGGGTGACATGAAGGGGTAAGGGATATGGCTGAGGGTTGAGGGTGACATGAAGGGTTTAGGGATATGGCTGAGGGTTGAGGGTGACATGACGGGGTAAGGGATATGGCTGAGGGTTGAGGGTGAGATGACGGGGTAAGGGATATGGCTGAGGGTTGAGGGTGAGATGAAGGGTTTAGGGATATGGCTGAGGGTTGAGGGTGACATGACGGGGTAAGGGATATGGCTGAGGGTTGAGGGTGACATGAAGGGGTAAGGGATATGGCTGAGGGTTGAGGGTGAGATGACGGGGTAAGGGACATGGCTGAGGGTTGAGGGTGAGATGAAGGGTTTAGGGATATGGCTGAGGGTTGAGGGTGACATGAAGGGTTTAGGGATATGGCTGAGGGTTTAGGGTGAAATGAAGGGGTAAGGGATATGGCTGAGGGTTGAGGGTGAAATGAAGGGCTTAGGGATATGGCTGAGGGTTGAGGGTGACATGAAGGGTTTAGGGATATGGCTGAGGGTTGAGGGTGAGATGACGGGGTAAGGGATATGGCTGAGGGTTGAGGGTGACATGAAGGGTTAGGGATATGGCTGAGGGTTGAGGGTGACATGACGGGGTAAGGGATATGGCTGAGGGTTGAGGGTGACATGAAGGGTTAGGGATGTGGCTGAGGGTTGAGGGTGAGATGACGGGGTAAGGGATATGGCTGAGGGTTGAGGGTGAGATGACGGGGTAAGGAATATGGCTGAGGGTTGAGGGTGAAATGAGGGGTTTAGGGATATGGCTGAGGGTTGAGGGTGACATGCCGGGGTAAGGTATATGGCTGAGGGTTGAGGGTGACATGACGGGGTAAGGGATATGGCTGAGGGTTGAGGGTGAGATGACGGGGTAAGGGATATGGCTGAGGGTTGAGGGTGAGATGAAGGGTTTAGGGATATGGCTGAGGGTTGAGGGTGACATGAAGGGTTTAGGGATATGGCTGAGGGTTGAGGGTGAGATGACGGGGTAAGGGATATGGCTGAGGGTTGAGGGTGAGATGACGGGGTAAGGGATATGGCTGAGGGTTGAGGGTGAGATGAAGGGTTTAGGGATATGGCTGAGGGTTGAGGGTGACATGCCGGGTTTAGGGATATGGCTGAGGGTTGAGGGTGACATGAAGGGTTTAGGGATATGGCTGAGGGTTGAGGGTGAGATGAAGGGTTTAGGGATATGGCTGAGGGTTGAGGGTGACATGAAGGGGTAAGGGATATGGCTGAGGGTTGAGGGTGAGATGAAGGGGTAAGGGATATGGCTGAGGGTTGAGGGTGACATGAAGGGTTTAGGGATATGGCTGAGGGTTGAGGGTGACATGAAGGGTTTAGGGATATGGCTGAGGGTTGAGAGTGACATGACGGGTTTAGGGATATGGCTGAGGGTTGAGGGTGAAATGAAGGGCTTAGGGATATGGCTGAGGGTTGAGGTTGAAATGAAGGGCTTAGGGATATGGCTGAGGGTTTAGGGTGAAATGAAGGGTTTAGGGATATGGCTGAGGGTTGAGAGTGACATGAAGGGGTAAGGGATATGGCTGAGGGTTGAGGGTGAAATGAAGGGCTTAGGGATATGGCTGAGGGTTGAGGGTGACATGAAGGGCTTAGGGATATGGCTGAGGGTTGAGGGTGAAATGAAGGGCTTAGGGATATGGCTGAGGGTTGAGGGTGACATGAAGGGTTTAGGGATATGGCTGAGGGTTGAGGGTGAAATGAAGGGCTTAGGGATATGGCTGAGGGTTGAGGGTGAAATGAAGGGCTTAGGGATATGGCTGAGGGTTGAGGGTGAAATGAAGGGCTTAGGGATATGGCTGACGGTTGAGGGTGACATGAAGGGTTTAGGGATATGGCTGAGGGTTGAGGGTGAAATGAAGGGCTTAGGGATATGGCTGAGGGTTGAGGGTGAAATGAAGGGCTTAGGGATATGGCTGAGGGTTGAGGGTGGCATAAAGGGTTTAGGGATATGGCTGAGGGTTGAGGGTGAAATGAAGGGCTTAGGGATATGGCTGAGGGTTGAGGGTGACATGAAGGGTTTAGGGATATGGCTGAGGGTTGAGGGTGACATGAAGGGTTTAGGGATATGGCTGAGGGTTGAGGGTGAGATGAAGGGGTAAGGGATATGGCTGAGGGTTGAGGGTGAGATGAAGGGGTAAGGGATATGGCTGAGGGTTGAGGGTGACATGAAGGGGTAAGGGATATGGCTGAGGGTTGAGGGTGACATGAAGGGGTAAGGGATATGGCTGAGGGTTGAGGGTGACATGAAGGGTTTAGGGATATGGCTGAGGGTTGAGGGTGAGATGAAGGGGTAAGGGATATGGCTGAGGGTTGAGGGTGACATGAAGGGTTTAGGGATATGGCTGAGGGTTGAGGGTGACATGAAGGGTTTAGGGATATGGCTGAGGGTTGAGAGTGACATGACGGGTTTAGGGATATGGCTGAGGGTTGAGGGTGAAATGAAGGGCTTAGGGATATGGCTGAGGGTTGAGGTTGAAATGAAGGGCTTAGGGATATGGCTGAGGGTTTAGGGTGAAATGAAGGGTTTAGGGATATGGCTGAGGGTTGAGAGTGACATGAAGGGGTAAGGGATATGGCTGAGGGTTGAGGGTGAAATGAAGGGCTTAGGGATATGGCTGAGGGTTGAGGGTGACATGAAGGGCTTAGGGATATGGCTGAGGGTTGAGGGTGAAATGAAGGGCTTAGGGATATGGCTGAGGGTTGAGGGTGACATGAAGGGTTTAGGGATATGGCTGAGGGTTGAGGGTGAAATGAAGGGCTTAGGGATATGGCTGAGGGTTGAGGGTGAAATGAAGGGCTTAGGGATATGGCTGAGGGTTGAGGGTGAAATGAAGGGCTTAGGGATATGGCTGACGGTTGAGGGTGACATGAAGGGTTTAGGGATATGGCTGAGGGTTGAGGGTGAAATGAAGGGCTTAGGGATATGGCTGAGGGTTGAGGGTGAAATGAAGGGCTTAGGGATATGGCTGAGGGTTGAGGGTGGCATAAAGGGTTTAGGGATATGGCTGAGGGTTGAGGGTGAAATGAAGGGCTTAGGGATATGGCTGAGGGTTGAGGGTGACATGAAGGGTTTAGGGATATGGCTGAGGGTTGAGGGTGACATGAAGGGTTTAGGGATATGGCTGAGGGTTGAGGGTGAGATGAAGGGGTAAGGGATATGGCTGAGGGTTGAGGGTGAGATGAAGGGGTAAGGGATATGGCTGAGGGTTGAGGGTGACATGAAGGGGTAAGGGATATGGCTGAGGGTTGAGGGTGACATGAAGGGGTAAGGGATATGGCTGAGGGTTGAGGGTGACATGAAGGGTTTAGGGATATGGCTGAGGGTTGAGGGTGACATGACGGGGTAAGGGATATGGCTGAGGGGTGAGGGTGAGATGACGGGGTAAGGGATATGGCTGAGGGTTGAGGGTGAGATGAAGGGTTTAGGGATATGGCTGAGGGTTGAGGGTGACATGACGGGGTAAGGGATATGGCTGAGGGTTGAGGGTGACATGAAGGGGTAAGGGATATGGCTGAGGGTTGAGGGTGAGATGACGGGGTAAGGGACATGGCTGAGGGTTGAGGGTGAGATGAAGGGTTTAGGGATATGGCTGAGGGTTGAGGGTGACATGAAGGGTTTAGGGATATGGCTGAGGGTTTAGGGTGACATGAAGGGCTTAGGGATATGGCTGAGGGTTGAGGGTGAAATGAAGGGCTTAGGGATATGGCTGAGGGTTGAGGGTGACATGAAGGGTTTAGGGATATGGCTGAGGGTTGAGGGTGAGATGACGGGGTAAGGGATATGGCTGAGGGTTGAGGGTGAGATGACGGGGTAAGGGATATGGCTGAGGGTTGAGGGTGACATGAAGGGTTAGGGATATGGCTGAGGGTTGAGGGTGACATGACGGGGTAAGGGATATGGCTGAGGGTTGAGGGTGACATGAAGGGTTAGGGATGTGGCTGAGGGTTGAGGGTGAGATGACGGGGTAAGGGATATGGCTGAGGGTTGAGGGTGAGATGACGGAGTAAGGAATATGGCTGAGGGTTGAGGGTGAAATGAGGGGTTTAGGGATATGGCTGAGGGTTGAGGGTGACATGAAGGGTTTAGGGATATGGCTGAGGGTTGAGGGTGAGATGACGGGGTAAGGGATATGGCTGAGGGTTGAGGGTGAGATGACGGGGTAAGGGATATGGCTGAGGGTTGAGGGTGAGATGAAGGGTTTAGGGATATGGCTGAGGGTTGAGGGTGACATGACGGGTTTAGGGATATGGCTGAGGGTTGAGGGTGAAATGAAGGGCTTAGGGATATGGCTGAGGGTTGAGGTTGAAATGAAGGGCTTAGGGATATGGCTGAGGGTTGAGGGTGAAATGAAGGGTTTAGGGATATGGCTGAGGGTTGAGAGTGACATGAAGGGGTAAGGGATATGGCTGAGGGTTGAGGGTGAAATGAAGGGCTTAGGGATATGGCTGAGGGTTGAGGGTGACATGAAGGGCTTAGGGATATGGCTGAGGGTTGAGGGTGAAATGAAGGGCTTAGGGATATGGCTGAGGGTTGAGGGTGACATGAAGGGTTTAGGGATATGGCTGAGGGTTGAGGGTGAAATGAAGGGCTTAGGGATATGGCTGAGGGTTGAGGGTGAAATGAAGGGCTTAGGGATATGGCTGAGGGTTGAGGGTGAAATGAAGGGTTTAGGGATATGGCTGAGGGTTGAGGGTGAGATGAAGGGGTAAGGGATATGGCTGAGGGTTGAGGGTGAGATGAAGGGGTAAGGGATATGGCTGAGGGTTGAGGGTGACATGAAGGGTTTAGGGATATGGCTGAGGGTTGAGGGTGACATGAAGGGGTAAGGGATATGGCTGAGGGTTGAGGGTGACATGAAGGGTTTAGGGATATGGCTGAGGGTTGAGGGTGACATGACGGGGTAAGGGATATGGCTGAGGGGTGAGGGTGAGATGACGGGGTAAGGGATATGGCTGAGGGTTGAGGGTGAGATGAAGGGTTTAGGGATATGGCTGAGGGTTGAGGGTGACATGACGGGGTAAGGGATATGGCTGAGGGTTGAGGGTGACATGAAGGGGTAAGGGATATGGCTGAGGGTTGAGGGTGAGATGAAGGGGTAAGGGACATGGCTGAGGGTTGAGGGTGAGATGAAGGGTTTAGGGATATGGCTGAGGGTTGAGGGTGACATGAAGGGTTTAGGGATATGGCTGAGGGTTTAGGGTGAAATGAAGGGGTAAGGGATATGGCTGAGGGTTGAGGGTGAAATGAAGGGCTTAGGGATATGGCTGAGGGTTGAGGGTGACATGAAGGGTTTAGGGATATGGCTGAGGGTTGAGGGTGAGATGACGGGGTAAGGGATATGGCTGAGGGTTGAGGGTGAGATGACGTGGTAAGGGATATCGCTGAGGGTTGAGGGTGACATGAAGGATTAGGGATGTGGCTGAGGGTTGAGGGTGAGATGACGGGGTAAGGGATATGGCTGAGGGTTGAGGGTGAGATGACGGAGTAAGGAATATGGCTGAGGGTTGAGGGTGAAATGAGGGGTTAGGGATATGGCTGAGGGTTGAGGGTGACATGCCGGGGTAAGGTATATGGCTGAGGGTTAAGGGTGACATGACGGGGTAAGGGATATGGCTGAGGGTTGAGGGTGAGATGACGGGGTAAGGGATATGGCTGAGGGTTGAGGGTGAGATGAAGGGTTTAGGGATATGGCTGAGGGTTGAAGGTGACATGACGGGGTAAGGGATATGGCTGAGGGTTGAGGGTGACATGAAGGGTTAGGGATGTGGCTGAGGGTTGAGGGTGAGATGACGGGGTAAGGGATATGGCTGAGGGTTGAGGGTGAGATGACGGAGTAAGGAATATGGCTGAGGGTTGAGGGTGAAATGAGGGGTTTAGGGATATGGCTGAGGGTTGAGGGTGACATGCCGGGGTAAGGTATATGGCTGAGGGTTAAGGGTGACATGACGGGGTAAGGGATATGGCTGAGGGTTGAGGGTGAGATGACGGGGTAAGGGATATGGCTGAGGGTTGAGGGTGAGATGAAGGGTTTAGGGATATGGCTGAGGGTTGAGGGTGACATGAAGGGTTTAGGGATATGGCTGAGGGTTGAGGGTGAGATGACGGGGTAAGGGATATGGCTGAGGGTTGAGGGTGAGATGACGGGGTAAGGGATATGGCTGAGGGTTGAGGGTGAGATGAAGGGTTTAGGGATATGGCTGAGGGTTGAGGGTGACATGAAGGGCTTAGGGATATGGCTGAGGGTTGAGGGTGGCATGAAGGGTTTAGGGATATGGCTGAGGGTTGAGGGTGACATGAAGGGTTTAGGGATATGGCTGAGGGTTGAGGGTGAAATGAAGGGCTTAGGAATATGGCTGAGGGTTGAGGGTGAAATGAAGGGCTTAGGGATATGGCTGAGGGTTGAGGGTGGCATGAAGGGTTTAGGGATATGGCTGAGGGTTGAGGGTGAAATGAAGGGCTTAGGGATATGGCTGAGGGTTGAGGGTGACATGAAGGGTTTAGGGATATGGCTGAGGGTTGAGGGTGACATGAAGGGTTTAGGGATATGGCTGAGGGTTGAGGGTGAGATGAAGGGGTAAGGGATATGGCTGAGGGTTGAGGGTGAGATGAAGGGGTAAGGGATATGGCTGAGGGTTGAGGGTGACATGAAGGGTTTAGGGATATGGCTGAGGGTTGAGGGTGACATGAAGGGGTAAGGGATATGGCTGAGGGTTGAGGGTGACATGAAGGGTTTAGGGATATGGCTGAGGGTTGAGGGTGACATGACGGGGTAAGGGATATGGCTGAGGGGTGAGGGTGAGATGACGGGGTAAGGGATATGGCTGAGGGTTGAGGGTGAGATGAAGGGTTTAAGGATATGGCTGAGGGTTGAGGGTGACATGACGGGGTAAGGGATATGGCTGAGGGTTGAGGGTGAGATGACGGGGTAAGGGATATGGCTGAGGGTTGAGGGTGAGATGACGTGGTAAGGGATATGGCTGAGGGTTGAGGGTGACATGAAGGGTTAGGGATATGGCTGAGGGTTGAGGGTGACATGACGGGGTAAGGGATATGGCTGAGGGTTGAGGGTGACATGAAGGGTTAGGGATGTGGCTGAGGGTTGAGGGTGAGATGACGGGGTAAGGGATATGGCTGAGGGTTGAGGGTGAGATGACGGAGTAAGGAATATGGCTGAGGGTTGAGGGTGAAATGAGGGTCTTAGGGATATGGCTGAGGGTTGAGGGTGACATGCCGGGGTAAGGTATATGGCTGAGGGTTAAGGGTGACATGACGGGGTAAGGGATATGGCTGAGGGTTGAGGGTGACATGACGGGGTAAGGGATATGGCTGAGGGTTGAGGGTGAGATGAAGGGTTTAGGGATATGGCTGAGGGTTGAGGGTGACATGAAGGGTTTAGGGATATGGCTGAGGGTTGAGGGTGAGATGACGGGGTAAGGGATATGGCTGAGGGTTGAGGGTGAGATGACGGGGTAAGGGATATGGCTGAGGGTTGAGGGTGAGATGAAGGGTTTAGGGATATGGCTGAGGGTTGAGGGTGACATGCCGGGTTTAGGGATATGGCTGAGGGTTGAGGGTGACATGAAGGGCTTAGGGATATGGCTGAGGGTTGAGGGTGGCATGAAGGGTTTAGGGATATGGCTGAGGGTTGAGGGTGACATGAAGGGTTTAGGGATATGGCTGAGGGTTGAGGGTGAAATGAAGGGCTTAGGGATATGGCTGAGGGTTGAGGGTGAAATGAAGGGCTTAGGGATATGGCTGAGGGTTGAGGGTGGCATGAAGGGTTTAGGGATATGGCTGAGGGTTGAGGGTGAAATGAAGGGCTTAGGGATATGGCTGAGGGTTGAGGGTGACATGAAGGGTTTAGGGATATGGCTGAGGGTTGAGGGTGACATGAAGGGTTTAGGGATATGGCTGAGGGTTGAGGGTGAGATGAAGGGGTAAGGGATATGGCTGAGGGTTGAGGGTGAGATGAAGGGGTAAGGGATATGGCTGAGGGTTGAGGGTGACATGAAGGGTTTAGGGATATGGCTGAGGGTTGAGGGTGACATGAAGGGGTAAGGGATATGGCTGAGGGTTGAGGGTGACATGAAGGGTTTAGGGATATGGCTGAGGGTTGAGGGTGACATGACGGGGTAAGGGATATGGCTGAGGGGTGAGGGTGAGATGACGGGGTAAGGGATATGGCTGAGGGTTGAGGGTGAGATGAAGGGTTTAAGGATATGGCTGAGGGTTGAGGGTGACATGACGGGGTAAGGGATATGGCTGAGGGTTGAGGGTGACATGAAGGGGTAAGGGATATGGCTGAGGGTTGAGGGTGAGATGACGGGGTAAGGGACATGGCTGAGGGTTGAGGGTGAGATGAAGGGTTTAGGGATATGGCTGAGGGTTGAGGGTGACATGAAGGGTTTAGGGATATGGCTGAGGGTTTAGGGTGAAATGAAGGGGTAAGGGATATGGCTGAGGGTTGAGGGTGAAATGAAGGGCTTAGGGATATGGCTGAGGGTTGAGGGTGACATGAAGGGTTTAGGGATATGGCTGAGGGTTGAGGGTGAGATGACGGGGTAAGGGATATGGCTGAGGGTTGAGGGTGAGATGACGGGGTAAGGGATATGGCTGAGGGTTGAGGGTGACATGAAGGGTTAGGGATATGGCTGAGGGTTGAGGGTGACATGACGGGGTAAGGGATATGGCTGAGGGTTGAGGGTGACATGAAGGGTTAGGGATGTGGCTGAGGGTTGAGGGTGAGATGACGGGGTAAGGGATATGGCTGAGGGTTGAGGGTGAGATGACGGAGTAAGGAATATGGCTGAGGGTTGAGGGTGAAATGAGGGGTTTAGGGATATGGCTGAGGGTTGAGGGTGACATGCCGGGGTAAGGTATATGGCTGAGGGTTGAGGGTGACATGACGGGGTAAGGGATATGGCTGAGGGTTGAGGGTGAGATGACGGGGTAAGGGATATGGCTGAGGGTTGAGGGTGAGATGAAGGGTTTAGGGATATGGCTGAGGGTTGAGGGTGACATGAAGGGTTTAGGGATATGGCTGAGGGTTGAGGGTGAGATGACGGGGTAAGGGATATGGCTGAGGGTTGAGGGTGAGATGACGGGGTAAGGGATATGGCTGAGGGTTGAGGGTGAGATGAAGGGTTAAGGGATATGGCTGAGGGTTGAGGGTGACATGCCGGGTTTAGGGATATGGCTGAGGGTTGAGGGTGACATGAAGGGTTTAGGGATATGGCTGAGGGTTGAGGGTGAGATGAAGGGTTTAGGGATATGGCTGAGGGTTGAGGGTGACATGAAGGGGTAAGGGATATGGCTGAGGGTTGAGGGTGAGATGAAGGGGTAAGGGATATGGCTGAGGGTTGAGGGTGACATGCCGGGTTTAGGGATATGGCTGAGGGTTTAGGGTGAAATGAAGGGGTAAGGGATATGGCTGAGGGTTGAGGGTGAAATGAAGGGCTTAGGGATATGGCTGAGGGTTGAGGGTGACATGAAGGGTTTAGGGATATGGCTGAGGGTTGAGGGTGAGATGACGGGGTAAGGGATATGGCTGAGGGTTGAGGGTGAGATGACGGGGTAAGGGATATGGCTGAGGGTTGAGGGTGACATGAAGGGTTAGGGATATGGCTGAGGGTTGAGGGTGACATGACGGGGTAAGGGATATGGCTGAGGGTTGAGGGTGACATGACGGGGTAAGGGATGTGGCTGAGGGTTGAGGGTGAGATGACGGGGTAAGGGATATGGCTGAGGGTTGAGGGTGAGATGACGGGGTAAGGGATATGGCTGAGGGTTGAGGGTGAAATGAGGGGTTTAGGGATATGGCTGAGGGTTGAGGGTGACATGCCGGGGTAAGGTATATGGCTGAGGGTTGAGGGTGACATGACGGGGTAAGGGATATGGCTGAGGGTTGAGGGTGAGATGACGGGGTAAGGGATATGGCTGAGGGTTGAGGGTGAGATGAAGGGTTTAGGGATATGGCTGAGGGTTGAGGGTGACATGAAGGGTTTAGGGATATGGCTGAGGGTTGAGGGTGAGATGACGGGGTAAGGGATATGGCTGAGGGTTGAGGGTGAGATGACGGGGTAAGGGATATGGCTGAGGGTTGAGGGTGAGATGAAGGGTTTAGGGATATGGCTGAGGGTTGAGGGTGACATGCCGGGTTTAGGGATATGGCTGAGGGTTGAGGGTGACATGAAGGGTTTAGGGATATGGCTGAGGGTTGAGGGTGAGATGAAGGGTTTAGGGATATAGCTGAGGGTTGAGGGTGACATGAAGGGGTAAGGGATATGGCTGAGGGTTGAGGGTGAGATGAAGGGGTAAGGGATATGGCTGAGGGTTGAGGGTGACATGAAGGGTTTAGGGATATGGCTGAGGGTTGAGGGTGGCATGAAGGGTTTAGGGATATGGCTGAGGGTTGAAGGTGACATGAAGGGTTTAGGGATATGGCTGAGGGTTGAGGGTGACATGAAGGGTATAGGGATATGGCTGAGGGTTGAGGGTGACATGACGGGGTAAGGGATATGGCTGAGGGTTGAGGGTGAGATGACGGGGTAAGGGATATGGCTGAGGGTTGAGGGTGAAATGAAGGGTTTAGGGATATGGCTGAGGGTTGAGGGTGACATGAAGGGGTAAGGGATATGGCTGAGGGTTGAGGGTGAGATCTAGGGTTTAGGGATATGGCTGAGGGTTGAGGGTGACATGACGGGGTAAGGGATATGGCTGAGGGTTGAGGGTGAGATGAAGGGGTAAGGGATATGGCTGAGGGTTGAGGGTGAAATGAAGGGTTTAGGGATATGGCTGAGGGTTGAGGGTGACATGAAGGGTTTAGGGATATGGCTGAGGGTTGAGGGTGACATGAAGGGTTTAGGGATATGGCTGAGGGTTGAGGGTGAAATGAAGGGTTAGGGATATGGCTGAGGGTTGAGGGTGAGATGACGGGATAAGGGATATGGCTGAGGGTTGAGGGTGAGATGACGGGGTAAGGGATATGGCTGAGGGTTGAGGGTGAGATGAAGGGGTAAGGGATATGGCTGAGGGTTGAGGGTGAAATGAAGGGTTAGGGATATGGCTGAGGGTTGAGGGTGACATGACGGGGTAAGGGATATGGCTGAGGGTTGAGGGTGACATGAAGGGTTAGGGATATGGCTGAGGGTTGAGGGTGAGATGACGGGGTAAGGGATATGGCTGAGGGTTGAGGGTGAGATGACGGGGTAAGGAATATGGCTGAGGGTTGAGGGTGAAATGAGGGGTTTAGGGATATGGCTGAGGGTTGAGGGTGACATGCCGGGGTAAGGGATATGGCTGAGGGTTGAGGGTGACATGACGGGGTAAGGGATATGGCTGAGGGTTGAGGGTGAGATGACGGGGTAAGGGATATGGCTGAGGGTTGAGGGTGAGATGAAGGGTTTAGGGATATGGCTGAGGGTTGAGGGTGACATGAAGGGTTTAGGGATATGGCTGAGGGTTTAGGGTGAAATGACGGGGTAAGGGATATGGCTGAGGGTTGAGGGTGAAATGAAGGGCTTAGGGATATGGCTGAGGGTTGAGGGTGACATGAAGGGTTAGGGATATGGCTGAGGGTTGAGGGTGAGATGACGGGGTAAGGGATATGGCTGAGGGTTGAGGGTGAGATGACGGGGTAAGGGATATGGCTGAGGGTTGAGGGTGAGATGACGGGGTAAGGGATATGGCTGAGGGTTGAGGGTGACATGAAGGGTTAGGGATATGGCTGAGGGTTGAGGGTGACATGACGGGGTAAGGGATATGGCTGAGGGTTGAGGGTGACATGAAGGGTTAGGGATATGGCTGAGGGTTGAGGGTGAGATGACGGGGTAAGGGATATGGCTGAGGGTTGAGGGTGAGATGACGGGGTAAGGAATATGGCTGAGGGTTGAGGGTGAAATGAGGGGTTTAGGGATATGGCTGAGGGTTGAGGGTGACATGCCGGGGTAAGGGATATGGCTGAGGGTTGAGGGTGACATGATGGGGTAAGGGATATGGCTGTGGGTTGATGGTGAGATGACGGGTTAAGGGATATGGCTGAGGGTTGAGGGTGACATGACGGGGTAAGGGATATGGCTGAGGGTTGAGGGTGACATGAAGGGTTTAGGGATATGGCTGAGGGTTGAGGGTGAGATGAAGGGTTTAGGGATATGGCTGAGGGTTGAGGGTGACATGAAGGGGTAAGGGATATGGCTGAGGGTTGAGGGTGAGATGAAGGGGTAAGGGATATGGCTAAGGGTTGAGGGTGACATGAAGGGTTTAGGGATATGGCTGAGGGTTGAGGGTGACATGAAGGGTTTAGGGATATGGCTGAGGGTTGAGGGTGACATGAAGGGTTTAGGGATATGGCTGAGGGTTGAGGGTGACATGAAGGGTTTAGGGATATGGCTGAGGGTTGAGGGTGAGATGACGGGGTAAGGGATATGGCTGAGGGTTGAGGGTGAGATGACGGGGTAAGGGATATGGCTGAGGGTTGAGGGTGAGATGACGGGGTAAGGGATATGGCTGAGGGTTGAGGGTGACATGACGGGGTAAGGGATATGGCTGAGGGTTGAGGGTGACATGACGGGGTAAGGGATATGGCTGAGGGTTGAGGGTGAGATGACGGGGTAAGGGATATGGCTGAGGGTTGAGGGTGAGATGACGGGGTAAGGGATATGGCTGAGGGTTGAGGGTGACATGAAGGGTTTAGGGATATGGCTGAGGGTTGAGGGTGACATGAAGGGTTTAGGGATATGGCTGAGGGTTGAGGGTGAGATGAAGGGTTTAGGGATATGGCTGAGGGTTGAGGGTGACATGAAGGGGTAAGGGATATGGCTGAGGGTTGAGGGTGAGATGACGGGGTAAGGGATATGGCTGAGGGTTGAGGGTGAAATGAAGGGTTTAGGGATATGGCTGAGGATTGAGGGTGACATGAAGGGGTAAGGGATATGGCTGAGGGTTGAGGGTGAGATCTAGGGTTTAGGGATATGGCTGAGGGTTGAGGGTGACATGACGGGGTAAGGGATATGGCTGAGGGTTGAGGGTGAGATGAAGGGGTAAGGGATATGGCTGAGGGTTGAGGGTGAAATGAAGGGTTTAGGGATATGGCTGAGGGTTGAGGGTGACATGAAGGGTTAGGGATATGGCTGAGGGTTGAGGGTGACATGAAGGGTTTAGGGATATGGCTGAGGGTTGAGGGTGAAATGAAGGGTTAGGGATATGGCTGAGGGTTGAGGGTGACATGAAGGGGTAAGGGATATGGCTGAGGGTTGAGGGTGAGATGACGGGGTAAGGGATATGGCTGAGGGTTGAGGGTGAGATGAAGGGGTAAGGGATATGGCTGAGGGTTGAGGGTGACATGAAGGGTTAGGGATATGGCTGAGGGTTGAGGGTGACATGACGGGGTAAGGGATATGGCTGAGGGTTGAGGGTGACATGAAGGGTTAGGGATATGGCTGAGGGTTGAGGGTGAGATGACGGGGTAAGGGATATGGCTGAGGGTTGAGGGTGAGATGACGGGGTAAGGAATATGGCTGAGGGTTGAGGGTGAAATGAGGGGTTTAGGGATATGGCTGAGGGTTGAGGGTGACATGCCGGGGTAAGGGATATGGCTGAGGGTTGAGGGTGACATGACGGGGTAAGGGATATGGCTGAGGGTTGAGGGTGAGATGACGGGGTAAGGGATATGGCTGAGGGTTGAGGGTGAGATGAAGGGTTTAGGGATATGGCTGAGGGTTGAGGGTGACATGAAGGGTTTAGGGATATGGCTGAGGGTTTAGGGTGAAATGAAGGGGTAAGGGATATGGCTGAGGGTTGAGGGTGAAATGAAGGGCTTAGGGATATGGCTGAGGGTTGAGGGTGACATGAAGGGTTAGGGATATGGCTGAGGGTTGAGGGTGAGATGACGGGGTAAGGGATATGGCTGAGGGTTGAGGGTGAGATGACGGGGTAAGGGATATGGCTGAGGGTTGAGGGTGAGATGACGGGGTAAGGGATATGGCTGAGGGTTGAGGGTGACATGAAGGGTTAGGGATATGGCTGAGGGTTGAGGGTGACATGACGGGGTAAGGGATATGGCTGAGGGTTGAGGGTGACATGAAGGGTTAGGGATATGGCTGAGGGTTGAGGGTGAGATGACGGGGTAAGGGATATGGCTGAGGGTTGGGGGTGAGATGACGGGGTAAGGAATATGGCTGAGGGTTGAGGGTGAAATGAGGGGTTTAGGGATATGGCTGAGGGTTGAGGGTGACATGCCGGGGTAAGGGATATGGCTGAGGGTTGAGGGTGACATGATGGGGTAAGGGATATGGCTGTGGGTTGATGGTGAGATGACGGGGTAAGGGATATGGCTGAGGGTTGAGGGTGAGATGACGGGGTAAGGGATATGGCTGAGGGTTGAGGGTGACATGAAGGGTTTAGGGATATGGCTGAGGGTTGAGGGTGAGATGAAGGGTTTAGGGATATGGCTGAGGGTTGAGGGTGACATGAAGGGGTAAGGGATATGGCTGAGGGTTGAGGGTGAGATGAAGGGGTAAGGGATATGGCTGAGGGTTGAGGGTGACATGAAGGGTTTAGGGATATGGCTGAGGGTTGAGGGTGACATGAAGGGTTTAGGGATATGGCTGAGGGTTGAGGGTGACATGAAGGGTTTAGGGATATGGCTGAGGGTTGAGGGTGACATGAAGGGTTTAGGGATATGGCTGAGGGTTGAGGGTGAGATGACGGGGTAAGGGATATGGCTGAGGGTTGAGGGTGAGATGACGGGGTAAGGGATATGGCTGAGGGTTGAGGGTGAGATGACGGGGTAAGGGATATGGCTGAGGGTTGAGGGTGACATGACGGGGTAAGGGATATGGCTGAGGTTTGAGGGTGACATGACGGGGTAAGGGATATGCCTGAGGGTTGAGGGTGAGATGACGGGGTAAGGGATATGGCTGAGGGTTGAGGGTGAGATGACGGGGTAAGGGATATGGCTGAGGGTTGAGGGTGACATGAAGGGTTTAGGGATATGGCTGAGGGTTGAGGGTGACATGAAGGGTTTAGGGATATGGCTGAGGGTTGAGGGTGAGATGAAGGGTTTAGGGATATGGCTGAGGGTTGAGGGTGACATGAAGGGGTAAGGGATATGGCTGAGGGTTGAGGGTGAGATGAAGGGGTAAGGGATATGGCTGAGGGTTGAGGGTGACATGAAGGGTTTAGGGATATGGCTGAGGGTTGAGGGTGGCATGAAGGGTTTAGGGATATGGCTGAGGGTTGAAGGTGACATGAAGGGTTTAGGGATATGGCTGAGGGTTGAGGGTGACATGAAGGGTTTAGGGATATGGCTGAGGGTTGAGGGTGACATGACGGGGTAAGGGATATGGCTGAGGGTTGAGGGTGAGATGACGGGGTAAGGGATATGGCTGAGGGTTGAGGGTGAAATGAAGGGTTTAGGGATATGGCTGAGGGTTGAGGGTGACATGAAGGGGTAAGGGATATGGCTGAGGGTTGAGGGTGAGATCTAGGGTTTAGGGATATGGCTGAGGGTTGAGGGTGACATGACGGGGTAAGGGATATGGCTGAGGGTTGAGGGTGAGATGAAGGGGTAAGGGATATGGCTGAGGGTTGAGGGTGAAATGAAGGGTTTAGGGATATGGCTGAGGGTTGAGGGTGACATGAAGGGTTTAGGGATATGGCTGAGGGTTGAGGGTGACATGAAGGGTTTAGGGATATGGCTGAGGGTTGAGGGTGAAATGAAGGGTTAGGGATATGGCTGAGGGTTGAGGGTGAGATGACGGGGTAAGGGATATGGCTGAGGGTTGAGGGTGAGATGACGGGGTAAGGGATATGGCTGAGGGTTGAGGGTGAGATGAAGGGGTAAGGGATATGGCTGAGGGTTGAGGGTGACATGAAGGGTTAGGGATATGGCTGAGGGTTGAGGGTGACATGACGGGGTAAGGGATATGGCTGAGGGTTGAGGGTGACATGAAGGGTTAGGGATATGGCTGAGGGTTGAGGGTGAGATGACGGGGTAAGGGATATGGCTGAGGGTTGAGGGTGAGATGACGGGGTAAGGAATATGGCTGAGGGTTGAGGGTGAAATGAGGGGTTTAGGGATATGGCTGAGGGTTGAGGGTGACATGCCGGGGTAAGGGATATGGCTGAGGGTTGAGGGTGACATGACGGGGTAAGGGATATGGCTGAGGGTTGAGGGTGAGATGACGGGGTAAGGGATATGGCTGAGGGTTGAGGGTGAGATGAAGGGTTTAGGGATATGGCTGAGGGTTGAGGGTGACATGAAGGGGTAAGGGATATGGCTGAGGGTTTAGGGTGAAATGAAGGGGTAAGGGATATGGCTGAGGGTTGAGGGTGAAATGAAGGGCTTAGGGATATGGCTGAGGGTTGAGGGTGACATGAAGGGTTAGGGATATGGCTGAGGGTTGAGGGTGAGATGACGGGGTAAGGGATATGGCTGAGGGTTGAGGGTGAGATGACGGGGTAAGGGATATGGCTGAGGGTTGAGGGTGAGATGACGGGGTAAGGGATATGGCTGAGGGTTGAGGGTGACATGAAGGGTTAGGGATATGGCTGAGGGTTGAGGGTGACATGACGGGGTAAGGGATATGGCTGAGGGTTGAGGGTGACATGAAGGGTTAGGGATATGGCTGAGGGTTGAGGGTGAGATGACGGGGTAAGGGATATGGCTGAGGGTTGAGGGTGAGATTACGGGGTAAGGAATATGGCTGAGGGTTGAGGGTGAAATGAGGGGTTTAGGGATATGGCTGAGGGTTGAGGGTGACATGAAGGGGTAAGGGATATGGCTGAGGGTTGAGGGTGACATGACGGGGTAAGGGATATGGCTGAGGGTTGATGGTGAGATGACGGGGTAAGGGATATGGCTGAGGGTTGAGGGTGAGATGACGGGGTAAGGGATATGGCTGAGGGTTGAGGGTGACATGAAGGGTTTAGGGATATGGCTGAGGGTTGAGGGTGAGATGAAGGGTTTAGGGATATGGCTGAGGGTTGAGGGTGACATGAAGGGGTAAGGGATATGGCTGAGGGTTGAGGGTGAGATGAAGGGGTAAGGGATATGGCTGAGGGTTGAGGGTGACATGAAGGGTTTAGGGATATGGCTGAGGGTTGAGGGTGACATGAAGGGTTTAGGGATATGGCTGAGGGTTGAGGGTGACATGAAGGGTTTAGGGATATGGCTGAGGGTTGAGGGTGACATGAAGGGTTTAGGGATGTGGCTGAGGGTTGAGGGTGAGATGACGGGGTAAGGGATATGGCTGAGGGTTGAGGGTGAGATGACGGGGTAAGGGATATGGCTGAGGGTTGAGGGTGAGATGACGGGGTAAGGGATATGGCTGAGGGTTGAGGGTGACATGACGGGGTAAGGGATATGGCTGAGGGTTGAGGGTGACATGACGGGGTAAGGGATATGCCTGAGGGTTGAGGGTGAGATGACGGGGTAAGGGATATGGCTGAGGGTTGAGGGTGAGATGACAGGGTAAGGGATATGGCTGAGGGTTGAGGGTGACATGAAGGGTTTAGGGATATGGCTGAGGGTTGAGGGTGACATGAAGGGTTTAGGGATATGGCTGAGGGTTGAGGGTGAGATGAAGGGTTTAGGGATATGGCTGAGGGTTGAGGGTGACATGACGGGGTAAGGGATATGGCTGAGGGTTGAGGGTGACATGAAGGGGTAAGGGATATGGCTGAGGGTTGAGGGTGACATGAAGGGTTTAGGGATATGGCTGAGGGTTTAGGGTGAAATGAAGGGGTAAGGGATATGGCTGAGGGTTGAGGGTGAAATGAAGGGCTTAGGGATATGGCTGAGGGTTGAGGGTGACATGAAGGGTTTAGGGATATGGCTGAGGGTTGAGGGTGAGATGACGGGGTAAGGGATATGGCTGAGGGTTGAGGGTGAGATGACGGGGTAAGGGATATGGCTGAGGGTTGAGGGTGACATGAAGGGTTAGGGATATGGCTGAGGGTTGAGGGTGACATGACGGGGTAAGGGATATGGCTGAGGGTTGAGGGTGACATGAAGGGTTAGGGATATGGCTGAGGGTTGAGGGTGAGATGACGGGGTAAGGGATATGGCTGAGGGTTGAGGGTGAGATGACGGGGTAAGGAATATGGCTGAGGGTTGAGGGTGAAATGAGGGGTTTAGGGATATGGCTGAGGGTTGAGGGTGACATGCCGGGGTAAGGGATATGGCTGAGGGTTGAGGGTGACATGACGGGGTAAGGGATATGGCTGAGGGTTGAGGGTGAGATGACGGGGTAAGGGATATGGCTGAGGGTTGAGGGTGAGATGAAGGGTTTAGGGATATGGCTGAGGGTTGAGGGTGACATGAAGGGTTTAGGGATATGGCTGAGGGTTGAGGGTGAGATGACGGGGTAAGGGATATGGCTGAGGGTTGAGGGTGACATGACGGGGTAAGGGATATGGCTGAGGGTTTAGGGTGACATGAAGGGTTAGGGATATGGCTGAGGGTTGAGGGTGACATGAAGGGTTTAGGGATATGGCTGAGGGTTGAGGGTGAGATGAAGGGTTTAGGGATATGGCTGAGGGTTGAGGGTGACATGAAGGGGTAAGGGATATGGCTGAGGGTTGAGGGTGAGATGACGGGGTAAGGGATATGGCTGAGGGTTGAGGGTGACATGAAGGGTTTAGGGATATGGCTGAGGGTTGAGGGTGACATGCCGGGTTTAGGGATATGGCTGAGGGTTGAAGGTGACATGAAGGGTTTAGGGATATGGCTGAGGGTTGAGGGTGACATGAAGGGTTTAGGGATATGGCTGAGGGTTGAGGGTGACATGACGGGGTAAGGGATATGGCTGAGGGTTGAGGGTGAGATGACGGGGTAAGGGATATGGCTGAGGGTTGAGGGTGAAATGAAGGGTTTAGGGATATGGCTGAGGGTTGAGGGTGACATGAAGGGGTAAGGGATATGGCTGAGGGTTGAGGGTGAGATCTAGGGTTTAGGGATATGGCTGAGGGTTGAGGGTGACATGACGGGGTAAGGGATATGGCTGAGGGTTGAGGGTGAGATGAAGGGGTAAGGGATATGGCTGAGGGTTGAGGGTGAAATGAAGGGTTTAGGGATATGGCTGAGGGTTGAGGGTGACATGAAGGGTTTAGGGATATGGCTGAGGGTTGAGGGTGACATGAAGGGTTTAGGGATATGGCTGAGGGTTGAGGGTGAAATGAAGGGTTAGGGATATGGCTGAGGGTTGAGGGTGAGATGACGGGGTAAGGGATATGGCTGAGGGTTGAGGGTGAGATGACGGGGTAAGGGATATGGCTGAGGGTTGAGGGTGAGATGAAGGGGTAAGGGATATGGCTGAGGGTTGAGGGTGACATGAAGGGTTAGGGATATGGCTGAGGGTTGAGGGTGACATGACGGGGTAAGGGATATGGCTGAGGGTTGAGGGTGACATGAAGGGTTAGGGATATGGCTGAGGGTTGAGGGTGAGATGACGGGGTAAGGGGTATGGCTGAGGGTTGAGGGTGAGATGACGGGGTAAGGAATATGGCTGAGGGTTGAGGGTGAAATGAGGGGTTTAGGGATATGGCTGAGGGTTGAGGGTGACATGCCGGGGTAAGGGATATGGCTGAGGGTTGAGGGTGACATGACGGGGTAAGGGATATGGCTGAGGGTTGAGGGTGAGATGACGGGGTAAGGGATATGGCTGAGGGTTGAGGGTGAGATGAAGGGTTTAGGGATATGGCTGAGGGTTGAGGGTGACATGAAGGGTTTAGGGATATGGCTGAGGGTTTAGGGTGAAATGAAGGGGTAAGGGATATGGCTGAGGGTTGAGGGTGAAATGAAGGGCTTAGGGATATGGCTGAGGGTTGAGGGTGACATGAAGGGTTAGGGATATGGCTGAGGGTTGAGGGTGAGATGACGGGGTAAGGGATATGGCTGAGGGTTGAGGGTGAGATGACGGGGTAAGGGATATGGCTGAGGGTTGAGGGTGAGATGACGGGGTAAGGGATATGGCTGAGGGTTGAGGGTGACATGAAGGGTTAGGGATATGGCTGAGGGTTGAGGGTGACATGACGGGGTAAGGGATATGGCTGAGGGTTGAGGGTGACATGAAGGGTTAGGGATATGGCTGAGGGTTGAGGGTGAGATGACGGGGTAAGGGATATGGCTGAGGGTTGAGGGTGAGATGACGGGGTAAGGGATATGGCTGAGGGTTGAGGGTGAAATGAGGGGTTTAGGGATATGGCTGAGGGTTGAGGGTGACATGCCGGGGTAAGGGATATGGCTGAGGGTTGAGGGTGACATGACGGGGTTAGGGATATGGCTGAGGGTTGATGGTGAGATGACGGGGTAAGGGATATGGCTGAGGGTTGAGGGTGAGATGACGGGGTAAGGGATATGGCTGAGGGTTGAGGGTGACATGAAGGGTTTAGGGATATGGCTGAGGGTTGAGGGTGAGATGAAGGGTTTAGGGATATGGCTGAGGGTTGAGGGTGACATGAAGGGGTAAGGGATATGGCTGAGGGTTGAGGGTGAGATGAAGGGGTAAGGGATATGGCTGAGGGTTGAGGGTGACATGAAGGGGTAAGGGATATGGCTGAGGGTTGAGGGTGACATGAAGGGTTTAGGGATATGGCTGAGGGTTGAGGGTGACATGAAGGGTTTAGGGATATGGCTGAGGGTTGAGGGTGACATGAAGGGTTTAGGGATATGGCTGAGGGTTGAGGGTGAGATGACGGGGTAAGGGATATGGCTGAGGGTTGAGGGTGAGATGACGGGGTAAGGGATATGGCTGAGGGTTGAGGGTGAGATGACGGGGTAAGGGATATGGCTGAGGGTTGAGGGTGACATGACGGGGTAAGGGATATGGCTGAGGGTTGAGGGTGACATGACGGGGTAAGGGATATGCCTGAGGGTTGAGGGTGAGATGACGGGGTAAGGGATATGGCTGAGGGTTGAGGGTGAGATGACGGGGTAAGGGATATGGCTGAGGGTTGAGGGTGACATGAAGGGTTTAGGGATATGGCTGAGGGTTGAGGGTGACATGAAGGGTTTAGGGATATGGCTGAGGGTTGAGGGTGAGATGAAGGGTTTAGGGATATGGCTGAGGGTTGAGGGTGACATGACGGGGTAAGGGATATGGCTGAGGGTTGAGGGTGACATGAAGGGGTAAGGGATATGGCTGAGGGTTGAGGGTGACATGAAGGGTTTAGGGATATGGCTGAGGGTTTAGGGTGAAATGAAGGGGTAAGGGATATGGCTGAGGGTTGAGGGTGAAATGAAGGGCTTAGGGATATGGCTGAGGGTTGAGGGTGACATGAAGGGTTTAGGGATATGGCTGAGGGTTGAGGGTGAGATGACGGGGTAAGGGATATGGCTGAGGGTTGAGGGTGAGATGACGGGGTAAGGGATATGGCTGAGGGTTGAGGGTGACATGAAGGGTTAGGGATATGGCTGAGGGTTGAGGGTGACATGACGGGGTAAGGGATATGGCTGAGGGTTGAGGGTGACATGAAGGGTTAGGGATATGGCTGAGGGTTGAGGGTGAGATGACGGGGTAAGGGATATGGCTGAGGGTTGAGGGTGAGATGACGGGGTAAGGAATATGGCTGAGGGTTGAGGGTGAAATGAGGGGTTTAGGGATATGGCTGAGGGTTGAGGGTGACATGCCGGGGTAAGGGATATGGCTGAGGGTTGAGGGTGACATGACGGGGTAAGGGATATGGCTGAGGGTTGAGGGTGAGATGACGGGGTAAGGGATATGGCTGAGGGTTGAGGGTGAGATGAAGGGTTTAGGGATATGGCTGAGGGTTGAGGGTGACATGAAGGGTTTAGGGATATGGCTGAGGGTTGAGGGTGAGATGACGGGGTAAGGGATATGGCTGAGGGTTGAGGGTGAGATGACGGGGTAAGGGATATGGCTGAGGGTTTAGGGTGAGATGACGGGGTAAGGGATATGGCTGAGGGTTGAGGGTGACATGAAGGGTTTAGGGATATGGCTGAGGGTTGAGGGTGACATGAAGGGTTTAGGGATATGGCTGAGGGTTGAGGGTGAGATGAAGGGTTTAGGGATATGGCTGAGGGTTGAGGGTGACATGACGGGGTAAGGGATATGGCTGAGGGTTGAGGGTGACATGAAGGGGTAAGGGATATGGCTGAGGGTTGAGGGTGACATGAAGGGTTTAGGGATATGGCTGAGGGTTTAGGGTGAAATGAAGGGGTAAGGGATATGGCTGAGGGTTGAGGGTGAAATGAAGGGCTTAGGGATATGGCTGAGGGTTGAGGGTGACATGAAGGGTTTAGGGATATGGCTGAGGGTTGAGGGTGACATGAAGGGTTAGGGATATGGCTGAGGGTTGAGGGTGACATGACGGGGTAAGGGATATGGCTGAGGGTTGAGGGTGACATGAAGGGTTAGGGATATGGCTGAGGGTTGAGGGTGAGATGACGGGGTAAGGGATATGGCTGAGGGTTGAGGGTGAGATGACGGGGTAAGGAATATGGCTGAGGGTTGAGGGTGAAATGAGGGGTTTAGGGATATGGCTGAGGGTTGAGGGTGACATGCCGGGGTAAGGGATATGGCTGAGGGTTGAGGGTGACATGACGGGGTAAGGGATATGGCTGAGGGTTGAGGGTGAGATGACGGGCTTAGGGATATGGCTGAGGTTGAGGGTGAGATGAAGGGTTTAGGGATATGGCTGAGGGTTGAGGGTGACATGAAGGGTTTAGGGATATGGCTGAGGGTTGAGGGTGAGATGACGGGGTAAGGGATATGGCTGAGGGTTGAGGGTGAGATGACGGGGTAAGGGATATGGCTGAGGGTTGAGGGTGACATGAAGGGTTAGGGATATGGCTGAGGGTTGAGGGTGACATGACGGGGTAAGGGATATGGCTGAGGGTTGAGGGTGACATGAAGGGTTTAGGGATATGGCTGAGGGTTGAGGGTGAGATGAAGGGTTTAGGGATATGGCTGAGGGTTGAGGGTGACATGAAGGGTTTAGGGATATGGCTGAGGGTTGAGGGTGAGATGACGGGGTAAGGGATATGGCTGAGGGTTGAGGGTGACATGAAGGGTTTAGGGATATGGCTGAGGGTTGAGGGTGACATGAAGGGTTTAGGGATATGGCTGAGGGTTGAGGGTGAAATGAAGGGTTAAGGGATATGGCTGAGGGTTGAGGGTGAAATGAAGGGTTTAGGGATATGGCTGAGGGTTGAGGGTGACATGACGGGGTTTAGGGATATGGCTGAGGGTTGAGGGTGACATGAAGGGGTAAGGGATATGGCTGAGGGTTCAGGGTGAGATCAAGGGTTTAGGGATATGGCTGAGGGTTGAGGGTGACATGACGGGGTAAGGGATATGGCTGAGGGTTGAGGGTGAGATGAAGGGGTAAGGGATATGGCTGAGGGTTGAGGGTGAAATGAAGGGTTTAGGGATATGGCTGAGGGTTGAGGGTGACATGAAGGGTTTAGGGATATGGCTGAGGGTTGAGGGTGACATGAAGGGTTTAGGGATATGGCTGAGGGTTGAGGGTGAGATCAAGGGTTTAGGGATATGGCTGAGGGTTGAGGGTGACATGACGGGGTTAGGGATATGGCTGAGGGTTGAGGGTGAGATGAAGGGGTAAGGGATATGGCTGAGGGTTGAGGGTGAAATGAAGGGTTTAGGGATATGGCTGAGGGTTGAGGGTGACATGAAGGGTTTAGGGATATGGCTGAGGGTTGAGGGTGACATGAAGGGTTTAGGGATATGGCTGAGGGTTGAGGGTGAGATGAAGGGTTTAGGGATATGGCTGAGGGTTGAGGGTGAGATGACGGGGTAAGGGATATGGCTGAGGGTTGAGGGTGACATGAAGGGGTAAGGGATATGGCTGAGGGTTGAGGGTGAGATGACGGGGTAAGGGATATGGCTGAGGGTTGAGGGTGACATGACGGGGTAAGGGATATGGCTGAGGGTTGAGGGTGACATGACGGGGTAAGGGATATGGCTGAGGGTTGAGGGTGAGATGACGGGGTAAGGGATATGGCTGAGGGTTGAGGGTGAGATGACGGGGTAAGGGATATGGCTGAGGGTTGAGGGTGAGATGAAGGGTTTAGGGATATGGCTGAGGGTTGAGGGTGACATGAAGGGTTTAGGGATATGGCTGAGGGTTGAGGGTGAGATGACGGGGTAAGGGATATGGCTGGGGGTTGAGGGTGAGATGACGGGGTAAGGGATATGGCTGAGAGTTGAGGGTAAGATGAAGGGTTTAGGGATATGGCTGAGGGTTGAGGGTGACATGAAGGGTTTAGGGATATGGCTGAGGGTTGAGGGTGACATGAAGGGTTTAGGGATATGGCTGAGGGTTGAGGGTGAGATGAAGGGTTTAGGGATATGGCTGAGGGTTGAGGGTGACATGAAGGGTTTAGGGATATGGCTGAGGGTTGAGGGTGAGATGACGGGGTAAGGGATATGGCTGAGGGTTGAGGGTGACATGAAGGGTTTAGGGATATGGCTGAGGGTTGAGGGTGACATGAAGGGTTTAGGGATATGGCTGAGGGTTGAGGGTGAAATGAAGGGTTTAGGGATATGGCTGAGGGTTGAGGGTGACATGACGGGGTTTAGGGATATGGCTGAGGGTTGAGGGTGAGATGAAGGGTTTAGGGATACGGCTGGGGGTTGAGGGTGACATGAAGGGTTTAGGGATATGGCTGAGGGTTGAGGGTGAGATGAAGGGGTAAGGGATATGGCTGAGGGTTGAGGGTGAAATGAAGGGTTTAGGGATATGGCTGAGGGTTGAGGGTGACATGAAGGGGTAAGGGATATGGCTGAGGGTTGAGGGTGAGATCAAGGGTTTAGGGATATGGCTGAGGGTTGAGGGTGACATGAAGGGTTTAGGGATATGGCTGAGGGTTGAGGGTGACATGAAGGGTTTAGGGATATGGCTGAGGGTTGAGGGTGAAATGAAGGGTTTAGGGATATGGCTGAGGGTTGAGGGTGACATGACGGGGTTTAGGGATATGGCTGAGGGTTGAGGGTGAGATGAAGGGTTTAGGGATATGGCTGAGGGTTGAGGGTGACATGAAGGGTTTAGGGATATGGCTGAGGGTTGAGGGTGACATGACGGGGTAAGGGATATGGCTGAGGGTTGAGGGTGAGATGAAGGGGTAAGGGATATGGCTGAGGGTTGAGGGTGAAATGAAGGGTTTAGGGATATGGCTGAGGGTTGAGGGTGACATGAAGGGTTTAGGGATATGGCTGAGGGTTGAGGGTGACATGAAGGGTTTAGGGATATGGCTGAGGGTTGAGGGTGAGATCAAGGGTTTAGGGATATGGCTGAGGGTTGAGGGTGACATGACGGGGTTAGGGATATGGCTGAGGGTTGAGGGTGAGATGAAGGGGTAAGGGATATGGCTGAGGGTTGAGGGTGAAATGAAGGGTTTAGGGATATGACTGAGGGTTGAGGGTGACATGAAGGGTTTAGGGATATGGCTGAGGGTTGAGGGTGACATGAAGGGTTTAGGGATATGGCTGAGGGTTGAGGGTGAGATGAAGGGTTTAGGGATATGGCTGAGGGTTGAGGGTGAGATGACGGGGTAAGGGATATGGCTGAGGGTTGAGGGTGACATGAAGGGGTAAGGGATATGGCTGAGGGTTGAGGGTGAGATGACGGGGTAAGGGATATGGCTGAGGGTTGAGGGTGACATGACGGGGTAAGGGATATGGCTGAGGGTTGAGGGTGACATGACGGGGTAAGGGATATGCCTGAGGGTTGAGGGTGAGATGACGGGGTAAGGGATATGGCTGAGGGTTGAGGGTGAGATGACGGGGTAAGGGATATGGCTGAGGGTTGAGGGTGAGATGAAGGGTTTAGGGATATGGCTGAGGGTTGAGGGTGACATGAAGGGTTTAGGGATATGGCTGAGGGTTGAGGGTGAGATGACGGGGTAAGGGATATGGCTGGGGGTTGAGGGTGAGATGACGGGGTAAGGGATATGGCTGAGAGTTGAGGGTAAGATGAAGGGTTTAGGGATATGGCTGAGGGTTGAGGGTGACATGAAGGGTTTAGGGATATGGCTGAGGGTTGAGGGTGACATGAAGGGTTTAGGGATATGGCTGAGGGTTGAGGGTGAGATGAAGGGTTTAGGGATATGGCTGAGGGTTGAGGGTGACATGAAGGGTTTAGGGATATGGCTGAGGGTTGAGGGTGAGATGACGGGGTAAGGGATATGGCTGAGGGTTGAGGGTGACATGAAGGGTTTAGGGATATGGCTGAGGGTTGAGGGTGACATGAAGGGTTTAGGGATATGGCTGAGGGTTGAGGGTGAAATGAAGGGTTTAGGGATATGGCTGAGGGTTGAGGGTGACATGACGGGGTTTAGGGATATGGCTGAGGGTTGAGGGTGAGATGAAGGGTTTAGGGATACGGCTGGGGGTTGAGGGTGACATGAAGGGTTTAGGGATATGGCTGAGGGTTGAGGGTGAGATGACGGGGTAAGGGATATGGCTGAGGGTTGAGGGTGACATGAAGGGTTTAGGGATATGGCTGAGGGTTTAGGGTGAAATGAAGGGGTAAGGGATATGGCTGAGGGTTGAGGGTGAAATGAAGGGCTTAGGGATATGGCTGAGGGTTGAGGGTGACATGAAGGGTTAGGGATATGGCTGAGGGTTGAGGGTGAGATGACGGGGTAAGGGATATGGCTGAGGGTTGAGGGTGAGATGACGGGGTAAGGGATATGGCTGAGGGTTGAGGGTGAGATGACGGGGTAAGGGATATGGCTGAGGGTTGAGGGTGACATGAAGGGTTAGGGATATGGCTGAGGGTTGAGGGTGACATGACGGGGTAAGGGATATGGCTGAGGGTTGAGGGTGACATGAAGGGTTAGGGATATGGCTGAGGGTTGAGGGTGAGATGACGGGGTAAGGGATATGGCTGAGGGTTGAGGGTGAGATGACGGGGTAAGGAATATGGCTGAGGGTTGAGGGTGAAATGAGGGGTTTAGGGATATGGCTGAGGGTTGAGGGTGACATGCCGGGGTAAGGGATATGGCTGAGGGTTGAGGGTGACATGACGGGGTTAGGGATATGGCTGAGGGTTGATGGTGAGATGACGGGGTAAGGGATATGGCTGAGGGTTGAGGGTGAGATGACGGGGTAAGGGATATGGCTGAGGGTTGAGGGTGACATGAAGGGTTTAGGGATATGGCTGAGGGTTGAGGGTGAGATGAAGGGTTTAGGGATATGGCTGAGGGTTGAGGGTGACATGAAGGGGTAAGGGATATGGCTGAGGGTTGAGGGTGAGATGAAGGGGTAAGGGATATGGCTGAGGGTTGAGGGTGACATGAAGGGGTAAGGGATATGGCTGAGGGTTGAGGGTGACATGAAGGGTTTAGGGATATGGCTGAGGGTTGAGGGTGACATGAAGGGTTTAGGGATATGGCTGAGGGTTGAGGGTGACATGAAGGGTTTAGGGATATGGCTGAGGGTTGAGGGTGAGATGACGGGGTAAGGGATATGGCTGAGGGTTGAGGGTGAGATGACGGGGTAAGGGATATGGCTGAGGGTTGAGGGTGAGATGACGGGGTAAGGGATATGGCTGAGGGTTGAGGGTGACATGACGGGGTAAGGGATATGGCTGAGGGTTGAGGGTGACATGACGGGGTAAGGGATATGGCTGAGGGTTGAGGGTGAGATGACGGGGTAAGGGATATGGCTGAGGGTTGAGGGTGAGATGACGGGGTAAGGGATATGGCTGAGGGTTGAGGGTGACATGAAGGGTTTAGGGATATGGCTGAGGGTTGAGGGTGACATGAAGGGTTTAGGGATATGGCTGAGGGTTGAGGGTGAGATGAAGGGTTTAGGGATATGGCTGAGGGTTGAGGGTGACATGACGGGGTAAGGGATATGGCTGAGGGTTGAGGGTGACATGAAGGGGTAAGGGATATGGCTGAGGGTTGAGGGTGACATGAAGGGTTTAGGGATATGGCTGAGGGTTTAGGGTGAAATGAAGGGGTAAGGGATATGGCTGAGGGTTGAGGGTGAAATGAAGGGCTTAGGGATATGGCTGAGGGTTGAGGGTGACATGAAGGGTTTAGGGATATGGCTGAGGGTTGAGGGTGAGATGACGGGGTAAGGGATATGGCTGAGGGTTGAGGGTGAGATGACGGGGTAAGGGATATGGCTGAGGGTTGAGGGTGACATGAAGGGTTAGGGATATGGCTGAGGGTTGAGGGTGACATGACGGGGTAAGGGATATGGCTGAGGGTTGAGGGTGACATGAAGGGTTAGGGATATGGCTGAGGGTTGAGGGTGAGATGACGGGGTAAGGGATATGGCTGAGGGTTGAGGGTGAGATGACGGGGTAAGGAATATGGCTGAGGGTTGAGGGTGAAATGAGGGGTTTAGGGATATGGCTGAGGGTTGAGGGTGACATGCCGGGGTAAGGGATATGGCTGAGGGTTGAGGGTGACATGACGGGGTAAGGGATATGGCTGAGGGTTGAGGGTGAGATGACGGGGTAAGGGATATGGCTGAGGGTTGAGGGTGAGATGAAGGGTTTAGGGATATGGCTGAGGGTTGAGGGTGACATGAAGGGTTTAGGGATATGGCTGAGGGTTGAGGGTGAGATGACGGGGTAAGGGATATGGCTGAGGGTTGAGGGTGAGATGACGGGGTAAGGGATATGGCTGAGGGTTTAGGGTGAGATGACGGGGTAAGGGATATGGCTGAGGGTTGAGGGTGACATGAAGGGTTTAGGGATATGGCTGAGGGTTGAGGGTGACATGAAGGGTTTAGGGATATGGCTGAGGGTTGAGGGTGAGATGAAGGGTTTAGGGATATGGCTGAGGGTTGAGGGTGACATGACGGGGTAAGGGATATGGCTGAGGGTTGAGGGTGACATGAAGGGGTAAGGGATATGGCTGAGGGTTGAGGGTGACATGAAGGGTTTAGGGATATGGCTGAGGGTTTAGGGTGAAATGAAGGGGTAAGGGATATGGCTGAGGGTTGAGGGTGAAATGAAGGGCTTAGGGATATGGCTGAGGGTTGAGGGTGACATGAAGGGTTTAGGGATATGGCTGAGGGTTGAGGGTGACATGAAGGGTTAGGGATATGGCTGAGGGTTGAGGGTGACATGACGGGGTAAGGGATATGGCTGAGGGTTGAGGGTGACATGAAGGGTTAGGGATATGGCTGAGGGTTGAGGGTGAGATGACGGGGTAAGGGATATGGCTGAGGGTTGAGGGTGAGATGACGGGGTAAGGAATATGGCTGAGGGTTGAGGGTGAAATGAGGGGTTTAGGGATATGGCTGAGGGTTGAGGGTGACATGCCGGGGTAAGGGATATGGCTGAGGGTTGAGGGTGACATGACGGGGTAAGGGATATGGCTGAGGGTTGAGGGTGAGATGACGGGCTTAGGGATATGGCTGAGGTTGAGGGTGAGATGAAGGGTTTAGGGATATGGCTGAGGGTTGAGGGTGACATGAAGGGTTTAGGGATATGGCTGAGGGTTGAGGGTGAGATGACGGGGTAAGGGATATGGCTGAGGGTTGAGGGTGAGATGACGGGGTAAGGGATATGGCTGAGGGTTGAGGGTGACATGAAGGGTTAGGGATATGGCTGAGGGTTGAGGGTGACATGACGGGGTAAGGGATATGGCTGAGGGTTGAGGGTGACATGAAGGGTTTAGGGATATGGCTGAGGGTTGAGGGTGAGATGAAGGGTTTAGGGATATGGCTGAGGGTTGAGGGTGACATGAAGGGTTTAGGGATATGGCTGAGGGTTGAGGGTGAGATGACGGGGTAAGGGATATGGCTGAGGGTTGAGGGTGACATGAAGGGTTTAGGGATATGGCTGAGGGTTGAGGGTGACATGAAGGGTTTAGGGATATGGCTGAGGGTTGAGGGTGAAATGAAGGGTTAAGGGATATGGCTGAGGGTTGAGGGTGAAATGAAGGGTTTAGGGATATGGCTGAGGGTTGAGGGTGACATGACGGGGTTTAGGGATATGGCTGAGGGTTGAGGGTGACATGAAGGGGTAAGGGATATGGCTGAGGGTTCAGGGTGAGATCAAGGGTTTAGGGATATGGCTGAGGGTTGAGGGTGACATGACGGGGTAAGGGATATGGCTGAGGGTTGAGGGTGAGATGAAGGGGTAAGGGATATGGCTGAGGGTTGAGGGTGAAATGAAGGGTTTAGGGATATGGCTGAGGGTTGAGGGTGACATGAAGGGTTTAGGGATATGGCTGAGGGTTGAGGGTGACATGAAGGGTTTAGGGATATGGCTGAGGGTTGAGGGTGAGATCAAGGGTTTAGGGATATGGCTGAGGGTTGAGGGTGACATGACGGGGTTAGGGATATGGCTGAGGGTTGAGGGTGAGATGAAGGGGTAAGGGATATGGCTGAGGGTTGAGGGTGAAATGAAGGGTTTAGGGATATGGCTGAGGGTTGAGGGTGACATGAAGGGTTTAGGGATATGGCTGAGGGTTGAGGGTGACATGAAGGGTTTAGGGATATGGCTGAGGGTTGAGGGTGAGATGAAGGGTTTAGGGATATGGCTGAGGGTTGAGGGTGAGATGACGGGGTAAGGGATATGGCTGAGGGTTGAGGGTGACATGAAGGGGTAAGGGATATGGCTGAGGGTTGAGGGTGAGATGACGGGGTAAGGGATATGGCTGAGGGTTGAGGGTGACATGACGGGGTAAGGGATATGGCTGAGGGTTGAGGGTGACATGACGGGGTAAGGGATATGGCTGAGGGTTGAGGGTGAGATGACGGGGTAAGGGATATGGCTGAGGGTTGAGGGTGAGATGACGGGGTAAGGGATATGGCTGAGGGTTGAGGGTGAGATGAAGGGTTTAGGGATATGGCTGAGGGTTGAGGGTGACATGAAGGGTTTAGGGATATGGCTGAGGGTTGAGGGTGAGATGACGGGGTAAGGGATATGGCTGGGGGTTGAGGGTGAGATGACGGGGTAAGGGATATGGCTGAGAGTTGAGGGTAAGATGAAGGGTTTAGGGATATGGCTGAGGGTTGAGGGTGACATGAAGGGTTTAGGGATATGGCTGAGGGTTGAGGGTGACATGAAGGGTTTAGGGATATGGCTGAGGGTTGAGGGTGAGATGAAGGGTTTAGGGATATGGCTGAGGGTTGAGGGTGACATGAAGGGTTTAGGGATATGGCTGAGGGTTGAGGGTGAGATGACGGGGTAAGGGATATGGCTGAGGGTTGAGGGTGACATGAAGGGTTTAGGGATATGGCTGAGGGTTGAGGGTGACATGAAGGGTTTAGGGATATGGCTGAGGGTTGAGGGTGAAATGAAGGGTTTAGGGATATGGCTGAGGGTTGAGGGTGACATGACGGGGTTTAGGGATATGGCTGAGGGTTGAGGGTGAGATGAAGGGTTTAGGGATACGGCTGGGGGTTGAGGGTGACATGAAGGGTTTAGGGATATGGCTGAGGGTTGAGGGTGAGATGAAGGGGTAAGGGATATGGCTGAGGGTTGAGGGTGAAATGAAGGGTTTAGGGATATGGCTGAGGGTTGAGGGTGACATGAAGGGGTAAGGGATATGGCTGAGGGTTGAGGGTGAGATCAAGGGTTTAGGGATATGGCTGAGGGTTGAGGGTGACATGAAGGGTTTAGGGATATGGCTGAGGGTTGAGGGTGACATGAAGGGTTTAGGGATATGGCTGAGGGTTGAGGGTGAAATGAAGGGTTTAGGGATATGGCTGAGGGTTGAGGGTGACATGACGGGGTTTAGGGATATGGCTGAGGGTTGAGGGTGAGATGAAGGGTTTAGGGATATGGCTGAGGGTTGAGGGTGACATGAAGGGTTTAGGGATATGGCTGAGGGTTGAGGGTGACATGACGGGGTAAGGGATATGGCTGAGGGTTGAGGGTGAGATGAAGGGGTAAGGGATATGGCTGAGGGTTGAGGGTGAAATGAAGGGTTTAGGGATATGGCTGAGGGTTGAGGGTGACATGAAGGGTTTAGGGATATGGCTGAGGGTTGAGGGTGACATGAAGGGTTTAGGGATATGGCTGAGGGTTGAGGGTGAGATCAAGGGTTTAGGGATATGGCTGAGGGTTGAGGGTGACATGACGGGGTTAGGGATATGGCTGAGGGTTGAGGGTGAGATGAAGGGGTAAGGGATATGGCTGAGGGTTGAGGGTGAAATGAAGGGTTTAGGGATATGACTGAGGGTTGAGGGTGACATGAAGGGTTTAGGGATATGGCTGAGGGTTGAGGGTGACATGAAGGGTTTAGGGATATGGCTGAGGGTTGAGGGTGAGATGAAGGGTTTAGGGATATGGCTGAGGGTTGAGGGTGAGATGACGGGGTAAGGGATATGGCTGAGGGTTGAGGGTGACATGAAGGGGTAAGGGATATGGCTGAGGGTTGAGGGTGAGATGACGGGGTAAGGGATATGGCTGAGGGTTGAGGGTGACATGACGGGGTAAGGGATATGGCTGAGGGTTGAGGGTGACATGACGGGGTAAGGGATATGCCTGAGGGTTGAGGGTGAGATGACGGGGTAAGGGATATGGCTGAGGGTTGAGGGTGAGATGACGGGGTAAGGGATATGGCTGAGGGTTGAGGGTGAGATGAAGGGTTTAGGGATATGGCTGAGGGTTGAGGGTGACATGAAGGGTTTAGGGATATGGCTGAGGGTTGAGGGTGAGATGACGGGGTAAGGGATATGGCTGGGGGTTGAGGGTGAGATGACGGGGTAAGGGATATGGCTGAGAGTTGAGGGTAAGATGAAGGGTTTAGGGATATGGCTGAGGGTTGAGGGTGACATGAAGGGTTTAGGGATATGGCTGAGGGTTGAGGGTGACATGAAGGGTTTAGGGATATGGCTGAGGGTTGAGGGTGAGATGAAGGGTTTAGGGATATGGCTGAGGGTTGAGGGTGACATGAAGGGTTTAGGGATATGGCTGAGGGTTGAGGGTGAGATGACGGGGTAAGGGATATGGCTGAGGGTTGAGGGTGACATGAAGGGTTTAGGGATATGGCTGAGGGTTGAGGGTGACATGAAGGGTTTAGGGATATGGCTGAGGGTTGAGGGTGAAATGAAGGGTTTAGGGATATGGCTGAGGGTTGAGGGTGACATGACGGGGTTTAGGGATATGGCTGAGGGTTGAGGGTGAGATGAAGGGTTTAGGGATACGGCTGGGGGTTGAGGGTGACATGAAGGGTTTAGGGATATGGCTGAGGGTTGAGGGTGAGATGACGGGGTAAGGGATATGGCTGAGGGTTGAGGGTGAAATGAAGGGTTTAGGGATATGGCTGAGGGTTGAGGGTGACATGAAGGGGTAAGGGATATGGCTGAGGGTTGAGGGTGAGATCAAGGGTTTAGGGATATGGCTGAGGGTTGAGGGTGGCATGACGGGGTAAGGGATATGGCTGAGGGTTGATGGTGAGATGACGGGGTAAGGGATATGGCTGAGGGTTGAGGGTGAGATGACGGGGTAAGGGATATGGCTGAGGGTTGAGGGTGACATGAAGGGTTTAGGGATATGGCTGAGGGTTGAGGGTGACATGAAGGGTTTAGGGATATGGCTGAGGGTTGAGGGTGACATGAAGGGTTTAGGGATATGGCTGAGGGTTGAGGGTGAGATGTAGGGTTAGGGATATGGCTGAGGGTTGAGGGTGAGATGACGGGGTTCGGGATATGGCTGAGGGTTGAGGGTGACATGAAGGGTTTAGGGATATGGCTGAGGGTTGAGGGTGAGATGAAGGGTTTAGGGATTTGGCTGAGGGTTGAGGGTGACATGACGGGGTAAGGGATATGGCTGAGGGTTGAGGGTGAGATGACGGGGTAAGGGATATGGCTGAGGGTTGAGGGTGAGATGACGGGGTAAGGGATATGGCTGAGGGTTGAGGGTGACATGGCGGGGTAAGGGATATGGCTGAGGGTTGAGGGTGAAATGAAGGGTTTAGGGATATGGCTTGAGGGTGACATGACGGGGTAAGGGATATGGCTGAGAATTGAGGGTGAGATGATGGGGTAAGGGATGTCTGATTTGATATATGGTTTGCTTGCCCTGTCATTGCATGCATGGCATGTACTGGTTTGTGCCTGCCATGTGAAGCAGCATGGCTGGTCTTGTGCTCTTATATTGTGTCATTTTTCTGCACGAACCCTTAGGTGTCCCCTAAGACATCCGATGCTGTGACAGTGGCTGCTGGATTGGTGGCCGAGCCCAAGCGGAAGAGGCTGCCAAGCAAGGCTCACAAGCAAAGGAAAGCCACATGCAGGGCTAATAAGACCAAGGCGGCCAAGGCGAAGCAGGCAGAGAAGGAGGGGGAGGAGGACACGGAGAATCAGGGGGATCTGGAGGATCAGGGGGATCAGGAGGATCAGGGGGATCAGGAGGATCAGGGGGATCAGGGGGATCTGGAGGATCAGGGGGATCAGGGGGATCAGGGGGATCTGGAGGATCAGGGGGATCTGGAGGATCTAGAGGATCAGGAGCAAGAGGAGCAGGTGGAGGAGCAGGTGGAGGAGGAGACGGATGATGATGACGATGATGACTATGATGACTTTTGCTGACCGCATACTGGAGGTGGATGAATTTTGACCACAGTATGATGACGGTTGCTGAGGGTTTTAACCAAGTTTTACTGTACTGGCTGAAAGTGCTGCGGAAGGAAGGAAATGTAAATTATTTCCAGCGATGTGCGATGTTAAATTAAATTAACTGCTGCGTGACGTTAAATTAAATTGAAATTTCGTCGCTGCGCGACCGTTTTAAAAACTCTTTTTAGCTGCGAGACGGGGGGAAAAACTCCTTTGGGGTGGTGCGCGGAGTCTAAGGCGTTCTACAATAGTTTCTATTTTAGCGCATGAAAGATACACTTTGGCTGCATCGTGGCCTATGCCTATGTAGCCGTAGGCATTATTTTTGCCCCTTGCCCCACCTCTTGCCCCGCCCTGTCCCCGCCCCGCCCCCGCCCTGTCCCCGCCCCGCCCCCGCCCCGCCCCGCCCCCGCCCCGCCCTGCCTCCGCTCCGTTCCGCCCCGCCCCGCTCCGCCCCGCCCCTGCCCCGCCTTGCCCTGCCCCGCACCTGATAGGAGCACAGGGGGCTTGTCCTCCTCGTCCACCTTATAGCCAACAGGAGGTAGGCGGAACACGTTGGCTCGCGCAGGTATGAGCTCCGTTCTACGGGGAGGTGTAGGGTTCAAGATGGGGAATGGAGGGTTAAGGAGGGGGGTGTAGGGTAAAAAATTGTTGAGCATGGGGTTAAGGGTTTAGGGTTAAGGAGGGGGGAGAGGAAATGAGCTTCATTGTCCGTGTGGAGGCTGCTGCAGGCCATCTCCCTTCAGTTTACCCACTGCCCAGACATTTTAAGCATGGCGGCATGTTCATAAAGGAGGGGGGGGAGACGGGGAATGAGCTCTGTTCAAGGAGGGGGGGGAGGGTAGGGTTAAGGGTTGTTGAGAAAGGGGTTAAGGGTTAGTTGTGAAGGTGGGGGGAGAGGGAAAGAGCTCCATTGTCCAAGGAGGGGGGGGGGAGGGGAATCTGCTCCTTAAAAGAAAGAGGGGTAGGGTGAAGGAGTGCTGAGAAAGGGGTTCAGGATGAAGGCGGGGGGAGAGGGAATGCGATTTGTTCTTGAAGGGGATCAGACTTTGATTTCAACCTCCGGCCCGCAAGGGCCGGAGCTTCCCAGCAACAGGCCCCCTCGGCCGCCGGCTGTGATGTAGCTGAGCAGTAGCTGATATGTAGCTATGTTGTAGCTGAACTGTAGCTGAACAGCACACTAACCTGAACCCCGGCCTTGCATTCGCACTCGACATCATCATGATCCCTTCCCTTTTTGTAACGTTGCTGAGGAAGTACTGAAGTGTAGCTGAACGTCACACTTCAGTACACACTAACCTGGACCCCAGCCCCGAGTCCAAACGTTGCATGCCATTCCTGCTCTCATCGCTTTCGTGATGTAGCTGAAGTGCAGCCTGTAGCTGAAGTGCAACCTGTAGCTGAAGTGCAGCCCGTAGCTGAAATGCACCCTGTAGCTGAATGGCGCACCTGTAGCTGAATGGCGCACCTGTGGCTGAAGTGCACCCTGTAGCTGAGGTGCACCCTGTAGCTGAGGTGCACCCTGTAGCTGAAGTGCACCCTGTAGCTGAAGTGCACCCTGTAGCTGAATGGCAGCCTGTAGCTGAATGGCGCACCTGTGGCTGAAGTGCACCCTGTAGCTGAAGTGCACCCTGTAGCTGAATGGCGCACCTGTGGCTGAAGTGCACCCTGTAGCTGAATGACAGCATGTAGCCGAATGGCGCACCTGTGGCTGAAGTGCACCCTGTAGCTGAAGTACACCCTGTAGCTGAAGCACACCCTGTAGCTGAAGTGCACCCTGTAGCTGAAGTGCATCCTGTAGCCGAATGGCGCACCTGTGGCTGAAGTGCACCCTGTAGCTGAATGACAGCATGTAGCTGAAGTGCACCCTGTGGCTGAAGTGCACCCTGTAGCTGAAGTACACCCTGTAGCTGAAGTGCACCCTGTAGCTGAAGTGCATCCTGTAGCCTAAGTGCACCCTGTAGCTTAATGGCGCACCTGTATCCTGGCCCTGCGTCTGCACGTCGCATGCCGCTTCTGTTGTTCGTGTTGTCTGTCTTGAAGCCGTTTGCGAACATGAGCATGGAGGCAGGCACATTGGCGGCAAAGTCGGGATCCACGGCGTCCTGTGCTTGGGGGGATAGGGGGGTCATGAGAAGGCGGGGGGGGGGGGTGAGGGGTGAGGGGTAAGAGGTGCAAGGGGGGGGGGGGGGGGGGGGGGGGGGGGGGGGGGGGGGGGGTGAGGGGGGGGGAGTGAGGGGGTGTGAGGGGTAAGAGGTGCAAGGGGGGGGGGAGGTGAGGGGTAGAGACATCAAGTGGTAGAGGGTAAAGGTTTACTGCGGACTCCACCAATCCACAGCCGCTGAGCGTACAACGATACCACCTTGGCAAATCAGCGGAATCAACCTTTTCAGGAACCATGAAACCTACCACAACGCATCGCACTCCAGTCACCTCTCCTTGGAACTCCACATTACCCTCTCTCGTGCACCGGGCATCTCTTATAGGATCTCCACTCCACACCGCAAGCCACCCACCTCTTTACGAACCTCCACACTCCACTCCACCCACCCACCCACCTCTCCTAGAGACTCCGCACCCCACTCCATTCCACTCCACCCACCCACCTCTCCTAGAGACTTTGCACCCCACTCCACTCCACTCCACTCCACTCCACCCACCCACCCACCTCTCCTAGAGACTCCGCACTCCACTCCACCCACCCACCTCTCCTAGAGACTCTGCACTCCACTCCACTCCACCCACCCACCCACCTCTCCTAGAGACTCCGCACTCCACTCCACCCACCTACCCACCTCTCCTAGAGACTCCGCGCTTCACTCCACTCCACCCACCCACCCACCCACCTCTCCTAGAGACTCCGCACTCCACCCACCCACACATCCACCTCTCCTAGAGACTCCGCACCCCACTCCAATCCGCTCCACCCACCCACCCACCCACCTGTCCTAGAGACTCCGCGCTCCACTCCACTCCACCCACCCACCCACCCACCTCTCCTAGAGACTCCGCACTCCACTCCACCCACCCACCTCTCCTAGAGACTCTGCACTCCACTCCACTCCACCCACCCACCCACCTCTCCTAGAGACTCCGCACTCCACTCCACCCACCTACCCACCTCTCCTAGAGACTCCGCGCTTCACTCCACTCCACCCACCCACCCACCCACCCCTCCTAGAGACTCCGCACTCCACTCCACCCACCCACACATCCACCTCTCCTAGAGACTCCGCACCCCACTCCAATCCGCTCCACCCACCCACCCACCCACCTGTCCTAGAGACTCCGCGCTCCACTCCACTCCACCCACCCACCCACCCACCTCTCCTAGAGACTCCGCACTCCACTCCACCCACCCACCCACCCACCTCTCCTAGAGACTCCGCACCCCACTCCACTCCACCCACCCACCTCTCCTAGAGACTCCGCACCCCACTCCACTCCACTCCACTCCACCCACCTCTCCCAGGAACTCTTCTGCTAGTGCCTGAGCCAGTCCACTCCACTCCACTCCACTCCACCCACCCACCTCTCCTAGAGACTCCACTCCACTCCACTCCACTCCACTCCACTCCACTCCACTCCATTCCACTCCACCCACCTCTCCCAGGAACTCTTCTGCTAGTGCCTGAGCCAGTCCACTCCACTCCACTCCACCCACCTCTCCCAGGAACTCTTCTGCTAGTGCCTGAGCCAGTCCACCCACCTCTCCCAGGAACTCTTCTGCTAGTGCCTGAGCCAGTCCACTCCACTCCACTCCACTCCACCCACCTCTCCCAGGAACTCTTCTGCTAGTGCCTGAGCCAGTCCCTCGTCGTAAACCTCCCCGATGTGGAAGGTTTCACGCTCTCGAGCTAGCCCAGGCGACATGCCTGTGAAAGGGGGTTAGGGTTCAGGGTTCAGGGTCGAGGGCGAGGGGAATGAACATGGGGGTAGCTCAGGCAACATGCCTGCAAAAGGGGGGTAGGGTTCAGAGTCATGGGTCAAGGGTGAAGGGTCAGTGGGGAGGGGAATGAACGGGGGGGGGGTAGCTCAGGCAACATGCCTGCAAAAGGGGGGTAGGGTTAAGGGTTGGGGGGGTCGAAAACGTGATATGCTAGCCCAGGAAGGTCAAGGGCCCCAGGCCTAGGTGAAGGGTGACACATGGACATGCTAGCTCGGGTGGCCACGGGCAGCGCCCCCCCCCCCCCCCTTCCTACCGTTCCACCTGCACACCTGCCCCCCAACTGCACATTTGCTCTCCCTCCTCTCCATCTCCTCCTACCTTGCAGCGAAACCGCTCCACCTGGTCCCAGCCCCACCACGATGGACGCCCCTGCCCGCATTTGGACACCCTCCTCTCCATCTCCTCACCTTGAAGCAAGACCGCTCCCCCGGGTCCCAGCCCCACCACGATGGACGCCCCTGCCCGCAATTGGACACCCTTCTCTCCATCTCCTCCTACCTTGAAGCGAAACCGCTCCACCTGGCCCCAGCCCCACCACGATGGACGCCCCCGCGCGCAGGCACCGCCCAGTGTCGTCCATGAGGTTCGTCTGCGAAGCCAGGCGATCCGGATCCAATAAGCAGTACACGTCGAACAGCGCACTAAGGGACGGGGTCGGGGAGTCCGCGGAGGCAGGGGCCGCGCCGGCTGAGGCGTCATCGCCGGAGGCCGATTTTGCTTCGGGCGGGGGCAGCGGACGGGCGGGGGGTAGCGACAGCGCTGCCCTCTCGATCCTGCTGCCGATCTTTCGTGTCCAAGCGCTGCACAGGGTTGTGGGTTGTGGGTTGGGGTCAAGGGTTGACGTCACACTTCAGCTACACTCCAGCTACACTTAAGCTACATCCGAGCTACACTTCAGCTACACTTAAGCCGATTACAGAGACACTGCAGATACCACCCAGCCTGCAGCCGGCATGGCTTGGGTGCAGCAAAAGACCTGCTGCATAAACCCAAGGCCGAGTTCAGGGTTCAGCGTTTGGCCCCCTAAACCCTAAACTAGACCGGGTGATGAGGACCAAGGCAAACAAATCCACCTTCAGCAAGCTGCTCTGCAAAGCTGACCCGCAGCTGCATGTCAATGTTGACATATATTATGTACAACAGCAAGCGACATGCCGTGTGTTGATAAATAAATAAATAAACAATACGCCCTGAGGCGTGGATTAAGGAAGCCACAAGTTCGGCCATAGCACTAGGTGAGCTACCATGAAGGTGAGCTACCACGAAGGTGAGCTACCACGAAGGTGAGCTACCATGAAGGTGAGCTACCATGAAGGTGAGCTACCATGAAGGTGAGCTACCATGAAGGTGAGCTACCATGAAGGTGAGCTACCATGAAGGTGAGCTACCATGAAGGTGAGCTACCATGAAGGTGAGCTACCATGAAGGTGAGCTACCATGAAGGTGAGCTACCACGAAGGTGAGCTACCATGAAGGTGAGCTACCATGAACGTGAGCTACCATGAAGGTGAGCTACCATGAAGGTGAGCTACCACGAAGGTGAGCTACCATGAAGGTGAGCTACCATGAAGGTGAGCTACCATGAAGGTGAGCTACCATGAAGGTGAGCTACCATGAAGGTGAGCTACCATGAAGGTGAGCTACCATGAAGGTGAGCTACCATGAAGGTGAGCTACCATGAAGGTGAGCTACCATGAAGGTGAGCTACCATGAAGATGAGCTACCATGAAGGTGAGCTACCATGAAGGTGAGCTACCATGAAGGTGAGCTACCATGAAGGTGAGCTACCATGAAGGTGAGCTACCATGAAGGTGAGCTACCATGAAGGTGAGCTACCATGAAGGTGAGCTACCATGAAGGTGAGCTACCATGAAGGTGAGCTACCATGAAGGTGAGCTACCACGAAGGTGAGCTACCATGAAGGTGAGCTACCATGAAGGTGAGCTACCATGAAGGTGAGCTACCATGAAGGTGAGCTACCATGAAGGTGAGCTACCACGAAGGTGAGCTACCATGAAGGTGAGCTACCATGAAGGTGAGCTACCATGAAGGTGAGCTACTATGAAGGTGAGCTACCATGAAGGTGAGCTACCACGAAGGTGAGCTACCACGAAGGTGAGCTACCACGAAGGTGAGCTACCATGAAGGTGAGCTACCATGAAGGTGAGCTACCATGAAGGTGAGCTACCATGAAGGTGAGCTACCACGAAGGTGAGCTACCATGAAGGTGAGCTACTATGAAGGTGAGCTACCATGAAGGTGAGCTACCACGAAGGTGAGCTACCATGAAGGTGAGCTACCACGAAGGTGAGCTACCATGAAGGTGAGCTACCACGAAGGTGAGCTACCATGAAGGTGAGCTACCATGAAGGTGAGCTACCACGAAGGTGAGCTACCACGAAGGTGAGCTACCATGAAGGTGAGCTACCACGAAGGTGAGCTACCACGAAGGTGAGCTACCATGAAGGTGAGCTACCATGAAGGTGAGCTACTATGAAGGTGAGCTACCATGAAGGTGAGCTACTATGAAGGTGAGCTACCACGAAGGTGAGCTACCATGAAGGTGAGCTACCATGAAGGTGAGCTACTATGAAGGTGAGCTACCATGAAGGTGAGCTACCACGAAGGTGAGCTACCATGAAGGTGAGCTACCATGAAGGTGAGCTACCATGAAGGTGAGCTACCATGAAGGTGAGCTACCATGAAGGTGAGCTACCATGAAGGTGAGCTACCATGAAGGTGAGCTACCATGAAGGTGAGCTACCATGAAGGTGAGCTACCACGAAGGTGAGCTACTATGAAGGTGAGCTACCATGAAGGTGAGCTACCATGAAGGTGAGCTACCATGAAGGTGAGCTACCATGAAGGTGAGCTACCATGAAGGTGAGCTACCATGAAGGTGAGCTACCATGAAGGTGAGCTACCATGAAGGTGAGCTACCATGAAGGTGAGCTACCATGAAGGTGAGCTACCATGAAGATGAGCTACCATGAAGGTGAGCTACCATGAAGGTGAGCTACCATGAAGGTGAGCTACCATGAAGGTGAGCTACCATGAAGGTGAGCTACCATGAAGGTGAGCTACCATGAAGGTGAGCTACCATGAAGGTGAGCTACCATGAAGGTGAGCTACCATGAAGGTGAGCTACCATGAAGGTGAGCTACCACGAAGGTGAGCTACCATGAAGGTGAGCTACCATGAAGGTGAGCTACCATGAAGGTGAGCTACCATGAAGGTGAGCTACCATGAAGGTGAGCTACCATGAAGGTGAGCTACCACGAAGGTGAGCTACCATGAAGGTGAGCTACCATGAAGGTGAGCTACCATGAAGGTGAGCTACCATGAAGGTGAGCTACCATGAAGGTGAGCTACCACGAAGGTGAGCTACCACGAAGGTGAGCTACCACGAAGGTGAGCTACCATGAAGGTGAGCTACCATGAAGGTGAGCTACCATGAAGGTGAGCTACCATGAAGGTGAGCTACCACGAAGGTGAGCTACCATGAAGGTGAGCTACTATGAAGGTGAGCTACCATGAAGGTGAGCTACCACGAAGGTGAGCTACCATGAAGGTGAGCTACCACGAAGGTGAGCTACCATGAAGGTGAGCTACCACGAAGGTGAGCTACCATGAAGGTGAGCTACCATGAAGGTGAGCTACCACGAAGGTGAGCTACCACGAAGGTGAGCTACCATGAAGGTGAGCTACCACGAAGGTGAGCTACCACGAAGGTGAGCTACCATGAAGGTGAGCTACCATGAAGGTGAGCTACTATGAAGGTGAGCTACCATGAAGGTGAGCTACTATGAAGGTGAGCTACCACGAAGGTGAGCTACCATGAAGGTGAGCTACCATGAAGGTGAGCTACTATGAAGGTGAGCTACCATGAAGGTGAGCTACCACGAAGGTGAGCTACCATGAAGGTGAGCTACCATGAAGGTGAGCTACCATGAAGGTGAGCTACCATGAAGGTGAGCTACCATGAAGGTGAGCTACCATGAAGGTGAGCTACCATGAAGGTGAGCTACCATGAAGGTGAGCTACCATGAAGGTGAGCTACCACGAAGGTGAGCTACTATGAAGGTGAGCTACCATGAAGGTGAGCTACCATGAAGGTGAGCTACCATGAAGGTGAGCTACCATGAAGGTGAGCTACCATGAAGGTGAGCTACCATGAAGGTGAGCTACCATGAAGGTGAGCTACCATGAAGGTGAGCTACCATGAAGGTGAGCTACCACGAAGGTGAGCTACCATGAAGGTGAGCTACCATGAAGGTGAGCTACCATGAAGGTGAGCTACCATGAAGGTGAGCTACCATGAAGGTGAGCTACCATGAAGGTGAGCTACCACGAAGGTGAGCTACCACGAAGGTGAGCTACCATGAAGGTGAGCTACCATGAAGGTGAGCTACCATGAAGGTGAGCTACCATGAAGGTGAGCTACCATGAAGGTGAGCTACTATGAAGGTGAGCTACCATGAAGGTGAGCTACCATGAAGGTGAGCTACCATGAAGGTGAGCTACCATGAAGGTGAGCTACCATGAAGGTGAGCTACTATGAAGGTGAGCTACCATGAAGGTGAGCTACCATGAAGGTGAGCTACCACGAAGGTGAGCTACCATGAAGGTGAGCTACCATGAAGGTGAGCTACCATGAAGGTGAGCTACCATGAAGGTGAGCTACCACGAAGGTGAGCTACCATGAAGGTGAGCTACCATGAAGGTGAGCTACCATGAAGGTGAGCTACCACGAAGGTGAGCTACCACGAAGGTGAGCTACCATGAAGGTGAGCTACCATGAAGGTGAGCTACCATGAAGGTGAGCTACCACGAAGGTGAGCTACCACGAAGGTGAGCTACTATGAAGGTGAGCTACCATGAAGGTGAGCTACTATGAAGGTGAGCTACCATGAAGGTGAGCTACCATGAAGGTGAGCTACCATGAAGGTGAGCTACCATGAAGGTGAGCTACCATGAAGGTGAGCTACCATGAAGGTGAGCTACCATGAAGGTGAGCTACCATGAAGGTGAGCTACCATGAAGGTGAGCTACCATGAAGGTGAGCTACCACGAAGGTGAGCTACAATGAAGGTGAGCTACCATGAAGGTGAGCTACTATGAAGGTGAGCTACCATGAAGGTGAGCTACCATGAAGGTGAGCTACCATGAAGGTGAGCTACAATGAAGGTGAGCTACCATGAAGGTGAGCTACCATGAAGGTGAGCTACCATGAAGGTGAGCTACCACGAAGGTGAGCTACCATGAAGGTGAGCTACCATGAAGGTGAGCTACCATGAAGGTGAGCTACCATGAAGGTGAGCTACCATGAAGGTGAGCTACCATGAAGGTGAGCTACCATGAAGGTGAGCTACCATGAAGGTGAGCTACCATGAAGGTGAGCTACCATGAAGGTGAGCTACCACGAAAGTGAGCTACAATGAAGGTGAGCTACCATGAAGGTGAGCTACCATGAAGGTGAGCTACCATGAAGGTGAGCTACCATGAAGGTGAGCTACCACGAAGGTGAGCTACCACGAAGGTGAGCTACCACGAAGGTGAGCTACCATGAAGGTGAGCTACCATGAAGGTGAGCTACCATGAAGGTGAGCTACCATGAAGGTGAGCTACCACGAAGGTGAGCTACCATGAAGGTGAGCTACTATGAAGGTGAGCTACCATGAAGGTGAGCTACCACGAAGGTGAGCTACCATGAAGGTGAGCTACCACGAAGGTGAGCTACCATGAAGGTGAGCTACCACGAAGGTGAGCTACCATGAAGGTGAGCTACCATGAAGGTGAGCTACCACGAAGGTGAGCTACCACGAAGGTGAGCTACCATGAAGGTGAGCTACCACGAAGGTGAGCTACCACGAAGGTGAGCTACCATGAAGGTGAGCTACCATGAAGGTGAGCTACTATGAAGGTGAGCTACCATGAAGGTGAGCTACTATGAAGGTGAGCTACCACGAAGGTGAGCTACCATGAAGGTGAGCTACCATGAAGGTGAGCTACCATGAAGGTGAGCTACCATGAAGGTGAGCTACCACGAAGGTGAGCTACCATGAAGGTGAGCTACCATGAAGGTGAGCTACCATGAAGGTGAGCTACCATGAAGGTGAGCTACCATGAAGGTGAGCTACCATGAAGGTGAGCTACCATGAAGGTGAGCTACCATGAAGGTGAGCTACCATGAAGGTGAGCTACCACGAAGGTGAGCTACTATGAAGGTGAGCTACCATGAAGGTGAGCTACCATGAAGGTGAGCTACCATGAAGGTGAGCTACCATGAAGGTGAGCTACCATGAAGGTGAGCTACCATGAAGGTGAGCTACCATGAAGGTGAGCTACCATGAAGGTGAGCTACCATGAAGGTGAGCTACCACGAAGGTGAGCTACCATGAAGGTGAGCTACCATGAAGGTGAGCTACCATGAAGGTGAGCTACCATGAAGGTGAGCTACCATGAAGGTGAGCTACCATGAAGGTGAGCTACCACGAAGGTGAGCTACCACGAAGGTGAGCTACCATGAAGGTGAGCTACCATGAAGGTGAGCTACCATGAAGGTGAGCTACCATGAAGGTGAGCTACCATGAAGGTGAGCTACTATGAAGGTGAGCTACCATGAAGGTGAGCTACCATGAAGGTGAGCTACCATGAAGGTGAGCTACCATGAAGGTGAGCTACCATGAAGGTGAGCTACTATGAAGGTGAGCTACCATGAAGGTGAGCTACCATGAAGGTGAGCTACCACGAAGGTGAGCTACCATGAAGGTGAGCTACCATGAAGGTGAGCTACCATGAAGGTGAGCTACCATGAAGGTGAGCTACCACGAAGGTGAGCTACCATGAAGGTGAGCTACCATGAAGGTGAGCTACCATGAAGGTGAGCTACCACGAAGGTGAGCTACCACGAAGGTGAGCTACCATGAAGGTGAGCTACCATGAAGGTGAGCTACCATGAAGGTGAGCTACCACGAAGGTGAGCTACCACGAAGGTGAGCTACTATGAAGGTGAGCTACCATGAAGGTGAGCTACTATGAAGGTGAGCTACCATGAAGGTGAGCTACCATGAAGGTGAGCTACCATGAAGGTGAGCTACCATGAAGGTGAGCTACCATGAAGGTGAGCTACCATGAAGGTGAGCTACCATGAAGGTGAGCTACCATGAAGGTGAGCTACCATGAAGGTGAGCTACCATGAAGGTGAGCTACCACGAAGGTGAGCTACAATGAAGGTGAGCTACCATGAAGGTGAGCTACTATGAAGGTGAGCTACCATGAAGGTGAGCTACCATGAAGGTGAGCTACCATGAAGGTGAGCTACAATGAAGGTGAGCTACCATGAAGGTGAGCTACCATGAAGGTGAGCTACCATGAAGGTGAGCTACCACGAAGGTGAGCTACCATGAAGGTGAGCTACCATGAAGGTGAGCTACCATGAAGGTGAGCTACCATGAAGGTGAGCTACCATGAAGGTGAGCTACCATGAAGGTGAGCTACCATGAAGGTGAGCTACCATGAAGGTGAGCTACCATGAAGGTGAGCTACCATGAAGGTGAGCTACCACGAAGGTGAGCTACAATGAAGGTGAGCTACCATGAAGGTGAGCTACTATGAAGGTGAGCTACCATGAAGGTGAGCTACCATGAAGGTGAGCTACCATGAAGGTGAGCTACAATGAAGGTGAGCTACCATGAAGGTGAGCTACCATGAAGGTGAGCTACCATGAAGGTGAGCTACCATGAAGGTGAGCTACCATGAAGGTGAGCTACCATGAAGGTGAGCTACCATGAAGGTGAGCTACCATGAAGGTGAGCTACCATGAAGGTGAGCTACCATGAAGGTGAGCTACCATGAAGGTGAGCTACCATGAAGGTGAGCTACCATGAAGGTGAGCTACCATGAAGGTGAGCTACCATGAAGGTGAGCTACCATGCCGTATGTTGACCAGCACCCTGAATACTGAACCCTGTACGTCATTGAGGTTTGGGGTTCAGGGTTGGTTAAGATCCCCATATCCTATTGGGGGACCTTCACCCTGACTACCGAACCCTGTACGTCATTGAGGTTTGGGGTTCAGGGTTGGTTAAGATCCCCATATCCTATTAGGGGACCTTCACCCTGACTACCGAAACCTGTACGTCATTGACCGTAGTCTTCTTAACCCTACACCCTTGTTCACACAAGTCCACCCTCGTTCACACTCACTTGCAAGCCTCCAGTGCGGGCAGCTCCCTGGCCGCCGTCATCATGAAGAGCATGCCCATCATGGGACCTGGAGCACACCAAGGCAGTCACAACTGATCAGCCGCCGACCAGAATGGCAAAAAACAAAATATGGCCATCACCCCGCTAGGGGCGCCTCGGCGATGGCCGAAAATAAGGGGGGGAGGGGTCGGCCGACAGCAGGCCGCAGCCGAAGGCTGAGGAGGGGGGGGGGGCGGACGAAGGCCGAGTCTGAGGTCAGGGTTCGGCCGAAAGCAGGCCATATGACACACACACACACACACAGGTGGCAACAGGGGCGAGTGGGGCTCGTGTTAATAGCATCTTGAGGATTGGGTTCCTGGAACCTGAACCCTGAAAGAACCTACACCAAATAAGGACACCTCCCTAGTGCGATCCAACGATACGGAGCCGAAACCTTTGATCCCTAAGCCCTTAATCCTAAACCCAGAATCCTTAACCCTGCGGTAAGGGTGAGGACGTGGCCTCAGTCCATGCTCGCAATTTTTAGTTTCCTGCAGTTTCACTGTCCCCTCGTGTACTCCAGAGCGGTACACATTGTACAATCAGTGTACTGCAGCCTTGCAGGCATCAGGCAGGCCCCCAGGGTACAGGGTATGGGGGTGGTCCTACCGCTCACCTCCCCGGATGATGTCCTTCCGGTAGCTCTCCTCGCTCAGGACGGCGCGAGGGTCGGCGTCTCCGTACTTGGGGCCCAGGACCTGGGTGGGCAGATGCATGGTGTTGCATGGGGATGAGCACAGTGTTTTGCATGGCATGATACCGTGTGGGGGTACCATGAGTTGCATGGGGATGAGCATGGAGTTTGTATGGCATGAGGGATGTGTTGGGGTGCAAGGCATGAGGCACATGGCTGAAGTTATATGGGGTGCATGGAGGTAAGCACAGATTTTGCATGACATGAGGCTTGGGCCTTGGGGTGTATGGCATGAGGCTACATGGGCTTGCATGGGGATCAGTATCGAGTTTTGAATGACATGAGATGTGTGGGGTGCATGGGGTGCATGACATGAGGCTGTGTGGGGTTGCATGAGAGGCACGGCATGAGGCTGTGTGGGGTGCATGGGGTCCATGGCATGAGGCTGAATGGGCTTGCATGGGGATCAGTACAGAGTTTGCATGGCATGAGGCTGTGTGGGGTATAGCTTGGGTCGCATGGGGTTGTGTGACATGAGGCTGTGCGGGCTTGCATGGGGTTGCATGAGGTTGTGTGTCACGAGGCTGTGCGGGTTCGCATGGGGTTGCATGAGGTTGTGTGGCACGAGGATGTGCGGGGTCGCATAGAGTTGCAGGTCATAAGGCTAAACGGGGTCGCATGAGGTTGTGTGGCACGAGGATGTGCGGGGTCGCATGGAGTTGCAGGTCATAAGGCTAAACGGGGTCGCATGAGGTTGTGTGGCACGAGGATGTGCGGGGTCGCATGGGGTTGCAGGTCATAAGGCTAAACGGGGTCGCATGAGGTTGTGTGGCACGAGGATGTGCGGGGTCGCATGGAGTTGCAGGTCATAAGGCTAAACGGGGTCGCATGAGGTTGTGTGGCACGAGGATGTGCGGGGTCGCATGGAGTTGCAGGTCGTAAGGCTAAACGGGGTCGCATGAGGTTGTGTGGCACGAGGATGTGCGGGGTCGCATGGAGTTGCTTGGATTGTTTTGGCATAAGGCTGTCAGGGTTGCATGGGCTTGCATGGGGTTGCATGAGGTGACATGGGGTGGCACGGCATGAGGTTGTGCGGGGTTGCATGGAGTCACGGCATGAGGTTGTGCGGGGCTGCATAACGTAACATGGGGTTGCTTGGCATGAGGCGTTACGGCGTTGCTTGGGTTGCCGTGGGTACTATGGGATTGCATGGGTTTGCATGGAGCTGCATGGGATTGCACCCCCACCCACACACCACCCATATACACACATTTCACCTACCGCGTGTGCCGCATCCTCGTGAACGTACATCGCAAAGTTCATGTCCAGCTGCGCGTCCGCTCCCCACAACCACCGCGTCGGTCGTCTTCCCCAGATAGTACCAGTGCCAGCCAGGCCCTGCACATCAGAATCGCAGGAAACAACAACATCAACAACAACTGCTGTTTGAATATTTTAGCACGGCCAGGCGTACCACAACCACCGTGTCGGTTGTCACCCCCAGATACTACCAGTGCCAGCCAGGCCCTGCACACCAGCGTTGAGGTAAACAACAACATCAACAACAACAACAACAACATCAACAGCTGTTTGAATATTCAAACACGGCCAGACATGCCCGTCGTTCCTTGCACAGCCTCCCCCCCCTCCTATCCTGCCAGCACAACCTCCCCCCTCCAGTCTACTCCCCCCCCCCCCCTCTTCTGCCAGCACAGCCCCCCCCCCCTCTCCCTCTCCTGCCTGCACAGCCCCTCCCCCTCCCCCCCCCTCCTGTCTCCTCCACCCCCCCCCCCCCCCCCCTCCCCTTCTCCTGCCAGCACAGCCCCCCCCCCCCCTTCTCCTGCCTGCACAGCCCCCCCCCCCCCCCCCCGACTTCCCTTCTCCTGCCAGCACGCCCCCCCCCCCCTTCTCCTGCCAGCACAGCCCCCCCCCCCCCCCCCCCCGACTTCCCTTCTCCTGCCAGCACGCCCCCCCCCCCCCTTCTCCTGCCAGCACAGCCCCCCCCCCCCCCCTCCCCTTCTCCTGCCTGCACAGCCCCCCCCCCCCTCCCCTTCTCCTGCCTGCACAGCCTCCCCCCCCCTCCCCTTCTCCTGCCTGCACAGCCCCCCCCCCCCCTCCCCTTCTCCTGCCTGCACAGCCTCCCCCCTCCCCCCCCCCTCCCCTTCTCCTGCCTGCACAGCCCCCCCCCCCCCCCCCCCCCGACTTCCCTTCTCCTGCCAGCACGCCCACCCCCCCTCCTTCTCCTGCCAGCACAGCCCCCCCCCCCCTCCCCTTCTCCTGCCTGCACAGCCCCCCCCCCCTCCCCTTCTCCTGCCTGCACAGCCCCCCCCCCCCCTCCCCTTCTCCTGCCTGCACAGCCCCCCCCCCCTCCCCTTCTCCTGCCTGCACAGCCTCCCCCCTCCCCCCCCCTCCCCTTCTCCTGCCTGCACAGCCCCCCCCCCCCCCTCCCCTTCTCCTGCCTGCACAGCCCCCCCCCTCCCCCCCCCTTCTCCTGCCAACACAGCCCCCCCCTCCCCTTCTCCTGCCTGCACAGCCCCCCTCCCCCTCCTGTCTCCTCCCCCCTCCCCCCCCCCCTCCCCTTCTCCTGCCTGCACAGCCCCCCCTACCTTCTCCTGCCTGCACAGCCCCCCCCCCCCTCCCCCACCCTTCTGTCTCCTCCCCCCTCCCCCCCCCCCCCCCTCCCCTTCTCCTGCCTGCACAGCCCCCCCCCCCCCCTCCCCCACCCTCCTGTCTCATCCCCCCTTCCCCCCCCCTCCCCTTCTCCTGCCTGCACAGCCCCCCCCCCACTTCTCCTGCCTGCACAGCCCCCCCCCCCCCCTCCCCCACCCTCCTGTCTCATCCCCCCTCCCCCCCCCCCTCCCCTTCTCCTGCCTGCACAGCCCCCCTCCCCTTCTCCTGCCTGCACAGCCCCCCCCCCCCCTCCTCTCCTGTCTCCTCCCCCCTTCCCCCCCCTCCCCTTCTCCTGCATGCACAGCCCCCCCCCCCCCTCCTCTCCTGCCTGCACAGCCCCCCCTGGGTATAGGATTTAGGGTTTATGTTTCAGGGTTCAGGGTTAGGGGGCATCTGGCTGGATGCCAGTAGGCTGGGTTCAGGGTTCAGGGTTAAGGGGCGTCTGGCTGGAGGCCAGTAGGCTGGGTTCAGGGTTCAGGGTTCAGGGTTCAGGGTTAAGGGGCGTCGGGCTGGAGGCCAGTAGGCTGGGTTCAGGGTTCAGGGTTCAGGGTTAAGGGGCGTCTGGCTGGAGGCCAGTAGGCTGGGTTTAGGGTTCAGGGTTAAGGGGCGTCTGGCCACAGGCCAGTAGGTTGGGGTTAGGGTTCAGGGTTAATGGGCGCCTGGCTGGAGGCCAGTAGGCTGGGTTCAGGGTTCAGGGTTAAGGGGCGTCGGGCTGGAGGCCAGTAGGCTGGGTTCAGGGTTCAGGGTTCAGGGTTAAGGGGCGTCTGGCTGGAGGCCAGTAGGCTGGGCAAGTGAAGCTGGATGGCAGCTAAGCTGCAAATGAGAAACATTCCCGCTGATGTAGCTTTGCTTTGCCTTCTCTCAGAAGTTATGTCGGTAGGGGATGAGTGATCTATGAAGACACGATGTATCGACGCCAGTTTTGAGTCAGAAGTCAAGAGCTTTGGACGATAATTTGTCCCTAATGGCAGAGCAGTACACGATGACTTTTTTGCACGCCTGAGGGAAGGCAAATCAAATCAAATCGACGGTGAAGGACCCACCCAGAGCGTTTGCTTGGCTGGGGTGAGGTCACACCAATGGCTGGGGTGAGGTCACACCAATGGCTGGGGTGAGGTCACACCAATGGCTGGGGTGAGGTCACACCAATGGCTGGGGTGAGGTCACACCAATGGCTGGGGTGAGGTCACACCAATGGCTGGGGTGAGGTCACACCAATGGCTGGGGTGAGGTCACTCCAATGGCTGGGGTGAGGTCACACCAATGGCTGGGGTGAGGTCACACCAATGGCTGGGGTGAGGTCACACCAACGGCTGGGGACTGGGGCAAGGTCATACAAATCACGCTTATCCAGGGCATTTGCGTGACCGTCTCCAGGTCCAGGGTTTGTCACACGGTGCAGGTGATGACACACGTATGGCTGGGGTGAGATCACACCAATGACTGGGGTGAGGTCACACAAATCACACCTACCCAGGGCATTTGCTTGGCCGTCTCCAGGTCCAGGGCCTGCCATTCGCCCGGACCAGGATCCTCATACAGACCCGGGGCGACGCGGCGGCCATCTCCGCTGACACTCTCCTCGGGCGACGTGCCTGCGCAGCGCAGACCGCAGATGAGGTCACCTCAGCGGGGTCACACTTATGGTTTGTGCGATGTTACATTCACACCATCGTATCGTACCAACATCCCCAACCCCGTCCTGCCAGCCACTGGATGGTCACTCTTGCCACTGCAAGGTCACTCTTGTCATGGCATACACTACTGGACATTTTTCAGTACAGTCTTTTCTACTTCAAAAAATGATAAACACAGTATATTAAAATAAAAAATAAAGTGTCTGTTAAGGTCGAAGAAGGAAACACTCCCCGTCTAACGCATTCAGCAGTTGTTGGATCTCACCCCTCACCCGCATCCAGCAGTTGTTGGATCCCACCCCTCACCCGCATTCAGCAGTTGTTGGACCTCACCCCTTACCCGCATTCAGCAGTTGTTGGATCTCACCCCTCACCCGCATCCAGCAGTTGTTGGATCCCACCCCTCACCCGCATCCAGCAGTTGTTGGATCCCACCCCTCACCCGCATTCAGCAGTTGTTGGATCCCACCCCTCACCCGCATCCAGCAGTTGTTGGATCCCACCCCTCACCCGCATCCAGCAGTTGTTGGATCCCACCCCTCACCCGCATTCAGCAGTTGTTGGATCCAACCCCTCACCCGCATCCAGCAGTTGTTGGATCCCACCCCTCACCCGCATTCAGCAGTTGTTGGATCCAACCCCTCACCCGCATCCAGCAGTTGTTGGATCCCAACCCTCACCCGCATTCAGCAGTTGTTGGATCCCACCCCTCACCCGCATCCAGCAGTTGTTGGATCCCACCCCTCAACCGCATCCAGCAGTTGTTGGATCCCACCCCTCACCCGCATTCAGCAGTTGTTGGATCCCACCCCTCAACCGCATCCAGCAGTTGTTGGATCCCACCCCTCACCCGCATCCAGCAGTTGTTGGATCCCACCCCTCACCCGCATTCAGCAGTTGTTGGATCCAACCCTCACCCACATCCAGCAGTTGTTGGATCCCACCCCTCACCCGCATTCAGCAGTTGTTGGATCCCACCCCTCAACCGCATCCAGCAGTTGTTGGATCTCACCCCTCACCCGCATCCAGCAGTTGTTGGATCCCACCCCTCACCCGCATCCAGCAGTTGTTGGATCCCACCCCTCACCCGCATCTAGCAGTTGTTGGATCCCACCCCTCAACCGCATCCAGCAGTTGTTGGATCCCACCCCTCACCCACATTCAGCAGTTGTTGGATTCCACCCCTCACCCGCATCCAGTAGCTGCTGGATCCCACCCCTCACCCGCTTCCGGTACATCGTTGTGTCGGCTGTCCACCAAGGCCTTGAGCTCAGGGTTGTGGTGGACGAATCGGTACAGGTCCCAGAACGACACCTTACGCCCATCCTCCATCTTAACGAAGAACCTGCTCAAGGTTAGTCAGAGGGGTCAGCCAAGTGGCCGGAGTTTCTAGTCTTTAAAACTACAAGCTCAACTTTGGCAGGCCGCCCAACGACAGGCCCAAATGTAGCTGACATGTAGCTGAGTCACCAAAAAGAAATAAACACTGCAAGCGGCCCCATGCCCATGACCCCATGCGCATGAGCTGCAGGCAGTTGAAGGGTGGCCAAGCAGGGCGGCCCTTGCATGCCGGACGCCCTGAGCTGAGCTGTGCTGCTGGCTGGTCAACAAGGCGGCCAGCTCCTTTTCTCAGCTACACTTCATCTACCTACCAGCCTAAGCCCCATGCACGACCTGCCATGCTGTTTGGGCCACCGGAGGCTGGTCCCAATTTGGCTTTCGGCAGCAGCTTGTGGGCATGCATCCCAAGGTGTGCTCGTAGCTGGAAAAAGTAGCAATGGAGCGGGCATGCCCTGTTCACCTGTTCTGCATCCAGTCACCCATGACGGATTTGAACAGCGCCTTCTTCTCCCACAAGCCCAGCTCCGATATCGATTTGACCCAGTCATCCAGCATGATGATGTTTCCTTTGCTGGACTCCTCGTTGATCTCGTCAGGCGTCAGCGCGTTGGTGCCGGGCGCGAACTTAGCAGGGTCGGGGGTGCCGAACCAGCCGGAGACCTTGGCGTCCTCATCCCGCGGAGGGGCGGGGTAGTATTTGGGGTTGGCAGCGATGCGCTGCTCCGCCCTGCGTCATGTTCGTCGGCACACGGGGGGTAAAAGTCAATCACGCTCGGCGGGCCGGGGGGGGCAACCCAGGCCTGTCGGGTATCGCAATCGTGGCATGCGTGGTGATGATCATCATCATGATGCAGGTGCTGCTGCAACTAATGATTTTATATGAGGATCGTCATCGACATATTAAAGCGGGGTGATTAGGAGCGCATCGGATTGGGTCGAAATGACGCCCCCCCAGACCAACTGGTCATCCCCCCGCAGTACTCATCGGCACCCCTGACGCCAGCTTTTCCCATCTCACATCTTCGCCAGGTCCTCCAAGGTGACGTGCGCCCCCGTCTGCACCGGCAGGTCATTTGGGTCGGTGAGCTGCGCCTTGAGGCGCTGGAATAACGGAGGGTACAAGGAGCGCCGTGTGCCCGATGAGGAGGGTGCTGTAGGGTCAAACGGCGCAGCAGGGACGCCGGGCGGATTTTCATCGTCGGACATTTTGAACGCGATGGAGTAGCAACGTCGACGACGAGGGAAGAGACAGCGGGGAGGTGATAAGTGCTGGCTTCGGAGCCGAATCTGCTGCAGGTGGGATGTGGCCCAGCAGCAGCCTTAGCACATGCTGGTCTGTCCGGCGTCAGAAGGCCCTCCTCCGCGCTGTATGCGTGTGGGCAAGTCTTCATGGCGCGTGCTTATGATAGACAAACATTTGTATCGTCAATTTGTGAGCCTCCTTCTTCGCCAGTAGCCATGCCATTACCATGCCGTGCTTTGTTCCTTTTCATGTCTTTGATACCAGTACCTCAATCAGACAATCACACCTCTGGGCCATGCTGAAAAGGGTGCCCGACAGTCTGGTCGGAGGGAAAATTATTAAAAAGCTAGAGGAGACAGGAAAGAAATGGACGGAAAAAGGAGAAGGGAAAGACCATCCCCAAAGTACGGTAAAGGCAGTCTGAAGAATCCCCAGCCCATTCTGATCCTTGACCGCCAGTGTTCACTTTTCAGCTACAAGGCCACCTTAGCCGGGCCGCCCCGCGGCTGCCCAGGGTCTGATTAGGACCAAGCCTGGGCAGGCCGGCGGACGGCGGCCCAAACATATGGCTGGCCACACCTGGAGGCTTTTGCTTTGTCCCTCCCAACTTATTTCCCACTTTCTCTCACATTTTTGTCCTGCCCCTTGTGTTTGTTTCGTTCTTTCTTCCCAACTCTTTAGTGAGGCACCCACGGTGCCGAGCCTTTCTGAGCAGGGCCCAGAGGTGTGACGACACACAATCATTGACAAGCATCCAGCTGCTTGGTCATAAATTACAGAGAGGGAATGTACCGTACCGTAGTATCAGTCCGATTTCGTTTTATTGATCGTTTTTCAAGAAAACGAACCGTTGATTTCAATAAAAATGTGTACCGTGGGACAAAAACGAACCATAAAACGAACATTTTCGCCCCAAACCCTAAACAAATTGACACACAGCAATAGAGTAGCGCCGTTCATGTCGCAAACACGAATCTTCCCGGAGCAGCACCAGTAGCCACAGCTCCTGCCACAGTGATTATTGATTTAGACCGGATGTCGAGATAGTAGGCGAGCGGCCCCGCCGCGTCTTCCAACCGCATCAGAAGAAAACGAAGGCCAGTCGCCGAAGAAAGCAGGCCTCTACAGCTCGATACTATGAGGGCGTCCCACTCCTTCAAGTTATCCGGCAGGCCAAGGAGGTCGCGGCTCTCAGAGCTGCGCGCCCAGCAACCATTCAGCGGAAAGGCAACCGCGGTTTGAGCGGTTCTGGAGCAAAAACGAACCAGTGATCGTAAACATTTTCAGCCTCCGATCAGAAAAACGAACCACTAAAACGAAAGCGTGATTTTGTTAATTAGGAGGTTTCCAAACAAAAAACGAATTCAATATAAAACGAAAATTGACTGATACTACGGTAGACTTTATTTGCCTCCACGAACACCCGGAACATTTATTATCTATTTATCGGAATATGCAGAAAACACATTGTTGTAAGGCGCTCGGGCCGAAATCAATACTTTTGTAAGCCGCGCGCCGCACTTGGCAACTGTCCCTTAAGGCCTAAACCCCACCGAACGGTTCTCAAACTTGGGTTGCGCAGTGCCATTGTTACAGTAGGCAAACTGGTCGCGGTGTAGATATTGCATTTGCATCTGTACGGTACCGGTGTGTGGACAAGGTATGACGCGCGTGCGCGCGCGCGGGCAAGCAATTGTTTAATATTGCGTGATAAGCCGCAAATGTGTCTATGAGTTAATGGTTTAAGTATTTATTAAGCCGCGAAGGCAAATTAGCATTAATTTCTTGCGGAGGCAAAACGCGTCTACGGTGAGGCTTCATATATAAAGCCCAGGTTAAATAAAAATATAAGCAGTCTATAAATGCAGAATGAGATAAACTAAAAAAACACCCCCATGAAGGTGAAATACCCCCTTGTGTTCCTTTTCCCCCTCTCTTCCTTTTAGTTTCTTCTTTTCTCCCTTCTGAACAGTGAAGCGCCCACGCGGCCGTGCTTTGAGCGGGCCCAGAGGTGTTACGTTATTGACCCCCATGAAGGCAAGGAAAGAAAGTCCGACACTCCCGCCCTCATAAAGTCACTGACGTTGCACCTTTGGGTCCCAGTTGTGCTCTCCTTTCTTTCCTCTAGTGCCTTCTCCCTTAACATTCCTAGCTGACTCTTTGTTTGCCGACGCGGCCCAGCTTCATTTCAGCATGGCCCAGAGGTGTAATGTATTGTATACTAACCTTTGGGTCCCGCTCCTTAAGGCTTGGCCGCCGCGTAGGTGCCCATCTGAGAGGTTGGAGATTAAAGGGGGCAGCGCCTTGGAGTCAGGGCCACCGTTTTGTTCAGGGTGAATCAGCTACACTTCAGCTACAACTGACCTACCGGTGCATCATGACGTGTGACAGCACCGCTTAGGCGGATGTGTGCCCTTCATTGTCTTGTTATTGTTTGCCCATTGACCTACATATCATTATTTCTTTTAGTGGACACCAGACGACCCGTAGGGGGCCGCTGGGCCGCCACCGCTGGGACAGTTGGGACAAAATCTTGACCAACCTATGGACTTGCTGCTCCAGGCCCCCACGGCGGTAGGCCGTGATGTAGCTGAATTGTAGCTGAGGCGCGCTAAATGAAACACTGCTCGCTATCGGGTGCGATGGGGTGACGGCTTGTGTGCTGGGCGCGCTGGCTTAAGTCACATCTCCTTCATAATTCTTGCTTCCCTAACCAGTGGAGCATATCTACGGCTTTCTCACACCAAGTCCTCGTTTCCATCCAAATCTAGTGTCGAGATCTACCCCCCCCTTGTCAATAACCTTACACCTCTGGGCCCGCTCAAAGCTCGGCAGCGTGGGTGCCCAACTGTTCAGAAGGGAGTAAAGAAGGAACGAAAAGGAAGAGAGGGGGAAAGGAACTACCGTAAAGGAGAGGCCGGGAAGGCAAAGAAGTCCAAGTCCTCCCCCCCCTTGTGTGCTGGACTGCTGGGCACGCTGGCTACGGGGGTCTGCTCCTCTGCTGCTCAGACCCCGGGCAGCAAGCTGGTCAAGCTGTACATCTGGCTCATTGGTAGATGCAGGTTCCCTTAAAGTTTAGAACAGTGCATACCCGCTGGGCCCAGTTTCGCTCAAAGTGAGTCAGCTTCCATACCCGCTGGGCCCAGTTTCCCTCAAAGTGAGTCAGCTTCCATACCCGCTGGGCCCAGTTTCGCTCAAAGTGAGTCAGCTTCCATACAGCTAATATTGAGCTACATCACGGGTATGCACCGCTCTCAACTTGGCACTGTTTGGTAGCCAATCATGTCATCCTGCCTGCATGCCAGGCTTGGCCATGGAACAGGATTCATGACGGGACACCTCTGGGCCCTGCTCAAAAAGGCTCGGCCGCGAGGGCGACCGCCTTCCTTTTGTTTCCGGCTTTTTTCGACCGTCCCAAACCTCCTTTTCTTTCTCGTGTTCCCTTTTGTTTCCATGGACCAGGGTGATGCACTCACTGCTGAGAGCTTGGTGCTAACGGGATTTCCGAGGATGATGATATTGCACCTGTGGGTGCTGCTCAAAAGGCTCAGTCGTGCGGGCCCATAACTGTCCGGTTCAGATAGAAGGGAGTTGAGGGAGGGAAAGGGAAGGGAAAGAAGGAGAGAGTAAGAGGGTACATTTCAGGAAGGGAAAGGGAGAGGGAAAGGGAAAGCAGGAATGAGGGAGAAGGGAGGGGATAGAGGGGAAGTTCAGGAAAAGAAGGGGAGGGAAGTTCAGGAAGGGCAAGGGAGGGGACGGGAAGGGAAGGCAAGGGCAAGGGAGGGGACGGGAAGGGAAGGCAAGGGCAAGGGAGGGGACGGGAAGGGAAGGCAAGGGGAATTAGCCAGCAGAAGGGGGGAAGGGAGGGGGGGAGAACGGGAATGGAATTGATGGGATGGGCAAAAAAATCCAAAAGAGAGGAAAAAGTCCAGGTGTTTTCGTTCCTGGATTGCCAAGATTGCCAAATGGTTGCATGGATCCACACCCGAGGCACTCAGGCTTGATTGTTTGTTCGAAAGATGTCAGCATCTTTTGTTTTTATATGGAGTTCAGCAAGGGCTGGGATCTGTGCATGCAAGAATGCCCAGGGAAGCTGCCACGCGAATCGCCTGCTCCATGTCGGCTCGTTCACAGGAAGTAGAAACATGCAAGGTCTGGCTGGTTTCGGTGCTCTGCCCATTGCAGGAGACTTTCCCATTTGGGTCGTGTTGTACCGACAAATCTCGCCGTGCCTAACAGCGACCACCGTCTGCCGCCAACACATTTATGAAGATCCCTCCCTTTGCGTTCCTGTAATTTCTTTAAAAAATATTGCTGCGCACGCGAGAAACAAATTGCGATTTTATTGGAGTGCCATACTACCGTCCATTCAGGTACGCCTCCAGCTCCCACGGCAGCGCGCGCATTGGCAATGAAGCGTATCTAATTTGTGACAAAAAAAGCGCGCATATTTTTTGTGATCGCCAGACGTCGCTTTACCTGCGGCGTCAAACTTTTTCCAGCCAAATTCCCCCAAATCCTGTTTGAAATCCTCAGGGCCTGCGGACATCCAACTCTCCATCAGCGCAGACCTAATCACGAGGTAAGTGAACCAGGGGGCGCGACAGCAATTTGCGCGTTAGATCCCCGCCCCGGCGGAAAAGCATAAACTGCTCTCCCGGGACCATTTTCCAACATTCCCCATGTCAAAGAGCGACCGACCTGCATGCCAAGTCAGGACCCATGCCTAGCCAGCCCCTCAGCAGCAGGGACTGCATTAAAAAGTCAACATGCAAGTCTCGATCCCCCCCAATGACCCCCTCAGCATGACCCCTTGCAAGACCTCGTGTCGGCCTGCCTGTTTTCCCCCCAATTCGCGCCATAAACCACCTTTGTGAGGGCGCCGCCGAGCGGCCACCACTAGGCCACCACTGGGCTGGCCAATGGGAACCAACCCGGGGAACTGGGCCTGCCAATGGAGGCCAATGCGCATCCCAGGCGGGCGGCCACCACTGGGCCGGTCAATAGGGACCCAATCTTGATCGGCCTATGGCCGGAGGTCCGAGCAGAAGGACCTGCTGCGTCAGCCGCATTATAAATTAAGTGTAGCTGAAGTGTAGCTGATGTGTAGCTAAAGTGTAGCTGAAGTGTGCAGATAGAGACATTATACCTGGTCCTGGTGCAGGATAATTTTTTGATTGGATTGCTGTCCCTGTGCCAACATGGACATCAGGCATAAAGGCATTCGTTTCTCCAGAAAAAGACCTCTTTTTGCTGGCATGGAACCTCTGTCTACAGAAAAGGCAACGCTTTCTACAGAAAAAGCTCTCCCCTTTTTACAGACAAGGCTCTCCCCTTTCTTCAGACTAGACTCCTCGTTTTGCAGGCAAGACTCTCCCCTTTTTGCAGACAAGACTCTCCCCTTTTTGCAGACAAGACTCTCCCCTTTTTGCAGATAAGGCTCTCCCCTCAAGCACATGGCTCCCGTGTTAAAGCACAAGGCACCCGCTTTACCAAACAAGGCAACAGTCTTTTGAAACAAAACATATGTCAAGCATGCTGCCCTCTCAACAAACATGCTGCCCCTCTCAACAAAACCCAGCTTCAGCGCATCCCAAACTGGCTCAGGTCCCTGCCAGGATTTGAACCTGCCAGGATCTGAACCTGACGGGATCTGAACCTGCCGGGATCTGAACCTGCTAGGTTTTAAACCTGCCAGGATTTGAACCTGCTGGGATTTGAACCTGCTAGGACTTGAACCTGCCGGGATTTGAACCGCAGGGATTTGAACCTGCCGGTGGAGGGATAGCGGCTCCCTGCTTTCGTGTTTTTTCTTCCGGAATTGAATCCACCCTGTGAATTGATTCCACTCCGCGGCCACTGGAGGCCACCCATCGGGACCAAACCTGGATCGGCCGGCAGCCCACGCAGCATGGCTGGGACCGCATGCAGCATTGCCGGCAGCCCATGTCAGCATGGCTGGGACCTCCAGAGGCCTGCGGCAGGAGTGTAGCTGAAGTGTAGATGGCATGTAGCAGATAAACAATTAAACAAACGCTGACCTGCTATCAGGTTGAAACGATCAACTACCACCGCTGGTGCCAGTGCAATCTGTCGACTGGATACACAACCGCTTGCATCAGCTTGTCGCACTACACTGTGTTTCCTCATGGCCCTTTCGTACGTAAACCCTCGAACCTCAACCCTCCAGAACCCACCCCCATGCCTGTCCCTGGCCCTTCGATACCGAACCCTCAATCTACCAGACCCCACCCCCATGCAATGTGGCATGATACGGCGCAATACGGCACAGGTTCAGCCGGATTGTACTGCCATGCCACCATGCCTGTCCCTGGCCCTTTCGGTAAAGGCTCAGGAATGAGGACGGCTGCGTTAACGTTGCGACATCAAAACCTTGTCATCTCCTTCAGCGCGACCCATGGGCCCATGCGGCATTGCGGGTATTTTGCGTGACTCAGCTACATGTCAGCTAAATTCTGGCCTCCAACCGGAGGCGTCGTTTGTTGTCAGCAATGATGCTGTGTTCACCAGCCGTAGGCCGGTCCAGGTTTGGTCACAATCTGGCGGAACCTCAACTCGGTTGCCCCCAAAAGAATCGAGGCATCGGCTGCGTTGCGGGATCCACAGATTTCCCGCGACCTACCCACCCTTGAGCCATGCAAAATCCCGAGCATGTGACCTTATGTCCCATGGTCAGCGCGTCAGCACATCAAAAATCATGCTGCACATGGGCCAGGCCGCGCAGGAGCCGCGAGCATGCTGGTTGCCGTTGCAGCTCTCCACCAGCAGGAGCAGGAGTCTTTAGCAAAAAGGCCAAACAGCCCAGACCTGGGAGGAGGCCCGTCCACCCTGAACGCGTTGAAAGATTTTACCTAGCCGCCGCCTTCGTAAGCGCCTCAACAAACAGAAAACCCTTCACCGTGAAGGTGGTGTAGCAGGGATTCAACCTGCCGCCGCCTCCGCAAGCGCCTCAACAAACAGAAAACCCTTCACCGTGAACGTGGTGTAGCAGGGATCCAACCTGCCGCCGCCTCCGCAAGCGCCTCAACAAACAGAAAACCCTTCACCGTGAACGTGGTGTAGCAGGGATCCAACCTGCCGCCGCCTCCGCAAGCGCCCCAAGCCCTCAACAAACAAGCAAACAGTCCACTCTGCCAGAGGTCCAGCAAGTTTCACCCAGTAGCTCACCCAGTGCTACAGCCGAACGGGTGGTTTCCCTAATCCATGCCTCAGGGCGTATCGTTGATTTGTTTATTTATTCCTGCCAGCCCCCCGGCCGGTCTTGGCTGTCCCCGAACAGCACCTTGGGCCGACAAAAAAACGCTCATTGGCTGAAACCTGGAAGTAGATTCGTATTGCCTGCATCCACAATTGATGCTGCTCAGGCGTGAGGGATGCATTGAAATGCAAATTCAAATTTCCGCTACGTCAACGCCAGTTTCAGTCGGAAGTCCTAGCTTTTATAGCGATGCAATGGCCCTCGAGGGCATTTAGTAAACCATGAGGCCCTCGAGAGCTTATATAGCGATGCAATGGCCCTCGAGGGCATTTAGTAAACCATGAGGCCCTCGAGAGCTTATATAGCGATGCAATGGCCCTCGAGGGCATTTAGTAAACCATGAGGCCCTCGAGAGCTTATATAGCGATGCAATGGCCCTCGAGGGCATTTAGTAAACCATGAGGCCCTCGAGGGAAGCATTTAGTAAACCATGAGGCCCTCGAGGGAAGCATTTAATAAACCATGAGGCCCTCGAGGGAAGCATTTAATAAACCATGAGGCCCTCGAGGGAAGCATTTAATAAACCATGAGGCCCTCGAGGAAAGCATTCAATAAACCATGAGGCCCTCGAGGGAAGCATTCAATAAACCATGAGGCCCTCGAGGGAAGCATTTAATAAACCATGAGGCCCTCGAGGGAACCATTTAATAAACCATGAGGCCCTCGAGGGAAGCATTTAATAAACCATGAGGCCCTCGAGCCTCGAGGGAAGCATTTAATAAACCATGAGGCCCTCGAGGGAAGCATTTAATAAACCATGAGGCCCTCGAGGGAAGCATTCAATAAACCATGAGGCCCTCGAGGGAAGCATTTAATAAACCATGAGGCCCTCGAGGGAAGCATTTAATAAACCATGAGGCCCTCGAGGGAAGCATTTAATAAACCATGAGGCCCTCGAGGAAAGCATTCAATAAACCATGAGGCCCTCGAGGGAAGCATTTAATAAACCATGAGGCCCTCGAGGGAAGCATTCAATAAACCATGAGGCCCTCGAGGGAAGCATTTAATAAACCATGAGGCCCTCGAGGGAAGCATTTAATAAACCATGAGGCCCTCGAGGGAAGCATTCAATAAACCAGGAATTCATACCGAGGCCGTTGAAATCTTTCCTGTGACCTCCTCTCCGTTCCACACTCCTGAAAGCATCCACCCTGTCCTGCCAACCCTAAACCCTAAACCCTGATCCCCCCACTGTAGCGTCCATGACCAAAGACAGCGACAGGCAATGGAAATCTTTCCGGTGACCTCCTCTCAGTTCCACAACCCCGAAAGCATCCACCCTGTCTCCTGCCAACCCTAAACCCTTAACCCTACCCCCCCTTCCGCAGCGTTCATGACCAAAGACAGCGGCATCGTACCCCCTCCCCCGCAAGGCACCATGTCCGCCGAGGCAACAGCAGGCCCCATGCAGAGCATCATCGCCCTCGCGGCGGCCGCGGCGGCGGCGGCAGTTGCGCCAGAGGCTGCAGCCAGGGCTTCGGCGGGGCTCGGGTCCGCTTCGGAGGCAGACTTGAATACTGCTGCTGCTGAGACGGCAGAGGTGGCGCTAGGAAAGCCTGGGCCGGCCCGGCACACGGACGCCTCCCCCTCGAAGCTGGAGTGGTTAAACGTGCCCGAGTACTACCGGAACAGGTGTGAGATTTTTTTCCAGGTTTGAGGGTTTAAATTTTAAACAGGTAGGGTTGATGGTTTTTAGATTTTAAAACTTGAGGTAGGTGGGCCTGGGGTCGACTGGCTCGGAATGCAGATGTCTCCCCTTCAAGGCTGGAGTGGTCCTGCATGCTGGAGTACTACCAGAGCAGGTATGAGGGGGAGGTGAGGGTTTGAGGGTTGGAAACTGTCAACAGGTGGGGTTAAGGGTTCCAGGTTTTAAAATTTGAGGTAGGTGGGTCTGGGGGTCCTTAACGCTGGAGGGGTCCTGCATGCCGGAGTTCATGCGGCGTACTACCAGAGGACTACCGGAGTCCTACCGGAGTACTACCAGAGAACTACCAGAGAACTACCAGAGTACTACCAGAGTACTACCGGAGTACTACCGGAGTACTACCGGAGGACTACCGGAGTCCTACCGGAGTACTACCAGAGAACTACCAGAGTACTACCAGAGTACTACCAGAGTACTACCGGAGTACTACCGGAGTACTACTAGAGTACTACCAGAGTACTACCAGAGTACTACCGGAGTACTACCGGAGTACTACCAGAGTACTACCGGAGTACTACCGGAGTACTACCAGAGTACTACCAGAGTACTACCAGAGTACTACCGGAGTACTACCGGAGTACTACCAGAGTACTACCGGAGTACTACCGGAGTACTACCGGAGTACTACCAGAGTACTACCGGAGTACTACCAGAGTACTACCAGAGTACTACCGGAGTACTACCGGAGTACTACCAGAGTACTACCGGAGTACTACCAGAGTACTACCGGAGTACTACCGGAGTACTACTAGAGTACTACCGGAGTACTACCAGAGTACTACCAGAGTACTACCAGGGTACTACCAGAGTACTACCGGAGTACTTCCAGAGTACTACCAGAGTACTACCGGAGTCCTACCGGAGCAGGTGTGCTTAGGCCCAAATCCACCACTCAGGATTTTAGTCCTGTGTATCTATCATAGATTTAATTTGCCTTCCCTCGGGTATCAATTAATTATTTCTTTTAATGCTGCCTCGACCCAACCAGAATGAGTCATGTGCATGTACCGGTGTCAAAGTATTTGTTAAAATAAGCTGGTTTGGGGCTTTAGGATTGAGGTTTTGGGGTTGAGGGTTGAGGTTTTAAAACCATTAAAAGGTGTCCCCGTTAGAAACCACCCAGCCAGGACTTTTCCATCGTTCCAGAGTTCTTGTTTTGTGTTGGAACTGGCTGATTACGGGTGAGGGGGTGGGTGCAAGCTGAAGTGGTCCATGGTACTGCCAGGGTATTTATCGTACTGCCAGGATATGTATCGTACTGCCAGGGTATTTGTCGTACCGCCAGTGTATGTATCGGTGCAGGTGGGTTCTGGGTGTAGGGTTTAAACCCATGCTATCTGGATTACTTCAAAACGGGCGGCGGCTTCCATAATCCACGCAGGTGTTTGTTTGCGTATCGGTGTCTATTTATTGATTTATCTGTTTATTTATTCGTCCCCCATGCTGCATATTACCAGGCTGGCCTCGAAGCGGCCTGACGGCGGTGCCGCAGAAGGCTCCGACCCTGGCGCTAGAGGCGTAGAAGTGCACATGCACCACTATTCCGACCTTGGACGTGGTCAATTTATTTATTTATCTGTTTATTCATTCATCTGTTTATTCATTCATCTGTTTATTTATTCATCTGTTTATTTATTTGTTTATCTATTCATTTGTTTATTTCTATATCTGTTTATTTATTTATCTGTTTAGTTATTCGTCTGTTTATTCATTTATCTGTTTATTTATTTATCTGTTTAGTTATTCATCTGTTTATTTATTTGTTTATCTATTCATTTGTTTATTTATTTATCTGTTTATTTATTTATCTGTTTATTTATTTCCCCCCCATGCTGCATATTACCAGGCTGGCCTCGAAGCGGCCTGACGGCGATGCCGCAGAAGGCTCCGACCCTGGCGCCAGCGGCGGTCCTTCAGGCCAGCCGCCGGACAACCTCCGTAACAAGCCGCGCAAGAGCAAACCAATCTCCCAGCCAAACGTGGACGAAGAGGACGTGGAGGACGAGGAAGAGGCGCCCAAGAAGAGGGGGAGGGGCAGGCCGTCCAAGGCGGAAGGCGCACGCCCCGTGGTGAGTGTTGGTAATACCGGCTTGATGTGATTGGGGTGTAGCAAGCTGGTTCAGGGTTCAGGGATTCGGAAAAAAATGAGGTTGAAGGGTCTAGAAAACCCGGCATGGCATTGGAGTGTTGAAAACAGCTCTGAGGTGTGAGGGTTGAGAAGACGATTTTGGAATGAAGAGCTTCGGGTTCACAAAACTAGTTAAGGGTTCACAAACCTTTTGAAGGTTCGCGGGTTAGATTCTGCAGTCTGCAGGACAAAGAACGAAACCTAATTTTGGTTTCACAGTTTTGTCATGCCTAGCTCAGAGTGAGAGTATCAGTGTGAACCAGGTGAGAAAACCAGTGTGAACCAGGTGTGAAGCCGCGGTACAGCAGCGCTAGTGGTGTGTGGGAGGGGATCCTGCTTTTTCGGATCAGTTTTGAAAAGCTTCGTAAGACCTCTTCCTGCGCGGCGTGGCACCCGAAGGGGGACGGGGTAGAATTCAACGCACGGGCGTCGTCCCTCTCCGCACGGAGGATTGGGATCTCTGGGATCTCCATGATCGGTACCAGGGGCGGCTCTTTATTCTGATGTTTTTGCTACGACTGCAAACCATTCCCAAATCATTCATATTTACCGCCCTCCCCGGCCCCCGGCCGAGCCCACCCCCTTGGAGGCCGTAGCAGTTGCATTTTTTATATAATTTGTCATGTATGATTGTCTCCTCGGGTGCCGGTGCCGCTGGAGGCCAGAGTCTCAAAGCCCACTCGCCAGCTCACCCCATGAGACCACCTGGCAGCACCGGTTACACGCATCCACACTTTTTCGCACTGCTGTTCCCTAAAAAGCAAGACCTCAACAATAAAAAGATGAAATAAGCGCACTGGTGAGATAGATACAGTGACCCACTGGGTATCGATCGTCAACGACGCCAGTTGTTTGGTCGGAAATCGAGATCTCTGGAAATGGAGAGCTCTGGAAATGGGGAGCTTGGGTCCATTTCATACGCGTGCCTTTGGCAGCATTGAAAGAAGCGATTAATTAATGGCCCAAGGAAGGCGTCTCTAATCTATGTGACATGGATTTTTGTTTGTTTATTTTTCTTGACTCAGCTACATATCAGCTACAACCCAGCTTCCCATCAGAGGCCCCAGGTGTGGCCAGTCATGCTGCTGGGGCCACAGACCGGTCTAAGGTTCTTCGGGCCTCTGACGGCGGCAGGGCGGCCTACTGGTTGCGGCCTAAACTAAAAATAAACACAGTCGTACATAGAAATTCAATACTTGGTGTACCGTGGTCGTAAAAAAAAAACGTAACGCACACGCCTAATTTGCCTAGAAGCGGAAAACACCTGAACCCTGAACCCTGAACCCTGAACCCTGGACCCTGAACCCTGAACCCTGAACCCTGAACCCTGAACCCTGAACCCTGGACCCTGAACCCTGAACCCTGAACCCTGAACCCTGGACCCATTTGCCAGACGAGGACGCTGCTTAGCCAGAGGTGGATTGGAGTCGACGGCCGATGAAATGACGCCGAAATCCATTTGTGCCTGCCCTATTCTCCTAGACACAGCCATGGGCACCATTGTTCATTTGTGAAGGGTTCAGAGCCCTGGGTTTGTTCACAAAGCGCATCAAGTCAAGCACTGGCCACTGGATGCGCTTCGTGAAGGGGAGGGTTCTGACAGTGGTATCCAATTAAGGCCTATGGCTTTATATGCCATGCAAGCTTGCACCCATGCGGCGGCATGAGGAACCCCATGGAGTCCCATGCGCGTTCGTGGCGCGCGCCACTGGGATGTGATAGCATTATGGACTTAACAGCTGCGGCAGTGTGATATGGGTGCCGCATGATGGCTCGATATGCATGCATGCATTTGGCTGTGCCGCGCCATACGTGCATGCACCCATGCGTGCAATGCAGCAGCATGAGGAACGCCATGCACCCATGCGTGCAATGCAGCAGCATGAGGAACGCCATGCACCCATGCGTGCAATGCAGCAGCATGAGGAACGCCATGCACCCATGCGTGCAATGCAGCAGCATGAGGAACGCCATGCACCCATGCGTGCAATGCAGCAGCATGAGGAACGCCATGCATATTCGCGCTCAACCAAGGTGGAAACATTATGAACTCTGTAGTGTGATACGTGTGCTGCAAGATTGCTCGGGATGCATGCATGTGTGGGTGGTGCCACTCGTGGGCCAACAGTGTCTAGCTGTGATGGGTGGTGCATGGGGGGTGCATGGGTGGTGCCACTCGTGGGCCAACAGTGTCTAGATAGCTCATCGCAGTATGATGTTTGTATGACGCAAAGTCCAGACCGATGCCAACTTATTATTAGCGCACGTAAGTCACAAGCGATTATGCGATCGTTCGTGGCAAACAAACGCAGCGCAGAGACTGGAAGCTGGGACCATTTCACCATTTACAAGTTTTTACATGCGTGCGAAAGGCACTGTTACATTACACTTGTGTGTCATGCGCGTCTTGTAAATAAGCCGGACATGAATAAAATAAACCTTCAAAGCCCTGCTAGAAACCCTCTGCTTGAAACCCTCTGCTTGAAACCCTCTGCTTGAAACCCTCTGCTTGAAACCCTCTGCTTGAAACCCTCTGCTTGAAACCCTCTGCTTGAAACCCTCTGCTTGAAACCCTCTGCTTGAAACCCTCTGCTTGAAACCCTCTGCTTGAAACCCTCTGCTTGAAACCCTCTGCTTGAAACCCTCTGCTTGAAACCCTCTGCTTGAAACCCTCTGCTTGAAACCCTCTGCTTGAAACCCTCTGCTTGAAACCCTCTGCTTGAAACCCTCTGCTTGAAACCCTCTGCTTGAAACCCTCTGCTTGAAACCCTCTGCTTGAAACCCTCTGCTTGAAACCCTCTGCTTGAAACCCTCTGCTTGAAACCCTCTGCTTGAAACCCTCTGCTTGAAACCCTCTGCTTGAAACCCTCTGCTTGAAACCCTCTGCTTGAAACCCTCTGCTTGAAACCCTCTGCTTGAAACCCTCTGCTTGAAACCCTCTGCTTGAAACCCTCTGCTTGAAACCCTCTGCTTGAAACCCTGCTTGAAACCCTCTGCTTGAAACCCTCTGCTTGAAACCCTCTGCTTGAAACCCTCTGCTTGAAACCCTCTGCTTGAAACCCTCTGCTTGAAACCCTCTGCTTGAAACCCTCTGCTTGAAACCCTCTGCTTGAAACCCTTCTTGAAACCCTCTGCTTGAAACCCTTCTTGAAACCCTCTGCTTGAAACCCTTCTTGAAACCCTCTGCTTGAAACCCTCTGCTTGAAACCCTCTGCTTGAAACCCTCTGCTTGAAACCCTCTGCTTGAAACCCTCTGCTTGAAACCCTCTGCTTGAAACCCTCTGCTTGAAACCCTCTGCTGTAACCCTCTGCTTGAAACCCTCTGCTTGAAACCCTCTGCTTGAAACCCTCTGCTTGAAACCCTCTGCTTGAAACCCTCTGCTTGAAACCCTCTGCTTGAAACCCTCTGCTTGAAACCCTCTGCTTGAAACCCTCTGCTTGAAACCCTCTGCTTGAAACCCTTCTTGAATCCCTTCTTAAAACCCTTGACCCATGAAACACACAGTCGTTGCCGGCCTACGGTGACGAGACTGCTTTGCCGGACGGCATCAAGAAGCGCGGGCGGCCGCGAAAGGTCCCGGCGGGGGAGCTGGGTGTGGACCTCCAGCTGCTGCCCGTCAGCGCCGGCGTCGTGAAGAAGAAGCGCGGCAGGCCCCCAAAGGCGCTCGCGGCGCCGCATTCGGTATCGATAGATTTGGGCGCGGACAGCGGCGGAGGTGGCAGTGGCGGCGGCAGCGGCGGCGGTGGCAGAGGTGGCAGTGGCGGCGGTGGCATTGAGTTGTTGGAGGTTGGCGGGCGGAATGCGCGTTTTGTGTCGGAGGACTCGGAGGATGTTGTGGAGGAGCTTGCGGCGGCACCGAGTGTACTTGGCCCCGGCCTGGTGGCAGTGAGAGGCCTGCCGCTGTCTGTCGCTAAGGATGGGCGCGTCGGGAAGACTCAGACGGGAGTGACGCACAGCGAGGGCGGCGGCGGCGGTGCAGGGAGTGCGGGGGGCCTTGCGGATAAGGTCGAGGTCGGGGGTGAGCTTGAGGCAAGGTGGGCGGACGGCGAGGAGGCGGGGAAGGAGGAGGAGGAGGAGGTGAGGGAACGGACGGGGACGCGGGACGGGGGCCCCGTTGCGTCAGAGGAGTTTGAGGCCGCCCGTGCCTTGTCTGAGTTTGTGATGGACGTCGGCACGCAGGAGCGGGCACCGGCTGTTGCCGCGGCAGCGGCGGCGGGTGGTGGGGGGAGCAGTGGGGTCGCTGGCCTTCCGCAGCTTATGTCCCCGGTTGCTGCGGGTCTGCCGCGCCCGCGGGGCAGGCCGCCGCTGTCAGGGGGACCAAGCCACGGTCGCGGCCGCGGACGTATCGGCAGGCCCCCCGGGCCCGGGCGCGGCCGAGGAAGGGCCACGCCAAGCCGTGTTCGAATGCGCAGTGACAGTGACGACTCTGATGAAGCGCCGCGCGTACCAGCGAGGGTTGCCAGGGAAGACGAACCGATGGGCGTACCGGAGGGGATGGGAGCACTCGGGATGCCTCGGAAGCAGTACAAGAAGCGTGGCGGTGAGGAACCATACATCCTGAACCCTAGACCCTGAACCCTAGCCCCTAGACCTTGAACCTTGGACCATGAACCATGAACCCTACAACCTAGCCCCTGAACCCTAGACCCTGAACCCTAGCCCCTATACCATGAACCTGGTGATGACCTTGAATCCTAGACCTTGGACCCTAGGCATGAAGCCTCATATCGGGGCGAGGACTTTGTCATTTTCTGTGGGTCACAGATTCGTCAAATGCATTAGGTTGGATGTAGTGCAGGAGCAGGCGACGCGGCATCATCTTTTACATCATGGGTTGCAATGGTTGACCGCTGTTGCGCCGTTCATCAGCGACCTTGCCTTTCAACCCCAGGTAGAAGAGGGGCACCCTTGGCATTCCAAACGGGTGGATCAACCTCTTCATCTCCTTTCCCATGTTGGTGCCCATGAGATGCCACTTCTTTGAACTGTGCAGGCGTGGGGCTTCTGGCCCGCAGTCATGCCCTGCTTCACCGCATGGCAGGCCACACCTCCGCCCTCAAGGCAACGTACCCCGCTGCAGCCATCGATACTGCGGCGCCACCGGCGGAGGGCGGGGAGACGGCGGCGGCGGAAGCGCCTTTTGCCGGCGGGGCTGGCAGCGGCGAGGCAGCTCAAACGCCGTCCGCGGCAACATATGCTGCGGCGGCGGACGGGGACCTGGCCGCGGCGGCTGAGCTGGCACCTGCGTGGGCACGGGCGAACCCGATTGAGTACCGCGCCGTGTACTACGCACTCAGGTGAGGAGTCGATGACATGACACCTCTAGGACTTGCTGATTAGACTTGGCCGCGTGGGCGCCCAACTGTCCAGTCAGGAAGAAAATAAATAAAAGGGTACGGTAGGGGAGAAAGGAAAGGAACAGACGGAAAAAGGAGAAGGGAAAGACCCGGTGCGTGGAAAGGCGGTTGACAAGCGAGCACGGCAGACCTTTGACTTGCCGCTGTGACGCCACCAGGGGCCTATAGATGTCTTTACTGCTCATGCGTGTCATTCTTAGATCATTGCATTCGAACACCCCCCCTCATCTTTTGGTTGGTTGCGCAGTGTTGCGTCCGAGACTCACGACTGGGAGGTGGTCAAGTGGGCCAACACCAGGGTGGAAGCGCTCGCGGTGCAGGCGGAGACGGCCGCTGCATCAGCATCAGCAGCAGCAACAACCGCTGCAGCCGAGGTGGTCAAGGCGGTGTTGGCCCCGCCGCTCGCCCTGGTAACTGCAGGGGGGGCAGCAGGGCCCAGCGCTACGGGGCCTCAGGACAGCCACTCCTGGGATGATATGAGAGAGGTGGACATCCCAGGGCCACCATCCATGGGCCCAGAGAAGCTGATTTGATGATCGCGAGCTTGGCCGCGACAAGATTCGGCGGGCGCACCATCGCGGATCCATCTGCTAGACAGTTGCAAGTCATCCGGATCTGCCTACTAGATCAATGTATGAGATGGGTGGACGCCCGGATCTGCCGCTTAGATCCACAACATGCACATATGAGGTGGGTGGACACCCGGATGTGCCGGCTAGATCCACTCGACCCATCGTAGAGATGTGTATGGGAAATGGACGGGGGATGCTTTCCGCCTGCCTTTGCTAACATCCGATCTGTTTATGTTTAACACATTGTATGCCATGCTGAGACCCCACTTGCTTTATATTTGGCACGCAAGACGACGCCATGATTGTTGCTATCGGGAAGCAATGTCGTGCTAGGACGCGCACCAACTTACGGAGGGGGCGGGAATAGAACAATTGGAGACACAGGTCACGAGATTTGTTGCTTTTCTTTGCCTTTTGGGGGACTAGGCTTGAGAGGGGCAAAGATACTTAAGGCTGCCTTTTCCTTTTCGGGCGAGGGGGTATGTCTTTCTCCTTTGTGTTCTTCTCCTTCTTTCCCTTTTACCTTCAGTGTCTTTTTATTCCAACGGGACAGTTGGGTGCCCACGCGGCCGAGCCTTTTTGAGCAGGGCCCAGAGGTGTAATGTCACTGACAGGTCACGAGGTCGTTCCCATGAAAGAGTGTGCTACATGATATAGTGTGCGCAACTGTAGGAAGAAGAAGGGGGGGGGTGAATGAACAAATTTCCTTTCCTCTGAGAACCACATGATTGTCACACATCTGTAATGACGAAGACAATTTCATTGGGGGTGTTCACGGCGGCAGCTTCCTCCTTACGAAGACAATTTCATTGGAGGTGTTCACGACGGCAGCTTCCTCCTGGCTTCACCCCCCCGCCATGAAAGTAAGCAGTCTATGAAAAAAAACTGTGCGGACTGAATCACTGCGCATTATCCAACCAGATTAAGACACTGGTCAATGACGTTACACCTCTGGGCCGTGCTCAAAAGGCATGGCCGCGTGGGCGCCCAACTCATCGATGGGAAGGGAAGGGGGGAAATGGTCGGGAAAAACAAAGAAAAGGGGGGAATTACGTCCAGTGATACAAAGGCTGGAAAAGAAGATCGGTTTAGGAAGGCCTCTGGTATAGAGCACATTTATCTCCCCTTCGTCCCAAATGGATGTGAGCGGGGGGGGGGCTATTGAAGGAGGACTATAAAACGATCCCCTCACCCCCCGAAGGAAAATGTGTTATGGTTTTCGTGGCAAAACCCATCAATTAAGCCGATGGTAAGTTCGGAAATCTCTTTATTTGACCCTTTCAGTGATTCGATTAATCTTACGACCAAACGAAGGGTTGCACCTAAATCCCACTGGAGGCCGAGCCTTTTCAAGCAAGGCCCAAAGGTCAATGACGTCATACTTCTAGGCAGTCAAGGTGTGTCATTTACCTACTCGCATCCGGCTGGCAGCCTTATAGGCAGCGCCTGCAGCCAACGACGGTGATGGGGTGTGGGCCACCGGACACCTCCGACCGCAACACTACCATCACAACAAGCTGCAATTTAGCTTTCTAGTGTTAGGCATCGGGCAATTTAGCTTTCTAATGTTAGGCATCGTGGCAATTTAGCTTTCTAGTGTTGGGCATCGGGGCAATTTAGCTTTCTAGTGTTAGGCGTGACACACACTACTGCCAACGGTGTTGGGCTGAGGGACACGGCCAGCATGTGGAGGATGCGCTGCATGTAGGCTCTGGGCCCTGCTCAAATAGGCTCAGCCGCACAGGCGACTAAAGGTTTGGGAGGAAAGAACGAAACAAACACAAGGGGGCAGGAAAAAAAGAGGAAAACTGGGGAAGAAATTAAAAGGGACAGACAAACGCTGCAAAAAAAGACAAAAGAGGAGTGCTTTCCGTGCCCTAGCGTGATCTCCTATCACAAAAGGAGTCCTCTTTTAATCTATTTTCGATATCCCCCTGGCCCTCTCCAAGTCCTCCCCTAGTCCTCCTGCTCGTCCTCCTCCTCCTCCTCCGGTGGCAACCGCCACAGGGCCGTTTGGATGGGCAACGTAACAAAGGCCAGCGTAGCCAGGCCTAGTCGCCCTCCTCGTCCTCTTCTTCCGGCGGCGACTGCCACAGGGCCGTCAGGATGGGCAGCGAGACAGAGGCTAGCGTAGCCAGGCCCACCACCCCAAAGAATACCATAGATAGGCCTGCGACATGATACGGCGCAATACGGCACAAGTTCAGCCAGATTGTGCTACAAAAGTGCCACGATACGGCTCGATACGGCACAGGTTCAGCTGGATTGCGCTACCATGCCCCAAAGAATACCATGGACAGGCCTGCGGCAGACAGTGTCAGTGCAGTGTTCAACAGCGCTGGCCATCAAAAACGAAATGGTGCAAGCCCCTTGATCTTCTTCCCTCAGCATTCACAAGGGTATCGTATGTCCCTGCTTGTTCTTCTTCCCTGAGCGTTCACAAGGTTCGCTTGCGCCAGGAAAACAGGATACGATACGGGCTTTGTTTGGCAAAAACCCGTATCGTATCGTATCGTATCGTATCGTATTACTATATTCCGTATCTCGTGTCCCTTTTACTTCTTCTTCTTCTTCTTCTTCTTCTTCTTCCCTGAGCGTTCGAAAATGTTGGACCCTCTCCAGTCTCAACCATTCCCCCCAAAAGATTTGTTACCCATAATCCGTTTTGGCAAGATTGTGGTTGTATCTACCATACCGCATTCATTTTTTTATTAAAAAAAAATGCAGTACCGGTAATAAAAATGTACAAACGTATTTGACCCCCTTGCCTCACCTATTGCGTGCATGAGCATGGCCCTCTCCAAGCCCTTGTTCAGCATGTGCACCAGGTGCCGCTCACGCAGCCCCGGGTCGCGCGCATGGCGGACCGTGACCCGCGGACACTCGGCAGCCACCTCCCCGCTCGGCAGCACCGCCTCGTACACATCGGCGGCCTCCGCTCCAGCCGCCGCAGCAGCAACGGGATCCCCTGCCGCAGCAGCAGCAGTAGCCGAAGCAGGAGCAGCAGCAGCAGCAGCAGCAGAGGGATCCCCTGCCGCAGTAGCCGCAGCCGTAGCCGCAGCCGCAGCGGCAGCCGCAGCCGCAGCAGTTGCAGCAGGGTCCCCTGCCGCCACCGGCAGAATCTTCAGCATCGCCCTCTTCCACACCTGTGGCTGCCAGCTCTGGCTCGGGTCACACCCTGTACCGCCGTGACTAGGGTCCAGGCGGTAAATATGGGCCTGCTGCCCAGGCGCCTCCTGAATCGGGGATCAGGTAGAAAGGGCGTTACGGCAGAAAGGGCGTTACGGCAGAAAGGGCGTTACGGCAGAAAGGGCGTTACGGCAGATAACATCGTTTTTCAGGGTTACATGTTTAGGTTTTTTCTAGCGTGCAGCTGTGCCCCCTATATCTTGATTAGCAGGGCCCAGGAACGGCGCGGATGTGGCTTCGGCCCAGGCTGCGGTGTTTCCTGAACTCTCACGCCTCCCACGTTGCGTAGCTTTCTTTCTTTCTGACTCTCTTCTGCCAGGCAATGGATGCTGTATGGAGTGAGAGTTGATGATTCATGGGTGTTGTAGCTTTTAGGGTTTCGGGTCCAGGGTTCATGGTTCTTTTGATTCTTTTCTTTCTGGCAGGGCCCTGGCCAGCCACCCCAGGAACAATAGGGGCTCACACCTTGACCAGTAGCCATAGCGGACAAATCAGGAGGGGACTGCCTGCACTTAGCGTACATTTAGCGTACATTCCTAAACGCCATCTAAACGCCGTTATCCAAGTGAAGGGCGCTGGACAGGAATCCCCGTCCCGGGTAATTGACTCGGAATAACACGAGTCCGAATAGTGCATTGGCAAATACGGTTCGTGCGGCCAAAGCAGCAGGGCCGCCTGCACCTCAGCCTCTGCACCCTCCCCCCTCGATCTTGAAGCACAGCTCAGCCAGGTAGTCCACACCCCTAAACCGTTAACCCTCAGCCTCTGCACCCTCCCACCTCGTTCTTGAAGCACAGCTCAGCCAGGTAGTCCGCAACCCTAAACCGTAAACCCTCAGCCTCTGCTCCCTCCCCCCTCGATCTTGAAGCACAGCTCAGCCAGGTAGTCCACACCCCTAAACCCTAAAACCTCAGCCTCTGCTCCCTCCCACCTCGACCTTGAAGCACAGCTCGGCCAGATAGTCCACAACGGTGCATTTCCGTCGGGTGGTGTCCCAAGCACCCCACTGGTGATTGGTGCAGTCACGCTTGCTCCCTGAGGAGCATTCAGATGGGGGGAGGTCACACTTTGGCAGGGCTGAGCATGGAGGGTTCACTTTGACAGGGCTGGGCATGAGGCCATGGGGGGGTGGGGGGGGTCACACTTTGGCAGGGCTGGGAATGGAGGGTCACACTTTGGCAGGGCTGGGCGTGGGGCCATGGAGGGGGGGGGGCACACTTTGGCAGGGCTGGGAATGGAGGGTAACACTTTGGCAGGGCTGGGCGTGGGGCCATGGGGGGGGGGGGGTCACACTTTGGCAGGGCTGGGCATGGGGCCATGTGGGGGTGTCACATTTTGGCAGGGCTGGGCATGGGGCCATGTGGTGGTGTCACATTTTGGCAGGGCTGGGCATGGGGCCATGTGGGGGTGTCACATTTTGGCAGGGCTGGGCATGGGGCCATGTGGGGGTGTCACATTTGGGCAGGGCTGGGCATGAAGCCATGTGGGGGTGTCACATTTTGGCAGGGCTGGGCATGGGGCCATGTGGGGGTGTCACATTTTGGCAGGGCTGGGCATGGGGCCATGTGGGGGTGTCACATTTTGGCAGGGCTGGGCATGGGGCCATGTGGAGGTGTCACATTTTGGCAGGGCTGGGCATGGGGCCATGTGGGGGTGTCACATTTTGGTAGGGCTGGGCATGGGGCCATGTGGGGGGTCACACTTTGGCAGGGCTGGGCGTGGGGCCATGGGGGGGTGTCACATTTTGGCAGGGCTGGGCATGGGGCCATGTGGGGGTGTCACATTTTGGCAGGGCTGGGCATGGGGCCATGTGGGGGTGTCACATTTGGGCAGGGCTGGGCATGAAGCCATGTGGGGGTGTCACATTTTGGCAGGAAAGAAGTCAACGACCTGGAATGTCGAATAACATGAACACACTTGTGGTGCCATCGTCTTCACACAGAACCCACTTTCTGCGACTGACTCCACGCGCTCCATGTGTGTGTGGTGGGGGGAAACGCATGGAGCTCGTGCACAACAAGTGGGTGCCCCCCCCTCACACACACAAATGGAGCTCGTGCTCCATTGAGAAGCTAAAAGCACTTCTCCCCTCCCCCCACACGTCCCCCCGCGCTTCCCCCCTCCCCACACAGAAACCACTGGGCAAAAACTAGTGACCCCCCTGGGCAAGCAACTACCACACAACCATGACAGTGGCGTGGGAATGAACCCCATAGTGCAGAATAAGTCCCAGCGTGAACCCACTTGCTGTGACGGCTCCACGCGCACAAATGAATGCCACCCCAAGTCGATAGTGGAAGCTATAACCCCTTTCCCATTCAGAACCCACTTGCTGTGACAGCCTCCACGCGTACAAATGAATGCCGCCCCAAGTCGATAGTGGAAGCTATAACCCCTTCCCCCCTTCCCCATTCAGAACCCACTTGCTGTGACGGCCTCCACGCGTACAAATGAATGCCGCCCCAAGTCGATAGAGGACACATTGCCGTCTCCATTCGAGGCCCCGATGGCCAACGTGTAGCTGGTCCTGTCCAGCATGCCCACCGTGATGCGACGAGCCGCCGCTCCTACAGGTGTCGCCGCAGCCGTCAACGACACCGCGCCGCCGGCGACGGTGAAGCCGCCGTCGGCGGATGGGCGGAGCAACAGCTGCGCTCCGGAACCTGGCAGCGGCAACGCCTTGGCCAAGACGCCCGCTGCCGTGAAGCCGAGGTGGATGGAGGCAAAGCGCCGGGGGGGAGGCGCCTTTGCGCCCCGCTTTGGCTGCCTAGTTATATCAACGTGTGGGTCGATGTTTGCGGGCAGGTGGACCTTCTTTGTGGGCTTGCTCGTTGCCGGCATTGGAAGGGACAGCGTTTGGTTGAGGAGCAGATGCATGTGTAGCTGTTGTGTCCTCGCCAGGTGCTGCGAATCCCAGTCCAGGACAACTACGAAGGGGGGGAGGAGGAGGAGAGGGATACATGAGGGGGAGGGGAAGGGGGTGAGGGGCGAAGGGGGAATGGGGGGAAGAGGGAGGGGAAAAGAGGGAGGGGCAGGATGGGGGAACTGGTGAGGGGAAGGGGGGAGGGGAAAGAGGGAGGGGGTGAGGGGGAGAGGAAAGGGGGGAGGGAAAAGGGGGAAAGGGGGAAAGGAGGGGAGGAGGACACATAAATGTAGGCAATGCATTCCACTGAGATGTTCATTGCAGCGCACACCAGGGCACCTTTGATGGCCAGCTGGGCACAATTAGGGGAACCCAGGGCACCAGGTCACCTTTGAGGGGCATATGGGCCGCCACCCATTTCTTTTGTGTGTGGGGGGGGGTATTCAGGCGGACCCAGGGCACCAGGGCACCTTTGGGAGGCATATGGGCCGCCACCCATTTCTTTTGTGTGTGTGGGGGGGGGTATTCAGGCGGACCCAGGGCACCAGGGCACCTTTGGGAGGCATATGGGCCGCCACCCATTTCTTTTGTGTGTGTGGGGGGGTATTCAGGCGGACCCAGGGCACCAGGGCACCTTTGGGAGGCATATGGGCCGCCACCCATTTCTTTTGTGTGTGTGGGGGGGGGTATTCAGGCGGACCCAGGGCACCAGGGCACCTTTGGGGGGCATATGGGCCGCCACCCATTTCTTTTGTGTGTGTGGGGGGGTATTCAGGCGGACCCAGGGCACCAGGGCACCTTTGGGGGGCATATGGGCCGCCACCCATTTCCTTTTGTGTGTGGGGGGGGGTATTCAGGCGGACCCAGGGCACCAGGGCACCTTTGGGAGGCATATGGGCCGCCACCCATTTCTTTTGTGTGTGTGGGGGGGGGTATTCAGGCGGACCCAGGGCACCAGGGCACCTTTGGGGGGCATATGGGCCGCCACCCATTTCCTTTTGTGTGTGTGTGGGGGGGTATTCAGGCGGACCCAGGGCACCAGGGCACCTTTGGGGGGCATATGGGCCGCCACCCATTTCCTTTTGTGTGTGTGTGGAGGGGGGGTATTCAGGCGGACCCAGGGCTCCAGGTCACCTTTGGGGGGCAGCTGGGCGGCCAGCCCATTTCCTTTTGTGTGTGTGTGGGGGGGTATAGGCGGACCCAGGGCACCAGGGCACCTTTGGAGGGCATATGGGCCGCCACCCATTTCCTTTTGTGTGTGGGGGGGGGGTATTCAGGCGGACCCAGGGCACCAGGGCACCTTTGGGGGGCATATGGGCCGCCACCCATTTCCTTTTGTGTGTGTGTGGGGGGGTATAGGCGGACCCAGGGCACCAGGGCACCTTTGGAGGGCATATGGGCCGCCACCCATTTCCTTTTGTGTGTGGGGGGGGGGTATTCAGGCGGACCCAGGGCACCAGGGCACCTTTGGGGGGCATATGGGCCGCCACCCATTTCCTTTTGTGTGTGGGGGGGGGGTATTCAGGCGGACCCAGGGCACCAGGGCACCTTTGGGGGGCATATGGGCCGCCACCCATTTCCTTTTGTGTGTGTGTGGAGGGGGGGTATTCAGGCGGACCCAGGGCTCCAGGTCACCTTTGGGGGGCAGCTGGGCGGCCAGCCCATTCCCTTTTGTGTGTGTGTGGGGGGGTATTCAGGCGGACCCAGGGCACCAGGGCACCTTTGGAGGGCATATGGGCCGCCACCCATTTCTTTTGTGTGTGTGGGGGGGTATTCAGGCGGACCCAGGGCACCAGGGCACCTTTGGGGGGCATATGGGCCGCTACCCATTTCCTTTTGTGTATGTGTGGAGGGGGGGTATTCAGGCGGACCCAGGGCTCCAGGTCACCTTTGGGGGGCAGCTGGGCGGCCAGCCCATTTCCTTTTGTGTGTGTGTGGGGGGGTATTCAGGCGGACCCAGGGCACCAGGGCACCTTTGGAGGGCATATGGGCCGCCACCCATTTCCTTTTGTGTGTGGGGGGGGGGTATTCAGGCGGACCCAGGGCACCAGGGCACCTTTGGGGGGCATATGGGCCGCCACCCATTTCCTTTTGTGTGTGTGTGGAGGGGGGGTATTCAGGCGGACCCAGGGCTCCAGGTCACCTTTGGGGGGCAGCTGGGCGGCCAGCCCATTTCCTTTTGTGTGTGTGTGGGGGGGTATTCAGGCGGACCCAGGGCTCCATGTCACCTTTGGGGGGCAGCTGGGCCGCCACCCATTTCTTTTGTGTGTGTGTGGGGGGGTATTCAGGCGGACCCAGGGCACCAGGTCACCTTTGGAGGGCATATGGGCCGCCACCCATTTCTTTTGTGTGTGTGGGGGGGTATTCAGGCGGACCCAGGGCACCAGGGCACCTTTGGGGGGCATATGGGCCGCCACCCATTTCCTTTTGTGTGTGTGTGGAGGGGGGGTATTCAGGCGGACCCAGGGCACCAGGGAACCTTTGGGGGGCAGCTGGGCGGCCAGCCCATTTCCTTTTGTGTGTGTGTGGGGGGGTATTCAGGCGGACCCAGGGCTCCAGGTCACCTTTGGGGGGCAGCTGGGCGGCCAGCCCATTTCCTTTTGTGTGTGTGTGGGGGGGTATTCAGGCGGACCCAGGGCACCAGGGCACCTTTGGAGGGCATATGGGCCGCCACCCATTTCCTTTTGTGTGTGGGGGGGGGGTATTCAGGCGGACCCAGGGCACCAGGGCACCTTTGGGGGGCATATGGGCCGCCACCCATTTCCTTTTGTGTGTGTGTGGAGGGGGGGTATTCAGGCGGACCCAGGGCACCAGGGCACCTTTGGGGGGCATATGGGCCGCCACCCATTTCCTTTTGTGTGTGTGTGGAGGGGGGGTATTCAGGCGGACCCAGGGCTCCAGGTCACCTTTGGGGGGCAGCTGGGCGGCCAGCCCATTCCCTTTTATGTGTGTGTGGGGGGGTATTCAGGCGGACCCAGGGCACCAGGGCACCTTTGGGGGGCATATGGGCCGCCACCCATTTCCTTTTGTGTGTGGGGGGGGGGTATTCAGGCGGACCCAGGGCACCAGGGCACCTTTGGGGGGCATATGGGCCGCCACCCATTTCCTTTTGTGTGTGTGTGGAGGGGGGGTATTCAGGCGGACCCAGGGCACCAGGTCACCTTTGGGGGGCAGCTGGGCGGCCAGCCCATTTCTTTTGTGTGTGTGTGTGGGGGGGGGTATTCAGGCGGACCCAGGGCACCAGGGCACCTTTGGGGGGCAGCTGGGCGGCCAGCCCATTTCTTTTGTGTGTGTGTGGAGGGGGGGTATTCAGGCGGACCCAGGGCACCAGGTCACCTTTGGGGGGCAGCTGGGCGGCCAGCCCATTTCTTTTGTGTGTGTGTGTGGGGGGGGGTATTCAGGCGGACCCAGGGCACCAGGGCACCTTTGGGGGGCAGCTGGGCCGCCACCCATTTCCTTTTGTGTGCATATGGGGGGGTATTCAGGCGGACCCAGGGCTCCAGGTCACCAGGTCACCAGGGCACCAGGGCACGTTTGCCTTCAGTTGGCATGCCTTCAGTTGGCATGCCTTCAGTTGGCATGCCTTCAGTTAGCAAGCCTTCAGTTGGCATGCCTTCAGTTGGCATGCCTTCAGTTGGCATACCTTCAGTTGGAATGCCTTCAGTTGGCATGCCTTCAGTTGGCATGCCTTCAGTTGGCATGCCTTCAGTTGGCATGCCTTCAGTTGGCATGCCTTCAGTTGACATGCCTTCAGTTGGCATACCTTCAGTTGGCATGCCTTCAGTTGGCAAGCCTTCAGTTACTAAAATCCCCACCGCCATGACTCCCTTACGGCTCCCGAATCCATCATGACCGACCAGGGGTGTGTGTCCCTGACTAAAATCCCCACCGCCATGGCTCCCTTATGGCTCCCGAATCCATCATGACCGACCAGGGGTGTGTGTCCCTGACTAAAATCCCCACCGCCATGACTCCCTTACGGCTCCCGAATCCATCATGACCGACCAGGGGTGTGTGTCCCTGACTAAAATCCCCACCGCCATGACTCCCTTATGGCTCCCGAATCCATCATGACCGACCAGGGGTGTGTGTCCCTGACTACAATCCCCACCGCCATGGCTCCCTTATGGCTCCCGAATCCATCATGACCGACCAGGGGTGTGTGTCCCTGACTAAAATCCCCACCGCCATGACTCCCTTACGGCTCCCGAATCCATCATGACCGACCAGGGGTGTGTGTCCCTGACTAAAATCCCCACCGCCATGACTCCCTTATGGCTCCCGAATCCATCATGACCGACCAGGGATGTGTGTCCCTGACTAAAATCCCCACCGCCATGGCTCCCTTACGGCTCCCGAATCCATCATGACCGACCAGGGGTGTGTGTTCCTGACTAAAATCCCCACCGCCATGGCTCCCTTACGGCTCCCGAATCCATCATGACCGACCAGGGGTGTGTGTCCCTGACTAAAATCCGCACCGCCATGACTCCCTTATGGCTCCCGAATCCATCATGACCGCCCAGGGGTGTGTGTCCCTGACTACAATCCCCACCGCCATGGCTCCCTTACGGCTCCCGAATCCATCATGACCGACCAGGGGTGTGTGTCCCTGACTAAAATCCCCACCGCCATGACTCCCTTATGGCTCCCGAATCCATCATGACCGACCAGGGGTGTGTGTTCCTGACTAAAATCCCCACCGCCATGGCTCCCTTACGGCTCCCGAATCCATCATGACCAACCAGGGGTGTGTGTCCCTGACTAAAATCCCCACCGCCATGGCTCCCTTATGGCTCCCGAATCCATCATGACCGACCAGGGGTGTGTGTCCCTGACTAAAATCCCCACCGCCATGACTCCCTTACGGCTCCCGAATCCATCATGACCGACCAGGGGTGTGTGTCCCTGACTAAAATCCCCACCGCCATGACTCCCTTACGGCTCCCGAATCCATCATGACCGACCAGGGGTGTGTGTCCCTGACTAAAATCCCCACCGCCATGACTCCCTTACGGCTCCCGAATCCATCATGACCGACCAGGGATGTGTGTCCCTGACTACAATCCCCACCGCCATGGCTCCCTTATGGCTCCCGAAACCATCATGACCGACCAGGGGTGTGTCCCTGACTAAAAAACCCACCGCCATGGCTCCCTTACGGCTCCCGAATCCATCATGACCGACCAAGGGTGTGTGTCCCTGACTACAATCCCCACCGCCATGACTCCCTTATGGCTCACGAATCCATCATGACCGACCAGGGGTGTGTGTCCCTGACTAAAATCCCCACCGCCATGGCTCCCTTATGGCTCCCGAATCCATCATGACCGACCAGGGGTGTGTGTCCCTGACTAAAATCCCCACCGCCATGACTCCCTTACGGCTCCCGAATCCATCATGACCGACCAGGGGTGTGTGTCCCTGACTAAAATCCCCACCGCCATGACTCCCTTACGGCTCCCGAATCCATCATGACCGACCAGGGATGTGTGTCCCTGACTAAAATCCCCACCGCCATGGCTCCCTTACGGCTCCCGAATCCATCATGACCGACCAGGGGTGTGTGTTCCTGACTAAAATCCCCACCGCCATGGCTCCCTTACGGCTCCCGAATCCATCATGACCGACCAGGGGTGTGTGTCCCTGACTAAAATCCGCACCGCCATGACTCCCTTATGGCTCCCGAATCCATCATGACCGCCCAGGGGTGTGTGTCCCTGACTACAATCCCCACCGCCATGGCTCCCTTACGGCTCCCGAATCCATCATGACCGACCAGGGGTGTGTGTCCCTGACTAAAATCCCCACCGCCATGACTCCCTTATGGCTCCCGAATCCATCATGACCGACCAGGGGTGTGTGTTCCTGACTAAAATCCCCACCGCCATGGCTCCCTTACGGCTCCCGAATCCATCATGACCGACCAGGGGTGTGTGTCCCTGACTAAAATCCCCACCGCCATGACTCCCTTACGGCTCCCGAATCCATCATGACCGACCAGGGGTGTGTGTCCCTGACTAAAATCCCCACCGCCATGACTCCCTTACGGCTCCCGAATCCATCATGACCGACCAGGGGTGTGTGTCCCTGACTAAAATCCCCACCGCCATGACTCCCTTACGGCTCCCGAATCCATCATGACCGACCAGGGGTGTGTGTCCCTGACTAAAATCCCCACCGCCATGACTCCCTTACGGCTCCCGAATCCATCATGACCGACCAGGGATGTGTGTCCCTGACTACAATCCCCACCGCCATGGCTCCCTTATGGCTCCCGAAACCATCATGACCGACCAGGGGTGTGTCCCTGACTAAAAAACCCACCGCCATGGCTCCCTTATGGCTCCCGAATCCATCATGACCGACCAAGGGTGTGTGTCCCTGACTAAAATCCCCACCGCCATGACTCCCTTACGGCTCACGAATCCATCATGACCGACCAGGGGTGTGTGTCCCTGACTAAAATCCCCACCACCATGGCTCCCTTATGGCTCCCGAATCCATCATGACCGACCAGGGGTGTGTGTCCCTGACTACAATCCCCACCGCCATGACTCCCTTACGGCTCCCGAATCCATCATGACCGACCAGGGGTGTGTGTCCCTGACTAAAATCCCCACCGCCATGACTCCCTTATGGCTCCCGAATCCATCATGACCGACCAGGGGTGTGTGTCCCTGACTAAAATCCCCACCGCCATGACTCCCTTACGGCTCCCGAATCCATCATGACCGACCAGGGATGTGTGTCCCTGACTAAAATCCCCACCGCCATGACTCCCTTACGGCTCCCGAATCCATCATGACCGACCAGGGGTGTGTGTCCCTAACTAAAATCCCCACCACCATGGCTCCCTTACGGGTCCCAAATCCATCATGACTGACCAGGGGTGTGTGTCCCTGACTAAAATCCCCACCGCCATGACTCCCTTATGGCTCCCGAATCCATCATGACCGACCAGGGGTGTGTCCCTGACTACAATCCCCACCGCCATGGCAGCCTTACGGCTCCCGAATCCATCATGACCGACCAGGGGTGTGTGTCCCTGACTAAAATCCCCACCGCCATGACTCCCTTACGGCTCCCGAATCCATCATGACCGCCCAGGGGTGTGTGTCCCTGACTACAATCCCCACCGCCATGACTCCCTTACGGCTCCCGAATCCATCATGACCGACCAGGGGTGTGTGTCCCTGACTAAAATCCCCACCGCCATGACTCCCTTACGGCTCACGAATCCATCATGACCGACCAGGGGTGTGTGTCCCTGACTAAAATCCCCACCACCATGGCTCCCTTACGGGTCCCGAATCCATCATGACTGACCAGGGGTGTGTGTCCCTGACTAAAATCCCCACCGCCATGACTCCCTTACGGCTCCCGAATCCATCATGACCGACCAGGGGTGTGTGTCCCTGACTAAAATCCCCACCGCCATGGCTCCCTTATGGCTCCCGAATCCATCATGACCGACCAGGGGTGTGTGTCCCTGACTAAAATCCCCACCGCCATGGCTCCCTTACGGCTCCCGAATCCATCATGACCGACCAGGGATGTGTGTCCCTGACTAAAATCCCCACCGCCATGACTCCCTTACGGCTCACGAATCCATCATGACCGACCAGGGGTGTGTGTCCCTGACTAAAATCCCCACCGCCATGGCTCCCTTACGGCTCCCGAATCCATCATGACCGACCAGGGATGTGTGTCCCTGACTAAAATCCCCACCGCCACGACTCCCTTACGGCTCCCGAATCCATCATGACCGACCAGGGGTGTGTGTCCCTGACTAAAATCCCCACCGCCATGGCTCCCTTACGGCTCCCGAATCCATCATGACCGACCAGGGGTGTGTGTCCCTGACTAAAATCCCCACCGCCATGACTCCCTTACGGCTCCCGAATCCATCATGACCGACCAGGGGTGTGTGTTCCTGACTAAAATCCCCACCGCCATGGCTCCCTTACGGCTCACGAATCCATCATGACCGACCAGGGGTGTGTGTTCCTGACTAAAATCCCCACCGCCATGACTCCCTTACGGCTCCCGAATCCATCATGACCGACCAGGGGTGTGTGTTCCTGACTAAAATCCCCACCGCCATGACTCCCTTATGGCTCCCGAATCCATCATGACCGACCAGGGATGTGTGTCCCTGACTACAATCCCCACCGCCAAGGCTCCCTTACGGCTCCCGAATCCATCATGACTGACCAGGGGTGTGTGTCCCTGACTAAAATCCCCACCGCCATGACTCCCTTATGGCTCCCGAATCCATCATGACCGACCAGGGGTGTGTGTCCCTGACTAAAATCCCCACCGCCATGACTCCCTTATGGCTCCCGAATCCATCATGACCTACCAGGGGTGTGTGTCCCTGACTAAAATCCCCACCGCCATGGCTCCCTTACGGCTCACGAATCCATCATGACCGACCAGGGATGTGTGTCCCTGACTAAAATCCCCACCGCCATGACTCCCTTATGGCTCCCGAATCCATCATGACCGACCAGGGGTGTGTGTCCCTGACTAAAATCCCCACCGCCATGACTCCCTTATGGCTCCCGAATCCATCATGACCGACCAGGGATGTGTGTCCCTGACTAAAATCCCCACCGCCATGACTCCCTTATGGCTCCCGAATCCATCATGACCGACCAGGGGTGTGTGTCCCTGACTAAAATCCCCACCGCCATGACTCCCTTATGGCTCCCGAATCCATCATGACCGACCAGGGATGTGTGTCCCTGACTAAAATCCCCACCGCCATGACTCCCTTATGGCTCCCGAATCCATCATGACCGACCAGGGGTGTGTGTCCCTGACTACAATCCCCACCGCCATGACTCCCTTACGGCTCCCGAATCCATCATGACCGACCAGGGGTGTGTGTCCCTGACTAAAATCCCCACCGCCATGGCTCCCTTATGGCTCCCGAATCCATCATGACCGACCAGGGGTGTGTGTTCCTGACTACAATCCCCACCGCCATGGCTCCCTTACGGCTCCCGAATCCATCATGACCGACCAGGGGTGTGTGTCCCTGACTAAAATCCCCACCGCCATGACTCCCTTATGGCTCCCGAATCCATCATGACCGACCAGGGGTGTGTGTCCCTGTCTAAAATCCCCACCGCCATGGCTCCCTTACGGCTCCCGAATCCATCATGACCGACCAGGGATGTGTGTCCCTGACTACAATCCCCACCGCCATGGCTCCCTTACGGCTCCCGAATCCATCATGACCGACCAGGGATGTGTGTCCCTGACTACAATCCCCACCGCCATGGCTCCCTTATGGCTCCCGAATCCATCATGACCGACCAGGGGTGTGTGTCCCTGACTACAATCCCCACCGCCATGACTCCCTTATGGCTCCCGAATCCATCATGACCGACCAGGGGTGTGTGTCCCTGACTAAAATCCCCACCGCCATGACTCCCTTACGGCTCCCGAATCCATCATGACCGACCAGGGGTGTGTGTTCCTGACTAAAATCCCCACCGCCATGACTCCCTTATGGCTCCCGAATCCATCATGACCGACCAGGGATGTGTGTCCCTGACTACAATCCCCACCGCCAAGGCTCCCTTACGGCTCCCGAATCCATCATGACCGACCAGGGGTGTGTGTCCCTGACTAAAATCCCCACCGCCATGACTCCCTTATGGCTCCCGAATCCATCATGACCGACCAGGGGTGTGTGTCCCTGACTAAAATCCCCACCGCCATGACTCCCTTATGGCTCCCGAATCCATCATGACCGACCAGGGGTGTGTGTCCCTGACTAAAATCCCCACCGCCATGACTCCCTTACGGCTCCCGAATCCATCATGACCGACCAGGGATGTGTGTCCCTGACTAAAATCCCCACCGCCATGGCTCCCTTATGGCTCCCGAATCCATCATGACCGACCAGGGGTGTGTGTTCCTGACTAAAATCCCCACCGCCATGGCTCCCTTACGGCTCCCGAATCCATCATGACCGACCAGGGGTGTGTGTCCCTGACTAAAATCCCCACCGCCATGACTCCCTTATGGCTCCCGAATCCATCATGACCGACCAGGGGTGTGTGTCCCTGTCTAAAATCCCCACCGCCATGGCTCCCTTACGGCTCCCGAATCCATCATGACCGACCAGGGATGTGTGTCCCTGACTACAATCCCCACCGCCATGGCTCCCTTATGGCTCCCGAATCCATCATGACCGACCAGGGGTGTGTGTCCCTGACTACAATCCCCACCGCCATGACTCCCTTATGGCTCCCGAATCCATCATGACCGACCAGGGATGTGTGTCCCTGACTACAATCCCCACCGCCATGGCTCCCTTATGGCTCCCGAATCCATCATGACCGACCAGGGGTGTGTGTCCCTGACTACAATCCCCACCGCCATGACTCCCTTATGGCTCCCGAATCCATCATGACCGACCAGGGGTGTGTGTCCCTGACTAAAATCCCCACCGCCATGACTCCCTTACGGCTCCCGAATCCATCATGACCGACCAGGGGTGTGTGTTCCTGACTACAATCCCCACCGCCATGACTCCCTTACGGCTCCCGAATCCATCATGACCGACCAGGGGTGTGTGTCCCTGACTAAAATCCCCACCGCCATGGCTCCCTTACGGCTCACGAATCCATCATGACCGACCAGGGATGTGTGTCCCTGACTACAATCCCCACCGCCAAGGCTCCCTTACGGCTCCCGAATCCATCATGACCGACCAGGGGTGTGTGTCCCTGACTAAAATCCCCACCGCCATGACTCCCTTACGGCTCCCGAATCCATCATGACCGACCAGGGGTGTGTGTCCCTGACTAAAATCCCCACCGCCATGACTCCCTTACAGCTCACGAATCCATCATGACCGACCAGGGATGTGTGTCCCTGACTAAAATCCCCACCGCCATGACTCCCTTACGGCTCCCGAATCCATCATGACCGACCAGGGATGTGTGTCCCTGACTACAAACCCCACCGCCATGGCTCCCTTACGGCTCCCGAATCCATCATGACCGACCAGGGGTGTGTCCCTGACTAAAATCCCCACCGCCATGACTCCCTTATGGCTCACGAATCCATCATGACCGACCAGGGGTGTGTGTCCCTGACTAAAATCCCCACCGCCATGGCTCCCTTACGGCTCCCGAATCCATCATGACCGACCAGGGATGTGTGTCCCTGACTAAAATCCCCACCGCCATGGCTCCCTTACAGCTCCCGAATCCATCATGACCGACCAGGGATGTGTGTCCCTGACTAAAATCCCCACCGCCATGACTCCCTTACGGCTCCCGAATCCATCATGACCGACCAGGGGTGTGTGTCCCTGACTAAAATCCCCACCGCCATGACTCCCTTATGGCTCCCGAATCCATCATGACCTACCAGGGGTGTGTGTCCCTGACTAAAATCCCCACCGCCATGACTCCCTTATGGCTCACGAATCCATCATGACCGACCAGGGATGTGTGTCCCTGACTAAAATCCCCACCGCCATGACTCCCCACTCCCTCCTGGCTCCCGACTCACATTGTTGGTACTCTCTAGAGATCTGCTGGTGGAGGTGTGATGACGAGTGCATGGAGGCCATGACAGTCCCAGCACAAAGGAGTGCAAAGGCCAGGGTGGTCAGCACGACGACCCGGATAGTACCCCACGGCAGAGTGGGCTGCAAAACAGGGTCACCCAAATCAGGGTTTAGCCAGAAGCCAGGTGCAAAGGTGTGAAAGGCGCAAAGGCCAGGGTGGTCAGCAAGATGACCCGGATAGTTCCCCACGGGCCACGGCAGAGTGGGCTGCAAAACAGGGTCACCCAAATCAGGGTTAAGTCGGAATCCAGTTGTGTGAAAGGCGAAAAGGTGTGAAGGGCGCAAGGTGCAAAGGGGTGAAAGGCGCAAAGGAGCGCAAAGGCCAGGGTGGTCAGCAAGATGACCCGGATAGTGCCCCAAGGCAGAATGGGCTGCAAAACAACACCCAAATCAGGGTTTAGTCGGAATCCAGGTGTGAAAGGTGCAAAGGCCAGGGTAGTCAGCACGACAGGGTCACCCAAATCAGGGTTTAGCCGGAATCCAGGTGTGAAGCGGGGCCCATGTTTAGAAACAGGGTTCGGAGAATCTATACCGGTATCATGAAAAGTGTGGACTGCTTAGCGTTGGTTTGAGACTCTCTTGAATTGTGAGGATCCCATGCGCTCACGGTCTGGGATGGCAGGCCAGGCATGGGGGCTAGAGGGCACACATGGGGGCTAGAGGCACGTGTAACATGGAGAGGGCATGTGCGCCTGAGGCCATGTGCACAGAAATTAGCATGGCGGCAAGTGCAGGCCAGCATGGTAGCACGATGCATGCTGCCATCATGGCATACTGGCGAGTCGTGGAGATGGTGAAAGGGCAGATAATGCATCGAATCATGGCTTGGAGGAGCCGCACCTCGTTCTGGACCTCCGCAGCGACTGGGGGTTTGTCCGCAGGCCGCGATGTCGAGCCCATGTAGACGGTTCGGTGCCGCATGTTGCCGACACAAGGCAAAGAGGTTTATAGGAGCATGCAGTCGGCTTCCAACGATGGTGCCAATCGGGGGGGTGGCGAATGGAAGAAAGGGCGGTGCTCTTTTACTAGCTTAGGCGGTTCGCTCCGCCAGGAGTCCAGGACGTGTTTTTTAAACCGTTGGGGCGTGTGTGGTGCCGATGGAGGGCTGCTCTACCTCTCTCGTGCTCGTAATAAGATGATGTAGCGATGAAATGGGGTTCGTGGGTGGGGGGCGTTCACACCTACCGGTACCTTAAAGCCTTAAATGTGTACGGCATTTAAAATCGCGTATTCCTCAAGCCACGCTCAGGCGTTTTCTTTCCTTCTTTCTAAAGGCGCTTCGTGGAATCGCTTATTGGCTTATTCGCTTGTTCGCTTATTCGCGTATTCGCTTATTCGCTTATTCGCTTGTTCTCTTGTTCGCTTATTCGCTTATTCGCTTGTCTACATTGTACGGTGCCGGCCGGCCGTGTTTCTCCGTCAAGCCACGTTACCCCCCCGGCCCTCACCCCGCCTCCCCCCACTCGAACCTACCGGGACCTGATCTGACTAACCCGATCTAGGCTTCATTTGGAAATTAGTCGAGAACCGGACCATTGTTCACGCTTGGCATATCGATAGGTTCGAGGGGGGGTGCCACGCGACCGGTGCACGCCTCTCTGGTGCACGCGTCGGCGTTTTCGGCAGGAAATCGAGTGGTCGTAGCCTCGGAGGCCGCTGGGGCTCTACCGGCTGCCCCCACCCGCTCTGCCCCAGGAGTTTAACTCGTATCCGTCCGTCCACCCGTCCTTCCGTCCTGTTGACTGGGCCCGCTGGCCCAAGAACCTTGATGCGCTACAGCATGGCGCCTTCAATATATTTTTCACCACCAAGCTAATGATGACAGGGAAACGCAGTGGGCAGATAATCCATTGGCTACCATTATTGCCACCACTTTTTGCCAGCAATTTTTGTATTATTGTTCCTCTCGTTTTTATACTGGGTCATACACGTATCTTATTTGCCTCGTATGTCCGAGTGGGATAGAACTTATTGGCTACCCCCGGCTACTATTATTCACACAAGTCCCATGCATCACATGTGATGCCCCGTTGAACTGTAAAAACTTCACTCACTCACATTATTGGCCTTACATGAAAGGGTCACCTGGCGGGACCTCCCGAGTGTCTAAGTATTTGTTTGTGACGATTGGGCATGCGCCCATGCATTTTAAGGGGGCATGGGCAGGATGCAGTCTAGCCTACGTCAGCACTTGCGCCAGGCTGCGGGGCTGCCCGCCTCCGCTGCCAGCTGGGGGGTCATGAGAGAGCTGCAGATCCAGCCGTTACAACAAGACTGGTGGCAGCAAGTGCTCCGCTTCTACAACGCAGCGAAGGCACCTGCAGCACAACAAGACAGCCCAAACATGGCAGCAGGCATGGCGGCCGACATGGGGCTTGCGCTCGACAGAACACTGGAGGGCGCACACGGTGCAGTGAGCTGATGAAGGAATTGGAGCGAGGAGCAGCTGCCCCCAACTGTGTGAGGCAGTCTCTGACCTGCAGCCGCGCCTGTCCCAGAGGTGCTTCGCCTAGTGAGGAAGCCTACCAGCAGGTGCAGTTTCAGGCTACTGGAAGAGGAGACACCAGGGACCCCGCCACCGAGCAGGCGAGCACATGTCTGCAGCCGCCTACCGCGCTTGGTTCCAGTCTACGGCGGGCGCAAGCCAGGAGCTGCACCAGCAATAGGGCGTGCGCTAGTGTGCGCCCGAACTTACGGCTATGGCTCCGTGCGGTTAGCACGGCTGACAAGAGAGGACAGCGGAGCGGTCGGGAACGTGATACACGCTGAGAGGCTTAGGGAGAGAAGTTGGACAGATCAGTTGGACTTTCCACAGTTGTACCGGGGCAGGCTTGGGTGGGAGGCTCTGACTTGTTGAGGACGTGGTAAACATTGTGAAGGCCTAGTTTGTTGCTTTTCTCTGCCTTCTTGGGGAATAGGCTTGAGAGGGGCAGGGATACTTCGGGCAATTTTTTCCTTTTGGGGGGGGGATTTCTTTTTCCTTTGTGTTCTTCTCCTTCTTTCCCTCTTACCTCAAGTTCCTTTTCTTTTCTCCCAACGGGACAGTTGGGCTCCTATGCGGCTGAGCCACTTGAGCAGGGCCCAGGGGTGTTGTGTTACTGATGTCATTGACCTTCTTAACTTCCTTTCTCCCAACTTTGATGATAGGTGCCCACGCCGCCTAGCGTTTTCAGCAGGGCCCGGGAGCATCGCAGCTGCCTTGCTATCGCCCCCCTTCCAACTCAACATGGGGACGTTACACAGCAAACAAGCAAAGCACCAACGATATCCGCTATAACTATGCGCTTCATACCATCCTCGGCCGTGATACCGGCGGCTTGAAGCCAACTGCAAAGGTGTCCGGCAGTGTTGCACCTGCTTTGCTCTCCCCCTTCTTCCGACCCAGCATGAGGGCGTTACACAGCAAAACAAGCAAAGCACCAACGATACCCGCTATTAATATGCGCTCCTATTCCTTCCTCGGCCGTGATGCCGGCGGCTTCGAGCCCACCGCACACGTATCCGGGAGCGTCGCGGCTGCCTTGCTGTCCCCCCCCTTCCAACCCAGCATGGGCGCGTTGCACAACATGCCCGCGGACATGACGCCGCCCACCGCGCCCTTCTTGACCACTTCATCCTCTCCGCTCTCGCCGCGAAACGTGGCGCCCACAGTTGCCACGACGACGCGCATGCCCGCCGTTACGCAGGGTGCATTGGTGACCACCTGACAAGCAAGCACATTCGACAGTGGTGGTCTTGGCGAATGGTTTAGAACACCCTAAAATAGAAAGCCCTAAACCTGAACCCTAAACTAGGCACATTCCAGTGGTGGTCTTGGCACCGTGTCAAAAAAGTTTTCTACAACCCAGCGGGCCGCGTCACATTTGCTCATGCTTCAGTGGAGTGTGTATTCTTTCTTTCTTTCTTTCTTTCTTTCTTTCTTTCTTTCTTTCTTTCTTTCTTTCTTTCTACAACCCAGCGGGCCGCGTCACATTTGAGGCACGGAGCATCATGTGCCCAATACCAGAGCGTGCCCCAAAATGAACGAGGACAGCGGGCATACAAACAGAACCCAAATGAAGTAGAACCATCAAAAATGTACTAGGACAGCGGGCTTAAAATCAGAGCCCCGAATTAACTAGGACAGGCGGCATATATACAGAGCCCACAATTAACTAGGACTGTGGGCATAAAAACAGAGCCCCTAGTTAACTCGGACATTCGGCATATATACTAATGAACTAGGACAGAATACAAATAACTAGGGCAGCGGGCATACAAACGGAGCCCCGAATTAATTAGGAAAGCCGGCATACAAGCAGAGCCCACAATTAACTAGGACATGCAGCGGGCAAAAAACAAAGACCCCTCCCCCGCCTTCAGGCAAGCAACCAATGCACCGCCACAGATGAGTGGCATGGGATGCAGGGGTCTACAATGGGGTCTGGGAACTGACCGGTTTAGCCGGGCACTTTTTCCCCACTCTCCGGTTTTTTTTCCCGAGCCGGAGTCGTCTATTTTTTCCGTCCGGTTTTCCGAAATAGTGTGAAAAGTGTGATTTTTTTCTTCCCGCTCATTACAAACTGTTCGATCTTCTCTAGTCTCAAAAGACACTCCTAGACACAAACCTGCACACACACATAACTACAGTTTATCCTCCTCTTTTGGAGCTGTCGGAAGAGGTAGGGAATCGAGGGCGTATATCAGGTAGGCTTTCAAGGTGCCGGCTGCCTGAGGGAAGATCGCCAGGGAGACGAGAGAGGAGGCTGTTTCGGCTGGGGCTGTTTCGTCTTTTTTGGCTGGGGCGGTTTCGGTGAGGTCGATCTCAACCTCGACTTCGCGACGTTGCTCCTCGACTTCGAGACGTGGCTAGCTCCTTCGCTTTGTCTAACGACCACATGCCGAAGTTGAAGGGTTGGCTAGCAGACAACCGCTCTTTAGAACCACTCGCCATAATGGCGTGCTGAGAGTATGTTCAAGGGAATAAACATGGAACAGCCGGGGAGAATAAGAGCCGGATAAGAGGTTGTAGGTCTCCGGCCCCAAATCACGAAAGCCGGAGAACATTCATACTTTCCCCTTTTTTTCCGGCTTCGCCGGAACCCCCCTCTCGCTATTCCCCGGCTTTTTTTTCTTTTGTCCAATTCTGTTCGGGAACCGGCCAGTTTGTAGAGCCCTGATGGGATGATCATATTAGGGCATGCATCAGACCAGGGGCACAGGACACAGAGTCTGGTAATACGATACAATACGATGCAATACGATACAATACGTTGCAATACAATACGATGCAATACGATGCAATACAATACGATGCATTTCGATACGACGCAATACGATACGAAGCAATACGATACGATGCAATACGATACGATGCAATACGATACGATGCAATACAATACGGGATTTTGGCCTGTACGGGACGAAAGTGTGGATTTTCAGTTGGTGCAGCGTATCGATACCATACAAAACTAGATGTTTGCCAAAACAGCCCGTATCCTGTTAAGGTATCCTGTGTCCCTACATCATACCGCGTTTAGCCATCACATCGTTGGGCCAATGGGGGCCACATATCGACCGGTCTACAGTCGGTCGCCCAGGCAAGCAGCAGGTAGGCTGCACCAGGCCTCCCCACTGTGTTATATCCCGCCTTCAGTCTATCACCTGTTGCTGGTGCTGCCTGCGTAGTGCCACCCCTGTCACAGGCCATGAGGCTTACTCAAATCCACGTGGCCGGGCGTTCAGCAAGGCCCAGCGGGTATGCATCGTTTTAAACATACTCCAAGCACTGTAGGGCGCCTGTGTCCTCCGAAACCACATATTTTTTGCGCAAGGATCACAAGGGGTGTGTTAGCCATGGAACGCACAACAATGTGCGCGTTGTATACACAATACATTTTTTCGTTTACTTTGTTTTGGAGTTCTGACGCACGGCCGTTTGATACACAAAGCATTCTTTCGGTGATCTTCATTTCTTGGTCCTGAGTTATACCGAGATCTTCAAAAAAAAGCGTCGCAGGGATTTGTCTTCTCGGTACTCTTTCACTGCGGTCTATCTGGATAAATTAACTTCATGGTCTTCCGTTTTCCGGCGCGAGTTGTACAGCGCACCGTCTAGAAACAAACCGCTTCTCTTTGGTAGCTGACCCTGGTGGGTTTTAACAATTGGTTTTTAAATTTTAAATTTAAATTTTAAATCATCAAAACAAAACAAATCCGACTGATCCTATGGTATCAAAAGAAAAACGAGTCTCACCTGGATCTCCTCCTCTGATCCAATATCCACCTTCACCACTCCTAAACAATACGCCCTGAGGCCTGGATAAAGGAAGCCACCTATTCGGCCGTAGCGCTAGCGGCGTCTCACCTGGATCTCCTCCTCTGATCCAATATCCACCTTCACCACTCCTAAACAATACGCCCTGAGGCCTGGATAAAGGAAGCCACCCATTCGGCCGTAGCGCTAGCGGCGTCTCACCTGGATCTCCTCCTCTGATCCAATATCCACCTTCACCACTCCTAAACAATACGCCCTGAGGCCTGGATAAAGGAAGCCACCCATTCGGCCGTAGCGCTAGCGGCGTCTCACCTGGATCTCCTCCTCTGATCCAATATCCACCTTCACCACTCCTAAACAATACGCCCTGAGGCCTGGATAAAGGAAGCCACCCATTCGGCCGTAGCGCTAGCGGCGTCTCACCTGGATCTCCTCCTCTGATCCAATATCCACCTTCACCACTTCTAAAATTGCCTCCTATGGTTACAACCTCGAGGCGCCAATATCTCTGAGTGGTAATAATGGATGGCATTTGCGTCGTGAGCAGCGTCTCACCTGGACCTCCTCCTCAGCTCCGATATCCACCTTCACCACCGTGAGGCGGTCCTTCTTGGGAACAGGCTCCGCTGACATGACCACGCCAACGACATACCCAGCAAGCACATCGCCTACACAGGCAAGAGCGCGGTAGGGGTTGATGCATTTGAGGGCACAGGCTCCGCTGAGACGACCACGCCAGTGACATACCCAGCAAGGGCGTCGCTAGCGCAGGTATTGAGGGTGTAGGGTTTGGGGTTTTGAAACCTAAATGAGCGGAGTAGGGGTGGGTGTATTTGAGCATGATCGGGCTAGGGCAGGGATCCCTGCGTGTGAGCATCACCTGCGCAGGCAAGAGCGGGGGAGGGGTCGATGCATTTTCAGAGCATGTATGGTCGGCCCAGGGCAGGGATGACTGAGCTTGCAATATCTGATGTTTCACATTAACCCGACTTCCTTAAGCCATTGGGCAGACCCCACTGAAGTTAAAATGTCGTTTTACAGTCCAGCAGGGCAGTTTTTTCGGAAATCTTCGTTACAATCACTTTTAATGCATCTTGGCACTACTGGCCACTACGGTGGAGAATGAACTGGGTCGATGGGGAACAAAGCTTGGGCGCCATGACATAGCAAGGCCCCTAGGTCGATTAACTGGATGAGTCAGCCCGCTGAACGTTGGCCCAGATTGCGCAGATTCCTGACCTATCTCGCCACCCCCCTGGCGCCACCGACAGAGCGCATTTTCATTCTTGTTTTCTTCTTCTCAGGATTGGGCCACCAGCCACAGGGGCGTATATTCCGGTGACTAAGTAACACTTAAGCTACACTCTGGCGGCCTTTGGCCTGAGACCCTGGGTATGGCCAGCCATCCTTCTTATTGGGCCGCCAGCCGAAGGTCGGTCGAAATTCGGTCCCAATCAGGCATTTGGCATCAGGCATTTGGCACCAGGCATTGGCTCAGTTTTTACTTTTTTCTAAACACTCGCAGCCGTCAGGGTGCTCCTTTTTTTGCTAAACACTCGCAGCCGTCAGGGTGCTCCTTTTTTTGCTAAACACTCGCAGCCGTCAGGGAGCTCCTTTTTTTGCTAAACACTCGCAGCCGTCAGGGAGCTCCTTTTTTTGCTAAACACTCGCAGCCGTCAGGGTGCTCCTTTTTTTGCTAAACACTCGCAGCCGTCAGGGAGCTCCTTTTTTTTCTAAACACTCGCAGCCGTCAGGGTGCTCCTTTTTTTGCTAAACACTCGCAGCCGTCAGGGAGCTCCTTTTTTTGCTAAACACTCGCAGCCGTCAGGGAGCTCCTTTTTTTGCTAAACACTCGCAGCCGTCAGGGAGCTCCTTTTTTTGCTAAACACTCGCAGCCGTCAGGGTGCTCCTTTTTTTGCTTAACACTCGCAGCCGTCAGGGTGCTCCTTTTTTTGCTAAACACTCGCAGCCGTCAGGGTGCTCCTTTTTTTGCTAAACACTCGCAGCCGTCAGGGTGCTCCTTTTTTTGCTAAACACTCGCAGCCGTCAGGGAGCTCCTTTTTTTGCTAAACACTCGCAGCCGTCAGGGAGCTCCTTTTTTTGCTAAACACTCGCAGCCGTCAGGGTGCTCCTCTTTTTGCTATAAAAATAAATTCTTACTGGTATATGATTATATGAATAAAATTTGCTGGGGCCACCAAATTAAAAAAAAAACGCATGTGAGGTTGCTGCTCCCTAAACACTGTTTGATCCAACAGCAGTCACAGACTGAGTTAATATGATTCCCGGCTTCTTGCTGAGGTGGTTTGGAGCCAAATGGCAGTTTGGCCATATGGCGGTTTGGGGCCCAATGGCAGTTTGGCCAAATAGCAGTTTGGGGCCAAATCTTAACTGGCCAGCAGGCATAGGCTCAAGCATCAAGGCTGGCCACCCATATGGTGGCCAGGAGGTAGCTACAATGTAGCTAAACTCTGTCCGAGACATGAAAAGAGAAAACCGGGCATGCAGTGAAGAACTCAGTGAAGAATTATAGGAGAGGGCCTGGGCATCCAAGTCAGCCAGAAGCCTTCTTCTAGGAGACTGGAATCGGAATGGCAGCCTTCTACGCCATTACGATCGTCGTCAGTAGCCCAGATGCCGCAGCTTTTGTCAAGGTTTTACAGGATGAGGTCATACCGCTTTAAGGGTCGTATGCATCCCGTACGTACGTACGAACGTTGTCAGTAGCCCATGCCCCGGGCAGTACAGGGGGTTAACGGGGTATCCAGGGCAGGGCCCGCCGTTTAGGTAAAATCCCGTATCGTATTTTAATGTATCCATACGGTCCATTACGGTGCATTACTGAAAATCCATATTTTGTGTCCCGTATTGGCAAAACAAATGTATGATATTATTCCTGTATTCCGTACCCTGTGGCCCTGAACCAGAGAGAATGTTTTGCCAAAAGGGCCTGTATGCTGTGTCCCTGTTTGGATAAGCAACCTCATAATGAAGCCAAGCTGCACCGTACACCCCGGCCCACCGGGCAGCTGTCTGGGGGTCGAAGCAGCGGCAAATTGGCTACTTCGATAAGCAACCTAATAATGAAGCCGAGTAATTTGATACTAAGACAAGCCTAATTATGTAGCCTAGTAATTGGCTACTTGGATAAGCAACCTAGTAACGTAGCTGAGCTACACCGTCTGCCCAGGGGCTGAGGCGGTCGGTCGGGGCTCTTCGCAGTACAGGTGGGGGTTAACATGGTATCCAAGGAGAGGGTCCGGCGCTTACAGGGTCCACTGAGTCCACTGAGGCGAGGGATGTTACCAGGTGAGGGTTAACAGGCTATCCAAGGAGAGGGTCCGGCGCTTTCAGGGTCCACTGAGTCCACTGAGGCGAGGGATGTTACCAGGTGAGGGTTAACAGGCTATCCAAGGAGAGGGTCCGGCGCTTACAGGGCCCACTGAGTCCACTGAGGCGAGGGGTGTTACCAGGTGGGGGTTAACAGGGTATCCAAGGAGAGGGTCCGGCGCTTACAGGGCCCACTGAGTCCACTGAGGCGAGGGGTGTTACCAGGTGGGGGTTAACAGGCTATCCAAGGAGAGGGTCCGGCGCTTACAGGGCCCACTGAGTCCACTGAGGCGAGGGGTGTTACCAGGTGGGGGTTAACAGGCTATCCAAGGAGAGGGTCCGGCGCTTTCAGGGTCCACTGAGTCCACTGAGGCGAGGGGTGTTACCAGGTGGGGGTTAACAGGCTATCCAAGGAGAGGGTCCGGCGCTTACAGGGCCCACTGAGTCTACTGAGGCGAGGGGTGTTACCAGGTGGGGGTTAACAGGCTATCCAAGGAGAGGGTCCGGCGCTTACAGGGCCCACTGAGTCCACTGAGGCGAGGGGTGTTACCAGGTGGGGGTTAACAGGCTATCCAAGGAGAGGGTCCGGCGCTTACAGGGCCCACTGAGTCTACTGAGGCGAGGGGTGTTACCAGGTGGGGGTTAACAGGCTATCCAAGGAGAGGGTCCGGCGCTTACAGGGCCCACTGAGTCTACTGAGGCGAGGGGTGTTACCAGGTGGGGGTTAACAGGCTATCCAAGGAGAGGGTCCGGCGCTTACAGGGCCCACTGAGTCTACTGAGGCGAGGGGTGTTACCAGGTGGGGGTTAACAGGCTATCCAAGGAGAGGGTCCGGCGCTTACAGGGCCCACTGAGTCCACTGAGGCGAGGGGTGTTACCAGGTGGGGGTTAACAGGCTATCCAAGGAGAGGGTCCGGCGCTTACAGGGTCCACTGAGTCCACTGAGGCGAGGGGTGTTACCAGGTGGGGGTTAACAGGGTATCCAAGGAGAGGGTCCGGCGCTTACAGGGCCCACTGAGTCTACTGAGGCGAGGGGTGTTACCAGGTGGGGGTTAACAGGGTATCCAAGGAGAGGGTCCGGCGCTTACAGGGCCCACTGAGTCCACTGAGGCGAGGGGTGTTACCAGGTGGGAATTAACAGGCTATCCAAGGAGAGGGTCCGGCGCTTACAGGGCCCACTGAGTCCACTGAGGCGAGGGGTGTTACCAGGTGGGGGTTAACAGGGTATCCAAGGAGAGGGTCCGGCGCTTACAGGGCCCACTGAGTCTACTGAGGCGAGGGGTGTTACCAGGTGGGGGTTAACAGGCTATCCAAGGAGAGGGTCCGGCGCTTACAGGGCCCACTGAGTCCACTGAGGCGAGGGGTGTTACCAGGTGGGGGTTAACAGGCTATCCAAGGAGAGGGTCCGGCGCTTTCAGGGTCCACTGAGTCCACTGAGGCGAGGGGTGTTACCAGGTGGGAATTAACAGGCTATCCAAGGAGAGGGTCCGGCGCTTACAGGGCCCACTGAGTCCTCAAGGCGAGATGGATGTACAGGGAAACGTCAAGCCTGACCTGTCTTGGAGGGATACTTCACATCACACCTCTGCCCACCGGTTTGCCCAGGTGCTGAGGCGGCGGGTCGGGGCTCTTCGCAGGCGCAACAGCCCTCGTCGCCTGCATCATTCTCCTGCCTGCTCACCGGCAGCCTAGGTGCACCGTAAACAACCCACCTGTCTGCCCAGGGGCTGAGGCGGTTGGTCGAGGCTCTTCGCAGGCGCAACAGCTCTCGTCGCTTGCATCATTCTCCTGCTGACAAGCAGCGCATTCCCAGGGCCCAGCTGCCGTCACACCCCCTGCTGCCTTGTCTTCTGCCGCCCCAGCAGGTGGTGCGGCTTTGGCGCCCTTCTTGTCCTTAGCCATGCGATCGGCGGTGTTTCAAGAGTGCCTGCATGGAAAATTTAGATACGTCAGGCAAATTTAGATCCGTAAGGCAGATCCGTGGATGCAGGGTCCGTTTTTTGAAGGGATTCGACAACAACCCCGGCAGTGGAGAATCAACATAGCAGGCCGTGCCGGGTCTGGGTCACAGGCTTCATAGGCCAGAAAGAACGAAAGAAAGCTACGCCCCGTGGGGGGCGTGAGAGTTAAGGAATGATTGGGTCTGGGACTCTGGGTCACGTGCTGTAGGTCCATGTGCTCAGAGGTGGCCACCCCGCGGGCCACCGGCCAGGGCCACCCGGCGGGCCGGCAACTGGCAACCGGCTCAGGGGTGGCCAGGCAACGGGCCGGCAGCCGGTAACCGGCGGGTCACCGCCTCATAGGTTGCCACCCGGCGGGCCACGGGCTGTAGGTCCATGTAGGTCCATGTGCTCGTGTAGGCCAATAGAGGAGGCCGCCCGGCCGTTACCCATGCATGGGCGGTCTGGCGCGCGCTCGCATTGGATAAACAAGGGGCAGAGGGTAAAGAGCTTCATCCTAGACGCATGCATGGCAGATTGTCTGCCATGTCTTACGGTTCTCAGGCATTTTATAATGAATGGCTCCGCATGGGCATGGTATGTTGGTATGGTATGGCATGGCATGGCATGGCATGGGATCTTGGCATGGCATGGTATGGCATGGGATGTTGGTATGCTATGGCATGGTATGGGATGGCATGGTATGTTGGTATGGTATTGCATGGCATGGCATGGCATGGCACGGCATGTCGGCATGGCATGGGATCTTGGCATGGCATGGTATGGCATGGGATGTTGGTATGCTATGGCATGGTATGGCATGGCATGGCATGGCATGGCATGGCATGGCATGGCATTATTGGTATCGAAATCTCGTGTGTTCCTGAATTAAACCTAAACCTGTCAGTTGTTTATCGAAGTGTGCGTTCAACGATCGAAACAGGCCAACAGGATTTATCACACCTGCGGCTTATATGAAGTTTTTGATCTGCCGGGACCCAGTCGCCAGTGGTAGAAAACCCAACCGAACTCACTAGTCTTGCGAAGTAGGCGGGGCGTGGAGCACTGTTCAATTCTTCACCTGATCTATGTCGAGCGCTGTCGGGATCGATGTCATCCCGAACCCTGGAGTCCTGGACCCGGCGGGTGAGGTCGCATGCCACTCCCTACTCGCCCGACGCTGCCCTTCGGACCCTGAAACCTCTTACGCGTTAGGCGTCTATCGCTATCCCCTTACCCAACTCACCTGTGTTATTTGTGCCACAGCAGGGGTATCTGTCGTTGGTTCTCTGCATCTGCGTGTCGAAAGTTGTGACGGACCATTCGCGTGCAGCGTTATGTACTAAATTAAAACTCGGCCCTGAGAATTATCGAGAGCACCGGGAAAGGCCCTGTATTCTGTCGAACGAGGAATTTCCTCAAGTCAAGCGACGGAGTCAGTCTTCGAGAAGCTGAGCGGAGGAAAAAATTTGGGTCCCAAGACGGTAAAGGGCGCATTTTTTTTCCTCCTTGCGCCCAGCACCCACCCCGAAATGGAAGAGCCTGCTGAAGAGCCAGATGAGTTCAGCTCCCGCTTGTTCCAGGCCTGGGAGTGTGTCAAGGAGCAAGCGGCCATGCTTGCAGCTAACAGCCCTGTCGTCCCAGCAGCAGGAGCAACGGCAGCTGCCGCAGGTCCCACCTTCGACGCGCCCCATCATCATCCGCATCGTCACCAGCAGCCCGGCCGAAGCGAATCGCTAGAGTGCGTGCCTGCCGCCTCCTCGTCGTCGGCACGTCCTCCTTTCGGCCGGTCGCACCCCGCTCCAGACCACACCGGCAGGCGAGACGGCAGCGGCAGCACCTCGGGATCAGGCGCCTCAACGTCCTCCTGGCACCCCCGTCGCCCCAACGGCCCCGCTGCTACCTCGTCCCCCTCATACAGCACAGACGGTACATCCCCCACCCCCGCCCTCGCCTCCGCTGCCATGCAGGACACCTTCCCCATGCATCCTGGGCCGGCGCACGGATTACACGGCCCCATGCTCTCCCTGGGCTCAAAGCTGGGTCCCCAGAAGCGGTACAGGGGCGGTACAACCCGGAGAGCGTCCTGTCCAATCAAAGTACAACCGCCGGAGAAGCCGCGGTCGGACTGGTACTCGACAACGGGCGGGAGCGGAGCAGGAGCGGGGCAGCGGCCGCCGACAGCCGCTCTGATGGTAGAGCCTGGGATCAGCAGCTTGGACCCGCAGCATATGATGATGCAGACAATGCCCCCACCGCCGCCGCCGCCGCCGCCGCTGGACTCGAGATACGGGCTTCCGGTGGAGCGTTGCCCTCATGGCGGCGGAGGCTCGGGGAGGCAGCCTGTCCGCAGGCGCCACTCCGCCTCAACGGCATCCACCGAAGAAGGTGAGGCGCGAGGGGAACAGGGGGTCAGGAAAGCAGAGGGGGAGGACGGGGGAAGGGGTGGGAATGAGGTGGGGAGGAGGGGGAGGAGGGAGGGAAGGGGATGAAAAAACTGCATTTTCCCGCCGTTTTCCTCGTTTGCCACCACCCACCTGCAGAGTTGTCCAGATCACTATTCACAGACTGTCGAGCTGCCATACCTGGCGCTGGCCATACCTGGTAGCTGAGCCCATGGGCGTTACAACTTTTAACAACTTTGTTCAATACAACTTTGTTCAATCAAATGACATCCCGTCGAGCCCCGCTGACCACCACCTGCCCGCAGCATCGTCCCGAGCGCCTCACTCCCGCATCCATCAGGTCATCAACGTCGGGTCCGTGCTGCTGGACATGGACGCTTTGCTGCCGTCGATGACTCCGGGCTGCCTCGGGGCTCCTCAGGTAGGGCAGTAGGGCACTGCTGGCTGGCATGGGGGCAAAGGGGTATGGGGGTTTGGGGGCATGCAGGTAGGGCACTGTTGGTTGGCATGGGGGCATGCAGGTAGGGCACTGTTGGCTGGCATGGGGGCATGCAGGTAGGGCACTGTTGGCTGGCATGGGGGCATGCAGGTAGGGCACTGTTGGCTGGCATGGGGGCATGGGGCATGCAGGTAGGGCACTGTTGGCTGGCATGGGGGCATGGGGCATGCAGGTAGGGCACTGTTGGCTGGCATGGGGGCATGGGGCATGCAGGTAGGGCACTGTTGGTTGGCATGGGGGCATGCAGGTAGGTCACTGTTGGCTGGCATGGGGGCATGGGGGCATGCATGGAGGTATGCTGTTGATTGGCAAGCATGGGTGCATGCTTTTGGTTGGCATACATGGGGGGAACTCGGGGCATGTTGTAGGCATGCTGTCGGCTGGACTGCATGGGGGCAGGCATGGGGGCAGGCTGTTGCTTGGCATACATGAGAGGAAGTCCGCGGGCATGCTTTTGGTAGGAATGCATGAGGACATGCATGGGGAAGCCCATAGGGCTCAGTCCTGGGGGCAGGCATGGGAGACATGCATGGGGACATGCATGGAGGTATGCATGGGGGTCAGACATAGGGGTATGCATGGGGGCAGGCATGGGGGCAGGCATTTGGGGCAGGCATTTGGGGCAGGCATGGGGGTCAGACATGGGGGTATGCATGGGGTTATACATGGGGACAGGCATTTGGGGCAGGCATGGGGTTATGCATGTGGGCAGGGATGGGGGTATACATGGGGGCAGGGATGGGGGCAGGGATAGGGGTATACATGGGGTCAGGCATGGGGGCAGGGATGGGGATTTGCATGGGGGAAGGTATTTGGGGCAGGCATGGGGGTATGCATGGGGGTCAGGCATCGAGGCAGGCATTGAGGCAGGCATGGAGGCGGGCATGTATAGGGCCAGGCATGGGGGCAAGCATACGGGTTAGGCATGGGGCATGCTGGGGTACTTGTTTGTGTGGATACATGGAAGGGCTTAGGTAGCATGCTAGGATGGGTTGTAAGTTGAGCCGAGACACAAAAGGGCTCATCTGGAGGCATTGTGGTTTCAGAGGCTGGTGGTTGGAAGTCGGAGGTTGGAGGTCAGAGGTTGGAGGTCGGAGGTTAGGCAGAGGCAAGGGGAGTCTGAGGCCAGGGTCGGCTTTTCTTACATTCATTTGGAACTTAATCTTTTTTTAACGTTGCCCGCCAGGGTGGAGAATTTTGTGCCCCTGAGAAAACAGGGTCTTGGGGCATGCGGCCTGTGGGGGGAGTTGGAGACCCCTTGCCAAGGCACACTAACCTCTTTGGCCGCACCTAAACCTCCGGATGCAGACCTGAGCGTAGCTAGCATGTAGCTGATAGATGCTGTGTAGCTCATATGTAGCTGAGGCGCTAGTAATTAAACGGTGGTCCCCTGGTGTTGTCATGTAGCTGACATGCAGGTCTCATTTAGCTGATATGTAGCTGAGTCACAGTACTGGTTAGCACTGGATCTCCTGGTTTTGACATGGAGCTTGCCTGTAGCTGACGCAAAGCTGACACATGGCACGTAGCTAATGCAAAGCAAGCATGTAGCTGAGTCACTAGAATGAAAGCACGGGCACTTCTCCTGGTGGTGAAATATAAATCGCATAACGTATGCTGAGATCTGATGTGCATAACGTGAAGCTGAGATCTGATGTGTAGCTAACATGTGGCTGAGTCACTACCAAAGGAGGCACTATTGTGTGTGTGTGTTTCAGGTGAGGCTCTCTTCATTCGCGTCTGCCCCGCGAACTATGCCGGCCTCGGTTGCAGCCGCCGCAGCAGCAGAGGTCAGCCTGGCGACCTCCTCCACCCCTCCACGCCCCTCAGCTGCTGGGTTTGCGCCGCCAGAGGCGTCCTTGGACACCTCCTCGATCGCGAGCGCTGCGTCTGGGCCGGCGGCCTCTGCAATTGCAAACCCAGCGCAGCAGTCCTTAGCAGAGCTGCTGGCACAGCACTGCAGCTGGTACAACCCGCCACCGACGCTGGCTGCGGCGCCTAGCCAGCCGCGAACGCCGGCGTCGCCCACGTTGTCGTCATCTGAGATACGCGCGCAGCGTTACGCGCCGCAGCAGCAAATGCAGCGGAGCGGCATCGGCCCAGCCTGCCTGCCCGTGAGCGGGCTGGGGGGCTTCGTACCCAGTCCGCGCTCGCAGCAGCTCTCTGCCGCAGCCTCTGCCTCTGCTGCCGCAGCCTCAGAGGCGGGCGGCGCGGGGTCATCGGCCGCTGCCGCCGCTGGCTCCGCTGCCTACCGCTCCATCATGTCCGGCCGGGGGATCCGAGCCAATAGCTTATCGGTGGACCACGGGCTCTGGAGACGGAGCGTTGCGGATCTAGATCCGGCAGACGTCGCCGTAGCGGCGGCGGCCTGCTCCTCTGCGTTCCGCGTTGGCAAACGGGTCTCCGCCGACGCGTGCAAGCGGACCACGCCGCCGCCGCCTCAGGCTCTCCCTGTGACTTCAGCCTCAGTAGCGGCGGCGCTGCTGCTGGGTGCGGGGTCCGCGGCGGTCGGGCAGATGCTATCTCCGGGCGTTTCGCCGCGCTGCCTGGCTGCGGCGATGTCGGCGGGTGCTCTGCGGAGGGTATTAAGGGAGGAGATAAGCTCAGCCACTGCCGCAGCCATGGTGCCCAAGGTGTGTGTGCTGGGAGACGATGCAGTGTGCATGGGTGTGCTTGTGTGTGTGCGTGTGTGCGTGTGCGTGTGTGCGTGTGTGTGCTGGGAGACGATGCAGTGTGCATGGGTGTGCTTGTGTGTGTGCGTGTGTGCGTGTGCGTGTGTGCATGTGTGTGCTGGGAGACGATGCAGTGTGCATGGGTGTGCTTGTTTGTGCGTGTCTGCGTGGGGAGGTTGGCATGTGGGGTTTGATTGCTGTGTGTTTTGTTACATGTCTACTTTTTAGCGCCCAAGGTTCAGCATATTTGTTGTTTTGGCTGGACGGCTCATTTAAGAACAGCTGTGGTCTTTATTTAGAACAGGTCAAAAAATAAAACACTCTAGATCCCTACAGATCCGGTCTAAAAATGATCAGATCCTGGACCGCCATACTGACACCCCCTATCCTCTCCCTCCAGGACCTGAACAATCTGGACCAACACACCGAAACCCATTGAAAACCTATTGAAAACCTACCAGAAAAACCCTGCACAAAACCTGCCTATACATAACCTACCAAAACCACGCATCTTTCTACTGGTGTTCTCCCACTAGACCTCAAACCACCCTATTGACCCCCCTCCCCCCCCCATCTTTGCTTCAGGAGCGAGAGGATTCGACGCGCGGCAAGTCCGGGAATCTGCTGGACACCCCGCACATGCAGCAGCGCCAGCCGTCGCACCCTGGCCCGCAGTGGCAGCAGCCGCAGCCGCAGCACCCTGCAGACGCGGCCGGGGCCGCGGCGGCGGCCAAGCGGGCTAGCATGCAGCCGCAGCACCCCGCAGATGCGGCGGCAGCGGCGGCGGCCAAGCCGGCTAGCATGCAGCCGCACCCGTACAACCCGCACATGAGCCACAACCGCTTCCCACGGGCTCCGCCGTGCTCCGCCTTGGTGCAGCGCCGGGACAGCTGCCTAGGGAGCAGCACGCGCGACCTAGGCCAGCTGCAGCAACAGGAGCAACAGCAGCAGCAGCAGCAGCAACGGCTTGGCAGTGGGCGCGGACCTCCCAACTCGGGTGCCTTGCTGAGCAATTCACACGCTTGGGTCGCAGCGTGAACATCTTCCTGCTGCTGTCTGCCAGCTAAGCGGTCATTCTGTTGGCCAGCCAGCCAGTCTGCCAGCTAAGCAGCCATTCTGCCTGCTAGCCAGCCAGCCTGTTACCTAGCCAACGAGTCAATAAGCTTGTGAGCATTCGAACCCTCTTGACAGCTAGTCGGACAGCCTGGCAGTGGGCCTGTCATCTCAACAGTTGCCTCCTGAGGGAGTGGGTCGCGATGCATCCGAACTTCTGATCGGCCCTGCTGATCTCATCGTATGAATCCATACTTCAGGCTGGCAGCGGCAGCGCCCGCCCTACCAATTTCATGGTATCAAGCCCTAGCACTCGAAATCCCAATGTGACAGCAGCCCTCTTATCCACGTGGAACAGGAACAGCCCCAGGTATATTGTAATCGTTGTCTTGCTGTATTACCATAGGGTTTTAGGGTGAAGGGTTTTAGGGTGAAGGGTTTAAGGGTGCAGGGTTTGTTTTGCTGTTATAGGAGGCGGATTCGGAGGGAGCCTGGGAGGGGTGTGCGGGGCAGTTTTTTTGTGAGGTGCCTAGCCACGAAGTAAGTCGTTATGTAGGGCTGGACGGCTGGGGGTGTGTTGGGCGGATATCGGATGGAGGGCTGTATGGCTGGGGTGTGCGGGGCGGGTTTCTGCTGAGTGCCTTGCCGCGAAATATGACAAGTTATCGAGGGAGTGGGGGACGGCCAGGTTTACCCAGTACGGCCGTATTGGCAAAAGTCCCGAACCGTATCCCGTACTGTTTTACCGTACCGTACCGTTTGGAACTACCGTATTGTCCATTTTATTACTAGCCCCTCCCAATATGTCCGTACCGTACCGTTTGACCGTACCGTATTCCGTACCGGGTTACCCTGGGAACGGCTGGGGTGTGTTGGCAGCCAGATTTCGGTGTTGGGTGGATGGAGGGCTGGGGGATGTGGAACGGATGTTGATGCAAGTGCCTGAACAAGAAATAAGCCGTCGTTATTGAGGGCTGGGTTGTGGGGGGCGGATTTTTGGGAGTGCCTCTGTCATCGCTAAATAAGTCATTATTGAGGGCTGGACAGTAAGGGGTGGTCTGCCGTATTTTGCCTTTGAGTGTTGCTTAAACCCTCCTCATAAGAGTTTGTACCTTCGTACCTACTGAGGAGTGATGCCACACCTGCACCAAAAAGGGTGCTGTATCTCCGCTGCTTTGTATAAGGATAAGAGCTCGTTGCTTAGGTTTGCGATGTTTTATTAGGCTGGAGTCGTCTTGGCTGAAGAGGAAAACATTTGCTGCTCAGGTTGGGCCGCTGGGGTGTAGTGTTGCAATCTATAGATTCCGGTTTAGGGATCGGGGTTCAAAACACAACAGGTTTTGGTTGCTTAGTTGAGCTTTCCTCGAAGAATGACGTCATGTGTGCAAGGGAGGTCAAACCGTGCTTTCTGGATGGACATGGCCCAGGGTCTGGGTTTTTTTAACGCGAATTCTGTTACATTTTGACGCATAATAGGAGGTGTGGGATAAAGCGCTTGTTGGCGGGCGCCCAAATAATTGCATAATGTTCCAAGTTTTGTGTGTGCACCATTCGGTGCCTCCAATGGCGCGAGTGATATATGTTAAATTGTTCGGATTGTGCTACCAAGCAGCCCCATACAACATTGGTCTAGTCATATTGTACTGCCAAGGCAACACCATACATCACAGGTTAAGCCGAGCTTCATTTCAGCATGGCCCGGAGGTGTAATACCGTCATTGACAGTTTAACCCGAATTGTACTGCTTAGGCAACACCACATAACACTGGTTTAGCCAGTTGTACCTCCAAGGCAACACCATACAACACAGTCTTAGCCAGATTGTACTGCTAAGGCAACACCATGAAACACTGGTTTAGTCAGATTATACTGCAATACTAAGGGGAGGTACCATATAAGCGGGATTGAACATATCTAGTAACCCGATTGCACTACCATTGAGCAGTTGGCTGCATTTACGCCTTTTTTGGTTGTGAGTAATGGAGCGCCAAGAGTGAAGGAAGAAAGCGAATACTTCCTAGACATTTGCTGTACCGGTGGTTTCAAGATAAGTGGTATCCGTGGTCCACTATTGGCAGTAGTCGACCGGTAGTTTCTAGCTGGTAGCAGAAGTCGACCGGTAGTTTCAAGCAAGTAACAATAGTTGACCGGTAGTTTCAAGCAAGGAACAGAAGTCGACCGGTAGTTTCAAGTTCTTAACAAAGGTCGACCGGTAGTTTAAGCTAGCAACAGTATCTGACCGGTAGTTTCAAGCTGGTAGTAATAGTTGATATTCAGTTTCAAGCAGGTAGCAGGAGTTGACATGTCATCGTTGTGGACCTACCTTTCTAATTTCCTAAGACACATGCACGTGACACATCACCATGTTTGTTGCTAAATGAAAGCTAGGCACCCCATTCTGAATGCACATATCATATTACACAGAGTGATAAGCGGGGCCCAGAGGTGTAACGTCATTAACACGCAGTGATTCGTAACCTCCGCTTGGCATTTTCCCGGCAAAGTGCCTTGGAGTCAAGGAATTATGTACACTTAAAAACCGCTCTATCTGCGGGATCCGGCATGGGGGGAATGCGATATGCGTCGGGCGGACCGCGTGGTCCAACAAAGCGGCACTCTTGAACGCGACCGAGCTAGCATAACATAATTATTAACCCAACGTTGACTTGGGGTCAACCAATTCTCAAACCCTCAACCCTGGACACAAAAAACAGTGAGACCCTATACAATCAACCCAAACGACACTGAGGCCCTCGACTAAAATCCAAACTGGCACTGAAACCCTAAGCCCTAATCCTAAGCGTTAATGTAATTCAAATTCCTGAAGCCTAAATCCGCATCCCAAACGGCTATGAAAACTGTAACCTAAAAACCTGAACCCTCATGCCAAACGGCACTGCCACATGGTCGGGGTAAATGAGGGCAATATGGTCAGAAGCCTTATTCACATGCCACATGGCCGCATGGTAACATGGCCTCAAGCCACATGGCATTCAAACAGGTCAGAAGCCTTATTCACAGGTGGCGTAGCATACCTGCACGGGTAATTATCTCAACTCAATTTCCTTAACCCCAAACCAATATCAAAGCAGCTTGTCGAGCCTGTGTCCCAGACACTTCAGGCCATGAGCAACACAGGGTGAGGCAGTGGCCTGTCATCCACAACAATCAAAGCATTCCCTACCATCCCCACGCGACCGAGCGTTCAGCAGGGCCCAGCGGGTATGCACCGTTCTCAACAATCAAAGCATTCCCTACCATCCCCATGCGACCGAGCGTTCAGCAGGGCCCAGCGGGTATGCACCGTTCTCAAGAATCAAGGCATTCCCTACAAGCCCCGCGCGGCCGAGCGTTCAGCAGGGCCCAGCGAGTATGCGCCGTCCTAAGCAATTAAAGCAATCTCGTTGAGCCCAAGGCCCACACAGTTGCAGCCAGGAGCTGGGCAGGAGGAGCTGGGCAGGAGCCTGTCCTGGACGGAGAGGCAGGTCTTGGCAGAGAAACGGATTGACAAGCTTATAGTATACAATAAGTCTGCAAAGGCTTATATAAGATTGTCAGATTGTCCGGCATACCGGTACCTATTTGGAATCTTCTGGCTTTGGCTTCACCTCCACGACCAGTACATCAGCACCACCTCGCCCTCCACTACCACCACCGATACCAGTACTTCAGCACCACCCTCAACACCAATACCAAGCGACAACACTTTCTGCATCGTTTCATTCATCCGAGCTGAAAGCGAGCGCCAGTTTGAAATGTCCCGGCCTTGGCAAGCGCACAGCTGACGAACAGCCAACCTCGATTATGGGACAGGCCCAGCTTGAAGGAGTGGGGCTGCGCAGCCGCTGCAGCCTAAACCCTAAACCCTAAACTAGGCCCAACTTGAGAGAGCAGAGCTGTGCAGCCGCTGCGGCCTAACCCCTACACCCTACACTAGGCCCAGCTTGAAAGAGCGGGGCTGCGCAGCCGCTGCGGCCAGCGCGGCGGCGGACGCCGTGCGCAAGGAGGCGCCCACCTGCTTGCCTTCTCGCAGGCGGGCGGCCGCTTCGTCTATCCGCACTTTGAGCAGCAGCTGGTGGCAGCGGTCCATGTCCATGCTGGTCGCGGAAGGCTTCGGGCCTGCAAGAGATATGCACAACGTATGGTAAGAGCTTTCTTTACAAGGTGCACAAAACACAATCAGAATACCGTATTCGACAATTCGCAAATTGGCCGCAGAAGGCTTCGGGCCTGCAAGAGGTGCGCACAGAGGAAGAGCTTTCCTTACAAGGTGTGCACAAAGCAAGAGCTTTCTTTACACAATCGCCATCAGGATTTTTCACAGCTACAAGTCACACCTAAGTCATGGCCTGCTGCCCCGGTAAAACACACACCGCCCCATCAGGTTTGTTCAGCTACCAGTCAGCTATCAGTCAGCTACATAGCGGTTCAGGAAACACACATCCTGTTCCAATAACACTCACCCGTCGGCGCCAGCGAGTGCGGCCGATGCCGGTGATCCGCGGCCAGCAGGCGGCCGGCCGCAGGTGGGTGGCCCGGGGGCGAGGAGCTTCCCAACACCGTCAAGCACACCGAAGTCGAGGCGGGCTTGTTAAGCCTGCTGATCACAGCGGCAAAAGACGCCGCCGGCCACAGGCCGCCTGTCGCGGGGTTCCCTTGGATCGGCACCGAGCAGAACGTCCAACCGCCCCGCCTGGTCTTAGTCGGACTCCCGTTGGCTCTGTTGAGCAGGACAGAGGGTGCATGGCCGCACCGGTCCGTCGCGTCGCCACCGGCGGGCGCGGCGCAGCCATGCCACGACCGCCGGTGCCCGGGCGGCGCAGGTTTCCCGACGGGCAGGGCCTCGTCCGAGTAGAACGAGCCCTCGAGGCTCCCCACACCGAGCTGCATGAGGCCTCTGCCGTTCCCGCCGGCCCACGGAGGGACCGGGCCCGCCGGCGGCGCCGGGAGCGGCGCGGCCACAAACCCCGCGTTTGCCGTCGGCCTCAAGTAGACGTGGGGCAAATGCCGCAGCTCCTGCTGCTGCTGCTGCGCCGCTGTCCAGGGCAGCGCGAGGGAGACACTGACGGCCGCTTGGCGGCTGGGCCGGCGGCGGCTTTCCGGCACGTCGGCGCTGAGCGCCCTCCAGCACCGGGGCAGCTGCGCGTCGCTCCATGAGTCCTCAGAGCCAACGGCGGGCGCGCAGCCGGCGGAGTCGTTGTCCTTGCTGTCGGGGGTGCAAGCCGAGGCGACGCGGGGCTGCGCCGAGGCAGAATTTTCAGCCTCGCCGAACCTGGCCGCGCTGGACGAGCGCCTGGCGGCGGCGAGGGAGGCGTCGGGCTCTGGGCCCGGCGCCGGGAACTCGCTTGTCCGCATCAGCGAGGTTAGCGCAGACGGCAGCGGGTAGCTGGGTGCGGCGGCGGCGGCCGTGGTGGCAGCGGCTCCTACACCCCGCTCCGTGCCTGATCGTGTTCCAGGCACACCTCGGCTGACTTTACACCGCATGCGCTGCGGTGAGGTCGGGGTGCCCAGCTTCTCTCGTAGGGACTGGCGTGTTCTCTGAGCCGGCAGCGTCGCCGACCAGGCCTCCGCGCCAGTCCTCTGGTCAGCTGCACGAGCCGCGCCCCAGTGCACGGAGTCCATGCCTAGGGCCCCGCCGGCGTCGCATGGCTCGCCAGCCATGCGTTGTGTTCGGGCAGCCTCCCCGCTCTTCGTGAACAGCTCCTGTCTGTGCTGGATCATGATAATGGACGCCTCATTGTCACAAGCAAGGACTGGATCCAGGTCTGGATCCAGGGACATGACGGGCCCAGGCTTCAGGCAGAACCTCGGGGGGCTGACCATGTCTCTAAGCTGTGTACCACCCTCATCTGATTCCCCGCCTAGGAGAAGGGAATTGCAGTAGGCGCGGCTGCATGGCAGAAACATGGCTGGGCGCGCCTCCTGGGGGTCAGCCTCTTCAGAAGAGGGGGGGCGTGACTTACTCGAAGGGCGCATTGCGCTGTCAGCGCTGCGGCCTCGATGCAATAGCAGCTGCTGACTGCTGCTGTTGCAGCAGCTCGAGCTCTGGACCTGCTGCCAGGCTTGGAGCAGGCGAGAGCTGAATTCATCGGTGTACTCCACGTCGCAGAGGTGGAACAGGGTGCTGCCTTGCATATTGAGCGCAGAGGAGTGGCGATGAACGCTCTTTGCTACCGGCTGCTTCTGCAGCCTAATTCAGGGTGCTCACTTGCAGGTGCACTTCAAGTCGTTCGAATCTCCGAAGGCACTGTCCCGCCATGCACGCAAAGGGCCGATGCCTCCATGTCACAAGCGACGAGAACTGGCTTTCAAACTTTCCTGCTAGCTACAGCCATGGCTCGCGCTTGCTTGTGCTGAAGGTGACGCCGGGCGCAGGCGTCAGCGAGTTTGTGGACTGAGGAGAAGGAGAGCCGAGCTAAGGAATTTGTCACAGCCGTGAGTGTGAAACCTAGGACTCGCGCGTGGTTTCAAAATTTCGGTGGTTGAAAGGGAAAAGAGGAATACAGAGGGCATGCATCCTGACGGACATCATCTGCAATCCGAAGCGATGGTCCGAAGTGCACTACTGTTTCAGTGGTACTGCTACAAGCGTTGTGAGATCTTTGATCCAGGGCAGATCCACGGGGTGTGAAACCTTGAGGCTTGTCCTGACTAACCCGCAAGAGTCATTTCCCCCCTTCTTAACTGATGTTTTTACACCTTGACTTGGGCGTCTCTTAAACCCGAACTCCCAAAAGCCACGCACGCTACATCGCACGCACATGAAGATTGTGTGGGGGCGGGGGGATTCCACACTTCAAGGCTTATTATAGTGCTGGACACCTCCGGTGTATCTCAGCTAGATACCTTCTGACCTCGTCAACATCGCAACACAATAAAGAACTTACGGCGTCAGGGGCGTCATTTATCGCGTTGGTATCCAGGGGTAGATTGGTACCGGTACCGGTTCTCAACTCGACCGTGCGGACGCCAACGCGAAAAAGCACGCCTTCAAGCAGCCTTCAAGTCCTTATTTTGTTGCAATATTGACGTGGTCAGAAGTAATCCAGCTTAGGAACCCCGGAGGTCTGCAACACTGTAATTCGCCCCTCAATCAGGGCCTGAGCCCTGAGGCTGAGGCCTGAGGGGGCCGGTCTCAGCTGAGTGGACAGGGCTGGCGGTTGCGGTTAGTTACTTGGCTGTCAGTTGAGTTGACATGTCTTTTTATTAATCGATCGCTTGTCTTGACAAGCTAATAAGCTCGGGCGTTTCCACTCGTTTTGTTCAGTCCTGAACAAGCTCCGTGCAAGTATACATGCTGCTGACGTGGGTTAGTTATTGATGGGTCCACAACTCTTGCATTTTTTAGATATTCATAAATATGAGTGCCTCAGGTCATGGGGTCGAGTCTTCTTTAGTTCCACCCACCCAGCTCAAACGTTCATGCTCAGGGGCCTTGTCACGGTCTCAGTCTGGCAACCCAGCTCCAGCGGACAATAGGGCTCATCATGGCTCCCGTGCGTGATGAGGGCTCTCATGCTTATGCATCAAAATAAATCTGGAGGCGACACGGCCAGCAGCGGCAGCAGGGGCAGCAGGGGCAGAAAAAGGGGCAGGCCTGTTGGTAGTAGGGATTCATCGCCACGCACTAGGGCGCGAAACAGTTCCAAGTGGTCTTCCGCACACTCTGCAGTCATGCACAGAGCTCGTCGGGAAAAGGCAGATCAAGCGAAGGCAGACCCGCAGCCAAGCGACAATGAGGAGGACCCGTCAGCTCGGAACACCTGCCCAAATGAGACCGGCTGCAAAGACCCTAGTTGCCGCTACATTTATCACCCCCCATAAGGACAGCCCCTGTAGCGACTGCAGTTGTTGGAACTCCAGTGCTACCACCCTCACATATGGTGGACCCCGGGCAACCATCAGCAGCTATTGCCGTAGTAAGCAAGGCAGCAACAGCTCCCATCCACCGCCCAGGCGGCAAAATAAACCGCGTGGCCCATTTGGTCTCCCTCGAGGACGTGGCAAAGGCGGAGGTGGCCAGAGGCAGCAAAACTGCCAGCAACAACAACAACTACAGCAACAACAGCAACAGCTGGGGCAGGTGGTGGCCATGCTGCAGCAGGGGCAGCTGGGGCACTTGGCAGCCATGATGCAGCATGGGAGGCAACAGCAGCAGGTGGGGCATGTGGGGCAGGTGGCGGACACGCTCGAGCAACAACAACAACAACAACAACTGGGGCAGTCGACAGCCATGCTGCAACAGGGGTGGCAAGGGCAGCAACTAGGGAAGCTGGGGCAGGTGGTGGTCATGCAACAACAACAAGGGCAGCAAGGGCAGCTGGGGCAGGTGGCGGCCATGCAACAACAACAAGGGCAGCAAGGGCAGCAAGGGCAGGTGGCAACCCTGCAGCAACAACAAGGGCATCAAGGGAAGCTGGGGCAGGTGGCGGCCATGCAGCAACAACAAGGGTAGCAAGGGCAGCTTGGGCAGGTGGCGGCCATGCAGCAACAACAAGGGCAGCAAGGGCAGCTGGGGCATGCAGAGGCCATGCAGCAACAGCAAGGGCAGTAAGGGCAGCTGGGGCAGCTGGCGGCCATGCAACAACAACAAGAGCAGCATGGGCAGCTGGGGCAGGTGGCGGCCATGCAACAACAGCAAGGACAGGTCCTTGCCGTTGCCACCGCCATGCAGCAGCCACGACAACAGGTGGAAGCCATGCAGCAGCAAGCCATTGCCATGCAGCAGCAAGCCATTGTCATGCAGCAGCAAGCCATTGCCATGCAGCAGCAAGCCATTGTCATGCAGCAGCAAGCCATTGCCATGCAGCAGCAAGCCATTGCCATGCATCAACAAGCCATTGCCATGCAGCAGCAAGCCATTGCCATGCAGCAGCAACGAGCACGAGGACATGTCATTCTGTAGCACATTTGGCAGCAGTTGCATCTGGGCAACATGAAGGTGGGAGTCAAAGAAGGGGTTTGGGAAGGGGAGGGTATATCATCAACTTGGGGAAGCACCAGCCAGAAGGTAGGAGGCACTGATGCATGATCATCTTATAGCATTTGGTTGCGACTGATGAGGGCCTTGTTTCATTTCACAATTGCAGGCGGCTCATTTTTTGAGCGGGCTGCGTCCTGAAGACAAAGAGGCTGTGGCACTTGTACTTCGGCCTGAGGACTGAAGGGGTCACTGCCCGCAGCTTTTTGGGACGGAAGGCGACTCGTGCTTTGGCAGATAGTACGTAATAGTTTCATGTGTAGAAAGAAAGAAAGCTACGCCCCATGGGAGGCGTGAGAGTAAAGGAAACAACGCAGCTTGGGCCGAAGCCACATCCGCGTCGTCACCGTAAATAGAAAGTTGATCACGAGGGCTTGTGTTATTTTTATGTTTCTCTCTGATTTAAATTGAACAGGTGGGGCAGTATGCAATTCTTCGCCTTGTCTGCACAATGCTATGTAGGTATGTAATAGCTTGCACACGCATTTTCTGAGCACATTTTGTGTATGGTACTTGTCTAGGCCCAATTGAGTACTAGACCCTTAGACCTACTACTAGACCCTCAATACCTCTAGACATACTAGACATACTAGACCTCCTAGACCTCATCATAGACCGATATGATCCTAGACCTCCTAGACCTCCTAGAACTCCTAGACCGCTTTGGCTATGGAAATCGGCGGCTTGTACAAACGAGCGGACATTCAGATACCGGTATTTTTTCGAGCGAGCGACTGACCCACGAAACGCTACCGAAAGCTACCGAAAAACATCGCTACCGAACAACATCGCCAACACTTTGCGAAAGACTGACGAAAGGCTCCCGAAAAACTTGACATCGACAGCGAAACATTAGCGAGACTGGTAAGCGCTGGCTACGGAAAATAGGATTTTCAACGGGTAGACGGGGGAAAGTCGTAATTCATACAGCCCACTATTATCCCTTACCACGCTTCGGAACAACGTCGCGAAAGCTTCGCGAACGATTGTCGAAAGGTTGCCGAAAAACTTTCCAGCGACCCTGCGATAAAAAAGCGAACCTGGTAAGCGATGTCTGCGGAAAACATTCGCCGTTCAACGGACTTTCGGGCGAAAAGTCGGAATTCACACGTTTTCATACTTTTGATGCGGTGAATACATCACGCAGTACGTGCATGATCTATTGCATCAATTATTATTTCAATTGTAGAAGTTTGATTTTTACTCAGTGAGCCACCTACACATTATACCCCGGCCCCTAATATCCCTTACGTTACGCTACTCTTCACGCGGGAATAATGACGGACGTAAGGAAGAAGCGGCCACCAACGAAATGTTGGTTGCTACTAAGCATGGCCTCACCCTAGAGGTCTTGTTCAAGGACAGGGAGAAGATGAGGCAAACTTACGCCTTGAATAACCCACATCTCTCCACATTGAACAAGCTGGTCCACGTCAACATGAGCGAACTACGCCATGAGGATATTGCGACCACCACCGGACATGACGGCCTGGCATACGTGTGCCACATCCTCCTAGATGGATGGCATGTCGTTTGCTGCCAAGATGGCCAAGGCTATAGGCATGCGATAAGCATTCTACACCATTCACTTGCTTAAATATGCTAGCCTTTATATGCGCTCTGACAGTGATGATATAAGCTTAACATCTGCCTTGATAATTGCCCGGTCGTGCAATGGTGTGATTGCATGATACAGTTGCGAGAGAGAGGCATTTGGGGTGGTTCACCCAGCTTCGCTTTATTAGGTAAGGCCATGCGATAAGCATTATACACCATTCACTGAGTTAACAAAGTGTGACATTTAAATGTGCGCCAAGAGTGATGGTATGAGCTTAACATCAACCTCGATAATTGCATTTTCATGCAATGGTGTGATTGTATGAGACGGTTGCGGGAAATAAAAGAGGCAATCCGGGTGGTTCACCCCATTGCTATAGGTAAGGCCATATGATAAGCATTGTACACCATTAACTGAGATATCATGTGGCAACCTTGAAATGTGCGCTACGAGTGATGATATAAGCTTAATAAGCTTATTATCATCAAACTCAATAATTGTCTGATCATGCAATGGTGTGATTGCATGTGACGGTTGTGAGAGAGAGCCATGATGGGTAGTTGTTTTAGGCATGGCTGTGCGATGAACATTGAACATGCTGTTAGAGTGAAGTCCTAAACATGTCAAAACTAAAGATAGAGAGGAGAGAAAGCAAGACTGGACAAACAGGAAAATAAACCTTGAAGAGGAAAACAAATAGGAATCCCAAGGATCTTTAAAAACTAGCCCTCAACAAATCCTACACAACAACCTAAGCATGCCACCCATACATTCCCCCAGCTCAACTGGTGAAAGTACCTTGTGCCCTCAAGGAGATGTGCCCAATCCCTCTCCTTAAGCTTCTCCTTGACGCCATACATGCCGCCTGCAATTTGCAATTGTTCAGGTCGGTGACAATAGATGCGAGAGCCTGCATGAAGACCGGCCACCAAGCCAAGAGAGCCACAACATCGCCGTTGACATGGGCCGCCCGGATCTGAGGGGCGACCCCGAAGTTCAAGTGTCCGAAGAGGATGGCGTCGGGGAAGGGGAGGATGATAGGGTTGAGGCGATCCGTGATGAGCTCCTGTTAGCGGCCAAGGTTGGCCATGGCATAGAGTCGTTGAACAACTGTCTAGATGAGGATAGCGAACTCCGCCGCATGCTCAGAAGCGTTGGGGCCCCAATGGGCGATGTACCGGGGCCTGCCCACCGTCAACTCGCGTCATCCATGCGGAGTTGGATTCCCAAACAACGGCTGGGGATCGGGCCGGGCGCCACAGCTGTTGTAGGCAGACAATGCCGAGGCTCAAATCCACTGCCAATGGTGGAGTAGGTGGAGAAGGCTTTGGAGTTAAGCTCAGTGTGGGGCATGGCCGGAGGATGTCAAAGGGGTAGGTGTCTACCACATATGCGGGGTAGACGTCCTAGAGGGCGATGGTGCCATTTGAGCCACGGGCAAGCCTGGCAATCCACACTGGGGCCATGCCCATGCTGAGCACATGGTTTAGGACATGGATATTGAAGAAGCTGTCTGGGGTGGTATCAATGGCCACCGGTACTCCTGACTCGGAATTGCTTAACCGGTACTCGTGAATCGGTAAGTCCTGAGCCATCAATGCTGCCTCGTCCGACGAGAAACATCGGCTATCACATGATCAAGAAGTAAACACTTGGTTAACGTGATGCATCGGCCAACGACTCGTTTACGTTATTTTAATGAAACGAGCTAGATTATGGCATCGCTGACATGGCAAACATGTACCAGTGTACGGCCGGGTATGTGTGCTCATACGCAACCACCTAGCTCCGGTGTCACACTCCCGTTCTCTCAACTTATAGCCATGACAAACATACCAAGCTCGTTGTTTACATGGTTATACTAATCTCACGAGCTGAGCTTTGGCATCGACATACATGGCCAACAGGGTAAACAAGGTTTTCGGAGACAGAGGTGGAATTGTTGATGATAGTTGACGTCATCTTCATGGACACACCATGCCGGCCTGGGTGGAACGCCTCCCTAATTGGGTACCCGATGGAGCGGATGGGCGGATCTATGGACGGGCCGCTCAACTCACAATATTGCACCCGAGAGCTGTGCATGGACATGCTTGTCAAGTGCGTGAGGGCCGTGGAGAAGTTCCATGCAAGCCGTTGGTTACACCTAGATGTCAAGCCTGACAACCTCTTGTTCAAGAGGCTATATGCCACAAACGGGACTGTGAAATATGCGGTGTGTAGCCTCTTGAACAAGAAGTTGGCAGGCTTGATACCTAGGTGCAACGAATCTACGGCCCTCCCGCACTTGACCAACATGTTCAGGCACATCTCGGGTGTAGTATGGTGAGTTGAGCAACTCATCCACGGATCCGCTCATCCGCTCCATCATGTACCCAATTAGGGGGGCGTCCCACCTTTACCAGCCTCATTGGTGTGCCCTTGAAGATGACGCCGCCTATCATCAACAAATCCGCCCCTTGAACACGGGCATGTTGCATCCAAGCGATCTCCGGGAAGAGGAGGTGCCCCTAGCCTTACTGTATCCATGATATGGTAGACGGAGGTGGGAATTAAAAGAAAGGGGAGGGGAAGTGTTAGGGCCGATGGAGGTGAATTATGAACCATGATCCCCGAGACATTGGAGGCTCACTATATAAGAATTCTAGCTACGCCATCTGGGAAGCGTGAGAGGCGTGGGGACAACGTGGGGGCATCGAGGGAAATGGGGGTGTGGAGTTGGCCCGTCCTTTATTGAAACTAGGTGTTTATCGTGAAGGCGCAAATTTTGCAAGCCTCGACCCCATACTGCACTCTTGCCGTGACGGAGGGACACAACGCACGGTTTTAGGGACACAATTCTATTACTTTCCCGCCATTGAATGTTTAGACCCACCCCCTTCAAAGAATAAAAACGAGTGCCCCCCAGAAGAGTGTGTCTTGTCACGACCTCCAACTTGACGGCACTCACATTGGCATCTTGGCAGCAAAGGACTTGCCACGGATGTCTGCCATGCCGCCATGTCCAATTGGCGGTCGCAAGGTCCTCCTTGCGTAGTTTGCACATGTTGACGTGAACCAGCTTGTTCAAGATGTAGAGATGTGGGTTCTTCAATCTTCATACGTACGTTTGCCTCCTCTCCTCCCTATCCCTGAACAAGACCTCTAGAGACAGGCGATGCTCATCCATGCATTATCCTTATTCTGAGTAACGTTGGGTGGACCGTGACATGCAACAACGGAGGGAGGGTAGCATGAGGAAGGGCAGTATGATGAATGGCATCATGATGGCCTGGAGGGCAGTATGAGTAGTATGAGGGAGGGCAGCAAAAGGGCGGGCAACAAGAGGCATGGGATCGAGAGGGCATGCATCATGAGGTGTGGCATCTTGATATACGTCAAGATGAGGGAAAGAAATAAGACAAAACCATTTGTTTAGACAAGCAACATTAGCAACATGTGCGAGGGCAACATGAGGGAGAGAAACACGAGGGGGGCCTTTGGTTGGAAAAGCAATCATGCAATCATGCACCTACATATTCATCATTGCTTGCAAAACAAACTTCAGAGCCTGGCCCATGGCTAGATCAAGTAACCAATTGGAGGGGGGAAACAAGTTGGGCATGCCCCAACTCCCCTTCATTTTACCTATTAAGAGGGTCCACACATAGTATGATTCCTGACTGATATGAGGTGGCTTACCAAACCACATGGTTACGTTTCCCTGACTCATCAAAGGTGTCATGCATGTACCATTTCATGCATCCAATTGTTTTTGAGCATTTGAATCCCCAAATTAAAATAAAAAAGAAAATGACACCCTACTTTATTGCAGTGTGTGCCAAATCATCTACGTGGAATGGGATTATCAGAATGCCACCGAAATGTCAACATACACAATTTTTCATCGACTAACGTAACCCAAGGCTAGCGACCCATGCCTACCGCATGTGGTCTCCACATTCGTCCGCATGCCGTGATGCAAGGACATATGCAAGAATGCAAATAAATATTCTTGCATAAACATGGTTGCATGCAAGACAAGTCAAAAAACCTTTGAAATACAATATGCATCCAATAATTTTATGTCCCAGCATAGCCTGGTCCCAATCTATGAAAGCCCGACCGCTTCACCGCAACATACTACGGGCAATGCTCCCTCTTTATTCCTTAACTTCTTGTCTAAGCTTTTGCTACCACTGGCCCTAGCTAGTGTGCACCGTGCCGCTGAGTTCTTGGCTGTTCAGCCCAACAAACCTGAGCAAATTGATAACCCACCGCAAGGGTACAGTTAATATGATTGGAGCGCTGCTTCGGTTAGGCACAGTCCATACGGGCGGTTGTGCTGCATCCACCGGTAGGGTATAGTCCACACGGGCGGCAGCGCTGCACCCACCGGTAGGGCACAGTCCATATGGATGGTAACGATGCACACACCAGTAGGGCACAGTCAGAAAGAAAGATAGAAAGCTACGCCCTACTAGGGCGTGGAGGTTAAGGAAAAAACGCAGCTTGGGGCTGTAGCCACATCCGCGCCGTTACCATGAAGCAAGAAGAAAGAAGCAACTTCCTCACGGTGGTTTTCTCTTATGGGTGTGCTACTGTGCTTCATTGGCCTAGTGACAGGCTTTGTGGCGGAAAAATATTCGAGTCTGCGTCTGGTTTGTACTATGCTATGCAAGAGTTTTATCGAATGGACATGCATTTTCTGGGCGCATTTCTTAGCATGGAACGCGGTGATCCCTAGAGACATCGTGGCTTCAATTGTGGCACAGTCAATACAGATGGTTGCGCTGCTCCCACCGGTAGGGCACAGTCCATACGGGCGGTTGCGCTGCACCCACCGGTAGGGTATAGTCCACACGGGCGGCAACGTTGCACCCACCGGTAGGGCACAGTCCATATGGATGGTAACCCTGCACACACCAGTAGGACACAGTCAATACAGATGGTTGCGCTGCACCCACCGGTAGGGCACAGCCGACACAGGCGGTTGCACTACACCCACCAATGACGGTCCATACAGGCCGTTGCACTGCATCCACCGGTAGGACACAGTCCATACGGGCGGTTGCGCTGCACCCACCGGTAGCGCACACGAAATGCAGGCAGTTGCGCTGGACCTGCCGGTAAGGCACAGGAAATGCAGGCAGTTGCGCTGCACCCACCTGTAGGGTACAGGAAAAACATGCAGTTGCGCTACACCCATCGGTAGCGCACAAGAAAAGCAGGCAGTTGCATTGCACCCACCAGTAGGGCACAGGAAATGCAAGCGGTCGTGTTGCACCCTACGGTAGGGCACAGGAAATGCAGGCGGTTGCTCTGCACTCGCCGGTAAGGCACAGGAAATGCAGGCAGTTGCGTTGCACCCACCAGTAGGGCACAGGAAATGCAGGCAGTCGTGCTGCACCCTATGATAGGGCACAGGAAATGCAGGCGGTTGCTCTACACCCAGTAGCCTATCACGGAAATGAAGGTGGTGAAGGAGTGAAACCCTAGTAATGCAAATATCAATTTCTCGAGCACGGCCGCCCTGTCTGGCTGATACCGGTATGTCCTTCAATTGTATTATGAATCATCGAGGTACACATCAACTTACAGCAGACACCCATTATTTAATGTGGGTCGTCTTAGCCTAGCTAGGGCGACCCTATCATCTGAAATCTTATTTATCCTTCGGTATGTGCTCATAATCATGGACGTTTGCAGCCAGCAATTCTTTCGTAAGACAGGTTCGCATGTTTGAACTCATCTCACCAACACAAATAAATAGAAGTTCTCGGTAAGTAAGTCTAGTTGATGCCGGGATGGGGCGGGACGTCGTCGTTGCGGTGCACCCGTGACGCGAGGTGGAGGGAGGCAGGAAGCCGAAGATAGGCGTTACGTCACAGGGGGGCAGAGGGGGCAATGTCTTCCAAATTTTGATCGGTGCGGGAAGTTGCGTGTGAGGGTAGTGTGAGGTGTCGTCTTCTCGAGGCAGATATAGTCGGGGGATCCAAACCCTTGAAAAGTGTGACATGAGGTGGGTACCGAGTCCTCCCCCTCTCCGGTCTCAAATAGTGACAGGCACTACCCCAATCGCCGACCACCAGCTGCAGCTCTTCGGGTCTCACTCACGGCTCTCCTCCTGTTTTCTGATCTACGTATCTCGGTCGAATTGTCGTACTTTACGCAGCTCGATTCCTGCCAGCATTTCGCACAGTCGTTATCGATCTAGAAACATGCTGCCGCTACAGAGATACAGTCCGTGGATCACAGCGGTCCACATCCTCCGGAATTCTTCATTGCGAAGCATGTCCGCCGCTGCTGCAGCTGCAGCTGCTGCCACCGGCTCGACCAACCATCACTCGAATCTGGAGGAGGCAGCAGGCACTTCGGCATCAAACCTCAGCGCCGAGCTGACATCGAAGCTGAAAGACCCGAGCTTGCTTCACGCGGCTGGGCTCATCGGCGGAAAGTGGCTAGGCGCCTGGAACTCAGCGACCTATGATGTGGGTGCTGGGGCCGCTGTCACTGTTGCTGTCGCTGCTGCTGCTGCTGTCGCTACTTCTACTTATGTGTTTGCGGGGATGTTTAAGATTGCAGTGCCTGCTGCACCTACCAAATAATCGTATCCCCACTAGCTTATCTGATGCTTTGCTGTTGGAGGTGAAATCATCAGAGATGCATTGCTCATGTGCCCATGCTTGCATGCACAGTATATGTGTGCATGCACCGGGCATGGTGCATGTATGCAAGCAAGCGCCATGCATGTACTGTGGAGTGTTACGTCGACTTTGTAAAAACAGCCATGCACGATCAGTGGAAAATTATGGCCACTGCACGGACGTAGCCTCGGCCCAAGCTGCAGCTCTGTCTTAACTCTTTCCACTCGCTATTTTATTTTATTTACTGTAAGATCCATGGAACAATTGGGGAAATGTAAGCATGGTGTAGGCATGCATTGGTGTTGACAATCATGCATGGTGCATGCATGGAACTCGCATGGTCCTCGCATGGTCCTCGCATGGAGCACGCATGGTGCATGTATGGTACATGCATGGAACTCGCATGGTCCTCGCATGGAGCACGCATGGTGCATGCATGGAACTCGCATGGTCCTCGCATGGTCCTCGCATGGAGCACGCATGGTGCATGTATGGTACATGCATGGCGTAGGCGTAATGCACACAGGGTGCATAAATGGTTCATGGATGGTGCTTTAGTGCATGCATGGTGTAGGCGCGAAAGGGGCGAGGCAAATCGAACCGGGATGAGACCAGAAAACAGAAACCGAAACAGACACCAGAGAGCAAACAAAAACGCCAGCACAAAGAAAACTGACGAAACACGGGCAACACTAAAAGACAGGCAAGGACCCAACACCCAAACCAGATATCCCTCCAAAGCGAGCACCCCTCCTGCGCGCCCTGCTAGATAGCTTCTTTGCAGCTGCCTTGCGGAACACTGCTAATTCAGGGTGCGTCAGCTGCAATTTAGCTGCCTTGCGGAATGCTGCTAATTCAGCTGCTAATTCAGCTGTAATTCAGCTGCTAATTCAACTGCAATGCGGCTACAATTCAGCTACGTCAAGACTCACAGCTAGACTAGCCTACTACACCAGGCCCCGCCGACTTGCAGATCGAAATCCCCACCTATGGTAGGCTGCTGGCCAAGACGCCCCTCACGCCCGTTAAAAAGCTCCCCATGCCAATGCTCTCCATTATAATGCTGCCCATCACAACCTTCTCATTCCAATCCTGCAGAAACCGATTCTGCAAGTACAAGGCCAATGGGAGGCTGCTGACCAAGAGGCCCTCAGACACATTATAAGCTCCTGATTCTCACCTTCCGATTCCAATCCTGCAGAAACCAATTCTGCAAGAACAAGGCCAATGGGAGGCTGCTGGCCAAGATGCCCTCAGGCCCATTTTAAGCTCCTGATTCCCACCTTCCGATTCCAATCCTGCAGAAACCGATTCTGCACGAACAAGGCCAATGGGAGGCTGCTGGCCAAGATGCCCTCAGGCCCATTATAAGCTCCTGATTCTCACCTTCCGATTCCAATCCTGCAGAAACCGATTCTGCAAGAACAAGGCCAATGGGAGGCTGCTGGCCAAGATGCCCTCAGGCCCATGATAAGCTCCTGATTCTCACCTTCCGATTCCAATCCTGCAGAAACCGATTCTGCAAGAACAAGGCCAATGGGAGGCTGCTGGCCAAGATGCCCTCAGGCCCATTAGAAGCTCCTGATTCTCACCTTCCGATTCCAATCCTGCAGAAACCGATTCTGCACGAACAAGGCCAATGGGAGGCTGTTGGCCAAGATGCCCTCAGACCCATTATAAAGCTCCTGATTCTCACCTTCCGATTCCAATCCTGCAGAAACCGATTCTGCAGGAACAAGGCCAATGGGAGGCTGCTGACCAAGAGGCCCTCAGACACATTATAAGCTCCTGATTCTCACCTTCCGATTCCAATCCTGCAGAAACCGATTCTGCACGAACAAGGCCAATGGGAGGCTGCTGGCCAAGATGCCCTCAGGCCCATTATAAGCTCCTGATTCTCACCTTCCGATTCCAATCCTGCAGAAACCGATTCTGAAAGAACAAGGCCAATGGGCGGCTGCTGGCCAAGATGCCCTCAGGCCCATTAGAAGCTCCTGATTCTCACCTTCCGATTCCAATCCTGCAGAAACCGATTCTGCAAGAACAAGGCCAATGGGCGGCTGCTGGCCAAGATGCCCTCAGGCCCATTATAAGCTCCTGATTCTCACCTTCCGATTCCAATCCTGCAGAAACCGATTCTGCAAGAACAAGGCCAATGGGAGGCTGCTGGCCAAGATGCCCTCAGGCCCATTATAAGCTCCTGATTCTCACCTTCCGATTCCAATCCTGCAGAAACCGATTCTGCAAGAACAAGACCAATGGGAGGCTGCTGGCCAAGATGCCCTCAGGCCCATTATAAGCTCCTGATTCTCACCTTCCGATTCCAATCCTGCAGAAACCGATTCTGCAAGAACAAGGCCAATGGGAGGCTGCTGGCCAAGATGCCCTCAGGCCCATTATAAGCTCCTGATTCTCACCTTCCGATTCCAATCCTGCAGAAACCGATTCTGCAAGAACAAGGCCAATGGGAGGCTGCTGGCCAAGATGCCCTCAGGCCCATTAGAAGCTCCTGATTCTCACCTTCCGACTCCAATCCTGCAGAAACAGATTCTGCAAGAACAAGGCCAATGGGAGGCTGTTGGCCAAGATGCCCTCAGACCCATTATAAAGCTCCTGATTCTCACCTTCCGATTCCAATCCTGCAGAAACCGATTCTGCAGGAACAAGGCCAATGGGAGGCTGCTGACCAAGAGGCCCTCAGACACATTATAAGCTCCTGATTCTCACCTTCCGATTCCAATCCTGCAGAAACCGATTCTGCACGAACAAGGCCAATGGGAGGCTGCTGGCCAAGATGCCCTCAGGCCCATTATAAGCTCCTGATTCTCACCTTCCGATTCCAATCCTGCAGAAACCGATTCTGAAAGAACAAGGCCAATGGGCGGCTGCTGGCCAAGATGCCCTCAGGCCCATTATAAGCTCCTGATTCTCACCTTCCGATTCCAATCCTGCAGAAACCGATTCTGCAAGAACAAGGCCAATGGGCGGCTGCTGGCCAAGATGCCCTCAGGCCCATTATAAGCTCCTGATTCTCACCTTCCGATTCCAATCCTGCAGAAACCGATTCTGCAAGAACAAGGCCAATGGGAGGCTGCTGGCCAAGATGCCCTCAGACCCATTATAAGCTCCTGATTCTCACCTTCCGATTCCAATCCTGCAGAAACCGATTCTGCAAGAACAAGACCAATGGGAGGCTGCTGGCCAAGATGCCCTCAGGCCCATTAGAAGCTCCTGATTCTCACCTTCCGATTCCAATCCTGCAGAAACCGATTCTGCAAGAACAAGGCCAATGGGCGGCTGCTGGCCAAGATGCCCTCAGGCCCATTATAAGCTCCTGATTCTCACCTTCCGATTCCAATCCTGCAGAAACCGATTCTGCAAGAACAAGACCAATGGGAGGCTGCTGGCCAAGATGCCCTCAGGCCCATTATAAGCTCCTGATTCTCACCTTCCGATTCCAATCCTGCAGAAACCGATTCTGCAAGAACAAGGCCAATGGGAGGCTGCTGGCCAAGATGCCCTCAGGCCCATTATAAGCTCCTGATTCTCACCTTCCGATTCCAATCCTGCAGAAACCGATTCTGCAAGAACAAGGCCAATGGGAGGCTGCTGGCCAAGATGCCCTCAGGCCCATTAGAAGCTCCTGATTCTCACCTTCCGACTCCAATCCTGCAGAAACCGATTCTGCAAGAACAAGGCCAATGGGAGGCTGATGGCCAAGATGCCCTCAGGCCCATTATAAGCTCCTGATTCTCACCTTCCGATTCCAATCCTGCAGAAACCGATTCTGCAAGAACAAGGCCAATGGGAGGCTGCTGGCCAAGATGCCCTCAGGCCCATGATAAGCTCCTGATTCTCACCTTCCGACTCCAATCCTGCAGAAACCGATTCTGCAAGAACAAGGCCAATGGGAGGCTGTTGGCCAAGATGCCCTCAGGCCCATTATAAGCTCCTGATTCTCACCTTCCGATTCCAATCCTGCAGAAACCGATTCTGCAAGAACAAGGCCAATGGGCGGCTGCTGGCCAAGATGCCCTCAGGCCCATTATAAGCTCCTGATTCTCACCTTCCGATTCCAATCCTGCAGAAACCGATTCTGCAAGAACAAGGCCAATGGGAGGCTGCTGGCCAAGATGCCCTCAGGCCCATTATAAGCTCCTGATTCTCACCTTCCGATTCCAATCCTGCAGAAACCGATTCTGCAAGAACAAGACCAATGGGAGGCTGCTGGCCAAGATGCCCTCAGGCCCATTATAAGCTCCTGATTCTCACCTTCCGATTCCAATCCTGCAGAAACCGATTCTGCAAGAACAAGGCAGATGGGAGGCTGCTGGCCAAGATGCCCTCAGGCCCATTAGAAGCTCCTGATTCTCACCTTCCGACTCCAATCCTGCAGAAACAGATTCTGCAAGAACAAGGCCAATGGGAGGCTGTTGGCCAAGATGCCCTCAGACCCATTATAAAGCTCCTGATTCTCACCTTCCGATTCCAATCCTGCAGAAACCGATTCTGCAGGAACAAGGCCAATGGGAGGCTGCTGACCAAGATGCCCTCAGGCCCATTATAAGCTCCTGATTCTCACCTTCCGATTCCAATCCTGCAGAAACCGATTCTGCAAGAACAAGGCCAATGGGAGGCTGCTGGCCAAGATGCCCTCAGGCCCATGATAAGCTCCTGATTCTCACCTTCCGACTCCAATCCTGCAGAAACCGATTCTGCAAGAACAAGGCCAATGGGAGGCTGTTGGCCAAGATGCCCTCAGGCCCATTTTAAGCTCCTGATTCTCACCTTCCGATTCCAATCCTGCAGAAACCGATTCTGCAAGAACAAGGCCAATGGGAGGCTGCTGGCCAAGATGCCCTCAGGCCCATTATAAGCTCCTGATTCTCACCTTCCGATTCCAATCCTGCAGAAACCGATTCTGCAAGAACAAGGCCAATGGGAGGCTGCTGGCCAAGATGCCCTCAGGCCCATTATAAGCTCCTGATTCTCACCTTCCGATTCCAATCCTGCAGAAACCGATTCTGCAAGAACAAGGCCAATGGGAGGCTGCTGGCCAAGATGCCCTCAGGCCCATTATAAGCTCCTGATTCTCACCTTCCGATTCCAATCCTGCAGAAACCGATTCTGCAAGAACAAGGCCAATGGGAGGCTGCTGGCCAAGATGCCCTCAGGCCCATTAGAAGCTCCTGATTCTCACCTTCCGACTCCAATCCTGCAGAAACCGATTCTGCAAGAACAAGGCCAATGGGAGGCTGATGGCCAAGATGCCCTCAGGCCCATTATAAAGCTCCTGATTCTCACCTTCCGACTCCAATCCTGCAGAAACCGATTCTGCAAGAACAAGGCCAATGGGAGGCTGCTGGCCAAGATGCCCTCAGGCCCATTATAAGCTCCTGATTCTCACCTTCCGATTCCAATCCTGCAGAAACCGATTCTGCAAGAACAAGGCCAATGGGAGGCTGCTGGCCAAGATGCCCTCAGGCCCATTATAAGCTCCTGATTCTCACCTTCCGACTCCAATCCTGCAGAAACCGATTCTGCAAGAACAAGGCCAATGGGAGGCTGATGGCCAAGATGCCCTCAGGCCCATTATAAGCTCCTGATTCTCACCTTCCGATTCCAATCCTGCAGAAACCGATTCTGCAGGAACAAGGCCAATGGGAGGCTGATGGCCAAGATGCCCTCAGGCCTGTTTTTATACTCTCCATCTTTACGCTGCATGCTCTTATGCTGACCATTTAGCCATGTGTTGCAATCCTGCAGGTCAAGAACCCCATGCATGGGAAGTTGCATGGGAACTTGCATGGGAACTTGCATGGGAGGTTGTGTGGGACGTTGCATGGGAAGTTGTGTGGGAAGGTGCGTGGGAAGTTGCATGGGAAGTTGTATGAGGTGGTGCATGGGAAGTTGCTGGCCAAGATGCCCCTCATGAGGCCATGCCCAGTCTCATGCTGCCCATCACCGCCTTCTGATTCCAATCCTGCAAGAAGCCAGGAACCAATCCTGCGATAACCCGGCCAATGGGAGGCTGCTAGCCAAGATACCCCGGATACCTGCTCAATTGCTCCCTATTTTTATACTGACCATCACAAACAATTGTATCCCAATCCTGCAGGTTTAGGAGTCCCAGAAAGGGGCAGCTGCTGGCCAAGATGCCCCTCTCACCCATTCTAATGCTTCCCCATCTAACGCTGCATGTTCTAATGCGGACCATTAAAGTCATGTGTTCCAATCCTGCACGTCTAAAATTCCGGGTGAGGGCCGCATCTGGCCAAGGTGCCCCTGCTTCCATTTGTCATACTTCCTGTCGTATATTTGCTTTGCCTTCCCTCATAATGAACGTTGTTTGGGGTTGATGGATCCATACATTTACTATCGAGAGTCGACGCCAGATTTCAGTCAGAAATTATTTCAGTCGGAAATTATTTCAGTCGGAAAGTTTGTACTGACTGTTTGCCCTGAGGGCAGTATGGAATTAAATCAATATGGCTAATGGGAAGCTCCTAGCCAGGATGCCCCTGATGCCCATTTTAATGCTGCCGATTATATGGCTCTCCGTTCCAACCTTCTGAATCCAATCCTGCAGGTGAAGAACCCTGCTAATGGGAAGCTAACAAGGTCCTCCTTGCGTAGTTTGCACATGTTGACGTGAACCAGCTTGTTCAAGATGTAGAGATGTGGGTTCTTCAATCTTCATACGTACGTTTGCCTCCTCTCCTCCCTATCCCTGAACAAGACCTCTAGAGACAGGCGATGCTCATCCATGCATTATCCTTATTCTGAGTAACGTTGGGTGGACCGTGACATGCAACAACGGAGGGAGGGTAGCATGAGGAAGGGCAGTATGATGAATGGCATCATGATGGCCTGGAGGGCAGTATGAGTAGTATGAGGGAGGGCAGCAAAAGGGCGGGCAACAAGAGGCATGGGATCGAGAGGGCATGCATCATGAGGTGTGGCATCTTGATATACGTCAAGATGAGGGAAAGAAATAAGACAAAACCATTTGTTTAGACAAGCAACATTAGCAACATGTGCGAGGGCAACATGAGGGAGAGAAACACGAGGGGGGCCTTTGGTTGGAAAAGCAATCATGCAATCATGCACCTACATATTCATCATTGCTTGCAAAACAAACTTCAGAGCCTGGCCCATGGCTAGATCAAGTAACCAATTGGAGGGGGGAAACAAGTTGGGCATGCCCCAACTCCCCTTCATTTTACCTATTAAGAGGGTCCACACATAGTATGATTCCTGACTGATATGAGGTGGCTTACCAAACCACATGGTTACGTTTCCCTGACTCATCAAAGGTGTCATGCATGTACCATTTCATGCATCCAATTGTTTTTGAGCATTTGAATCCCCAAATTAAAATAAAAAAGAAAATGACACCCTACTTTATTGCAGTGTGTGCCAAATCATCTACGTGGAATGGGATTATCAGAATGCCACCGAAATGTCAACATACACAATTTTTCATCGACTAACGTAACCCAAGGCTAGCGACCCATGCCTACCGCATGTGGTCTCCACATTCGTCCGCATGCCGTGATGCAAGGACATATGCAAGAATGCAAATAAATATTCTTGCATAAACATGGTTGCATGCAAGACAAGTCAAAAAACCTTTGAAATACAATATGCATCCAATAATTTTATGTCCCAGCATAGCCTGGTCCCAATCTATGAAAGCCCGACCGCTTCACCGCAACATACTACGGGCAATGCTCCCTCTTTATTCCTTAACTTCTTGTCTAAGCTTTTGCTACCACTGGCCCTAGCTAGTGTGCACCGTGCCGCTGAGTTCTTGGCTGTTCAGCCCAACAAACCTGAGCAAATTGATAACCCACCGCAAGGGTACAGTTAATATGATTGGAGCGCTGCTTCGGTTAGGCACAGTCCATACGGGCGGTTGTGCTGCATCCACCGGTAGGGTATAGTCCACACGGGCGGCAGCGCTGCACCCACCGGTAGGGCACAGTCCATATGGATGGTAACGATGCACACACCAGTAGGGCACAGTCAGAAAGAAAGATAGAAAGCTACGCCCTACTAGGGCGTGGAGGTTAAGGAAAAAACGCAGCTTGGGGCTGTAGCCACATCCGCGCCGTTACCATGAAGCAAGAAGAAAGAAGCAACTTCCTCACGGTGGTTTTCTCTTATGGGTGTGCTACTGTGCTTCATTGGCCTAGTGACAGGCTTTGTGGCGGAAAAATATTCGAGTCTGCGTCTGGTTTGTACTATGCTATGCAAGAGTTTTATCGAATGGACATGCATTTTCTGGGCGCATTTCTTAGCATGGAACGCGGTGATCCCTAGAGACATCGTGGCTTCAATTGTGGCACAGTCAATACAGATGGTTGCGCTGCTCCCACCGGTAGGGCACAGTCCATACGGGCGGTTGCGCTGCACCCACCGGTAGGGTATAGTCCACACGGGCGGCAACGTTGCACCCACCGGTAGGGCACAGTCCATATGGATGGTAACCCTGCACACACCAGTAGGACACAGTCAATACAGATGGTTGCGCTGCACCCACCGGTAGGGCACAGCCGACACAGGCGGTTGCACTACACCCACCAATGACGGTCCATACAGGCCGTTGCACTGCATCCACCGGTAGGACACAGTCCATACGGGCGGTTGCGCTGCACCCACCGGTAGCGCACACGAAATGCAGGCAGTTGCGCTGGACCTGCCGGTAAGGCACAGGAAATGCAGGCAGTTGCGCTGCACCCACCTGTAGGGTACAGGAAAAACATGCAGTTGCGCTACACCCATCGGTAGCGCACAAGAAAAGCAGGCAGTTGCATTGCACCCACCAGTAGGGCACAGGAAATGCAAGCGGTCGTGTTGCACCCTACGGTAGGGCACAGGAAATGCAGGCGGTTGCTCTGCACTCGCCGGTAAGGCACAGGAAATGCAGGCAGTTGCGTTGCACCCACCAGTAGGGCACAGGAAATGCAGGCAGTCGTGCTGCACCCTATGATAGGGCACAGGAAATGCAGGCGGTTGCTCTACACCCAGTAGCCTATCACGGAAATGAAGGTGGTGAAGGAGTGAAACCCTAGTAATGCAAATATCAATTTCTCGAGCACGGCCGCCCTGTCTGGCTGATACCGGTATGTCCTTCAATTGTATTATGAATCATCGAGGTACACATCAACTTACAGCAGACACCCATTATTTAATGTGGGTCGTCTTAGCCTAGCTAGGGCGACCCTATCATCTGAAATCTTATTTATCCTTCGGTATGTGCTCATAATCATGGACGTTTGCAGCCAGCAATTCTTTCGTAAGACAGGTTCGCATGTTTGAACTCATCTCACCAACACAAATAAATAGAAGTTCTCGGTAAGTAAGTCTAGTTGATGCCGGGATGGGGCGGGACGTCGTCGTTGCGGTGCACCCGTGACGCGAGGTGGAGGGAGGCAGGAAGCCGAAGATAGGCGTTACGTCACAGGGGGGCAGAGGGGGCAATGTCTTCCAAATTTTGATCGGTGCGGGAAGTTGCGTGTGAGGGTAGTGTGAGGTGTCGTCTTCTCGAGGCAGATATAGTCGGGGGATCCAAACCCTTGAAAAGTGTGACATGAGGTGGGTACCGAGTCCTCCCCCTCTCCGGTCTCAAATAGTGACAGGCACTACCCCAATCGCCGACCACCAGCTGCAGCTCTTCGGGTCTCACTCACGGCTCTCCTCCTGTTTTCTGATCTACGTATCTCGGTCGAATTGTCGTACTTTACGCAGCTCGATTCCTGCCAGCATTTCGCACAGTCGTTATCGATCTAGAAACATGCTGCCGCTACAGAGATACAGTCCGTGGATCACAGCGGTCCACATCCTCCGGAATTCTTCATTGCGAAGCATGTCCGCCGCTGCTGCAGCTGCAGCTGCTGCCACCGGCTCGACCAACCATCACTCGAATCTGGAGGAGGCAGCAGGCACTTCGGCATCAAACCTCAGCGCCGAGCTGACATCGAAGCTGAAAGACCCGAGCTTGCTTCACGCGGCTGGGCTCATCGGCGGAAAGTGGCTAGGCGCCTGGAACTCAGCGACCTATGATGTGGGTGCTGGGGCCGCTGTCACTGTTGCTGTCGCTGCTGCTGCTGCTGTCGCTACTTCTACTTATGTGTTTGCGGGGATGTTTAAGATTGCAGTGCCTGCTGCACCTACCAAATAATCGTATCCCCACTAGCTTATCTGATGCTTTGCTGTTGGAGGTGAAATCATCAGAGATGCATTGCTCATGTGCCCATGCTTGCATGCACAGTATATGTGTGCATGCACCGGGCATGGTGCATGTATGCAAGCAAGCGCCATGCATGTACTGTGGAGTGTTACGTCGACTTTGTAAAAACAGCCATGCACGATCAGTGGAAAATTATGGCCACTGCACGGACGTAGCCTCGGCCCAAGCTGCAGCTCTGTCTTAACTCTTTCCACTCGCTATTTTATTTTATTTACTGTAAGATCCATGGAACAATTGGGGAAATGTAAGCATGGTGTAGGCATGCATTGGTGTTGACAATCATGCATGGTGCATGCATGGAACTCGCATGGTCCTCGCATGGTCCTCGCATGGAGCACGCATGGTGCATGTATGGTACATGCATGGAACTCGCATGGTCCTCGCATGGAGCACGCATGGTGCATGCATGGAACTCGCATGGTCCTCGCATGGTCCTCGCATGGAGCACGCATGGTGCATGTATGGTACATGCATGGCGTAGGCGTAATGCACACAGGGTGCATAAATGGTTCATGGATGGTGCTTTAGTGCATGCATGGTGTAGGCGCGAAAGGGGCGAGGCAAATCGAACCGGGATGAGACCAGAAAACAGAAACCGAAACAGACACCAGAGAGCAAACAAAAACGCCAGCACAAAGAAAACTGACGAAACACGGGCAACACTAAAAGACAGGCAAGGACCCAACACCCAAACCAGATATCCCTCCAAAGCGAGCACCCCTCCTGCGCGCCCTGCTAGATAGCTTCTTTGCAGCTGCCTTGCGGAACACTGCTAATTCAGGGTGCGTCAGCTGCAATTTAGCTGCCTTGCGGAATGCTGCTAATTCAGCTGCTAATTCAGCTGTAATTCAGCTGCTAATTCAACTGCAATGCGGCTACAATTCAGCTACGTCAAGACTCACAGCTAGACTAGCCTACTACACCAGGCCCCGCCGACTTGCAGATCGAAATCCCCACCTATGGTAGGCTGCTGGCCAAGACGCCCCTCACGCCCGTTAAAAAGCTCCCCATGCCAATGCTCTCCATTATAATGCTGCCCATCACAACCTTCTCATTCCAATCCTGCAGAAACCGATTCTGCAAGTACAAGGCCAATGGGAGGCTGCTGACCAAGAGGCCCTCAGACACATTATAAGCTCCTGATTCTCACCTTCCGATTCCAATCCTGCAGAAACCAATTCTGCAAGAACAAGGCCAATGGGAGGCTGCTGGCCAAGATGCCCTCAGGCCCATTTTAAGCTCCTGATTCCCACCTTCCGATTCCAATCCTGCAGAAACCGATTCTGCACGAACAAGGCCAATGGGAGGCTGCTGGCCAAGATGCCCTCAGGCCCATTATAAGCTCCTGATTCTCACCTTCCGATTCCAATCCTGCAGAAACCGATTCTGCAAGAACAAGGCCAATGGGAGGCTGCTGGCCAAGATGCCCTCAGGCCCATGATAAGCTCCTGATTCTCACCTTCCGATTCCAATCCTGCAGAAACCGATTCTGCAAGAACAAGGCCAATGGGAGGCTGCTGGCCAAGATGCCCTCAGGCCCATTAGAAGCTCCTGATTCTCACCTTCCGATTCCAATCCTGCAGAAACCGATTCTGCACGAACAAGGCCAATGGGAGGCTGTTGGCCAAGATGCCCTCAGACCCATTATAAAGCTCCTGATTCTCACCTTCCGATTCCAATCCTGCAGAAACCGATTCTGCAGGAACAAGGCCAATGGGAGGCTGCTGACCAAGAGGCCCTCAGACACATTATAAGCTCCTGATTCTCACCTTCCGATTCCAATCCTGCAGAAACCGATTCTGCACGAACAAGGCCAATGGGAGGCTGCTGGCCAAGATGCCCTCAGGCCCATTATAAGCTCCTGATTCTCACCTTCCGATTCCAATCCTGCAGAAACCGATTCTGAAAGAACAAGGCCAATGGGCGGCTGCTGGCCAAGATGCCCTCAGGCCCATTAGAAGCTCCTGATTCTCACCTTCCGATTCCAATCCTGCAGAAACCGATTCTGCAAGAACAAGGCCAATGGGCGGCTGCTGGCCAAGATGCCCTCAGGCCCATTATAAGCTCCTGATTCTCACCTTCCGATTCCAATCCTGCAGAAACCGATTCTGCAAGAACAAGGCCAATGGGAGGCTGCTGGCCAAGATGCCCTCAGGCCCATTATAAGCTCCTGATTCTCACCTTCCGATTCCAATCCTGCAGAAACCGATTCTGCAAGAACAAGACCAATGGGAGGCTGCTGGCCAAGATGCCCTCAGGCCCATTATAAGCTCCTGATTCTCACCTTCCGATTCCAATCCTGCAGAAACCGATTCTGCAAGAACAAGGCCAATGGGAGGCTGCTGGCCAAGATGCCCTCAGGCCCATTATAAGCTCCTGATTCTCACCTTCCGATTCCAATCCTGCAGAAACCGATTCTGCAAGAACAAGGCCAATGGGAGGCTGCTGGCCAAGATGCCCTCAGGCCCATTAGAGGCTCCTGATTCTCACCTTCCGACTCCAATCCTGCAGAAACAGATTCTGCAAGAACAAGGCCAATGGGAGGCTGTTGGCCAAGATGCCCTCAGACCCATTATAAAGCTCCTGATTCTCACCTTCCGATTCCAATCCTGCAGAAACCGATTCTGCAGGAACAAGGCCAATGGGAGGCTGCTGACCAAGAGGCCCTCAGACACATTATAAGCTCCTGATTCTCACCTTCCGATTCCAATCCTGCAGAAACCGATTCTGCACGAACAAGGCCAATGGGAGGCTGCTGGCCAAGATGCCCTCAGGCCCATTATAAGCTCCTGATTCTCACCTTCCGATTCCAATCCTGCAGAAACCGATTCTGAAAGAACAAGGCCAATGGGCGGCTGCTGGCCAAGATGCCCTCAGGCCCATTATAAGCTCCTGATTCTCACCTTCCGATTCCAATCCTGCAGAAACCGATTCTGCAAGAACAAGGCCAATGGGCGGCTGCTGGCCAAGATGCCCTCATGCCCATTATAAGCTCCTGATTCTCACCTTCCGATTCCAATCCTGCAGAAACCGATTCTGCAAGAACAAGGCCAATGGGAGGCTGCTGGCCAAGATGCCCTCAGACCCATTATAAGCTCCTGATTCTCACCTTCCGATTCCAATCCTGCAGAAACCGATTCTGCAAGAACAAGACCAATGGGAGGCTGCTGGCCAAGATGCCCTCAGGCCCATTAGAAGCTCCTGATTCTCACCTTCCGATTCCAATCCTGCAGAAACCGATTCTGCAAGAACAAGGCCAATGGGCGGCTGCTGGCCAAGATGCCCTCAGGCCCATTATAAGCTCCTGATTCTCACCTTCCGATTCCAATCCTGCAGAAACCGATTCTGCAAGAACAAGACCAATGGGAGGCTGCTGGCCAAGATGCCCTCAGGCCCATTATAAGCTCCTGATTCTCACCTTCCGATTCCAATCCTGCAGAAACCGATTCTGCAAGAACAAGGCCAATGGGAGGCTGCTGGCCAAGATGCCCTCAGGCCCATTATAAGCTCCTGATTCTCACCTTCCGATTCCAATCCTGCAGAAACCGATTCTGCAAGAACAAGGCCAATGGGAGGCTGCTGGCCAAGATGCCCTCAGGCCCATTAGAAGCTCCTGATTCTCACCTTCCGACTCCAATCCTGCAGAAACCGATTCTGCAAGAACAAGGCCAATGGGAGGCTGATGGCCAAGATGCCCTCAGGCCCATTATAAGCTCCTGATTCTCACCTTCCGATTCCAATCCTGCAGAAACCGATTCTGCAAGAACAAGGCCAATGGGAGGCTGCTGGCCAAGATGCCCTCAGGCCCATGATAAGCTCCTGATTCTCACCTTCCGACTCCAATCCTGCAGAAACCGATTCTGCAAGAACAAGGCCAATGGGAGGCTGTTGGCCAAGATGCCCTCAGGCCCATTATAAGCTCCTGATTCTCACCTTCCGATTCCAATCCTGCAGAAACCGATTCTGCAAGAACAAGGCCAATGGGCGGCTGCTGGCCAAGATGCCCTCAGGCCCATTATAAGCTCCTGATTCTCACCTTCCGATTCCAATCCTGCAGAAACCGATTCTGCAAGAACAAGGCCAATGGGAGGCTGCTGGCCAAGATGCCCTCAGGCCCATTATAAGCTCCTGATTCTCACCTTCCGATTCCAATCCTGCAGAAACCGATTCTGCAAGAACAAGACCAATGGGAGGCTGCTGGCCAAGATGCCCTCAGGCCCATTATAAGCTCCTGATTCTCACCTTCCGATTCCAATCCTGCAGAAACCGATTCTGCAAGAACAAGGCAGATGGGAGGCTGCTGGCCAAGATGCCCTCAGGCCCATTAGAAGCTCCTGATTCTCACCTTCCGACTCCAATCCTGCAGAAACAGATTCTGCAAGAACAAGGCCAATGGGAGGCTGTTGGCCAAGATGCCCTCAGACCCATTATAAAGCTCCTGATTCTCACCTTCCGATTCCAATCCTGCAGAAACCGATTCTGCAGGAACAAGGCCAATGGGAGGCTGCTGACCAAGATGCCCTCAGGCCCATTATAAGCTCCTGATTCTCACCTTCCGATTCCAATCCTGCAGAAACCGATTCTGCAAGAACAAGGCCAATGGGAGGCTGCTGGCCAAGATGCCCTCAGGCCCATGATAAGCTCCTGATTCTCACCTTCCGACTCCAATCCTGCAGAAACCGATTCTGCAAGAACAAGGCCAATGGGAGGCTGTTGGCCAAGATGCCCTCAGGCCCATTTTAAGCTCCTGATTCTCACCTTCCGATTCCAATCCTGCAGAAACCGATTCTGCAAGAACAAGGCCAATGGGAGGCTGCTGGCCAAGATGCCCTCAGGCCCATTATAAGCTCCTGATTCTCACCTTCCGATTCCAATCCTGCAGAAACCGATTCTGCAAGAACAAGGCCAATGGGAGGCTGCTGGCCAAGATGCCCTCAGGCCCATTATAAGCTCCTGATTCTCACCTTCCGATTCCAATCCTGCAGAAACCGATTCTGCAAGAACAAGGCCAATGGGAGGCTGCTGGCCAAGATGCCCTCAGGCCCATTATAAGCTCCTGATTCTCACCTTCCGATTCCAATCCTGCAGAAACCGATTCTGCAAGAACAAGGCCAATGGGAGGCTGCTGGCCAAGATGCCCTCAGGCCCATTAGAAGCTCCTGATTCTCACCTTCCGACTCCAATCCTGCAGAAACCGATTCTGCAAGAACAAGGCCAATGGGAGGCTGATGGCCAAGATGCCCTCAGGCCCATTATAAAGCTCCTGATTCTCACCTTCCGACTCCAATCCTGCAGAAACCGATTCTGCAAGAACAAGGCCAATGGGAGGCTGCTGGCCAAGATGCCCTCAGGCCCATTATAAGCTCCTGATTCTCACCTTCCGATTCCAATCCTGCAGAAACCGATTCTGCAAGAACAAGGCCAATGGGAGGCTGCTGGCCAAGATGCCCTCAGGCCCATTATAAGCTCCTGATTCTCACCTTCCGACTCCAATCCTGCAGAAACCGATTATGCAAGAACAAGGCCAATGGGAGGCTGATGGCCAAGATGCCCTCAGGCCCATTATAAGCTCCTGATTCTCACCTTCCGATTCCAATCCTGCAGAAACCGATTCTGCAGGAACAAGGCCAATGGGAGGCTGATGGCCAAGATGCCCTCAGGCCTGTTTTTATACTCTCCATCTTTACGCTGCATGCTCTTATGCTGACCATTTAGCCATGTGTTGCAATCCTGCAGGTCAAGAACCCCATGCATGGGAAGTTGCATGGGAACTTGCATGGGAACTTGCATGGGAGGTTGTGTGGGACGTTGCATGGGAAGTTGTGTGGGAAGGTGCGTGGGAAGTTGCATGGGAAGTTGTATGAGGTGGTGCATGGGAAGTTGCTGGCCAAGATGCCCCTCATGAGGCCATGCCCAGTCTCATGCTGCCCATCACCGCCTTCTGATTCCAATCCTGCAAGAAGCCAGGAACCAATCCTGCGATAACCCGGCCAATGGGAGGCTGCTAGCCAAGATACCCCGGATACCTGCTCAATTGCTCCCTATTTTTATACTGACCATCACAAACAATTGTATCCCAATCCTGCAGGTTTAGGAGTCCCAGAAAGGGGCAGCTGCTGGCCAAGATGCCCCTCTCACCCATTCTAATGCTTCCCCATCTAACGCTGCATGTTCTAATGCGGACCATTAAAGTCATGTGTTCCAATCCTGCACGTCTAAAATTCCGGGTGAGGGCCGCATCTGGCCAAGGTGCCCCTGCTTCCATTTGTCATACTTCCTGTCGTATATTTGCTTTGCCTTCCCTCATAATGAACGTTGTTTGGGGTTGATGGATCCATACATTTACTATCGAGAGTCGACGCCAGATTTCAGTCAGAAATTATTTCAGTCGGAAATTATTTCAGTCGGAAAGTTTGTACTGACTGTTTGCCCTGAGGGCAGTATGGAATTAAATCAATATGGCTAATGGGAAGCTCCTAGCCAGGATGCCCCTGATGCCCATTTTAATGCTGCCGATTATATGGCTCTCCGTTCCAACCTTCTGAATCCAATCCTGCAGGTGAAGAACCCTGCTAATGGGAAGCTCCTAGCCAGGATGCCCCTGATGCCCATTTTAATGCTGCCGATTATATGGCTCTCCGTTCCAACCTTCTGAATCCAATCCTGCAGGTGAAGAACCCTGCTAATGGGATGCTCCTAGCCAGGATGCCCCTGATGCCCATTTTAATGCTGCCGATTATATGGCTCTCCGTTCCAACCTTCTGAATCCAATCCTGCAGGTGAAGAACCCTGCTAATGGGATGCTCCTAGCCAGGATGCCCCTGATGCCCATTTTAATGCTGCCCATTACAATGCTCTTCGTTCCAACCTTCTGAATCCAATCCTGCAGGTGAAGAACCCTGCTAATGGGAAGCTCCTAGCCAGGATGCCCCTGATGCGAGCTGACGAGACGCGGGCGGCCATAGCTGCTGCTAGTGCCGTGTTCCCCATGTGGAAGGCGTTGACGGCCAAGGAGCGAGGCGCATACCTCCGGAGGTGAGTGGAAGGAAGGGAGAGGAAGCGGTGAGTGGAAGGAAGGGAGAGGAAGCGGTGAGTGGAAGGATGGGAGGGGTGCTCGGATACAAGAGGGGGATAAAAAGGAGGGAAGAAAGGGAGGTACATTATAAGAGGGAGAGATAAAGAGGGGGAGGGGGTGAACATTATAAGAGGAAGGAATGAAGAGGGGGGGGGGGGGTTAAAGGGGAAGGGATAAAGAGGGGGAGGGGGTGAACATTGTAAGAGGAAGGGATAAAGAGGGGGAGGGGTGAACATTATAAGAGGACGGAATAAAGAGGGGGAGGGGTTAACATTATGAGAGGAAGGGATAAAGATAGGGAGGGGTTGAACATTATAAGAGGAAGGGATAAAGAGGGGGAGGGGTGGACATTATAAGTGGAAGGAATAAAGAGGGGGAGGGGGTGGACATTATAAGAGGAAGGGATAAAGAGGGGGCGGGGTGGACATTATAAGAGTAAGGGATAAATAGGGGGAGGGGTTAACATTATGAGAGGAAGGGATAAAGAGGGGGAATAACCATATATATATATATATATATATATATATATATATATATATATATATATATATATATATATATATATATATATATATATATATATATATATATATATATATATATATATATATATATATATATATATATATATATATATATATATATATATATATATATATATATATATATATATCCTGTAATAACCATATATATATATATATATATATATATATATATATATATATATATATATATATATGGTTTTTTTAACTACCGGTATTTTGTTCGCTCACATGATTTCGTGTTCATATTCGAATCCTGGTGCACAAGTGGCACAACCTATTCCAGGAGCACAGCCATGACCTAATCCTGGAGCACAGCCATGATTAATTAACGGGTTTTTATTTGTATATTTAGGCTAACTTTCTCCTGGTGCACAGGTGGCACGACCTGATCCTGGAGCACAGCGATGACATTGCAACGATCATGACGATGGAGTGCGGGAAGACCCTCGCAGAGTCCAAGGGGGAGATCGTGGGAGGGTGAGACATATTCAGAGAAGAAAATCATGCTTCTTGAGAGTGTGGGAAGGCCCTCGCGGTTTGCAGGAAGACCCTCGCAGAGTCCAAGGGGGAGATCGTGGGAGGTAGAGAGATTGTGACTTGTGAGGGAAAGAGAGAAAATCACGCCCCCACCCCCCTGGGCTTGCGGGAAGACGCACACAGAGTCCAAGGGGGGGGGTCGTGGGAGGGTGAGAGATTGTGAGGGAGAAAATGAAAATATCCAGGGTTGGGGGGAACAGCGCAGCTGGGGCCGAAGCCACATCCGCACCGTTACCGTCAAAGTAACTAAAATCGTTTGCATTTTCATTAATTCAATATTGCCTGCGAGGGGGAAATCTTGGAGGTGTCCAAATTGCAAACTTATAAGCTATTTAATACACCTGGATGACAATAATCAGCATTTCACAATAATCAGCATTTCACAATAATCAGCATTTCTGTGATGTAGTGATCGTGAGATTCCCGGTATGGGCTTCCAAATTTATAAGCATTCTAATACAACCAGATAAGGAGAGTCATACATTATTGGGCTGAGGAGCTGGTTGTGGAAGAATGGGAGAGACGTGTAAGGGCAATTAATTATTTGACATGCATTTGATAAAATCATCAGATGTTTCCATTTGTGAAGCTGGGGGAGAAAAGGTGGGAGGGCAAGAGATATGTGAATCCAACTTACTCCTATATCTACAGATCTAGCCTCAACCCGTCCGCCCCTATCAGGTTGACCAAGTCCTACCGTTGGGGTCCAATGCCCGCACTGTTTACCGTATCGTATCACACCCTTTCACAATACCGTACCATGTTAAAATCACTGTGCTGGCCATTCTGTTACCTGTCCGCCCATTGTTGCCGTACCGTACCGTACCGTACCGTACCGTACCGTACCGTACCGTACCGTACCGTACCGTACCGTACCGTACCGTATCGTACTGTACCGCACCGTACCGTACCATACCGTACCGTACCGTACCGTACTGATTAACCGTATTTCCATACCGTACCGTATTTCCATACCGGGTTACCCCTTTGTCCCTAGCCCTTACTCAAATCGCCAGCCTTAACACCCATTGCTAGCCCTTGATTTTAAACCATATACCTATCCCAACACCCCAACCTTTTCCCATCCACCCTAAACCCTCACCCTCACCCCCAAAACCTAAACAGACCCCTCAAAACCTAGCGCTTACCCCTACACCCTCTCTGATCTCCAAACTCTAACTAGTACCTCCGCCCCTTAACCCTCGCCCTTCCAACCCGAACTGCTCCCCAAAGTCCTCCCCCTTCCCCCTTACGCTGACAACCTCAACCCCAACCCTGCCCCCCTTCACCCTTCCTTTCGCCCTGATACCCCTTTGTTCCCCTGCAGGGCGGCATCAGTGGAATGGTTTGCCGAGGAAGGTCGAAGGATCACGGGCGATGTGCTAGAAACGGTGAGCTTGGGGTTTAGGGTCATGGGCTTAGGACAGGGGGGGTGCAGCTAATGTACGTTGAGCTTGGGGTTTCTGGTCAAGGGTTAAGGGTGTACGCTTAAGAGTGAAGAGCAATCTGTATGGTTCAGATTGAAGGATTTAGGACAATGAGTTTCAGGTAGAGGGTTTGCGGTTAAGGTTGCTTTATATTACAGGATCTACAGGATCTACAGGATCTACAGGATCTACAGGCTACAGGATCGGCTTTAATGTCACTTTGGCCCCGGCTGCGCTGATCCTCAACTAGCTTTCTTTAGGGTGAAGGTTTTGGAAAAAGGGTTCAGGGTTCAGTGTGTCCTGGTACGCTCTTAGCTTAGCGGTGTCGTCCATAGGTGGGGCATGATCGCTGCATTGGAGGATGAAGCAGCCTGTAAGCGGGGTGGCCGCCCGGCGGCGCCTAAAACAGTGTCAGTGTGCACATTGTACTGGACAAAACAGTGTTTTCTGCAGGTGGTGCGTGGCTGCTGCAATTTGGTGGTCAGTAGCCAGTGGGTGTGGTGGCCGCCTAGCAGCCCGTAGTGTGATTTGGTGCGTTCTTATATGAAATTGTGTTGTGTTGGGTTTAGGGTTAAGTGTGGCGGGATGTTGGCAGATCCTTAAATTGTGTGAGGGTGCACATTTCGTTAAACTTGAATAATAAGTATGTGGTACATTATTATAAAAGTATATTAAAAAGTTATTTAAAGTTAATACCTCGTTAACCCCCCCCCCCCCAAAACGCTGTTTTAAAAAACATTTAGTGTATACAATTGTGTTTGTTGTTGCAGGTGGGGCGTGACCGCCGCATGTTGGTGATCAAGCAGCCAGTGGGCGTGGTGGCGGCGATTACTCCGTGGAACTTCCCGATGAGTATGATCACGCGCAAGGTTTCACCGGCGCTGGCAGCAGGCTGTACGGTGAGATGCATGAATGAATGACGATGTGATAATTAAAAAACAAACAAATCAATGGTAGCTTCCCTACTTCTACAGCCAAACGGGTGGCTTCCTTAATCCAAGCCTCTGGGCGGATCGTTTGCTTATTTATTTATAACAAAACGACTCATGCGCCCAGTGATCATCTGCCAGGTGGCGCTGGGGCTAGCGTGGTGACTGATCCGAGCAAGGCTGTTGAAACAAACGTGTACACACTCAGGTTCACGTAGCCAATCACAGGGCGCCAGCGTGACACCACTTTGTACCTATGCTTGTGCCTCTGCTAAAACTTTAATGAACTCTGTTTCACTTTGCTAAACCCTAAATATTGTTAACCCTGTGTCACCTTGCTAAACCCTTGATCATGTTTTAACCCATGTTTCACGTTGCTAAACCCTAGAACCTCCTAAACCCTGTTGCGACTTCCTAAAAACGTAGATCCTGTTAAACCCTAGATCCTGCTAAACCCTGTTGTACCTTGCTAAACCCTAGATCCTGCTAAACCCTGTTGCACCTTGCTAAACCCTAGATCCTGCTAAACCCTGTTGCACCTTGCTAAACCCTAGATCCTGCTAAACCCTGTTGCACCTTGCTAAACCCTAGATCCTGCTAAACCCTGTTGCACCTTGCTAAACCCTAGATCCTGCTAAACCCTGTTGCACCTTTCTAAACCCTAGATCCTGTTAAACCCTGTTTAACCCTGATTAATCCGCAAGCTGTCCTGAAACCTGCTAACACTGATCCCTGCGAAACCCCCCAGACTGTTTTGAACCCTCAATCATACTAATCCCTCAACCTGTTTTGAACCCTCAATCATACTCAACCCACAGGTCGTCCTGAAGCCTGCTGAGCTAACCCCGCTAACGGCTGTTGCGCTGGCTGAGCTGGCTGACCGGGCGGGCATCCCTGACGGAGTGCTCAACATGGTCATGGGTGACGCGCCCGCTATCGGTGAGAGGGCGGGGTGCAGGGAGGGAAGGGGAAAGGGCATAAGGGGCGATCTGCCTGCTATCGGTGAGAGGGCGGGGTGCGGGGAGGGAAGGGGAAAGGGCATGAGGGGCGAACTGCCTGCTATCGGTGAGAGGGCGGGGTGCAGGGAGGGAAGGGGAAAGGGCATGAGGGCCTACCTGCCTGCTATCGGTAAGAGGGTGGGGTGCGGGGAGGGAAGGGGACAGGGCATAAGGGGCGACCTGCCTGCTATCGGTGAGAGGGCGGGGTGCGAGGAGGGAAGGGGAAAGGGCATGAGGGGCGACTTGCCTGCTATCGGTGAGAGGGCGGGGTGCGGGAGGGAAGGGGAAAGGGCATGAGGGGCTACCTGCCTGCTATCGGTGAGGGGGGTGGGTGCGGGGAGGGAAGGGGAAAGGGCATGAGGGGCGACCTGCCTGCTATCGGTGAGAGGGCGGGGTGCGGGGAGGGAAGGGGAAAGGGCATGAGGGGCGACCTGCCTGCTATCGGTGAGGGGGCGGGGTGCGGGGAGGAAAGGGGACAGGGCATGAGGGGCGACCTGCCTGCTATCGGTGAGAGGGCGGGATGCGGGGAGGGAAGGGGAAAGGGCATGAGGGGCGATCTGCCTGCTATTGGTGAGAGGGTGGGGTGCGGAGAGGAAAGGGGAACGGGCATGAGGGGCGACCTGCCTGCTATCGGTGAGGGGGCGGGGTGCGGGAGGGAGGGGGAAACGGCATGAGGGGCGACCTGCCTGCTATCGATGAGGGGGCGGGGGGAGGGGGGAAAAGGGCATGTGGGGCGACCTGCATGCTATTGGTGAAGGGGGGGGGGGAGGGAGGGAGTGTGTGGTGGGGCAGGCGAGGGGGGGAGAGGTGCGGGGATGGGCATGGGGGGAGAGGGAGGACAGGGCATGAGGAGCGACCTGTCGACTATCGGTGAGAAGGCGGGTGGGGTGGGGGGGAATTGAGGGTTTAGGGTTTAGGGCGAGGGAGGAGTAGAAAGGGCATGAGGTAGGGGCGATGCACCCGCTATTGGTGCGGGGCGGTGCGGGGCGGTGGTGGGATGAGGAGGGGGGTGGAGGGGAGGGGAGTGAGGAGGAGAGATGCACTTGCTATGGGTGCGGAGTTGGGGTAGGGGTGAGGTGCGGGTGCGTGGAGGTTGGAGGGGGGTTCGGGATCCAAGGGGAGGGGTGGGAGGGGAGGGGAGACGCACCTGCTATCAGGGAGTGAGTAGGGGAGATTCATTTCTGGGTGAAGGGATTGGCAGGTTTATCCCTCCCCCCCTCCCTGGCTCCCTCCCCTTCCTAGGGAGGGAGATGATGGCCAACAAAATTGTGCACATTGTTAATTTCAGGGTCAAGGGTTGGCAGGTTACCCTTGTGCCCCCTCCCTCCCTCCCATGTCTTGGCAAAAGTAGATAATGGCCAATCACATTGTGTGCAAGATTTGCCCTCAACCCTGACCCTTGCCGACACTACTGAACCCTAACCAATTTCAAGACCCCAGTTACAGGTAGACAGACTACTCCTCCGCCGAAGTGCCCAGTTACAGGTACCTCTGACAAGGAATGGAGAGTTTCTTCTGAAAATCCAGCCCCCCCCCCTTTTTCCGTTCCCTGTGAAGACAGGGTCATAGTGACCGATGGAATTGAGTGGAAGGTTTGGCTCATATGCAACACGTCTAGCACTAACCAAATTAAACCCTCAACCATACGCACTTTAAACCATAAACTCTCAACCATAGCCACCCTTAACCCTCAATCATAACCACTCTGACCCCTCAACCATGACAACCATTCACCCTCAACTCTCAACCATAACCACCATACACCCCAAACCCTCAGCCCTCAACCATAACCATCATAAACCCTAGACCCTCAACCCTCAGCCATAACCACCCTAAACCCTAAACCCTAACCAACTCCTCTTTACTCCCCCACATGTAGCCGGGGAAATGTTGGCTAATGATATTTTGCACACTATTGGGTTAAGGGTTTGACAGGTTGACTGTGACACAGCTTAACCCCAGTATGGCTTGTAGACAGGTGCATAGCGCCCAATACAATAGTGTGAACAACTGGTTATAAACCCTTACCACGCACAATCATCACCAACTTCTCCCTATCCCCCCCCCCCCCGCGTAGGCATGGACAAAGCGGACAGTACAATTATGCGCAAGATTGGCCTTCAACCCTAATCACATTTAACCTTCAACCCTCACCCTCTCCTCCTTGCTTCCCCCTCCTGCGTAGGTGGGGAGATGGTGGCCAATGAAATTGTGCGCAAGATCGGGTTCACGGGCAGCACAGCAGTGGGGAAGATGCTCATGGCCGGAGCAGCGGCTACTGTCAAGGTATGTCATGACCATGACCATGTACTACATGTGATTTTTTTGTTACACTTGATGGCCTGGATCTCAATGATGGTTCGCTCAGCTTTAATGATCGCTATCAATTTATGGCTATTGCACGGACGTGGCTGCGGCCCCAATTGTTTCCTTAACCTCCACGCCCCAGTAGTAGACGCAGACCTGGAGCTGGGGGCAAAAGCCAAAGACCCCAATCCTACTTCCTGTTCCCTTACGCCCCTATACAGCGTGTGAGCCTGGAGCTGGGCGGCAACGCGCCGCTGATTGTGTTTGAGGACGCAGACCTGGAGCTGGCAGCCAAGGGCGCGGTCACCTCCGCCCTACGCAACGCTGGGCAGGTGTGTCAGGCTCACCTCCGGGCAGAGTTCGGGTGTATGAGCATACAGGGTAAGGTTTTAAGAGTGGACGGGGTAATAGGGTTTAGGAGCGGGCGAGGTTAGGGTTCAGGAGCGGGTGGGGTTAGAGTTAAGGAGCGGGCGGGGGTAAGGGTTGGCGGGCACGTGGTTACGGTGCGGGCGGCCAAGGGCACGGTCACGTACGCATTGCGCAATGCTGGGCAGGGATGTATGTGTTAGGGTTTTGGATCTGGCAGGGTTAGGGTTTGGGAGCAGGTGGGCTGGGGTATAGGAGCGGTTTGCCAATTGTGCACGCACCCCATGTTGCGCAGTGCTGGGCCGCTGTGTACAGCTTACGAGCGGGCTGGTGGGTCAGGGTTTAGGAGCGGTCGATGTTAGAGTTAAGAAACGTCCGAGGTTTGGGTTGAAGGGTTAAGGATGACAAGGGTATCCCCTCACCCTCCCCCCTCCCTCACCCCCCCCCCCTCCCTCACCCCTCCCCCTCCCCCCTCCCCCCTCCCTCCCCCCCCCCCCCCCCCCCCCCCACCCTCCCCCCTCCCTCTGCCCCTCTCCCCCCTCCCCCTCTCTCACCCTTCCCCCTTCCCTCTGCCCCTCTCCCCGCACAGACTTGCATTTGTGCCAACCGCGTGTTCGTGCACTCTTCCATCTACGACAAATTCGCAGGTGAGCTGCCTATTCTTTCCTCGCAGCCTCAGGTACCCTCCCCACACGTCATCCACCATTCCCACTCGTATTTCCACACAGTCCGCCTAACTAGCCATACCTCCAACACACCTGTCCACACCTTCCTCCTACGTATCCTCATTTTTCGACCGTATCTTGCAACATCTTCACACATGATCCACACCTTCCGCTTTTCTCCCCACACATTGTCTACACTTATATTGCACCCATTATACACTCCTTCCACCCTTCTTCACACACTGTGCCCATACCGTCCACCTATTTATTAGCATCTTCTCCACACTTTCTCCACACATGATTTACATACATGGTCCCACACTTATACATGTTCCCACACCTATACATCTTGCCACACCTCACACACATATTCCTACACTTCCCACGCGTCTCCCCACACCCTCCACATCCCACCATCCCTTATGCACCAACAGCTCTGGTCTCGGAGCGCGTGAGCAAATTGAAGGTTGGCGACGGGCTGGAGGCAGGAGTCACGATGGGGCCACTGATTTCAAAGTGAGGCAGTGACTTCAGGGATTACGATAATCGGCCATGAACCCTGTACAAGGGATGTAGCTACGTGGGTTCTCTAATTACTTTCGGATAGTCGGGGTTTAGACGCTAGAGGCCTTGGGATTGAGAGCCTGGGTTCGAATCCTGCTGGAATCAACCAAGCGATTCAAAAAACTCGTGGCATTAAATGCCGTAGCTGGTCATGAGGGTTATCGCAAAAGATTACCGAGGTGCTGTTGAGTGATTGATCCTCAGTTGCAAGGACAGGGGGCAGGGTGTGCGTATCCCGTACGGGCAGGTCTAATCGCCTCTACCAATGGACCCGTTAATCATCACGAAGGATTGGAAACCACACGTACTTCTTACTTGTTACTCTTTAGGGTTAATAATCGATGCAGGCCCTTAACTGGGAATGGAGGTGGGGTGTGCAACGGGTTCACACGTTCAAAGCAGTCCGTGAATTGAGGGACACGAGATGTGAATAATTCTCGTCAGCGATGGATCGGGGAAGGCCCTCTTAATGTACAGTGCCTAGATTGTGTTGAATATTGGATTGTTTTTATTCTTGCAGGCCTGGCTTGGACAAGGTGGCGGCACACGTAGCAGATGCTGTGAGCAAGGGAGCACAGGTATGAACTGGTACATATGGGTATGAATGGGTATGGGCAAGGTGGCAGCACATGTGGCGGATGCTGTGGGCAAGGGAGCACAGGTATGAACTGATGCAGATGGACGAGTGTGGACGGGTGGAGAAGGGTATGGACAGGTATGGACAGGGTGGCAGTCCATGTAAGCTATACGCCCTAAACCCTCAGCAATTTGTTATCAACCACCCCTGATGCATTGAATGGCGGCAAGGGCTGAGGGCTCAGCCCTTAACCCTGCAGTTTTCTTGGGCTTAGGGTTTCTGCCCCAAACCCTCAGAACGAAGGAAAGCTGCGCCCCGTGGCAAGGGTGAGAGTTAACGAAATAGTACACCCTGGGCAAAAACCATATTTGCGCCGTCACCTTACCCCATGAGTCCCTACCAGCTCTTAACTCTCGGCCCCTTTTTTGATGTGCCTCTGGCCAGTTTGAATGGCGGCAAGGGTTGAATCAAGGGTTTGGGCTCTTAACCCTCAGCCCTGAACCCTCAGCCCTGAACCCTCAGCCCTAAACCCTCAGCCCTAAACCCTCAACTTCCAGCCCCAAACCTTTCAGTGTGCCCTTGTCAGGTTTTGAATGGTGGCAAGCCCCCTGTCCTGGCCGCTCCTTGTGACCAAGGGACCTTCTTTGAGCCCACGGTGCTGGTCGGAGCAACCATTGACATGCGGTGTTTCAGTGAGGAGACCTTTGGGCCGTTGCTGCCCTTGTTCAAGTGAGTGGGGGGAGGTGGGGACTTAGGGGAGGTGGGGGGAGGTGGGAGCAACGATTGACATGCAGTCGTTCAGTGAGGATACCTTCAGGTCGTTGCTGCCTTTGTGCAAGCGAGTGGGGTAGGGGGGGAGGGGGGAAGGGAGACGGGGGAGAAACGATTGCCGATTGCCATGTGGACTTTTGATTGAGGAGGCCATAAGGCTGTTGCAGGGAGCGGGAGGTGGGGGTCTAGGGAGGAGGGAGGGATCATTTGCGAATTGGTACTTACAGGTTTAGGTTTTCTGGTGAGGGGACCTTTGGGCCACTGTTCCCAGTTCATGTGAAGGGGGGGAGGGGGGAGGGGGAGCTCACCGCATCGGGGAGCAACCCGGAATCCTTGACCCTAAGCAGGGATCCACCTCAGACCCCTGACCCCTAAAACCTCAACCCCGATCCCTAAACCCTACACCTTGACTTGAAACACGAAACCCTATGTCCTTTCTGATTAGACGACTAAGCCGAGGCGGTCATGATGGCCAACGGGGTCCGAGTATGGGTTTAAACCTTGGACCTCAATCTTACAGATTCCAAGCAGGGGCAGAGGTGTTAATGATGGCCAACCACGCAAAAGTATCTAAAACCTTGACCCTATCCTCGCACATTTGACACTGAGGCGGAGGTGGTCATGATGGCAAATCGCACAAAGCACCCAAACCCTAAATCCTCATACTCGCACATAAACGTTAATACCTGGATCCGTGCAGATTTGACACTGAGGCGGAGGTGGTCATGATGGCCAACCGTACTGAGTATGGGCTTGCCGCCTACTTCTACACCAAGGACCTCGCCAGGGCCTGGAGAGTGGCTGAAGATCTGGAATACGGTGGGTTCAGGGTTTAGGGCTGGAGATCTGGAATACGGTGGGTGCAGGGTTTAGGGCTGAAGATCTAGAATTCGGTGGGTGCAGGGTTTAGGGCTGAAGATCTGGAATACGGTGGGTGCAGGGTTAAGGGCTGAAGATCTGGTATACGGTGGGTCCAGGGTTTAGGGCTGAAGATCTGGAATACGGTGGGTGCAGGGTTTAGGGCTGAAGATCTGGAATACGGTGGGTTCAGGGTTTAGGGCTGAAGATCTGGAATACGGTGGGTCCAGGGTTAAGGGATGAAGATCTGGAATACGGTGGGTGCAGGGTTCAGGGCTGGAGATCTGGAATACGATGGTTGCAGGGTTTAGGGCTGAAGATCTGGAATACGGTGGGTGCAGGGTTTAGGGATGAAGATCTGGAATACGGTGGGTCCAGGGTTTAGGGATGAAGATCTGGAATACGGTGGGTGCAGGGTTTAGGGCTGAAGATCTGGAATACGGTGGGTTCAGGGTTTAGGGCTGAAGATCTGGAATACGGTGGGTGCAGGGTTTAGGGCTGAAGATCTAGAATACGGTGGGTCCAGGGTTTAGGGCTGAAGATCTGGAATACGGTGGGTCCAGGGTTTAGGGATGAAGATCTGGAATACGGTGGGTGCAGGGTTTAGGGCTGAAGATCTGGAATACGGTGGGTGCAGGGTTTAGGGCTGAAGATCTGGAATACGGTGGGTGCAGGGTTTAGGGCTGAAGATCTGGAATACGGTGGGTGCAGGGTTTAGGGCTGAAGATCTGGAATACGGTGGGTCCAGGGTTTAGGGCTGAAGATCTAGAATACGGTGGGTGCAGGGTTTAGGGCTGAAGATCTGGAATACGGTGGGTGCAGGGTTTAGGGCTGTAAATCTGGAATACGGTGGGTGCAGGGTTTAGGGCTGTAGGGATGGAATACAGTGGGTGCAGGGTTTAGGGCTGACTTATAAGGGGTCCCCAAGGTTTAAAGGTTACGGGTTGAGGGTTCAGGGGTGCCGCCTAATTGACACTGAGGGTTAAGGGTGTAAGCTTCAATTACACCAAGGGTCGAGAGTTGATGCCTATATTTTTCACTGAGGGTGCCAATTTTTGAACCACACCCCAAGGCCCTTCATTTGAATTTGAATTTGCAAACTTTGTATTTAAGAAACTCTCCAAAACAAAATATTTGAAATGCACCCCAACCCCGTAACCCTGTAATTGAATTTCACCTTACTTTGATAAGCATTCATGACGGAGGTCGCGATGCCCAGTTAGACGGATGTTTTCAAAATGCACCTCAAACCCTTTTTGAGCTGTCCTGAACCCTTGGTTTGAACCACAAGCCAACCAAGTTAATTTGCCTTGCATGCATGATTGGCCTCAATGAGGTCGCCATGACGAGTGAGGTTGCTCCGTTTTTTTACCTGTTACGCACCCTATATTTAACCGCAACTCAACCAACTTCTTGGCCTTGAATGCATGATTGGCCTCAATGAGGTCGCCATGACGAGTGAGGTTGCTCCGTTTTTTACCTGTTACGCACCCTATATTTAACCGCAACTCAACCAACTTCTTTGCCTTGCAGGCATGATTGGCCTAAATGAGGTCGCCATGACGAGTGAGGTTGCTCCGTTTGGAGGTGTGAAACAAAGTGGTCTAGGGCGGGAGCAATCCAAGTACGGGCTGGCGGAGTTCTTGGACGTCAAGTACATATGCATGGGCTTGGGCGGGCAGTAGGCGACGCTGACAGTGTATATGCATGGGCTCGGACGTCAATTACATATGCATGGCCTTGGGCGGGTAGTAGGCGACGCTGACAATGTGTATGCATGGGCTCGGACGTCAAGTACACATGCATGGCCTTAGGCGGGCAGTAGGCGACGCTGACAGTGAATGTGACGATGGCAGCGGTCGTGAACGCCAAATTGATATGATGAATGGGCTTGAGGGGCAATAGTAGGCCCACACATGCGTCAAGCCCAAGTTTTCTGTAACTTGTAGTTGACATTTTGAAGGCTAGTCTCTCTAGGGGCAGGGGATACGGTTTGCCAGACATTTGTGTTTTTGTTGTTTGTTGGGTGAACTTGCTGTCCTTTATTTCCTTCTCCCTTGACTATCAGAACTGCCTTCTGTTTGCCAACGTGGCCAAGATTCATTTCAGCATGGCCCAAAGGTGTTACGACAAAAACATGCGCATGCGCCAAGCCACTCCCTTGGAAAGAAACGATGTGCATTTGTTTATAATTTGTGGCTGAGGATCAATCAGAGTATAACGTGCATGTGCGGTTTCTGAGGAGCTATGCGTGGGGCTCAGTTGTTACTTGGCAGCGCGGCATGGGCCGAATGCATGGGCATGTGGCCATAGGGACGTTGCCACCCGCAACACCTACATGTATTGTGGTGGATATGGATGGGCTCGTCAATCTGCAACATGCTTCTTGCCACACCTCATGATATTGCAAGCAAACGTACAACAAGCGCACGCACGATTGCGGCGACGCAAGAATATGTGAAGGCTGATAACAATGAAAGAATGCCCTCCAATCGTATGCATTCCTTTAGCTCAAGGAAAGTGAAGACATAAGAGGATATGTGGAGAAGGTTAGACATTTGAGGAGAAGGTAAGAACTGCAAGTAAAGGTCCAAACTTATGTCAATCGCATGAACCACTGGCCATGATGCGAGAGCCCCTGGCTGTCTGGCCGCCATCCAACATGAAATAAGTATAGGCTAGAGGAGAAAGGAACATGCGGGAAAGGAGAAGGAACAAATACCATCCCCCAAAGCGCAGACGTCCGACGAAATCCTAGCCTATGTGAAGGATGTGGTGGGATTGACCGAGGCCTGTACATGGGGGGGGCTTCTATTCCTCTCCATTGTGGGGGCTTTTTTGTTTCATAGCTTCTCTTTGATTCCCCTCCTTCCATTTCCTCATATTTTAGTTTCCAAACTAGACTTTACTTAGACGCCAACACAGTTGAGCTTGTGTTTAAGCAAGGTTGATGAGTGAGACGGTGTTGCTTTACTTTCCACATGAATGGATCCCCTTTATGGAAATCGAAGCCCCGCAATGTGTACTCTCGGGTGATGGTTGACGATCTTCACCTATAGTCATGGACGCTGGGGGTTTATAATGATGTGTTTGACCGATACAAGCCAGCAGAGCGGGATAGCGGTGTGACCTTGTTCGCTCGTGCAGAATTAAAGGAGGAGAGCATTGGGAGCATGGCCTACTATGGCCGCACACGCACACGCATCAATCACTTCGTGTCTGTAGATTATGCGGGGGATACCACCTATGTTGGAAAAGTCCAGCATTATCTGAAGGTGCCTCACATATATCCGCTTGTTGAGCCCCTGCGCCTGGCCATGTGCACGTTCTTCACCACAGTGGATGCTTAAGGTGTAGTGGTGTACCCCTTGCCCATGCAGTTCCAGCTGGAGCGAGGTCGGGCCAGGGGCAAGGCCAGGGCCAGGGGCAGGGGCAGGGGCAGGGCCAGGGATGTAGCCCCAGACCCAGGCCAGGGCCATGGCAGGGGGCCGGGCAGGGGCAGGATAATACCGCTAGCAGCGCCAGCAGTCCCGGAGCGTCATGTATTCAGTGTACAAATGAGCCTGGTCGACTCAGAGTACTACTACGCTGTCAGCACGGACACGATTGGTCACAAGCTGGTGGTGGCCTTTGTTGGGGGCAAGGAGTCAAGCAACCACCTATATTGCATGACATATGACCAGATCACATCACGCTAGCTAGCTAGCAGCTCTGCATCCAAGTTGTGCCTTGATTTGGTAAGGCCATAGAGTGGTAGTGTAGCATTTATAGTGTGCATCTGAGATCGCCTCACACTTTTCGGAGTATAGGCAAAACAAATAGTAATATAGCATGGGAAGACAAGGAAATGTTTATAGCATGTACAAACATATCTAATTGGGTGTTGGACATTATTTGTAATATCTGGACACTATTTGGACACTCGGATACGAATTGGACACTGACTAGCCCAAACTGCAGTATCCAGACACATTTCGGACAACCCGCCCTGGACAGCCCTGGACAGCCCTGGACAGCCCTGGACAGCCTTGGGACAATGTCTGGACATTTCTGGTTTCCCTGAGTGTTAAGCTCCGGGCTGCCATGACTACCCCCCCCTTCTTCCCCAGGGCCTGCTCCGGGCTGCCATGACTCCCCCTCCCCCCCTCTTCCCAGGGCCTAGCCCCGGGCTGCCATGAGCCGCAAGCGCCACTCGCCCCCCCCACTTGAGTCATCCGCGAATGGTGGCGCAACAGCCAGCAGCGGAACAGTGAGATCTGCTAGGATGGATCACCACTCAAATCGATGGTGGGTGCAAGCTGTTTATTTTATATCATTTCAGCTGCCCTTCATCTACCCTTCAGCTGCCCTTCAGCTACCCGTCAGTTAACATTCAACTACTAGCGAACCTGTGACTAGGGAGGGCTGATGCAGCATGTCCTTCTGCTACCACCCGTATGCTGGTGAGGGTTTGGTCTCCACCTACCCCCAAGATTGCTCCCAGGACTGGTCCCCTTACTTGTGGTAGCGGACCTGCTTTAACTTGCGGATGGGCCCATGGCAGACGTCATACCTCTGCACATGCAGCCATGCAAGTATGGACCAGAAGCAGGTGTGAATTAATAGACAACTTCTATATGTGAATCAAGAAATCGGGCGCATGAATGAATCAACAGAACAGGACGAAACTGTGATTTAAGAAACCAGGAAATGTGTGAAACGATTTGAGCAATTGAGTACCCAGATATCCTCGTACTCACCGAGACAAACATGCTCCCCAAGCGGAAAAAGGCCAGATGGTTGCAAGAAGCCCTACAGGGGTATCAATACTGGGCGTGTACACACAGCGAACATGGCAGAGGCTTGCGAGGGGTCATCATTGCCATCAAGGAACACATTGCAGTTTTGGGCAAGGCCACCCGAACAGAAGGCGACAATTGCAATGGAAGAATTCTGAACGTTGCCATCAACCTGCCCCACTCCAGGCCCATCAACATCACAGGGGTCTATGCGCCGGCAGGTTGCTCACCAGAGGAGGAGACAGAGAGACTAAAAATGTACAGCATACTCACGGAAAGCATGCAAGAAACACACAACTGCAACCCTTCCTGCCATATTATGCTCGGCGACTGGAATGCAACGCTGCTTCAAGGTGACAGGAGCAGCGGACACACCTACCACAAGGATGAGACACACAGGAAATTTGTTGAAGCAGTTGAACTTTCACCCCTAGAAATGAACCTTAGCCCTCGAGGCCACACCTACACCCACTTAAACGGTACAAGTGAGTCCCAGACGACCAGCAGAATTGACGATATTCTCACAAACCTGGATATGAGCATCATCAAAAGTAAGACCAACGTCCTCCAAATAGGAACCCAATCAGATCACACACCCCTGCTAGGCATCATTGAACTGAGAAACACAGGGATTTTCATCCCCACTAAAAAAAAACAGCCCACACGGCCCTCCACCCGGGTCTTGGTCCGCCCTATCAGCCTCACCGACAAGACAGCCTTCGCCAACAAAATCTCCACCTTCTCAGAGGGTATCGCCGGCGAGACTCGAGACCTGCACCAGAAAATGCAGCTGGTAATTAAAGAAGATATTCAGCCGTACTTCAACAGGATTGAGTCCGAAGACGGGAAGACAAGCAACCGCCTACCCATTATTCAGGGACTAAATGCGGCGGTAAAAGTGAATGAGCTGAGTGAACAACTGTTGAGTGCTCTACAAAAGACACAAGCGATCGCCTTACAGACATGCGAGTGCAAAAACACGAACCCCTCTGGGACTCACCTCCGCCCACGGGTTCTGTCCCGAAAAAGAGTTATGTTATGCAAGCACTTTCATGCCTGTCATGAGATTAGAAATGAAGTCCGCAATACTGCTATCGACACAACTACAGGAATGCAAGAGATTATAGCAAACCAGACTAACCTTCCTAGCGGTATGGAGAAGAGACTTCACGAAGCTGCAACCTTGGAGACAAACATGGGCATGAATAGTGGGCAGATCCTCTCACAAGTCATCAGAGGCATTAGGGCCGAGATCCAGACCATGGACAAGGGACAGGACAAGCAAAATCTCTACCAAGCAATCAAAGCTACCAGAGATCTCATTAACAAAAAACCAAAAATGGCAAACAGGAACATCTTCAAGAAACCAGCCTCCGGAACCAACTACAAAGCCCTTGTGGACCCGGCCACAAACCACATCACTGACGACCCCAAGAAGATGATCTCGATTGTGGAGGAACATTTCACCAAATTGCTGACCCCATGTGCCCCCAAGAGCGGCAAGTACCACCCACATGAGGTCACTCGGCAGTACCCGTGGACAAAGGGCCCCGATAAATTTACCTTGGAAACACTGGCGACCCGTCTCCCAAACCGACCATGGCTGCACAGAACAATCCAGCAATCCTCAGTGTTTGAAGAATGCCTGCACACCCTAAGTGATGGGAAATCACCGGGACCAGATGGGATCGTAAATGAACTCCTAAAAATGATGACACACGAGTTCAAGGAGTGCATGCACATGCTCATGATCATCATGTGGGCAACCGGTGTGACCCCAGACGAATGGAAGCAAAGTACTACACAACTGTTGGAGAAGGGGACGGACGAAACCTTGATAGATAAGAAGAGGCCTATCGGGATGCTAAATGCCCTAAACAAACTCTGGACGAGGCTTCAAACAAGGGCTATGTCCGACTACGCTGAAAAACACTTGCTTTTGAGCTCTACCCAAAAGGGGTTCAGGACAAAAGCCAGCACCATGGACCAACTACAGATGCTAGTCATGGCGCTCGAAGATGCGCGACACACCGGCCAGAATATCTATAACTTACAAGTCGACTTCTCTTCAGCGTTTAACATGATGGACCACGACATTCTCCTTATGATCATGTACGACCTAGGGTTCCCTACAGATGCGGTGGATGCAGTTAAAAACCTTTACATGGGGGCAACAACCCAGGTCCGATGGGGCACAGAGCTCACTGGCAAGATCCCCATGGGGCGGGGCAGCATACAGGGGGACACCCTTTCACCCCTCCTTTTCCTCATCTACATTGAACCACTGCTCCGGTGGGCCCAAGTCGGGGCCAGGGGCTACATGTTTGGATGCATAGATGACATTAACGCTCGCATGGAGCACTCACTCAGCAATGCAGCATTCGCAGACGACTTGTCAATGCTGACAAGTAAACTGTCGGACCTGCATGTACAAGCAGAAAAACTTGGTCTCTACTCCGACTTCGCGAAAATGAAGGTCAACACTGGGAAAACTCTAGTATCAGGTGTCCTTTATCAAACATCCGCACTGGACTGTATGGGAACAAGGATGCTCTGGTGCAAGTAAGAAGACAACTGGAAAATCAGATAATGGTCCAAGGACAATACGTGCAACACCTTCCCCCAATAGATCCCTTCAGATACCTCGGTGCAGAGCTCACGATGACACTAGACTGGAAGTTCCAGCACCAAAACTTGATAAAGAAGGCAAGGCAAAAGATTGAGGAGCTGCAAGCCTCACATGCCACTCCAAGACAAATTAAGCATATCATTGAGACAACTATTAAGCCCTCAATCTCAAACACCTTTGGGATAACCCCATGCACGGGAGCTGACCTCCAGATTCTAGACAGCATCATGGCCACGGCCGTCAAGAAGGCGTACGGACTGTGGACATGTGCTAACTCAGCTACCGTACACCAAGATGTCGCGTCCTTCGGGCTGGGGTGTGCATCCCTGGCGACAGAATACGCAAAGAAGAATACAGAACTGCTCATCACATCCCTACGCGATGAAGGGCGCATGGGCACAGTCACTCGAAGTCTCCTGGAGAAGCAGCTCAAATACATGGGCGGGTGCCCCACAGGGTTTAAAGACACCCAACAGGCTAAACATTGCATGCTGCTCAGACAACTGTCCCATATCACAGATAATGACCTGATCATCATGAAAAGCAAGGTGCAACAATTCACAGCACATACCCCGGAACTCGCCCAAGCGCTAGAACAGCTCAACCCTGCCACTGCTACCCTCCCTGCCACAGACCCCCTCAATACGTACACCCTGCTTCAACCCTTGTTTCACCTAGGAATCACTCACCTAGCAGACCTGACAGAACAGGGAGGCAAGCACTTGATGGATGGGAGAGGCCTGAGAAACAGATACGGGAGAATGTCAAAGACAAGCACATCATAGCCTTAAACAGACTCTCAGTCATGGCAAACAACGGGCCCGGTGCAGACAAAGACCTAAGAGACATGATAAGAAAAAGAAACACGACGTTGAGCCTCCCAAAGGATCAACGAGAGATACACGAGGGAAACATGTACATCACTGCTATAGCAAGAAACCCCATGCCGACAGGAACCATGTTCCAGGCTTCCCTTCACCCTGACCAGACATTGATCACCCAGTACCTGAATACCAAGGACATTGGCACTCCAACAACAACAAAAACAGAGAGACCGGGAGACCTCGCTGATATCCCAGACCCCACCCAACAACACTGAGAGGGCAGAGCAAACCTGACGGGACAGCAAGGCAGCAAGAAGAAACAACACTGGCGCAAGGACCCTACCCTCCACAGAGACAAGAAAAGACAAGGATGCTCGTCAATTACGAGCCTACGGAAAGAGATTGCGGCCCCACGCAGAAAGTGCCAGACAACAGGAACATGCCTATGTACCAGACATGACTACAAAAGGAAGGAGGCAGAGCACATTTTTGCATTTGCCAAAGCAAAATATCAGAAGGAGAAAGGGCGGCAACGGTCATACAAGAGATGTATGGGCACACCAACCAAGTAGCAGCCATCACAGGCTGGAGGATGGTCACAGAGCCAAGCAAAGGACACTACCAAAAAGGGAAAGACAGAATCAAGCAAATTCAATATCAAGTCACATGGCACCCAAGCATCATTGATGAATGGGCCATCCCATACCATGGCATGGCAGGGTACACACCAGAGAAGATAGAGGCTTGTTGCCGGAAGACTCTAGGACTTGGTCAAGACCTGCATGCCCACGATTGGGCAGGTGTTGCAGCATGCGAAGGTTGTTGGAACCCACACAGCCAGCAGTACGATGACGCATCGGGATGTTATGATGACATCATCACATGCGACGTATGCTACAAGTACTATCATGTCCAATGCCTAGGCCAACCAGTGGACTGGAGGCCCACCCAAGACAAATGGACATGCCCGGCATGCACACATGCAACTAGCACCACACAATTGGAGGGGCTGGTTAGAGTCACATGGAAGCCTAGCTGGGAACCTGAAGAGATGCTCCTTACCGAAGAAGACACGGCCGCCCTCCTACGACAATGGGTGTCTGAAAACCACGACCAGCCACCAGCGAGGACCTCCGAAGGCACCATGCTAGATAGGCACTTGTCTAACATGGCCCAACAAGGGTTTCGCTAAAATCACAGCAGTTGAGATACCACCCTGGGAGACAATATCCGGGAAATGATAACCTTCGATATGGAGCCAATTAACCCGCAACTGGACATCGATGCACCAACGGGAGAGTGTAAAATTGAAGTGAGAGAGATTGAGACATGGAACCCTAAGAGTACCACCCAAATCATGACTACAGAGATGGCATGCGTGTACAAGGGGAACGGCCGGTGCGTCGGGACAATCGCCAAAGACAGACTCATCACCCTCAGAAGATTGTATGAACAGGCTGCAGATGAAGGCATCCATGCTAAAATGACGCCTCCCCCATCCTCCTTTGAAGAGGAAATGGTTGACCTCATCATCAGACACAAGGAGGGGACAAAGACACAGACCAAACAAATGCAGGACAATTTCAGCATCCCACCACAATTCAGAGCGTTGATAGACACGCACTTTGGCGTCTACAAGGAACGGTTCTCTAGCCCCCTCCAAGTTAGAGATCACGCCACCACCTATTGGAGTATATACCCGAGGGACCAGGCCTTCCAAGCACAAACAAATGCCTTCCAACACAGGTGGACAGGGTACTCACATGCCTTCCCAAACCGGGACGAACCATCCCTCGAGAAAGCAGTCCGATGGGCAGTATGGTCTGCAGATATGACCAGGGAACCGACAGCTACTGTCTTGTACCTGCCCAGGGGGATGAAGTCGTCAGGCAAACCCTCATACCAAAAGTGGTTGGACAAATACCCGAAATCTTGTACAAGAATAGCTAGCACCAAGAGCTCCCCTTTCCCCCTGCGGAAAGAGGAGAGTTGGACGCAAGGAGCAACCCCCCCTCCCATGCACAAATGCCACATGGACATAATCGTTGTGTGGAACAAAGAAGCCCAGTCCGAGCAAATCGGGTGGAAACAGGATCTCCTCATCAGACTGCTCCGCACAACCCTCGCACATGAAGAAAAACACCCGCAAGCCAGGGCCAACCCCCTGCTAACCGCAACATGGACCCAGCCTCCTCCCCCATGTGGGGATAGGGTGGAAGAAGGTCAAGGAGAGCTGAGCCATGCCCAGCCCATGATAGGATCAAGCTCCTTCCAACGTTCTCCAAGGGACACTGACATCCCTAGAGCAACGGAGGTAGACCCAGTGGACGCATGCAATTGCCTCCAGTGGTTCCAAGAAAACAGCGCGCTGAAGCACAATTGGAGGGAGATAGCCTACACTGATGGCAGCTGTATTGAAACCAGCCTCAAAGAAGGCAGGAAAGTTCAGCTAACTGGCGCTGGCCTCCACATCCCGAGCGCCACTCCCGATCAACAGGACATCACCATTAACCCGGCTGGAGAAGGTCACACAAACACCATAAACAGAGCCGAACTGGCAGGGATTTATGGAGCCCTAGTGAAAAGACAGACCAAGATAGCTGTGGACAGCGCCACATCCTTGTACCAAATCCGTAAAGCTATCCGATCCCCCATGTCTCTCACCTACCACAAGCACAGAGACCTCCTCCAACATATCGTGGGCCAACTCCAGCTCATTGCGTCCCAAGGGAAAATAGTCGAATTCCATAAGGTGAAGGCCCATAACGGAGATATCGGAAACGAGAAAGCCGACGGTGTCGCTAAACGGGCAGCTACTCAAAAGGGAGAATGCGATCTCACGGTTCCAGTGAGCTCCGAACCCTCGCAGTACGGCTCTTTCTGGCTTTTCACAAAACCTGACGAAGAGGACCCTAACCAGGTAGAGCCGCAAGGATTAGAAGATCTGAATGGTGCCCTAAAGACACACATTCACGAGCGCCAAAAGCTTGGCCGATCCAACATCGATAGCGTATACTTCCAAGGGTGGCAACGGTTGCAATCGATTGCTAATGGGGCCCTCAGCAACAGTTTCTTTAACCACCCGGGAGTCACTCTGGCCGAGAAGAATACAGCCCTTCGATGGCGACATGGATGCCTTTGGAATAACAAGGTGGCGTTCAGGTGGGGCAAAAGTACCACCGACAAATGCCCCTTGTGTGGAGAGCATGACAGTGCAGGACATATCACAGGCGCATGCAGGCACCCCGAAATGCAAAAGATGTACATAGAGCGCCACCATGGCACAGGAAGGATTTTGCTGAGGGCTGTATCGAAAGGCAGCATGGGAGGGGACATCGTCATGGCAGACCTGGGAACGGCCGAGAAGTGTGAGAGAGCAGGAGCACCAGCCATGCTAATGAATAAAGTCCCCTCATACTTAATCCCCCACGCTGAGGCACCAGCACTTGGAGCCGTCCAAAGGAAAATAAAAATGCAGCCTGACATGTTGTTGATGCAAACGACAGGACAAAAGAAGGACGCTGTAGTCCACATTGGGGAATTCAAGTATTGTAGAGACACCGAGCATGGGGACCAATTAAAAGCTTGCTTAAACCAGCACACCGAACTTGTTCACCTACTAATCTTGAACGGGCACCAGCGAAACAACATAAAAACTATCCCAATCTTGATCGGCACATCGGGCACTATTTATAATAAGCACACAATTGAAGCCATGATGTCTCTTGGGATCTCCGCGTTCCATGCTAAGAAATGCGCCCAGAAAATGCATGTCCATTCGATAAAACTCTTGCATAGCATAGTGCAAACCAGACGTAGACTCGAATATTTTTCCGCCACGAAGCCTGTATTTGGGCCAACTAAACACACCCATAAGAGAAAACCACCGTGAGGAAGTTGCTTCTTTCCTTTTGCCTCATGGTAACGGCGCGGATGTGGCTACGGCCCCAAGCTGCGTTGTTTCCTTAACTTCCACGCCCCAATAGGGCGTAGCTTTCTTTCTTTCTAATAGAGTAATGGGGTTTAACGCTAATTTCCGTTGTTGGGACATTGCGGCTCAAGGGACCACAACGCTCAGTGCTAAACAATGAGGTCCTCTTGCTGCCCCTGCGTGGGTGGGCCTCCCACCGCCCAGCCCCTCACTGGCCCCTCCCACAGGCCTGAAAGGCCTACCCAGGGCGCTCTCTCCTAACCCTATGCAGGCCTCGATGGTGCATTGACATGTGCTATCAGAGTGGTCCCACACAAGTGACAGGGCATTGCCTGCGACTCGCGCTGTTGGGCATTGCAGGTGGCATGGCGATGCTCCGGGGTGTACGCTCTGCCCTGGCCCTGACCATACCAATCCCTGCGACCGAGGATCCACTTACCCATGTTTAATAAACTCTGGAGTCCCCTACCCGGTGATCAAAAGCGCCAGGGGGTGTGCGCCTCACCCTGACAATGGATGGCTCGATGATGGCGGAGGGGCTTCCATACCCACAAACCACATCGCGCCTATGCACTGAGTGACACACAGGTATGAAAGGGAGAAGTGTGGTTTTCAGCAGCTGGCCTGGGAGCTGTATGGAACAATGGGCCAAACAATTGAGTCCTCTGGCTTGTACTGCCTCCACGTATCACTGGCTTGTACTACCTCTACGTATCCCTGGCTTGAACTGCCTCCACGTATCTCTGGCTTGAACTGCCTCCACGTATCTCTGGCTTGTACTGCCTTCTCCTATCCCTGGCTTGTACTGCCTCCACGTATCTCTGGCTTGAACTGCCTCCACGTATCCCTGGCTTGAACTGCCTCCACGTATCTCTGGCTTGAACTGCCTCCACGTATCTCTGGCTTGTACTGCCTTCTCGTATCCCTGGCTTGAACTGCCTCCACGTATCTCTGGCTTGAACTGCCTCCACGTATCTCTGGCTTGTACTGCCTTCTCGTATCCCTGGCTTGAACTGCCTCCACGTATCCCTGGCTTGTACTGCCTCCACGTATCCCTGGCTTGAACTGCCTCCACGTATCTCTGGCTTGAACTGCCTCCACGTATCTCTGGCTTGCACTGCCTTCTCGTATCCCTGGCTTGAACTGCCTCCACGTATCTCTGGCTTGTACTGCCTTCTCGTATCCCTGGCTTGAACTGCCTCCACGTATCTCTGGCTTGTACTGCCTTCTCGTATCCCTGGCTTGAACTGCCTCCACGTATCTCTGGCTTGAACTGCCTCCACGTATCTCTGGCTTGAACTGCCTCCACGTATCTCTGGCTTGAACTGCCTTCTCGTATCCCTGGCTTGAACTGCCTCCACGTATCTCTGGCTTGAACTGCCTCCACGTATCTCTGGCTTGTACTGCCTTCTCGTATCCCTGGCTTGAACTGCCTCCACGTATCTCTGGCTTGAACTGCCTCCACGTATCTCTGGCTTGAACTGCCTCCACGTATCTCTGGCTTGAACTGCCTCCACGTATCTCTGGCTTGTACTGCCTCCACGTATCCCTGGCTTGAACTGCCTCCACGTATCCCTGGCTTGAACTGCCTCCACGTATCTCTGGCTTGAACTGCCTCCACGTATCCCTGGCTTGAACTGCCTCCACGTATCTCTGGCTTGAACTGCCTCCACGTATCCCTGGCTTGAACTGCCTCCACGTATCTCTGGCTTGAACTGCCTTCTCATATCACTGGCTTGAACTGCCTCCACGTATCTCTGGCTTGAACTGCCTCCACGTATCTCTGGCTTGTACTGCCTTCTCGTATCCCTGGCTTGAACTGCCTCCACGTATCTCTGGCTTGAACTGCCTTCTCATATCCCTGGCTTGAACTGCCTCCACGTATCTCTGGCTTGTACTGCCTCCACGTATCTCTGGCTTGAACTGCCTCCACGTATCCCTGGCATGAACTGCCTCCACGTATCTCTGGCATGAACTGCCTCCACGTATCTCTGGCTTGAACTGCCTCCACGTATCTCTGGCTTGTACTGCCTTCTCGTATCCCTGGCTTGAACTGCCTCCACGTATCCCTGGCTTGAACTGCCTTCTCGTATCCCTGGATTGAACTGCCTCCACGTATCTCTGGCTTGAACTGCCTCCACGTATCTCTGGCTTGTACTGCCTTCTCGTATCCCTGGCTTGAACTGCCTCCACGTATCTCTTGCTTGAACTGCCTCCACGTATCCCTGGCTTGAACTGCCTCCACGTATCTCTTGCTTGAACTGCCTCCACGTATCTCTGGCTTGAACTGCCTCCACGTATCCCTGGCTTGAACTGCCTCCACGTATCTCTGGCTTGAACTGCCTCCACGTATCCCTGGCTTGAACTGCCTCCACGTATCCCTGGCTTGAACTGCCTCCACGTATCCCTGGCTTGTACTGCCTTCTCGTATCTCTGGCTTGTACTGCCTCCACGTATCTCTGGCTTGAACTGCCTCCACGTATCCCTGGCTTGAACTGCCTCCACGTATCTCTGGATTGAACAGCCTCCACGTATCCCTGGCTTGAACTGCCTCCACGTATCCCTGGCTTGAACTGCCTCCACGTATCTCTGGCTTGAACTGCCTCCACGTATCCCTGGCTTGAACTGCCTCCACGTATCTCTGGCTTGTACTGCCTCCACGTATCCCTGGCTTGAACTGCCTCCACGTATCCCTGGCTTGAACTGCCTCCACGTATCTCTGGCTTGAACTGCCTCCACGTATCTCTGGCTTGTACTGCCTTCTCGTATCCCTGGCTTGAACTGCCTCCACGTATCTCTGGCTTGAACTGCCTCCACGTATCTCTGGCTTGAACTGCCTTCTCGTAACCCTGGCTTGAACTGCCTCCACGTATCTCTGGCTTGAACTGCCTCCACGTATCTCTGGCTTGTACTGCCTTCTCGTATCCCTGGCTTGAACTGCCTCCACGTATCTCTGGCTTGAACTGCCTTCTCGTATCTCTTGCTTGAACTGCCTCCACGTATCTCTGGCTTGAACTGCCTTCTCGTATCTCTTGCTTGAACTGCCTCCACGTATCTCTGGCTTGTACTGCCTTCTCGTATCCCTGGCTTGAACTGCCTCCACGTATCTCTGGCTTGTACTGCCTTCTCGTATCTCTTGCTTGAACTGCCTCCACGTATCTCTGGCTTGAACTGCCTCCACGTATCTCTGGCTTTTACTGCCTTCTCGTATCCCTGGCTTGAACTGCCTCCGCGTATCCCTGGCTTGAACTGCCTCCACGTATCTCTGGCTTGTACTGCCTTCTCGTATCCCTGGCTTGTACTGCCTCCACGTATCCCTGGCTTGAACTGCCTCCACGTATCTCTGGCTTGTACTGCCTTCTCGTATCCCTGGCTTGAACTGCCTCCACGTATCTCTGGCTTGAACTGCCTCCACGTATCTCTGGCTTGAACTGCCTCCACGTATCTCTGGCTTGTACTGCCTTCTCGTATCCCTGGCTTGAACTGCCTCCACGTATCTCTGGCTTGAACTGCCTCCACGTATCTCTGGCTTGTACTGCCTTCTCGTATCCCTGGCTTGAACTGCCTCCACGTATCTCTGGCTTGAACTGCCTCCACGTATCTCTGGCTTGAACTGCCTTCTCATATCCCTGGCTTGAACTGCCTCCACGTATCTCTGGCTTGAACTGCCTCCACGTATCTCTGGCTTGTACTGCCTTCTCGTATCCCTGGCTTGAACTGCCTCCACGTATCTCTTGCTTGAACTGCCTCCACGTATCTCTGGCTTGAACTGCCTCCACGTATCTCTGGCTTGTACTGCCTTCTCGTATCCCTGGCTTGAACTGCCTCCACGTATCTCTGGCTTGAACTGCCTCCACGTATCTCTGGCTTGTACTGCCTTCTCGTATCCCTGGCTTGAACTGCCTCCACGTATCTCTGGCTTGTACTGCCTTCTCGTATCCCTGGCTTGAACTGCCTCCACGTATCTCTGGCTTGTACTGCCTCCACGTATCCCTGGCTTGAACTGCCTCCACGTATCTCTGGCTTGTACTGCCTTCTCGTATCCCTGGCTTGTACTGCCTCCACGTATCCCTGGCTTGAACTACCTCCACGTATCCCTGGCTTGAACTGCCTCTACGTATCCCTGGCTTGAACTGCCTCCACGTATCCCTGGCTTGTACTGCCTCCACGTATCTCTGGCTTGTACTGCCTTCTCGTATCCCTGGCTTGAACTGCCTCCACGTATCACTGGCTTGTACTACCTCTACGTATCCCTGGCTTGAACTGCCTCCACGTATCTCTGGCTTGTACTGCCTCCATGTATCTCTGGCTTGTACTGCCTTCTCGTATCCCTGGCTTGAACTGCCTCCACGTATCTCTGGCTTGTACTGCCTTCTCGTATCCCTGGCTTGAACTGCCTCCACGTACCTCTGGCTTGAACTGCCTCCACGTATCTCTGGCTTGAACTGCCTCCACGTATCCCTGGCTTGAACTGCTTTCTCGTATCCCTGGCTTGAACTGCCTTCTCGTATCCCTGGCTTGTACTGCCTCCACGTATCTCTGGCTTGTACTGCCTTCTCGTATCCCTGGCTTGTACTGCCTTCTCGTATCCCTGGCTTGAACTGCCTCCACGTATCTCTGGCTTGTACTGCCTCCACGTATCTCTGGCTTGAACTGCCTCCACGTATCACTGGCTTGAACTGCCTCCACGTATCTCTGGCTTGTACTGCCTTCTCGTATCCCTGGCTTGTACTGCCTTCTCGTATCTCTGGCTTGAACTGCCTCCACGTATCTCTGGCTTGAACTGCCTCCACGTATCTCTGGCTTGAACTGCCTTCTCGTATCTCTGGCTTGAACTGCCTCCACGTATCCCTGGCTTGAACTGCCTCCACGTATCTCTGGCTTGAACTGCCTTCTCGTATCTCTGGCTTGAACTGCCTCCACGTATCTCTGGCTTGTACTGCCTTCTCGTATCCCTGGCTTGAACTGCCTCCACGTATCTCTGGCTTGTACTGCCTCCACGTATCTCTGGCTTGATCTGCCTTCTCGTATCTCTGGCTTGAACTGCCTCCACGTATCTCTGGCTTGTACTGCCTTCTCGTATCCCTGGCTTGAACTGCATCCACGTATCTCTGGCTTGTACTGCCTCCACGTATCTCTGGCTTGTACTGCCTCCACGTATCTCTGGCTTGTACTGCCTTCTCGTATCCCTGGCTTGTACTGCCTCCACGTATCTCTGGCTTGTACTGCCTTCTCGTATCCCTGGCTTGAACTGCCTCCACGTATCTCTGGCTTGTACTGCCTTCTCGTATCCCTGGCTTGTACTGCCTCCACGTATCTCTGGCTTTTACTGCCTTCTCGTATCCCTGGCTTGAACTGCCTCCACGTATCTCTGGCTTGAACTGCCTCCACGTATCTCTGGCTTGAACTGCCTCCACGTATCCCTGGCTTGAACTGCCTCCACGTATCCCTGGCTTGAACTGCCTCCACATATCCCTGGCTTGAACTGCCTCCACGTATCTCCGGCTTGAACTGCCTCCACGTATCTCTGGCTTGTACTGCCTTCTCGTATCCTTGGCTTGAACTGCCTCCACGTATCTCTTGCTTGAACTGCCTCCACGTATCTCTGGCTTGAACTGCCTCCACGTATCTCTGGCTTGTACTGCCTCCACGTATCCCTGGCTTGAACTGCCTCCACGTATCTCTGGCTTGTACTGCCTTCTCGTATCCCTGGCTTGAACTGCCTCCACGTATCCCTGGCTTGAACTGGCTTCTCGTATCCCTGGCTTGAACTGCCTCCACGTATCTCTGGCTTGTACTGCCTTCTCGTATCCCTGGCTTGAACTGCCTCCACGTATCCCTGGCTTGAACTGCCTTCTCGTATCCCTGGCTTGAACTGCCTCCACGTATCCCTGGCTTGAACTGCCTTCTCGTATCCCTGGATTGAACTGCCTCCACGTATCTCTGGCTTGAACTGCCTCCACGTATCTCTGGCTTGAACTGCCTTCTCGTATCCCTGGATTGAACTGCCTCCACGTATCTCTGGCTTGAACTGCCTCCACGTATCTCTGGCTTGAACTGCCTCAAAGTATCTCTTGCTTGAACTGCCTCCACGTATCCCTGGCTTGAACTGCCTCCACGTATCTCTTGCTTGAACTGCCTCCACGTATATCTGGCTTGAACTGCCTCCACGTATCCCTGGCTTGAACTGCCTCCACGTATCTCTGGCTTGAACTGCCTCCACGTATCTCTGGATTGAACTGCCTTCACGTATCCCTGGCTTGAACTGCCTCCACGTATCCCTGGCTTGAACTGCCTCCACGTATCTCTGGATTGAACTGCCTCCACGTATCCCTGGCTTGAACTGCCTCCACGTATCTCTGGCTTGAACTGCCTTCTCGTATCTCTGGCTTGAACTGCCTCCACGTATCCCTGGCTTGAACTGCCTCCACGTATCTCTGGCTTGTACTGCCTCCACGTATCCCTGGCTTGAACTGCCTCCACGTATCCCTGGCTTGAACTGCCTCCACGTATCTCTGGCTTGAACTGCCTCCACGTATCTCTGGCTTGTACTGCCTTCTCGTATCCCTGGCTTGAACTGCCTCCACGTATCTCTGGCTTGAACTGCCTCCACGTATCTCTGGCTTGTACTGCCTTCTCATATCCCTGGATTGAACTGCCTCCACGTATCCCTGGCTTGAACTGCCTCCACGTATCCCTGGCTTGAACTGCCTCCACGTATCCCTGGCTTGAACTGCCTCCACGTATCCCTGGCTTGAACTGCCTCCACGTATCTCTGGCTTGTACTGCCTCCACGTATCCCTGGCTTGTACTGCCTTCTCGTATCCCTGGCTTGAACTGCCTCCACGTATCTCTGGCTTGAACTGCCTCCACGTATCTCTGGCTTGTACTGCCTTCTCGTATCCCTGGCTTGAACTGCCTCCACGTATCTCTGGCTTGAACTGCCTCCACGTATCTCTGGCTTGAACTGCCTTCTCGTATCCCTGGCTTGAACTGCCTCCACGTATCCCTGGCTTGAACTGCCTCCACGTATCTCTGGCTTGAACTGCCTCCACGTATCCCTGGCTTGAACTGCCTCCACGTATCCCTGGCTTGAACTGCCTCCACGTATCCCTGGCTTGAACTGCCTCCACGTATCTCTGGCTTGAACTGCCTCCACGTATCCCTGGCTTGAACTGCCTTCTCGTATCCCTGGCTTGAACTGCCTCCACGTATCCCTGGCTTGAACTGCCTTCTCGTATCCCTGGCTTGAACTGCCTCCACGTATCTCTGGCTTGAACTGCCTCCACGTATCTCTGGCTTGAACTGCCTTCTCGTATCCCTGGCTTGAACTGCCTCCACGTATCTCTGGCTTGAACTGCCTCCACGTATCTCTGGCTTGAACTGCCTCAAAGTATCTCTTGCTTGAACTGCCTCCACGTATCCCTGGCTTGAACTGCCTCCACGTATCTCTTGCTTGAACTGCCTCCACGTATATCTGGCTTGAACTGCCTCCACGTATCCCTGGCTTGAACTGCCTCCACGTATCTCTGGCTTGAACTGCCTCCACGTATCTCTGGATTGAACTGCCTTCACGTATCCCTGGCTTGAACTGCCTCCACGTATCCCTGGCTTGAACTGCCTCCACGTATCTCTGGATTGAACTGCCTCCACGTATCTCTGGCTTGAACTGCCTCCACGTATCTCTGGCTTGAACTGCCTTCTCGTATCTCTGGCTTGAACTGCCTCCACGTATCCCTGGCTTGAACTGCCTCCACGTATCTCTGGCTTGTACTGCCTCCACGTATCCCTGGCTTGAACTGCCTCCACGTATCCCTGGCTTGAACTGCCTCCACGTATCTCTGGCTTGAACTGCCTCCACGTATCTCTGGCTTGTACTGCCTTCTCGTATCCCTGGCTTGAACTGCCTCCACGTATCTCTGGCTTGAACTGCCTCCACGTATCTCTGGCTTGTACTGCCTTCTCATATCCCTGGATTGAACTGCCTCCACGTATCCCTGGCTTGAACTGCCTCCACGTATCCCTGGCTTGAACTGCCTCCACGTATCCCTGGCTTGAACTGCCTCCACGTATCCCTGGCTTGAACTGCCTCCACGTATCTCTGGCTTGTACTGCCTCCACGTATCCCTGGCTTGTACTGCCTTCTCGTATCCCTGGCTTGAACTGCCTCCACGTATCTCTGGCTTGAACTGCCTCCACGTATCTCTGGCTTGTACTGCCTTCTCGTATCCCTGGCTTGAACTGCCTCCACGTATCTCTGGCTTGAACTGCCTCCACGTATCTCTGGCTTGAACTGCCTTCTCGTATCCCTGGCTTGAACTGCCTCCACGTATCCCTGGCTTGAACTGCCTCCACGTATCTCTGGCTTGTACTGCCTCCACGTATCCCTGGCTTGAACTGCCTCCACGTATCCCTGGCTTGAACTGCCTCCACGTATCCCTGGCTTGAACTGCCTCCACGTATCTCTGGCTTGTACTGCCTTCTCGTATCCCTGGCTTGAACTGCCTCCACGTATCTCTGGCTTGAACTGCCTCCACGTATCTCTGGCTTGAACTGCCTTCTCGTATCCCTGGCTTGAACTGCCTCCACGTATCTCTGGCTTGAACTGCCTCCACGTATCTCTGGCTTGTACTGCCTTCTCGTATCCCTGGCTTGAACTGCCTCCACGTATCTCTTGCTTGAACTGCCTCCACGTATCTCTGGCTTTTACTGCCTTCTCGTATCCCTGGCTTGAACTGCCTCCACGTATCTCTGGCTTGAACTGCCTCCACGTATCTCTGGCTTGTACTGCCTTCTCGTATCCCTGGCTTGTACTGCCTTCTCGTATCCCTGGCTTGAACTGCCTCCACGTATCCCTGGCTTGAACTGCCTCCACGTATCCCTGGCTTGAACTGCCTTCTCGTATCCCTGGCTTGAACTGCCTCCACGTATCTCTGGCTTGAACTGCCTCCACGTATCTCTGGCTTGTACTGCCTTCTCGTATCCCTGGCTTGAACTGCCTCAAAGTATCTCTTGCTTGAACTGCCTCCACGTATCCCTGGCTTGAACTGCCTCCACGTATCTCTTGCTTGAACTGCCTCCACGTATATCTGGCTTGAACTGCCTCCACGTATCCCTGGCTTGAACTGCCTCCACGTATCTCTGGCTTGAACTGCCTCCACGTATCTCTGGATTGAACTGCCTCCACGTATCCCTGGCTTGAACTGCCTCCACGTATCCCTGGCTTGAACTGCCTCCACGTATCTCTGGCTTGTACTGCCTCCACGTATCCCTGGCTTGAACTGCCTCCACGTATCCCTGGCTTGAACTGCCTCCACGTATCCCTGGCTTGAACTGCCTCCACGTATCCCTGGCTTGAACTGCCTCCACGTATCCCTGGCTTGAACTGCCTCCACGTATCTCTGGCTTGAACTGCCTCCACGTATCTCTGGCTTGTACTGCCTTCTCGTATCCCTGGCTTGAACTGCCTCCACGTATCTCTGGCTTGAACTGCCTCCACGTATCTCTGGCTTGTACTGCCTTCTCATATCCCTGGATTGAACTGCCTCCACGTATCCCTGGCTTGAACTGCCTCCACGTATCCCTGGCTTGAACTGCCTCCACGTATCCCTGGCTTGAACTGCCTCCACGTATCCCTGGCTTGAACTGCCTCCACGTATCTCTGGCTTGTACTGCCTCCACGTATCCCTGGCTTGTACTGCCTTCTCGTATCCCTGGCTTGAACTGCCTCCACGTATCTCTGGCTTGAACTGCCTCCACGTATCTCTGGCTTGTACTGCCTTCTCGTATCTCTGGCTTGAACTGCCTCCACGTATCTCTGGCTTGAACTGCCTTCTCGTATCCCTGGCTTGAACTGCCTCCATGTATCCCTGGCTTGAACTGCCTCCACGTATCTCTGGCTTGAACTGCCTCCACGTATCTCTGGCTTGTACTGCCTCCACGTATCCCTGGCTTGAACTGCCTCCACGTATCCCTGGCTTGAACTGCCTCCACGTATCTCTGGCTTGAACTGCCTCCACGTATCTCTGGCTTGTACTGCCTTCTCGTATCCCTGGCTTGAACTGCCTCCACGTATCTCTGGCTTGAACTGCCTCCACGTATCTCTGGCTTGTACTGCCTTCTCGTATCCCTGGCTTGAACTGCCTCCACGTATCTCTGGCTTGAACTGCCTCCACGTATCTCTGGCTTGAACTGCCTTCTCGTATCCCTGGCTTGAACTGCCTCCACGTATCTCTGGCTTGAACTGCCTCCACGTATCTCTGGCTTGTACTGCCTTCTCGTATCCCTGGCTTGAACTGCCTCCACGTATCTCTTGCTTGAACTGCCTCCACGTATCTCTGGCTTGTACTGCCTTCTTGTATCCCTGGCTTGTACTGCCTTCTCGTATCCCTGGCTTGAACTGCCTCCACGTATCTCTGGCTTGAACTGCCTTCTCGTATCCCTGGCTTGAATTGCCTCCACGTATCCTTGGCTTGAACTGCCTCCACGTATCTCTGGCTTGAACTGCCTCCACGTATCTCTGGCTTGAACTGCCTCCACGTATCTCTGGCTTGTACTGCCTTCTCGTATCCCTGGCTTGAACTGCCTCCACGTATCTCTGGCTTGAACTGCCTCCACGTATCTCTGGCTTGTACTGCCTTCTCGTATCCCTGGCTTGAACTGCCTCCACGTATCTCTGGCTTGAACTGCCTCCACGTATCTCTGGCTTGTACTGCCTTCTCGTATCCCTGGCTTGATCTGCCTCCACGTATCTCTTGCTTGAACTGCCTCCACGTATCTCTGGCTTGTACTGCCTCCACGTATCTCTGGCTTTTACTGCCTTCTCGTATCCCTGGCTTGAACTGCCTCCACGTATCTCTGGCTTGAACTGCCTCCACGTATCTCTGGCTTGTACTGCCTTCTCGTATCCCTGGCTTGAACTGCCTCCACGTATCTCTGGCTTGTACTGCCTTCTCGTATCCCTGGCTTGAACTGCCTCCACGTATCTCTGGCTTGTACTGCCTTCTCGTATCCCTGGCTTGAACTGCCTCCACGTATCTCTGGCTTGTACTGCCTTCTCGTATCCCTGGCTTGTACTGCCTCCACGTATCCCTGGCTTGAACTGCCTCCACGTATCCCTGGCTTGAACTGCCTTCTCGTATCCCTGGCTTGTACTGCCTCTACGTATCCCTGGCTTGAACTGCCTCCACGTATCCCTGGCTTGAACTGCCTCCACGTATCTCTGGCTTGTACTGCCTTCTCGTATCCCTGGCTTGAACTGCCTCCACGTATCACTGGCTTGTACTACCTCTACGTATCCCTGGCTTGAACTGCCTCCACGTATCTCTGGCTTGTACTGCCTCCACGTATCTCTGGCTTGTACTGCCTTCTCGTATCCCTGGCTTGAACTGCCTCCACGTATCTCTGGCTTGTACTGCCTTCTCGTATCCCTGGCTTGAACTGCCTCCACGTATCTCTGGCTTGAACTGCCTCCACGTATCTCTGGCTTGAACTTCCTCCACGTATCTCTGGCTTGTACTGCCTTCTCGTATCCCTGGCTTGAACTGCCTCCACGTATCTCTGGCTTGAACTGCCTTCTCGTATCCCTGGCTTGAACTGCCTCCACGTATCTCTGGCTTGTTCTGCCTTCTCGTATCCCTGGCTTGTACTGCCTTCTCGTATCCCTGGCTTGTACTGCCTTCTCGTATCCCTGGCTTGAACTGCCTCCACGTATCTCTGGCTTGAACTGCCTCCACGTATCTCTGGCTTGAACTGCCTCCACGTATCACTGGCTTGAACTGCCTCCACGTATCTCTGGCTTGTACTGCCTTCTCGTATCCCTGGCTTGTACTGCCTTCTCGTATCTCTGGCTTGAACTGCCTCCACGTATCTCTGGCTTGAACTGCCTCCACGTATCTCTGGCTTGAACTGCCTTCTCGTATCTCTGGCTTGAACTGCCTCCACGTATCCCTGGCTTGAACTGCCTCCACGTATCTCTGGCTTGAACTGCCTCCACGTATCCCTGGCTTGAACTGCCTCCACGTATCTCTGGCTTGAACTGCCTTCTCGTATCCCTGGCTTGAACTGCCTCCACGTATCCCTGGCTTGAACTGCCTCCACGTATCTCTGGCTTGTACTGCCTCCACGTATCCCTGGCTTGAACTGCCTCCACGTATCCCTGGCTTGAACTGCCTCCACGTATCTCTGGCTTGTACTGCCTTCTCGTATCTCTGGCTTGTACTGCCTTCTCGTATCCCTGGCTTGTACTGCCTTCTCGTATCTCTGGCTTGAACTGCCTCCACGTATCTCTGGCTTGAACTGCCTCCACGTATCTCTGGCTTGAACTGCCTTCTCGTATCTCTGGCTTGAACTGCCTCCACGTATCTCTGGCTTGAACTGCCTCCACGTATCCCTGGCTTGAACTGCCTCCACGTATCTCTGGCTTGAACTGCCTTCTCGTATCCCTGGCTTGAACTGCCTCCACGTATCCCTGGCTTGAACTGCCTCCACGTATCTCTGGCTTGTACTGCCTCCACGTATCCCTGGCTTGAACTGCCTCCACGTATCCCTGGCTTGAACTGCCTCCACGTATCTCTGGCTTGAACTGCCTCCACGTATCTCTGGCTTGATCTGCCTTCTCGTATCCCTGGCTTGAACTGCCTCCACGTATCTCTGGCTTGAACTGCCTCCACGTATCTCTGGCTTGTACTGCCTTCTCGTATCCCTGGCTTGAACTGCCTCCACGTATCTCTGGCTTGAACTACCTCCACGTATCTCTGGCTTGAACTGCCTTCTCGTATCCCTGGCTTGAACTGCCTCCACGTATCTCTGGCTTGAACTGCCTCCACGTATCTCTGGCTTGTACTGCCTTCTTGTATCCCTGGCTTGTACTGCCTCCACGTATCTCTGGCTTGTACTGCCTTCTTGTATCCCTGGCTTGTACTGCCTCCACGTATCTCTGGCTTGTACTGCCTTCTTGTATCCCTGGCTTGTACTGCCTCCACGTATCTCTGGCTTGTACTGCCTTCTTGTATCTCTGGCTTGTACTGCCTTCTTGTATCACTGGCTTGTACTGCCTTCTCGTATCCCTGGCTTGAACTGCCTCCACGTATCTCTTGCTTGAACTGCCTCCACGTATCTCTGGCTTTTACTGCCTTCTCGTATCCCTGGCTTGAACTGCCTCCACGTATCTCTGGCTTGAACTGCCTCCACGTATCTCTGGCTTGTACTGCCTTCTCGTATCCCTGGCTTGTACTGCCTTCTCGTATCCCTGGCTTGAACTGCCTCCACGTATCTCTGGCTTGAACTGCCTTCTCGTATCCCTGGCTTGAACTGCCTCCACGTATCCTTGGCTTGAACTGCCTCCACGTATCTCTGGCTTGAACTGCCTCCACGTATCTCTGGCTTGAACTGCCTCCACGTATCTCTGGCTTGTACTGCCTTCTCGTATCCCTGGCTTGAACTGCCTCCACGTATCTCTGGCTTGAACTGCCTCCACGTATCTCTGGCTTGTACTGCCTTCTCGTATCCCTGGCCTGAACTGCCTCCACGTATCTCTGGCTTGAACTGCCTTCTCGTATCTCTGGCTTGAACTGCCTTCTCATATCCCTGGCTTGAACTGCCTCCACGTATCTCTGGCTTGAACTGCCTCCACGTATCTCTGGCTTGTACTGCCTTCTCGTATCCCTGGCTTGATCTGCCTCCACGTATCTCTTGCTTGAACTGCCTCCACGTATCTCTGGCTTGTACTGCCTCCACGTATCTCTGGCTTTTACTGCCTTCTCGTATCCCTGGCTTGAACTGCCTCCACGTATCTCTGGCTTGAACTGCCTCCACGTATCTCTGGCTTGTACTGCCTTCTCGTATCCCTGGCTTGAACTGCCTCCACGTATCTCTGGCTTGTACTGCCTTCTCGTATCCCTGGCTTGAACTGCCTCCACGTATCTCTGGCTTGTACTGCCTTCTCGTATCCCTGGCTTGAACTGCCTCCACGTATCTCTGGCTTGTACTGCCTTCTCGTATCCCTGGCTTGTACTGCCTCCACGTATCCCTGGCTTGAACTGCCTCCACGTATCTCTGGCTTGAACTGCCTTCTCGTATCCCTGGCTTGTACTGCCTTCTCGTATCCCTGGCTTGAACTGCCTCCACGTATCTCTGGCTTGAACTGCCTCCACGTATCTCTGGCTTGAACTGCCTCCACGTATCCCTGGCTTGTACTGCCTTCTCGTATCCCTGGCTTGTACTGCCTTCTCGTATCCCTGGCTTGAACTGCCTCCACGTATCCCTGGCTTGAACTGCCTCCACGTATCTCTGGCTTGAACTGCCTCCACGTATCCCTGGCTTGAACTGCCTCCACGTATCTCTGGCTTGAACTGCCTCCACGTATCTCTGGCTTGAACTGCCTCCACGTATCTCTGGCTTGAACTGCCTCCACGTATCTCTGGCTTGAACTGCCTCCACGTATCTCTGGCTTGAACTGCCTCCACGTATCTCTGGCTTGAACTGCCTCCACGTATCCCTGGCTTGAACTGCCTCCACGTATCTCTGGCTTGTACTGCCTCCACGTATCTCTGGCTTGTACTGCCTCCACGTATCTCTGGCTTGAACTGCCTCCACGTATCCCTGGCTTGAACTGCCTCCACGTATCTCTGGCTTGTACTGCCTCCACGTATCTCTGGCTTGTACTGCCTCCACGTATCTCTGGCTTGAACTGCCTCCACGTATCTCTGGCTTGTACTGCCTTCTCGTATCCCTGGCTTGAACTGCCTCCACGTATCCCTGGCTTGAACTGCCTCCACGTATCCCTGGCTTGATCTGCCTCCACGTATCCCTGGCTTGAACTGCCTCCACGTATCTCTGGCTTGTACTGCCTCCACGTATCTCTGGCTTGTACTTCCTTCTCGTATCCCTGGCTTGAACTGCCTCCACGTATCTCTGGCTTGAACTGCCTCCACGTATCTCTGGCTTGAACTGCCTCCACGTATCCCTGGCTTGAACTGCCTCCACGTATCTCTGGCTTGAACTGCCTTCTCGTATCCCTGGCTTGAACTGCCTCCACGTATCTCTGGCTTGAACTGCCTCCACGTATCCCTGGCTTGAACTGCCTCCACGTATCTCTGGCTTGAACTGCCTCCACGTATCTCTGGCTTGAACTGCCTCCACGTATCTCTGGCTTGTACTGCCTCCACGTATATCTGGCTTGAACTGCCTCCACGTATCACTGGCTTGTACTGCCTCCACGTATCCCTGGCTTGAACTGCCTTCTCGTATCTCTGGCTTGAACTGCCTCCACGTATCTCTGGCTTGTACTGCCTTCTCGTATCCCTGGCTTGAACTGCCTCCACGTATCCCTGGCTTGAACTGCCTCCACGTATCTCTGGCTTGTACTGCCTTCTTGTATCCCTGGCTTGTACTGCCTCCATGTATCTCTGGCTTGAACTGCCTCCACGTATCTCTGGCTTGAACTGCCTCCACGTATCTCTGGCTTGTACTGCCTTCTCGTATCTCTGGCTTGAACTGCCTCCACGTATCTCTGGCTTGTACTGCCTTCTCGTATCCCTGGCTTGAACTGCCTCCACGTATCCCTGGCTTGAACTGCCTCCACGTATCTCTGGCTTGTACTGCCTCCACGTATCCCTGGCTTGAACCGCCTCCACGTATCTCTGGCTTGTACTGCTTTCTCGTATCCCTGGCTTGTACTGCCTCCACGTATCTCTGGCTTGTACTGCCTTCTCGTATCCCTGGCTTGTACTGCCTCCACGTATCTCTGGCTTGTACTGCCTCTACGTATCCCTGGCTTGTACTGCCTCCACGTATCCCTGACATGTACTGCAGGGATATGTACCGTCCTCATGTTCTCCACCCTCCTTGTCTTCCCCCATAGTTTAATAGTTTCCCCTTTTTGTTTTCTTTCCTCTTTTATTTATAAAAAGAAGGACAGATGTGTCCTTCCTTTTATTTGTAATTTTCTTAATTATGCCATGTTTTATTTTTGGGTGCCATGTTTTATTTTTAGGTGCCCTTTCTTTATTTCTTCCGTATTTATTATGTATCTCCTCCATCCTTGTATTTCTTTTCCCCTAATTTTCTTCCTCGTTTTATTTCCTGGCTCCTTTTCATGCAGTCTTCCATTATTTTGCCCTCCTACTAGTCTTCCTTCCTTTATTTCGCATTCACTTATATATAGCCAGCAATCATGATTCTTCTTCTTCATGACCTTTTCGTCTTGACACTTGTATTTATTTCCTTACTGCATTCCCGGCACATTGTGTTTATTCTTTGCTTACGTGTGTTCTTTTCCCATCTTTATTTGACCCCCTTGCCCCCATTATCTTCACTTACAGTCACCCGAGCAAGTGCATCTTTGGCATTCACAATCGGCTTGCCTCACGGCGGCCTGATTGTTCATCTTCAGTTCACATTTGGCCCCAAATTGCAAAAGATAAAACGAGAACATGATATAATGGAGACGCACGTCCAACAAAAGCCCACACGCACAAAGTGTTAATAACGTTACACCTCCGGAGGACCTGCCCACCCCCGCTCCCGTAACTGCTCCCTAGCAATAGGGCACTGGAAGCACACATGCAGGGCATCCTCTATTTGCTCGCTATCCCCCCGAACACGAACACAATGATGCAAGCTTAAGCACGAATATTGATTATGAGCAATTGCCCTAATATGTTTCCTCATGCTACAACAATTGGCACCTCCATAACCCATTACATAAAAACGGCGGCAACGCCCCCTCATGATTTCACACAAATAACGGCAATAAGCTGAAAAGTAAAAAACTGTAAGGCCTAAGGCATACACAGAAGTCTATACATGAACTACACCGCACATTAAGGGGACATGGGCGTGGCAAAGCAAGTGTATTATCCAGCCGCCGCCCCCCACACCCCCCAAGTACCAGGCCTCTATATCAAGGATACACACAAAGGGATCCTTCGCCCGTGGAAGCGGGTTAAGCACCCATAAAGAGAGGCCCCATCCACGCTTCAATCGCTTAGTCCTCATGTCCTCATACACATGAAACGTGTTCACACCACGGACCAAAGTGTGGACATCTTGTCCACATAATTTGTTTGAGTAGCACATGCGCTTTGCACTTTCACACAAGCGACATTGTAAATTAAGGATCCTTCCCATCCATCAACAAACAAATCTTGCAGTCAGGAAACTTTGTAATGATTCCAAGGCAAAGTCGTAGAAATTATCAAGAAATGTCCAAGGGCAGGCATATTAAATCTATAAGAGAGGCCATTCACAACATTTTTTGCCATGAGATAAAAAACACCGCCCAAGTTTGCGATATTAAATAATTTCATAACACCCATCACCCATGCACCTTCTTAGCATCCGACAAGCGAATCCTCCGAAATCGACCCCCGGCGATGGCCGCCCGCAACATCCTTCAACCTAGCGAAGGCAATGATGCATCCAACAAGCACTGCATGTACTGCATTTGCGCCTTAGGGCCCTTCTGCCTTCGCCAACCTGAAACAACGGGCACGCTGACCACACGCCAACCGCGCGCATCAAGCATCAAGTTGCGCAACTTGGTGGCCCCCGTCAGCATGTTGGGCACATTGGACATGAAATGATGCGGGCCGTCCACCTCAATGGCAACCCGCTCCCCGCCCAGCTGAACGGCAATGTCAATGCTGAACAACCCATCATCCGTCAGAAGCTCGCTGATGGCTCTGGAGCAGCCAGGAAGCTTCCGTACCACCGCTAGCACATCAAGTTGTACTTCAGAGGTGGTGGGCTGCCTGCTTCCTCCCAGCCAGGCAGTACAACAAGTATCCCGCAACTCGCGGTACATGGCACTATCCCGCACCTCGGGTGTGAGGAAGCCCTTTGCCTCCAACATCAACATGTACTGGAATGGCTGGTTGAGCGAGGTCATAGGCATGGGGTCAGCCAAGTCCCGGCCTGCGATGATTCCTGGCAACTTACTGAGCAACAGCTCTTGTGCCCAAGGGAAGCTCATACCTGCTTGTGCGAGGCCGCCCAATATGTTGCACATGGCTTGAAGGCCACACTTGTGCGAGATTAGCAGCCGTTTTCCAATCATGAAAACCTCCGCATCTGTGCAACCCAGGGTGGCCAACGACTGGATGTTGGAGCTGATGTCCATCGGGAGCATGTTCACATCTGCCAAGATCCGCTGCACCGCTCCGGTTAAGAAACCGCTGTCATAGTGCCTCAATGCTGCCATGGCCCATAATGTGTTGGCCACTTCCTGCGCATTGAGGGTTCCCAACAACGCCTGGGTCCTGACCAACGCTGCGTCCATAAAAGCCGTGTTGTGGTGTTGGAGCATGCCCATTGCCCACATGGTGTTGGCGAGGTCCTGCGCGTTAAACATATGTAGCTTGGTCTTGGCCTCGCCTAGCATAACCTCTATGAATGCCGGGGTCGCAGCTTGCAACTTTGCTGTCGCCCACATCGTGTTGGCGAAGTTCTGCGGGTTGAAGGACCTCCGCTTCACAATTGCCTCGACCATCAACGCATTGGTGAATGCCGGGCTGGGGTTTTGCAGTGTCGCTAGCGCCCATATGGTGTTGGCAAGTTCCTGCGGGTTGAATAAGTGCAACTTGGTTGTGGCATGGAGCAGCAAGTTGTCGGTGAAGGCGGCATCCCTGTGCATGAGCAAGGCCATCGCGTACACTGTATTGGCAAGGTCCTGGGGGGTGAACAAGTGCAACTTGGCCTTGGCCTCCAGCAACAACTTCTCAATAAAGGCTGTGTCGTTGTGCTTGAGTAACGCCAACGCATACACCGTGTTGGCGAGGTCTTGCGGGTTGAACGATGGTAGGTCTGCCTCGGCTCGCAAGATAAGCGCGCACAACAAGCCCTCCTCCTTGTGCTCAAGCTTTGCGAGCGCCCATATGCAGTTGGCCACCGCCCGGCTGCCCATTGCGGACGCACACAGCCGGACCAGCTCCGTAATCTTGGCCAACGTAGCGGCCTCCTCTGAGCTGGAAACGCCCGGGGCCCGCATGAGGCTGAGGCTAACGCTCGAGTGGAGTGCGGCTGCGGCGTGGATATGGTCGAAGGCGAGCCCATGCCTCTCAACTAGCTTGTCCATCTCCTGTATGCTCCTTGCCCTCTTGATCAAGCTGGTGAGTAGTGGTGCATCGATCACGCCCTTGCCCCTGAGAGGGCCAATACCGCCAGTCCCCCCGCCAGCCCTCCTAGTGGAAGCAACATCATGCTCGCGGCCCAGGCGGCCCCCCCGTGGACCATCTCCATCACTATCCCTATACCCGCCAGCCCGGGAGAGCCTCAGTGCTCCCTTATCCTCACTCGTCCTGTCCCTCGGGTCTAAGGAGGGGGGCATGCTCGCCGCTCGGGATCTACTGCTGTTCCACGGGAGATCCGGCTGCACCATCCTGCCCCACTTTTGAGTCAAAGGGCGGCCGCTGGCACTGGTTTGGACCTCAGAACTGAGTGCTCCCTTTCCATCCTGTATATGGAGGGAAACAAGTCAGAGCATGATATAATGAGAAAGGCAGTTCTAGATACCTGCATGTGCAATCGGGATGAACGCAGTGGGCAGGGGGGGGGGGGGCATGCAACTATTTTCTCAGCAACAGATCATCGGAGACCAAGGCTGAGAGCACCAGCCTGCCTGCCACCCGCCTGATCCCCTGCCTGATCCCCCACTTTATACCCCGCCTGATCCTCCGCCTGATCCCTCGCCTGATCCCCCGCCTGATCCTTCGCCTGATCCCCCGTCTGATCCCCCGCCTGATCCCCCGCCTGATCCCCCGCCTGATCCCCCGCCTGATCCCCCACCTGATCCCCTGCCTGATCCCCCGCCTGATCCCCCGCCTGATCCCCTGCCTGATCCCCCGCCTGATCCCCCGCCTGATCCCCCACCTGATCCCCCGCCTGATCCCCCGCCTGATCCCCCGCCTGATCCCCCGCCTGATCCCCACTTGATCCCCCGTCTGATCCACCACCTGATCCCCGTCTGATCCACCACCTGATCCCCGCCTGATCCCCTGCCTGATCCCCGTCTGATCCCCCGTCTGATCCACCACCTGATCCCCGCCTGATTCCATCGCCTGACCCCTATCTGTCCCCCGCTTGTCCCCCGCCTGCACCCCGCCTGTCCCCCTCCTGTCCCTCGCCTGTCCCCGCCTGTCCCCCACCTGTCCAGCGACTGACCCCAACCTTTTCCTCGCCTGTCCCCCGCTTGTCCCACGCCTGCACCCCGCCTGTCCTCCTCCTGTCCCTCGCCTGTCCCCCGCCTGACCCTCGCCTGTCCCCCACCTGTCCACCGCCTGACCCCCACCTGATCCCCCGCCTCTCCGCCTGTTCCCCGCCTGATCCTCTGCCTGACCCCCCTGCCTGTCCCCTGCCTGATCCCCCGCCTGATCCCCTCATGACCCCCGTCTGTCCCCTGCCTGTCCCCTGTCCCCTGTCCCCTGTCCCCTGTCCCCTGTCCCCTGTCCCCTGTCCCCTGTCCCCTGTCCCCTGCTCCTGCTCCTGCCCCTGTCCATGCTCATGTCCGTGCTTACGTCTATGCCCCTGTTGTTGCCCATACCCAATGCCTTGACCCTGACCACCAATTCCCATATTCCCATACCCATGCCTGTCCCCATACCTACTCTGCCCATGTTGTGGTTGTGGTCGTTGTTGCCGCCCTCGCCACCGCTGCCCCTGCTCCTCCGGCCACTGGTGCCGGATCCTCTCTCAGGCCACTTGTGTCTGCTGTTGTTCGCAGCCGGTTCATAAGAAGGGTGGGCGCCCGCACTGGCTTGGGCATCATGACCTAGTGCTCCCCTCCCCTCCTGTATGTAAAGGGAAGCAATTCAGAGTAGGGTTCATCGTGGGAATGGTGTGCTCGTTAATTTGTTTGGATGTCACAGTCGCAGGCAAAGGAATCAGGTTTGGCACTTGTTGCCTTGCAATATAGTGGTGGAACTAATCTAGGCGGAGAGCAGCAACGTATTGGAGATTGCACATAGACCATGATGTGCTCTGGCCATGACACCAGCATGGACAATATGGATCAGGTTCATGTCTACGACTGATCACCCGAGACTACTATTGCTCCCTACATTCCCCTTATGTACTGTTCCCATTACCTATAGTTCCCCATAATCTAATGCTTATACACATTCCCACACTGTCATCTGATTTTTTTCCTAGTGATTCAGCTACGCGTCAGCAACCATCCGGCCAGAGGGCTCACATGTGGCCATACATGCTACCTCGGCCCCCGACTGCCGCCTGATCTATGCTTGGTCTTTGATTGCTTCAGGTCAGCCTCTGCCTATGGTGGCCTCCTGTCCCCCCATTTAGAGATTAGCATCCAATTTGTTAAATGAAGAGGGGACCTCAAAGATGTTTCATAATGTGGGACACAATCTGAAACAAGCTAATGCATAGCTAATGGACACGCCATGCCACCGAGCTCCATTGAGCAACAATTGTCGCATCCTTGTCCATGTCCGTGCCCATGCTCATGCCCATGCTACATCATCGCAGGCATGTGCATGAGCATGAGCGTGCGTGGGCGCGAGCCTGAGTCTGAGACCTGGGCCTGAGACTTGGGGCTTGGGCTTGGGCCTGAGCCTGGGCTTGGGCCTGGGTCTGAGCTTGGGCATGAGACTTGGGGCTTGGGCTTAGGCATGAGCCTGAGCTTGGGCCTGGGTTTGAGCTTGGGCCTGAGTTAGGGCTTGGGCCTGAGTCTGAGTCTGTTCCTGAGCTTGGTCCTGAGCTTGGGCCTGAGCTTGGGCCTGAGCCTGAGGCTGGGCATGGGCATGGACATGGGCATGGGAACGGACATGAGCTCTGGCGCAAGTCCCACCTTGGCTGTTACTGCAAGGCTTCTTAACGCCATCGACGAAGTGGCTGGATTCCATATCTCCATTGTTATAGATCGGAGCTGAAGGCACATCATGCTCCTTATGACGTTCATGGTGGTGTCGACTTTCGAGGTGGAGATGATGGGATTTAACCAATGCACGAAGGAAGAGCGTATGAAGGTAGTTCGTTCGTAGATACCCGTCGAAGTAGGACTTCTACTGCCCCCTCAGGACCTGACCCATGGCCATTCCTGCACTTCCGCACCGTTCATCCTGAAATTCACGCGTTTGTACCGCCTTCCTTTCGTCTGTCTTACGTCACAGATCGCGACGTCACGCAGCAACAAGTTTTCGTATTTCTGGAAATATCCCTGTAGGTCCTGATCGGGCCCCGATACGGAACCGATTGCAGGACGACGCTGGTTCGCGAGAGTCGAGAGGTGGAAGTACTGCATGGGCTACGAGAGGGATCGCCACCATGGCGATGGATCGGCATGGCACATGTAGAGGTTCAATTACACGAGGTACCCATACATGGAGCAGGCATCTTAGCATGCAACACCCTCCACCCTTCATTCCCACTCCCTGCATGCATGGAAACTTGAGGGCATCAAATATTTAAAACAACCCGAATGTGATTGTGGCCCTCATCGCCAGCTGAGAAAAGGCAAGCTGGAATATGAGGGGCACCCCCAAGAATTACCATCCTGACTTAAGTTGCCAAATGCAGGTTAAGTTAGGGTTTTTATGTGCACGTGACCTTGTTTAGGAGCTGGTGCGTGGCTCAGGGCGATGTGGGGGTCACCTCGCTCTGGGCTGATAGGAACCCAAGCTGGATCGGCTAATGGCAATGAGCCCTGGAATGCAATATTGCCCCCCCTGCTCATTAATGGAGCGTAGGAAGTCAGCCCCATTGTTAGATTTAGTGCACATCAGAGCACTGATGGCAGGCTGCTCAGCGTCCTGAGCGACCACGATTGGGCCAATGGATACCATATCCTGACTGGATGGCTTAAGACCAGTGGCCCAGTAAATGAAGTACCATTACCCCCCGGCGGTAAGAAGTGATGTAGCTGAACTGAAGCTGAATTGTAGATGAATCAGCCTGTAATAAACATTGGTCTGCTTTTAGAACCCGTAGTGCAGCTGACGAATGGTGGCATGACAGCAATCTTCGGAACAGTGAGATGTGCTAGGAGGGTCCGCCACTCGAATCAATGGTGGGTGCAAGCAATTTAACCTACCTCACTTCAGCTACCCTTAATCTACCCCTAAGCTAAAACTTATGTTTGTGCTACCGCCCGTATGCTGGTCAGGGTTTGGCCCCCACATGCCCCCAAGCTTGCTCCTAGGGCAGGTCCACCGGTTGACGCCGGACACGCTTGAACTTGCGGATGGGCCCATGAACGTCATGCCTCTGCACCAGCAGGCACGCAGGTATGATCCAATAATAGGTGTGACTGAAGAGAACACTTAAGTATGTGAATAAGGAGATCGGGAGCAGGCATGAATCAACAAACCATGACAACGGTGTGAAACGATTTGAGTAATAGAGTAACGGGGAGGACGCTATGTTCAGCTGTTGGGGCGTTGTGGTTCAAGGATCAACACCACTCAGGGCCAAACAGTTGGGTCGTTTTGGTTACGGAGCAGATTGTCCACCTCTGCAAATTATGGTGTGTAGGTAGTTCCATTGTGTATTGAAATGCACACCCAACCACAGTGGACAGGTTGTTGGGCGACCACCACTTAAAAGTATTAACCTTGGAAGGACCCCTTGAACCCTAAACCCAGATCCCCAAACCATGAACTCCACCCCCCTGAACCTTGAACCATAAACCCTGGACCCCTGAACCCAAATTCCGCCCCCCCTGAACCATGAATCCCAAACCCTGAATACCAATCCCCCACCCCCTAGACCCCTGACCTGACCCCCAAACCCTCAAGCCTGAACCCCCAAACCCCTTGCCTCCAGCTTGCCTGCTAAGGCCGCTGAGGACGCCTGGGAATCCCAGACCCTGAAACCCTTAACCCAAAAACCCCAAACCCATCACCCCTAGCCCTAACCATTTATCCCCAAACCCAAATCCCATCAACCCTGAACCCTAAACCATGGATCCTTGTGCCTCCGGACTGTCCAAGTCCGCCGAGGATGCCGAGTCCTCCCCCTGCAAGTTGATGCGCACTGCCTGACAGCCTGGCCCAAACCATGAAACTCCATACCCTGGCCCTACACCTTAAGTCCCATAACCCCTTAACCCAGGCCACTTCTCCCTGACATCCCAAACCCTCATGCCTCCAGGCTGCCCAACGCCGCCGAGGATGCTGCGTTCTCCAGCTGCAAGTTGACGCGCGAGTTGGCAGTTGTACACACCAACGAGGGCCAGCTGCAGGTCGAGGTGTATCAGGCCCGACAAGAGGCTGGCAGGAGCAGTCTGGACTAATCCAGGTGGGGTGCTGAAAACAGCAGTGATCATATTACGATGATTCAGCTACAAGTCAGTTACCTGTCAGCTACATGTCAGTTACACCTCAGCCAGCTGCATGCCGAGGTGGAGCATGCCCAACAAGAGGCTGGCAGGATCAGGATCCAGTGCATGTGGGGTGCACCGCTTTTTTCATCCAGTTACGTATCAGCTCCCCGACAGCAACATGTCAGGTAAATGTCAGTTGCATGTCAGTTACGTGTCAGCTACATCCCGGCTGCATTTGTCAGGAAGTTGGTCAGCATGAAGTGCAGGTGGAGCAATGAGGGGGGCTGTATATCATTTTTTGCGACTCAGCTACCTGTCAGCTTCACATTAGCAACATGATATATCCAAACGTACCAAACGGCCCAGAGCGCACTCTCCTAGCACTCCTACCAGTTCATGCCTCGATAGTGCATTGGCATGTTGTATCAGAGTGGTCCCAGTCGAACCCGCATAGGTGGCAGGCCAATGCAGGCGTCTCGCACCGTTGGGCATTGCATGTGACCTGGCGATCCTCTGAGGTGTTGTTCAGGGCCGTGGCTGCACGTACTACCCTGACCATGCCATTTCCTAGGCACGTAGAACCAGGGGCAGCAGTGTGGTCTGAGCCGATCCCCCCTGCTACAGCCCCTGCTGTTGCCTGCAATCCTGACATAGGCGCTGCCAGCCTGAGAGGCAGGACCGGTTGGTTCTGCCATTCTTTGTCAGCTGCATCCTGCTTGGGGTGCAGGGTCAACCGCCCTGCGGCCTCTAGCAGTCCCCCATATTTGAAGAACTCTGGGTTTCCTACCAGATACTCAAAAGTGTCAGGGGTGTGCACATAACCCTGACCATGGCGGGCTCAATGATGGCGGAGGGGCTTCCATACCCATCAACCACCTGCAGAAACAGGACTCCGACCAAACTCTACCCCGTCATTGTCAGGAGGCCCGATCTTCTCATTTGTGCGGAACATCTGCACCCCCATGGCCATAAGGCTGTCTGCGACATCTGTTGTCACTACATGACATGACCATGCTGAGTCCATCAAGGCCTTATTGGCCACACACAGCTTCCCCTTGACCGGCAACCCCACACACAGCTTCCCCGTTGACCGGCAACCCCACACACAGCTTCCCCTTGACCGGCAACCACACACACAGCTTCCCCTTGACCGGCAACCCCACACACAGCTTCCCCTTGACCGGCAACCCCACACACAGCTTCCCCTTGACCGGCAACCCCACACACAGCTTCCCCTTGACCGGCAACCCCACACACAGCTTCCCCTTGACCGGCAACCCCACACACAGCTTCCCCTTGACCGGCAACCCCACACACAGCTTCCCCTTGACCGGCAACCCCACACACAGCTTCCCCTTGACCGGCAACCCCACACACAGCTTCCCCTTGACCGGCAACCCCACACACAGCTTCCCCCTTGACCGGCAACCCCACACACAGCTTCCCCTTGACCGGCAACCCCACACACAGCTTCCCCTTGACCGGCAACCCCACACACAGCTTCCCCTTGACCGGCAACCCCACACACAGCTTCCCCTTGACCGGCAACCCCACACACAGCTTCCCCTTGACCGGCAACCCCACACACGGCTTCCCCTTGACCGGCAACCCCACACACAGCTTCCCCTTGACCCGCAACCCCACACACAGCTTCCCCGTTGACCGGCAACCCCACACACAGCTTCCCCCTTGACCGGCAACCCCACACAGAGCTTCCCCTTGACCGGCAACCCCACACACAGCTCTGACTGCTTAGTATTGTCTGAGATATACGCAAATAGCAACGGCTTGTACATGGCCATTCTGACCTTCCCCCCCCTGCCCCCCGGGTCTCACATTGGGAGAGGGCTTCAACCTCCCCCGACCTCGTGATGTGCGCCAGTGATGTCATCTGGTCGCCAATGATCTCGTCGTTTCTTTCTCTCATTCTTTCATCGGGTCGCTTAGCTGCCGGATCTGCACGCGGACAGCGGCCATCTGGTCAGCTAGCGCTCCCAGAATGCAGCCCTCCTGATGTCCAGTATGCGGGTTGGGGGGTGTTGTCCTTTTATTTCCTCACTGCTGGTGGCCGGTAGGCACGATAGGGGTCTAACGCTGTGGGCTGCATGCTTAACGCAGCCGGTTTCGCTCCAAAACCCACTTAGGTCATGACGTCTACTGCCTCACTGACCATTACCTCCTGAGACCGGTACCACCGCATTGGCTCAGCCTCAGAGGCTCCCAGCAGGTGAGACAGGTGAGCTGTTTGCTGCCCCTGTCCTGGATACGGCCGGCTACCCTGGACCTTCTCTGAGCAGGGACTCGGCCGGTTGGCTAGGAACATTGTCCGGCGGGATCCACTTCTCCCTGGCCTGCACCATGTCCTTGTGGTTCCAGTCTGTTCTGGATAGGGCCGCGGCGATGGCCACCACCACTGGTCCTACACTATCTAGATTTGTGTCCCAGATGTGAAGCAAGGACTTGATAAACTACGCCCTAGCTGAGGGTGTTTGACACAACCCTGCTATCTATCCTGCCACAACTGCCACAGCCAGCGGCCCGAAGGACAGGGTGGCCATGTTGTGTGACCCCAAGCCCTGCAACACCTGACATTACATCCTGGTAGATGCGCCCCAGACTGGGCCATGTCAAGCATCGGAATACTGCCCTTGATGTTGGGAATTCTGTCAACCCTGACTACGGTAGGGTAACCCTAGAGACTGTAATATTGGCTGTTGTAACCTCACGTTCGTATTTAGTCTGCTCTATCAGGAGCCGGTTCATTATCTCCCTGTCAGACTCCCTTCACCTGTATCAGCAGATCCTAGCCTGTCTGGGCCTTCGGATCCTGGCTCTTCAGTTCTGGAACTTGGACCTGATCCACGTCCCCCGTTGCCCGCCTCTGATGGGACTTGGCTGGGTTGGCGTTCACTATCAAAAACGGCGCCCTCCACCCGTAACCCCCCCAGGCTATGTAAGGTTTGGACGCAGGCTGGGTAACGGTTTATACACAGTCGGTTTAAGGCTTTAGATGTAGGCTGGGTAAGGGTATGGAGTATGGACATAAAGCATGCCTCAGTGCCCATGCAGGCCTCGCTGCCCTTATATGCCTCGTTGCTGTCACTGCCCATGCATGTCTCGCTGCCCATACATGCCTCGCTCCCCATGCAGACCTCACTGCCCATGCAAGTCTCACTGATCATGCATGCCTTGCCTCTGATGTATGCAGGCTTCACTGCCCGTGCAGGGCTTGCTGTACATGCAGTTCTTGCTGCACTTGAATGCATTGCTGCCCATGCATGCCTCACTGTCCATGCATGCCTTGCTTCCCTTGCTGGCCTCACTGCCCTTGCAAGTCTCGCTGTCCATGCATGCCTCGCTGCCCATGCATGCCTTACTGCCCATCCCATGCATGCCTCACTGCCCATGCATGCTCCGCTGTCCATGCATGCCTCGCTGTCCATGCATGCCTCACTGCCCATCCCATGCATGCCTCACTGCCCATGCATGCTCCGCTGCCCATGCATGCCTCAATGCCCATGCAGGCGTCACTGCCTGTGCATGCCTCGCTGCCCATGCATGCCTTACTACCTATTTAGCCAAGTGCGATGTAAGGTGTCACCATGTTGCTTATTACCCAGGCTTGCTTCCGGCTGAGCTTGCCTCAGTGCTTTAAGGTTGCAAGCAACCTCATGTCTCGCTTCTACCTTGTCCGTCACGCCCATGGGGGCACACTTTGGCAGACCGTAATTGATTTCCCTAATTTCGTCCCTGCCATGTGCTGAGACTCCGGCCTCATGGTCCCAGCTGCGACGGTAATTTTCCGGCATCTTATTAATTGTCCCTCTATGGCACTCTACTTTTTTCTCCTTCCTTCCCCCCCTCCCTCCCCCTTTATTTAGTCCCTCCGTTCCTTCAATATTTTTCTGCATCATCTTATGTTTTTCTTTTGTATTTCGTATGTTTATTGATGCCTCGTTTTATTTCGTGCTCATCGAATGGTGTTCCACTTTTTCTTTCACCATCCTTATTTTCTGTTTACCTTGCTTCATATTATCCCTCTTTTTATTTCGTACTCATTAATTGTATTCCTCCTTACAAGTATTACAAGTCCCCTTCCTTTTAATTTCGTCCTCCATTCGTTTCTTTCCGATTCCGTATTATTCGTTTCTTTTTTCATTTGCATGTTTAATTGAAAAACAAATCTTTTTCACTACTGTCTTCCTCATTTTATTTGACCCTCCTCGTCTTTTCTTCCTCCTTTTTTTATTCTTTTCATGTGTTTGTCCCGGTAAGCTTCACGTACGTAAGCCATCCATGCATGTTGCTCTGACCTGCAATTTGATTGGCGTTTATACATCTGGTCGGCCCGAATGTCTACTTATTTTCCATCGGCATAATTACGTGCCTTGTACCCTTCAAATCCACAACTTTAAATTGTTCCGAACGCTAGCTTCTCACTCACCAGTACACCTCCTCCTGGCATGCCGGTATCCATCTCCGTGTTCCCCATGAGCTAACAAAAATACAAGCTCCGATGCATGCGACTAAGTCAAATACCTCCTAGTGTTAGGTTGGTCCTCGTTGATAGCTAAGATATGAGAGGCACAAGTCCAACATGAGGGCGAGAGGTTGTGCCGGCCCCCCAAGGGGCGCCACGGACTTTCATCAGTTGTACCAAGACAAGCATGGGTGGGAGGCTCTGGCTTTTGTTGAGGACGTGGTACACTTCGTTGCTTTCAGTGCCCTAGTGTCATGGAGCACTTACTTGCGCGGGTGTGGGCAGGTCCTCCGGGCGCTGTCAGTAACTTCCACCAGTTGTACCAGGCTGATCAGGGTTGGGATACACTTGCGTTTGTGGACTACGTTGTGGGCATTATTGAGGGTTAGTCTCTAGGGATTATGAGGCGCCGGTCTCGGTTGCCTTTCCGGCCTTTCCTTTTGGTGCTTTTCTTTTTTTGTCGCCCCCTTTTTAGATTATTCTTTTCTCCCTTCTCAGTGAGGCGCCCTCGCGGCCAAGCAGGGGAGGGATACGCTTGATTGGGGGGGGGGGGTGTTGTTGTTGTTGCTCTGGGCTTTGTTGAGGGCTAGTCTCTATGGGAACTCAAGTGTCAAACTTGTTTTTCTTTGCTTTCCCGCCCTTTCCTTTTGTTCCCTCCCCCCTTCCTTCGAGTCTCTTATTTGTTTTCCTCCCTTCTGATCAGTTGGGCAAGCGGCCAAGCTTTGAGCGGGTAGAGCGGGCCCAAAGGTCAATGCCGTTACACCACTGGGCCATGCTGCAAAGCTCGGCTACGTCGGCGTCCAACAGTGAAGTTGGAAACGAAAGAGAGAGAGGAAAGAGACCCCCTCAAAAACAAAACAAAAGGTCCTGAGCGGGCCCAAAGGTGTAACGTTATTGACATTTCGTTGAGGGCTAGCTTTTTTGCCTCCCAGGGAACTGGCTCATTGACGTTTTGTCTCTTGCTTCCAGAGGCATGGATCATTCAGTATGTCTTTTACGTTTTCCGGATAGACATTTTCTCTGCTCTTTGTGCTCATCTATCTCTGTCTTTCCTCTAGCATGTACGTCCTTTCCTTTTCCTCCCAACCAGGCAAGACATCGGAGAGCCCTCAAGTCATGAACGTTACACCTCTGGGAGAGCCCGCAAGTAGGGGTGGGAGGCCCTGGTTTTCTGAAACTTGTAGTTTAACTTGTGAAGGCTAGTCTCTTCCTGGACAGGGTTTACGGTCTACCTACCTTTGTGTTCTTGCTGTTTGGTGGGTGAAATTGCTATCCTTTCTTTCCTGTTGTGCCCTATCCCTTGACTGTCCTGGCTGATTTTTTGATTGCCGAAGTGGCCGAGCTTCATCTCAGCATGGCCCATAGTGAGGTGTGACGTCATTTACATGTCCAACGTGAATGACGTAATCAAGCTCAATCGGCCACACAATCATGCACACATTTTTTTTCTTTTGTTGAAAATAATCAACTGCATAGATATGGACCCTCTCATAATATCACTCAACATAAACATCCCAAAAAACGCCCCCTCATTAGTCAGCACCAATAATAACCTCCAACGCATGACATGATTCCAAGAAACCTGGGTAAATTACTGAGACGTCCAGGGCGTGAGTGTTTTTCGCTTAGCTTTCACCATTAGACACAAGTCCTAACATGAAAGGCCCAAATCCATATATAGCAAACCCTAGCATTTATCGACAACAAGTTGCTCTCCACATGTTCCACAACATAGGGCAAGCAAAACACCCTAGCCAAGGATTGCGCCACAACGGGGGCATATGGGCCTACCATAGAGCAACTACCTAGTACAAATTAAAACATTATCAAGAGAAGAGGCCCCCTCATCAGCACTGGGAAATCTATGCTAGGGATGCAAAATAGACGCTCCCAACCTCCCCTCCCCCCGGAGCAAAGGGCCAGAGACCAAAAATAAGGAGGTTCCAAAATACCGGTAGTCGAAATTGTCATGTAGCCCACGAGGGGTCCTTAATTTGAAATGGGCATATGTTTGGCATGGCCTTCCTCATCGAGCTAGTGATGCCCCCTGTGGGCTTTGAGGTCATCCATCTTTCATGTCCCTATGGCCATATCCGCCCTCTTCACCCACATCGCCCTACGCACCCTCTTCATCCTCCCCACTATCGTCCTCCTGACCCTCCTCACTCTCTTCCTCTCCCCCCTCCTCACTATCGCCCTCCGCGCCCTCATCACTCTCCTCATCACCCAATTATGAAGAGTCGTCATCTGAGTCACCATCACTAACCTCATAATCCCCGTCATCCCCAATATGTTGACGCTCCGGAAGCGCATTAAGGAGGAGAGGCACCAGCGCCTCGTGTCCGTTTGAAGCTGCTTTGTGTACTGCTCTATCCCGGACAAAGTTTGTGTAAGGCGCATCCATCGGCCACATTGCAAATAAAATATGCACCACTCCTTCATGGCCGTGCTCAGCTGCACTGCATAACGCCGAACCATCACAGCAGTCTGCACGAGGTGCATGCTCCTCCCACTCAAGAAGCATACGCACCACACCCTCACGACCAGTAGAAGCTGCCAGGCACAATGCCATACCATTCAGACAGTCCGCTCGAGGCGCATGCTCCCCCCACTCCAGTAGCATGCGCACCACTGCCTCGTTGCCACCGCAAGCGGCATGGCGCAAAGCCGCGCCATCATTGCAGTCTGCTCGAGGCGCATGCTCCCCCCACTCCAGTAGCATGCGCACCACTTCCTCATGGCCACCTTCTGCTGCCATGCACAAAGGCATGCCACCCTGACAGTCCGCACGAGGCGCATGCTCCTCCCACTTCAATAGCATGTGCACCACTGCCTTATGGCCACCCCCAGCTGCATTGCACAATGCCTCACCATTTTGACAGTTCGCTCGAGGTGCATGCTCCCCCCACTTCAGTAGCATGAGCACCACTACCTCGTGGCCGCCCCCAGAAGCAAAACACAATGCCGTGCCATCACGGCAGTCTGCACGAGGCGCATGCTCCCCCCACTCAAGTAGCATGCACACCAGTGCCTCATGGCCACCTTGAGCTGCAAGGCACAAAGCCTCACCATCACGGCAGTCCGCTCGAGGCGCATGCTCCTCCCACTTTAGTAGCATGCGCGCCACTGCCTCGTGGCCACCCCTAGCTGCATGCCTCAATGCCTCACCATCACGGCAGTCCGCACGAGGCGCATGCTCCGGTGACTCCAAGAACAAACGAACCAGGGCCTGGTTGCCACGGGCTGCCGCTAGAATCAGCATGCGCCCACCCTTGCAGTTGGCTCTTGCAAAGTGCATGAGCTGCATCGCGAGTCCGACTGCGTCCACCGCATGGCTGTAGCATTGGGTAGCCTGTGCAAGTGCCCCCTCAGCGCCGTGGACCTCGATCAAGAGATCGCCTAAGCGTTGCACGCTTCCTCGTATACAGTCGCGCCACCTCCGGCTCACGTTCCAGGCTGCAAGGTTCGTCCCACATGCTTTCCAATTGCCCGCGCGAATGAAGATGTTGCCAAGCAATTCCTCGGGGAGGTCATCCAATACCGTTCGGATCACATTCGGATCTCCGGCCACGTTCATTTCGTTGCTGACTGGTTGATTCGTATGCAGTGCTTGAAAACAAATAATTTGAGTCTAGTAAGGTTAGTGAATGAGTCCCCTGAGTCTGGTCGCAGTGAAAAGAAGCAGGATCGGTTGTGGGATCGGTGAACACCCGATGGTTCGGTGTGACAACTCAATTGTCATCATAAGCACTATCTGGATATATAGATAGTCATTACAATTGCAAGCAACCATTGTAATCCGATGAAGCGTCGAGGAGTATGCGACCTTCCGTCGGGTTCGAGGACAGCATGGCACATACATATGCCAGCATACCGAGGCTGGCATCCCCTTCGCCAGGTCTAGTTGTGAGCTTGAAATAGTGTTCAGCACTCCAATGGCGCACGCACTTGTCTCCCATCTGCTGGCCTGCACTCCCGCCAAATGCCATGCACTGCATGGCATATGGCGAGGCCCCCATGCGAGGAAGGGCCTCCAGTTGCACCCCTTGGCTCATGGAGGAGGGCTGACATGACACATCCAGCTACACGAGGCTATACATGCACAGAGATGCTGGATAATCCTCCAGAAGTTTGTTCCGGCTTTAGGAATGATGCTTGTGGTGGTAGAAAGCAAGCATGTTGCCTTTGCGCTCCGGAACCCATGCATGAGGGCTGAGTCAGCAGACGCTGCATGCCTGTGACTTCTTTGACCCTCACAACACACTTGGCAACTCGATGAGTTGGCTCCGCCAGAGCAGCTGATGGGATGCCCTCGGGCTAGGGACTAAACATGGCACTATCCCTAAACCCTTTTCCCTATCAACCACTCCAACCCCGAAGGTCTGAGTGCTCCATGTCGCATGCAAAGGGCGAGCTGCACACCCTCAGCAGCAGCAGGGCATGCTGTGCCGTTACCCCCCGGCCGTAGTGAACGAAGTAGCTGAATTGTAGCTGAACACAATATATGTAAACCAGGGTATGTTTTTTGAACCTGTTATTTAGCTACACCCGGGCTTTACCTAGGGGCATGGTCCCGCATGCCATGTTGCTATGGGCAGGTAACCAGAGGATGGTTCTGGAGTGCTCTGTGCCCATCTTGTTGTTCAGCTACACTTCATGTTCCATCCTATATCCAGGGGGATGGCCATGATGTAGCTGACGGGTAGCTGAAGCAGCCTATGCCTATGAGTGGTCTGCAATGCGACTCTATTATTATGAGACCGAGGTCTGCTATGTAACCCTGAAGGTTCCCTTACATTGAGCGGCCAACAGTCAGCATCCCACATCCACTGCGACAGGGCAGGAGTGGAGGCGTGGCAGGGCTGGGGCAGGGGCTGGGGCGGGGCAGGGCAAGGCGGGGACAGGGCGTGGCAGAGCGTGGACAGGGCGGGGCTGGGTTGGGCGGGGCTGACCAAGCTTCACCATACCCAGCTGGGAAGCAACAAACCCTAACCCGTAACCCTGGACATTTAATCCTGAACCCTAAACCGGCAACCCTGGACCTTTACTCCTGAACCCTAGACCCGAAACCCAGGACATCTAACCCTGAACCTTCAACCCATAACCCTGGACCTTTAACCTGATCCCTAAACCCATAACCCTGGACATCTAACCCTGATCCCTAACCCCGTAACCCTGGACATTTAACCCTGAACCTTAAACCCGTAACCCAGGACATTTAAATCCTTGCACCCCCCACCCCCCTCATTCCCACCCCCCTTCCACACACCCACCCTCTGCAGCGCGTGAATCTGGATGAGTCTTGCAGCGTGCTGTTCATTGTGATTGAGGATGCGGACCTGGACCTGGCGGCCAAGGGCCAATGGCCCCGTTCTGCAGGCAGGTCAGCAACTGTGCATGGCTTCAAATCGGGTTCAGGGACGGGCTGGGGTCGGGTTCAGAAGCAAACTGGGTTTATAAACGGGCTGAGTTAAGGTTCAGTAGCAGGTTGTGTTAGGGTCCAACTGTCCAAGAGTGGACTGTGTTAGGGTATAGGGATGGGTAAGGGTTCAGGAGCAGACTAGGCCAGGGTGCAGGAGTGGGCTGTGGTAGGATTCAGGAGCAAGCTGGTGTAGGGTTCAAGAGCTGACTGAGTAAGGGTTTAGGACTGGAATGATTTATGAAAGGTCTCTTGAGATGTCTGAATGTGAAGGAGACAGTAGAGCATGGATCAATGGCAAGTCCAATTCTCTTGTGTGGCCGACCTCCGCTTCAGTTTTTACATCCCCGTTGGCCAAAATCGTGAATGCTAGATAGTGGCATTGCCGATGTGGCATTAACTCTTCTCACAACCTTATTCAATCCCTCAACCCTGATCCTCCACCATCAGACACCTTGAAGCCCTGTTCCTGAATGTATGTGCATGGCTTGGCTGGATCTGAGGAGCTGGCTGCAACATACCCTCAACGAGGGCGACACATGCAGCCAAGACAGCCGTCAAATGTGCCCACCCTGCTACCCACATGGTCAAGGAACACCCTGAAGAGGTGGATACGCTCCTCCGTGACCTGGCCTGGCAGAAAATGATGCATGCCTCCCTCCATTGCAGGCCTCGCTGCCCATGCAGGCCTTGCTGCCCATGCAGGCCTCCCTGCCCACGCAGGCCTTGCTGCCCATGCAGATCTCACTGCCCATGCAGGCCTCTCTGCCCACGCAGGCCTTACTGCCCATGTAGGCCTTCCTACCCATGCAGGCCTTACTGCCCATGCATGCAATGCTGCCCATGTAGGCCTTACTGCCCATGCAGGCCTTACTGCCCATGCAGGCCTTGCTGCCCATGCAGGCCTTACTACCTACGCAGGCCTTGCTTCCCATGTAGGCCTTACTGTCCATGCAGGCCTTGCTGCCCATGTAGGCCTTACTGCCCATGCAGGCCTTACTGCCCATGTAGGCCTTACTGTCCATGCAGGCCTTACTGCCCATGCAGGCCTTGCTGCCCTTGCAGGCCTTACTGCCCACGCAGGCCTTGCTGCCCATGCAGGCCTCGCTGCCCATGCAGGACTCGCTGCCCATGCAGGCCTTCCTGCCCACGCAGGCCTTGCTGCCCATGCAGGCCTTGTTGCCCATGCAGGCCTTGCTGCCCATGTAGGCCTTGCTGTCCATGTATGCCTTGATATCCATGTATGCCTGGCCGTCCATGCATGCCTGGCCGTCCATGCAGGCCTTCCTGCCCATGCATGCCTTGCTGCCCATGCAGGCCTTACTGCCTATGCTGGCCTCGCTGCCCATGCAGGCCTTACTGCCTGGTGATTGTGCGTTCTGGTAAGGTTATAGGTTTGATGAGCAGGTGGCGGAGTGGGCGGTTGCCTCTGTGCTGCGTAACGCTGGGCAGGTACTTAGGGTCGAAATTTGGGGCTGGATTACGGTTGAGGAGCAGGCTGGAATTGGGTTTCGGATTAGACAATGTTAGGGTTTAGGATCAGGCTGGATTGGGGTGCGGGGTGGGTTGGCTTATGGTTCAGGTGCATGCTGATTAAGGGTTCACTGGTGGGCTGTGTTAGGGTTCATATTATAGCTGGGTCAGGGTTTACAAGCAGGTTGGGTTTGGCTTTTAAAACCAGGCTGCTTGAGGGTTCAGGACCGGGCTGGGTTAGGATTTCGAAGCGGGCTGGGTTAGGGTTCAGGACCGGGCTGGGTCAGGGTTTGGTTAACAGGCTAGGTGATGATGTGGAGGCTGGTTTGGTTTGGGTCTAGAGGTGGGCTGGGTTTGGGTTTGGAAGCAGGCTTTGTTAGGCTTCATGGACGGGTTGGGTTGGGTTATGGGATGAAGGTGTCTTTCAGCAGGGGGCACACACTCTGTGCTAATGAGACAGTGCAACATGGTCCGATTGCAATGTTAGGCAAGCCAAATTCTATTTCATGGCCGGCCTCGGCACCAAGGCTTTTTCCTATTTCAGGGTTCTGGGTTTCCCTTTCTTGTTGTCTTTCAGGTGGTTTCTTTAGCACTGGAACAACACTCTATACATCCTGGCCTGCTAGCTGGCTGATGTGTGGTCTCAATTTCAGATTGTTTTCGACCAGGCAGCCACGTTTGCCTAGGCACCCCCCCTGCTCTGAAAACTCGATTGGGAAACCAAATCTGGACCGGCCAACAGCTGGCAGCCCACGCAGCATGGAAGGCCATGTTTGAGGTACTTTGATAGGGGGCCGGTCGGTAGCTGAAATGTAGCTGAAATGTAGCTGAACGCTTAAATGTAGCTGAATTATAGCGAAACACTCCTTGAGCGGGTGCCGAGCGAGCCACGACAAAATATATGTTGTCGTGTTTTGTCAGAGCTGCAATGCCGATATTGCTCAACAAATCTGGCGCACCTACTCTTCACCCACACTTCACCATGAGCCCTTAACCCAAACACCACAATCCCAGGCACTGACAACCTAGCCCAAACCATGAAATCCAAACCCCGCCGCAGTCCTACACCTGAAGTCCCATAACCCCTAAACCCAAGCCATTTATCCCTGAAATCCGAGACCCTCGTGCCTCCAGGCTTACCAAGTCCACCGAGGATGCCGCCTTCTCCAGCTCTAAATTTATCAGTGAGTTGGAGGCTTTACCAATGAGAGCCAGCTACAGGTCGAGGTGGATCAGGCGGGCAAGAGCAGGAACAAGTGCAGGTGGGGTGCACACGAGTTTTTGATTTAGTTACATGTCAGCTACATGGCAGCTTCACATCAGTAACAAACTCCATCCAGCTCATCCGAGCCGCGGGTCTATCAGGGTTGTTTGGTCTCTGTTGGCGCTGAGCCCGGGGTTTTAGCCTGTCTATTTTTTTTTGCATTGACACTTCTGGGCTGAGCACCCGATCGTCTCCCACAAGTGGAGCGCGGCAGAACCCTACACTCTTCAATTTGATTTGCCACCCACCTCCCTTATCACCCTCCCTTCAACCTGTGCCATAAACCCTTAACCCCATGAACCCTGTGCCCTAAAACCTTAACTCCACCCCCCCCCTTCAGGGCGTTTCAGGCAGCCCGTGAGGCTGTACAACAGTCCACCTGAGTGTCGAAAGGGGGAGCAGAGGGGGCGCTTGTGACTGGGCAGCTAGCTGCCCGGAATGAGAGCATGGGTGCGCTGCATGCCTGCATCAGGTGGACCAATACACACGGTGCATGGGTGTGCATGAGAGGACAGCGAGGGAGAGCATGGGCACATACAAACGCGCTACATGCCAGCATCAGGTGGGCAGACAACTAGAGTGCATGGATGTGTATGGGAGGACAGCATGGGAGTGCATGGGCGCATATGGGTGCGCTGCATGCCAGCGTCAGGTGGGCAGACAAACACAGTACAAGGGTGTGCATGGGAGTACAGTATCGGAGAGCATGCGCACATATGGGAGGACAGCATGGGAGTGCATGGGCGCATATGGGTGCGCTGCATGCCAGCATCAGGTGGGTAGACACACATAGTGCATGTGTGTGCATGGGAGGACAGCATGGGAGTGCATGGACACATCAAAACGCGCTACATGCCAGCATCAGGTGGGTAGACGACTGTAGTGCATGGGTGTGCATGGGAGGACAGCATGGGAGTGCATAGGCGCATATGGGTGGAGCAAACAGTTGATGACAGAGAGATGTTGTTCCTAATTCGCCCGCCTTCTGCTGCCAGATGCACTCATCTGCTGCACCTGCTCCTGAAGGGCTGCAGCATCGAGCCCTCTGTGCCCTCAACCATAATGCCGTCTTGCAAACCGCCTGGCGAGGCCAGTAGGCTGATAAGCTGTCAAAGGATGCCCTTGTTGGATCTACCTGGATCTAATGTCGCGCACAGGATGGCCTCTCACCTGTCCGGTCTAGGACTCTGGTGTGCAGTTCAATGAATAGTGTGCATCACCACTTGTGCCTGACCCGAGCAGGTGTCGTAGCGGAGACCCAAGATGGAACAGGCGTGTGGATCCTGGGGCCTCCAGCCGTAGGTGCATTCAGCTACACTTCAGCCACTTCACTGTCTGTGACTGTGGGGGCTGGTACAGCCAGCTATCGGTGGCCATGCTGATTGGTCATAGGTTTGTATAGCACGCTCCATCTACACTTTTCTACGTTCCTGCCTGTGGCCATGGGAGACTACTGGTACAGTCCCTGATGATGCTCGGGCCTTTGCCAGTGGGCCGGTTATAAACGCTTAATACCCCATTAGCCCCCCCCCCAGGGTGGACTGGCACGCAGGTAAATGACCTCTTCACTTACGCGTGCAGCCTACTTGATGCCTGGTGCTTATTACCCGGGCTTGCTTTCCGCTGCGCATGCCTTCCGCTGCTCTAGTGTATCCAACCTCGTCGATGGATCCGCATGGATCCGATATTGCTGTTGGACACACTATTGGGGGCTGGATCTAGGCATCATTTGTGTACATAGGCAACAAGGAGCCTCTTGCTTACCCGTGCTTGCTTAGGGTTGGTCTTACCCTCTGTGTTGCACTGTTTCCTTAATCCCTACTCAATACTTTTATTTCCCTTCATTTCTTCCTTGCCATCCATTGCGACTCCAGCCCCATGCTCCCAGGAGCTGCAAGGTTGAGATATTTTCTGGCACTTTCAGGACCCTTTGCGTTTGTATTATACCTTCCTCTTGTTTTCCACCTTTCTTTTCTCACTTTCATTTACTCCCCACAATTTTTATATTCTTCCTCCCTTCATTTCTCCCCCTTGAATTTTCCTTCCTCCTGTCATTTGTTCCCCCTTTGCATTTCTTCCATCTTTTATTTTGGTTTTCCTCTTTGGTGCCCCTTCCTTGGATTCCTTATTCCTCTATTGGCCTTCCTCATTTCCCCCCCTCTTTTTATTTCCTCGTTCATTTTCATCTGAACTACGATTATGATGTCCTCCTCCTCTTCTCCCGTCTTTAATCTCTTATTAACTCAACTGCTTTGTATTATATACATGTATGATTACCGGTATTCCTACCAATTTGTTCCACACTTGTATTGTATTCCTTCACTCATTCCCGGCACCTTTTATTGTTCCAGCCACAGTTTCACATTCATTGTTTTCCTGTTTCCTTCTGTTATTTAACACCCTGCCCTTCCTCCCCTTATTATCTCCACTTGTGCAAGTCATCCAAGTCTGTTAGCCGAATTGGCCGAGATTTATTTAGACATGGCCTAGAGGTGTAAATAACGTCATTTACTTGTGCAAGTCAGCTAGGCATGGAAATTGGCTTGCCTCTCGGCGGCCTGATTGATCATCTTGATCTCACTTTTGGCCCTCACTGCCAACATAGAAAATGCGGGCATGAAATAATGGAGTGTCCAACGTGTCCAACAAAAGCTCACACAGACGCAATGATTCATACTTAAATGTGATGATTGGTAATGAGCAAATGCCCAAATCAGCATTCGTTAAGCAACACTTGGCAGCTCTATAATTTGTGTTGTATAAAAAGGCAACAACGTCCCCTCATGAGAGGACACAAAGTAACGACACAAGTACATGTCAACAACTGCAAGACAGAAGGCATACACCGAAGTCTAGACATGAACTACGCCGCACATTAAGAGGACATGTGCGAGGCGAAACAAGTTTATTTGATCAAGCCCCCCCCCCTCCCCCTATGAGTACCCGGGGCTCTATATCAGGGATACAAACAAAGGAATCCTTCCACGATGGAAGAGGGTTTGAGACATGAAAAAATGAAGCCCATACAAGCTTCAATCGCTTATCTCAGTCCCCAATCTGCATATACATAAAATGTGTTCACTCCATAAGCCCTCTGGAGAGTGTTGACATCTAGTCTACCTATTGACTTGGCATTGATAACATTGATCGCTGCACTCTCACAAAATCGACATTGTTGAGGGTAGCCCTAAATTACGGATCATCCAACATCGACGCAAAAAATCATTAGCTTGAAGGCCACAGCATAAAAAATCAACCCACACCAAAGGGCAGGCATATCAAAACTACATGAGCACGTTTTGTTTATATGTTGACTAAAAAGCCCGCCCGGAATGTGTGCGATTTCGGATCATTACGGAACACCCACAACCCATTCGCCTTCTTAGCATCCGACAAACAGTTCAGATGTCCAAGGCTACCCCTGGCGATGGCGGCCCAATGACATGCAACCACATCAACCTAGCGTAGGCAATGATGCATCCAACAAGCGCTGCAGGTACTTCAGCTTCGCCTCATGGCCCTTCAGCCTCCGCCAGCCTGATACGACGGGCACACTGACAACACGCCAGCCGCGCGCCTCAAGCATCAAGCTGCGCAACTTGGTGCCCCCCGTCAGCATGTCGGGCACATTGGACATGAAGTGTTGCGGGCCGTCCACCTCGATCGCAACCAGCTCCCCACCCGGCAACTGAACCGCAATGTCTATGCTGAACAACCCATCCTTGGTCAGAAGCTCGCTGATGGCTCCGGAGCAGCCGGGAAGCTTCCGTACCGCCGCTAACACATCAAGTTGTACTTCAGAGGTGGTGAGCTGCCTGCTGCCTCCTAGCCAAGAAGTACAACAAGTGTTCCGCAACTTGCGGTACATGGCACTATCCCGTACTTTTGGTGTGAGGAAGCCCTTTGCCTCCAACATCATCATGTACTGGAATGGCTGGTTGAGCAGGGTCATGAGCATGGGGTCAGCCAGGTCACGGCCCGCAATGAATCCTGGAAGCTTACGTAGCAACAACTCTAGCGCCCAAGGGAAGCACATGCCTGCTTGTGCGAGGCCGCCCAATGTGTTGCACACAACCTGAAGGTCGCACTTGTCCGAGGCTAGTAGTTGTTGTCCGATCATGAAAACCTCCGCATCCGTGCATCCCAGGGTGGCCAGCGACTGGACGTTGGAGCCAATCTGCATCGGGAGCAGGTCTTCATCCGCCAAGATCCGTTGCACCGCACATGCCAAGAAATCCCTGTCATAATGCTTTAATGCCGCCATGGCCCATAACATGTTGGCCACATTCTGCTCGCTCAGGGTTCCCAACGTGGTATGAGCCTTGACCAAGGCTGCGTCCAGAAAGGCCGTGTTGTGATGCTGGAGAATCCCCATCGCCCACATTGTATTGGCGAGTTCCTGCGCGTTGAACAAATGCAGCTTAGCCTTGGCCTCACCCAGCATAGCCTCAGTAAACTCCGGGCTGGGGTAATGTAGCGTCGCAAGCGCCCAAATTGTGTTAGCGAGCTCCTGCGCTTTGAATAAGTGCAACTTAGCCTTGGCCTCGCCTAGCATAACCTCTATGAATGCCGGGGTTGCAACTTGCAACTTTGCTGTCGCCCACATGGTGTTCGCAATTGCCTGCGGGTTAAAGGACCTCCGCTTCGCCATTGCCTCGACCATCAACGCATCGGTGAACGCCGGGCTGGGGTGTTGCAGTGTCGCTAGCGCCCAAATGGTGTTGGTAAGGGCCTGCGCGTTGAACAAGTGCAACTTGACCGTGGCATGGAGCAGTAAGGTCTCGGTGAAGGCGGCATCCCTGTGCATGAGTAACGCCGTCGCGTACACTGTATTGGCGAGGTTCTGGGGGGTGAACAAGTGCAACTGAGCCTTGGCCTCGAGTAGCAACTTCTCAGTGAAGGCAGGGTCCCTAAACTTCAGTAGTGCCATCGCGTACAATGTATTGGCAAGGTCCTGGGGGGTGAACAAGTGCAACTTGGCCTTGGCCTCCAGCAACAACTTCTCAATAAAGGCCGTGTCGTTGTGCTTGAGTAACGCCAACGCATACACCGTGTTGGCGAGTTCTTGCGGGTTGAAGGATTGAATTTCAGACTCAGCACGGAGGATAAGCGCGCTTAACACGCCCTCGTCGTAGTGCTCAAGCTTTGAGAGCGCCCATATGCAATTGGCCACCTCCCGGCCGCCCATTGCGGGGGCACACAGCCGGACCAACTCTGCTACCTTGGCCAGCGTTGCAGCCTCCTCTGAACAGGAAACGCCCCAGGCTTGCACGAGGATGACGCTCGAGTGGAGTGCGGCCGCGGCGTGGATATGGTTGAAGGCGGGCCCATGCCTCTCAACCAGCTCGTCCATCTCCTGCAGGCTCCGTGCCTTTTTGATCAGGCTGGTGAGCAGTGGCGGGTCGATCACGCCCTTGCCCCTATAAGGCATATTCCCGCCAGTCCCGCCACCAAACCATCTAGGGGAAGCAGCGTCGAGCTCGCGGCCTGGGCGCCCCCCCCGCGCACCATCAGCATGGTGGTACCTCTCAGCCCCGGAGTGGCTCTGTCCTCCCCTGTCCTCCCTGATCCTATCCCTTGAGTCAGGGTAGGGGGGCACACTCGCTGATTGTGAGCCATTGGTGTCCCACTGGCGCCCTGCCTGCGGCACTTTGCTGTAGCGGCCCTCGTCCCCGCGAGTGCTGTACGGCCTGCCGCTGCTGCCATTGTCCCGTCCAACAATGTTTAACCTGCCGCTTCTACCATCCTCGTAGCGGGCATTGTCCTCACGGGCATTGTAGGGTCGGCCGCTGCTACTGCTGCTGATGTTCTTGTTGTCGGCAGGTTCTCCGGAAGTGCGCCGCCGAATGGAAGGATCATAGCCGCCAGCACCGGTTAGGGCATAATGACCCTCCCAATCCTGCACATGGGGAGACATTTACTGAGGGGATGTGTCAAATCGCATAATCATGGAGACAACGATTGATTACCCGCTAGGATGGATACAATTCGAAACACTCCCAATGACCTTGAAGCAACTCACAAGCCACGTCCCCTCAAACACCCTGCCCTCCAACACCCTACCCTCAGGCATCCTGCCCTCCGACACCCTGCCCTCAAACACCCTGCCCTCCAACACCCTGCCCTCAGGCATCCTGCCCTCCAACACCCTGCCCTCAAGCACCCTGCCCTTCAACACCCTGCCCTCAGGCATCCTGCCCTCCGACACCCTGCCCTCAAGCACCCTGCCCTTCAACACCCTGCCCTCAAGCACCCTGCCCTCCAACACCCTGCCCTCAAGCATCCGGCCCTCCAACACCCTGCCCTCAAGCAACCTGCCCTCAAGCACCCTGCCCCCAAGCACCCTGCCCTCAAGCAACCTGCCCTCAAGCACCCTGCCCTCCAACACCCTGCCCTCAAGCACCCTGCGCTCAAGCACCCTGCCCTCAACCACCCTGCCCTCAAGCAACCTTCCCTCACGCACCCTGCCCTCAAGCACCCTGCCCTCAAGCACCATGCCCTCCGACACCCTGCGCTCAAGCACCCTGCCCTCTAGCAACCTGCCCTCAAGCAACCTTCCCTCACGCACACTGCTCTCAAGCACCGTGCCCTCAAGCACCATGCCCTCAAGCACCCTGCGCTCAAGCACCCTGCCCTCATGCACCCTGCCCTGAAGCAACCTTCACACACCCTGCTCTCAAGCACCCTGCCCTCAAGCACCCTGCCCTCCGACACCCTGCCCTCAAGCACCCTGCCCTCAAGCACCCTGCTCGTAAGCACCCTACCCTCAAGCTCCCTGCCCTCAAGCACCCTGCCCTCAAGCACCCTGCCCTCCAACACCCTGCCCTCAAGCACCCTGCCCTCAAGCACCCTGCCCTCAAGCACCCTGCTCTCACGCACCCTGCTCTCAAGCACCCTACCCTCAAGCACCCTGCCCTCAAGCACCCTGCCCTCAAGCACCCTGCCCTCAAGCACCCTTCCCTCAAGCACCTGACCCTCAAGCACCCTGCCCTCAAGCACCCGACCCTCAATCACCCTGCCCTCAAGCAACCTGCCCTCAAACACCCTGCCCTCAAGCAACCTGCGCTCAAGCACCCGACCCTCAAGCACCCTGCCCTCAAGCACCCGACCCTCAAACACCCTGCCCTCAAGCACCCTGCCCTCAAGCACCCGACCCTCAATCACCCTGCCCTCAAGCAACCTGCCCTCAATCACCCTGCCCTCAAGCAACCTGCCCTCAAGCACCCATCCATCACGCACCCTGCCCTCAAGCACCCTGCCCTCAAGCACCCTGCCCTCAAGCACCCTGCCCTCAAGCACCCTGCCCTCAAGCACCCTGCCCTCAAGCACCCTGCCCTCAAGCACCCTGCCCTCAAGCACCCTGCCCTCAAGCACCCTGCCCTCACGCACCCTTCCCTCAAGCACCCTGCCCTCCAGCACCCTTCCCTCATGCACCATGCCATCAAGCACCCTTCCCTCAAGCACCCTGCCCTCAAGCACCCGACCCTCAATCACCCTGCCCTCAAGCACCCTGCCCTCAAGCACCCGGCCATCGAACACCCTGCCCTCAAGCACCTTTCCATCACACACCCTGTTCTCAAGCACCCTGCCCTCAAGCACCCTGCCCTCAAGCACCCTGCCCTCAAGCACCCTGCCCTCCAACACTCTGCCCTCAGGCACCCTATCCTCAAGCACCCTGCCCTCAAGCACCCTGCCCTCTAACACCCTGCCCTCAAGCACCCTGCCCTCCAATACCCTGCCCTCAAGCACCCTGCCCTCAAGCACCCTGCCCTCCAACACTCTGCCCTCAGGCACCCTATCCTCAAGCACCCTATCCTCAAGCACCCTGCCCTCAAGCACCCTGCCCTCAAGCACCATGCCCTCCCACACCATGCCCTCCCACACCATGCCCTCTAACACCCTGCCCTCCAACACCCTGCCCTCAAGCACCCTGCCCTCAAGTACCCTGCACTCAAGCACCCTGCACTCAAGCACCCGGTCCTCAAGCACCCTGCCCTCAAGCACCCTGCCTTCAAGCACTCGGCCCTCAAGCACCCAGCCCTCAAGCACCCCACCCTCCAACACCCTGCCTTCAAGCACCCTGCCCTCAAGCACCCTGCCCTCAAGCACCCTGCCCTCAATCACCGGCCCTCAAGCAACCTGCCCTTAAGCACCCTGCCCTCAAGCACCCTGCCCTCAAGCAACCGGCCCTCACACACCCTTCCCTCAAGGACCCTGCCCTCAAACACCCTTTCCTCAAGCACCATGCCATCAAGCACCCTTACCTCACGCACCCTGCCCTCAAGCACCCTGCGCTCAAGCACCCTGCCCTCAAGCACCCTGCCCTCAAGCACCCTGCCCTCAAGCACCCTGCCCTCAAGCACCCTGCCCTCAAGCACCCTGCCCTCAAGCACCCTGCCCTTCAACACTCTGCCCTCAAGCACCCTACCCTCAAGCACCCTGCCCTCAAGCACCCTGCCCTCAAGCACCCTGCCCTCAAGCACCCTGCCCTCAAGCACCCTGCCCTCAAGCACCCTGCCCTCAAGCAGAGTCGCTGTTGCTTCTCCTAATTTCACCGATTTGGGATCCTACCTCATGAAGCTTGCTACTGCTGTTGCTGTTGCTTCTGATGGCAGGCCCTCGAGCAGTGCGCTGCTGAGTGGTAGGGTGGCGGCCGCCAACACCGGTTTGGGCGTCAAGGCTAACTGCTCCTTTCACATCCTACAGATGGGGGGGTGGAGGGGTCAGTGCGAGCATTATGATGGAGAGCCTATGATGGATCGCCCGAGTGCCCGGCCATGATGAATCACAGCGGGGGTGGGGTGGGGGGAAGGGGGGATGACAGACAAGCATGGCATTTGAGCATTTCCTTGGCATTGACATGTGTTTGCATGGTATTTGAATGACGGATGCATGGCACTTTATTTCTGCTGCTAGTTTCCCTCCAGTTTGTTGTGCACGCCCCCTTCGTGAAATACTTTGGGTGGGTGTGCTAATTTAGTGATTTTGTTTATTCAGGTTGCATGTTTTTACCGCCTGACTGGACGGTATTTCCATACCAGGTGACCCTGGCACCAGGTCCCAAGCGCCATGCCAGAGGCGCCATTCCCATGCCCATGCACGATCTCCTTCTGTTATGGCGGTGCCCGTGTGTACGCCCATGCCCATGCCCATGCGAACGCCCATGCTGATGCGTACGCCCATTCCCATGTCTAATTTGCTTGTGACTATTCCTTCCATGGTGACCTCCATGCCAGGTAAAAAGCAGCATCTGGATATTTGCCAGATCCCCCTAGAGATTTATTAAGCTATGAGCTAGGGCCTAGCTAGTGGAATTTCCGGAACCAAGGCCTAGGGCATATCAGCAAATGCGTTTTCCCCCATGCCCTTGCCAGGCCAAATAGCTACATTCGTAATTAATGTCCACTGCCATTTCTGTTCAGCGCCCAAGGCATAAGCTGTCTGCTCACTTCAAATGCAAGTAATTGCAAATTCGACAACCGGTAGTGGTATGCCTTTTGTGTACAAGAAACACAATCTATAACGCCTGGTTGCCCCAGTCTTTCAGCAGTCGCAAGCTTTCTGTTACAGCGCAGGCAGGCAGAACGCACCATGGCATGTTGCGTATCATCATCATCATCGCCCAGCCGCCGAGCCTGGGGTGCGCCTGAAAACGCGGCGCTTGCATCTGTGCGCGTTCTGAAGTGAAGCGCCGGTCCTTGAAGCTGCGCTGAGGTAAAGCTGGCGAGCAGTGGCGATGATGTGCAGAGGGATAACCTGCCGTGCTGCAGCACCCGTCGACACCGGGCATCACGGTGGACTATGCCCGATCGATTCAAATTAAGAGAATGCATCGCAATCTTTCCTACAGTGATTCCAGTTTAATAAAAATATACAATGCACCTTAATCTTTATGCCCAGCTATCACGGGACGCGCAAGAAAGTGTGACCGACAGAACCAAAACGTAAATGGTTTCGGTAGCAAATTTACGGAGAAATTTACAATGACGGAATTTTAGGACTCAAAATTGATTGGGGAGCATCGAAACAAATTAATGCATGGCCAAGTGAAGTGCAGCCCAGTAAGTTGCTTCAGGCGCAGAGCGAATCGGACACTCTTTCCGTGGATCCAAACAAATGTGGAGCCAGACATTATATTGATGGCAAATAGAAGGCAGGGAGCGGAAGGCGGCTTTCCTTATCGAACATTTGTGAACAGGCGTTTACCAAATACGATAAGCACATATACCACACTACAGAGGTTTATAATGTTTCGACAGAGCCCCCAGGCGGCCGAAGGTCGCGGGGGCGAAGCCCCCGGAGTCACCCCGTCTCTGTCTGTCAGTCAGTCAGTCAGTCTGATGTTTCTGGAGCGTCCCGGAAACTTTATGCGCTACAGCGCAAATGAACCGCCTGTATTTATTAAGGTTCTTCCTTTCAGACCTCAAAGGCCGAGGTGCAGAATTGAGAAACTCAGTAACCAAGGCTGGTTCTCACAGCGGATGACGTAAGCGTAAGGTGTCACGCGACAGCTGCAACTTCGCTTCTCTAACAACACGCACTTGGCCAGCGATAGATTATTGACAACATATTTTGAAATCCTTCAACATGGCGAGGGGGTTTGCATGGGGTCCAGGTGACCCCGTCCGCAACTGCGCCTGCCCTCTGAAAGGTCACGCACCCGACTGCTCTGCCGTTTTTCGTGTTGCGCAGCAGCACCTCTGATTACTTGTCACTTCGTTTGTGCGCGATTATGCATGGGTTCCTCATTCTGCCACATGGGTGCATAAACGCATGCCGCGGCTAAGCCAAATGCATGCATGCATCCCGAGCTATCATGCGGCACCCATACCACACTGCTGTTTCTATTGAGTCCATAATGTCTTCACACCTTGTTGGCGCGCGCCACGATGGCGCATGGGACTCCATGGGGTTCCTCATGCCACCGCATGGGTGCATGCATGGCACAGCAAATAAAGCCATAGGCTACATAAGCATCAATTGAAGGCCACTGCCGAAATACTCTCCTTCGCAACGTGCAACCAGCAGTGTTGTACCACTGGACCATGTGTCAAGCAAAAGCAAAAGGCAAACGTTGGGCACCACATGTCATTATACGCCATGTCTATACTTGCCAACATTTCCGGGATGTCGTGTGCGTTCTTTCGTTCGGTTTGGCGGTTGGGGTGTAAGTCTGAGTCTCCAAGAAATCACGTTGCGCCCTTTCTCTCGGTGCACCTGCTCTACGACCGCACGCCGGAGGTAGGGGGCAGACGCACCAGAGAAAGGGAAAAAGATACAACACATGCATCAGAGAAACAGGAGGACTGCGCAACTAGTTGGTAAGTTTATGAGGGGCATGGGGAGCAAGAGCACGCCCCCATCACTGGCTCGTGCGCCTCGCCCATCTATGAATCTCCAAGTTGGAGTGTGAACTAAGCTGGGCAGTATAGACAACATTGCCCTTACCTGTATCTCTTATCTGTCAATGCTGGGAGAGGAAGCGGAGACCGGAAGGTCGGGAACACGGTGGAGAATCGCTGGTTACATCTTGATACAATTGTAAAGCAACAGAGTCGGCGTACCATAAGATCACGAATCAACAGAGTCTCAGTACCGTAGAACAAGTTTGACTCCGCTCGTAATTAAATAATTATTGGGGTGCGCGGACATGGGTGCGCGCTAATATTAATTCCAAAATTGCAGCTGTGCGGAGCTTCAGTTGGGTCCCCAAAAAATATTTTGGGGGTGCGCGGTATGAATTAAAAACAGCATTTTTTACAAAAATCCGTGCGCTATCGCGCGACTGTTTAATTCGACATCCATTCAGTCATCCTTGTCAAGTGTGCCCAAATAGCCCTGCATGGTAACAGTACTGATGACTCTGATGAGCACTACCGGTACTCATAGGTAGCATTACTGCACAGCTCAGCCTCCATCCACTCGGCTCGCCAGTCGAATCGCCAAGGCCAAGTTTGACTACCGTAGCATGCCTTTTGCTGACTTCCAGGGTTAAAACTACCGTAAAGCGCCTTAAGTCCGCGCACCCCCCCAAAAAAGAATTTATTTATCGGCCGCGCACCCCAAAAAGAATGTAAAAAAACGGTCGCGCAGCGACGAAATTTTAATTTAATTTAACGTCGCGCAAGCACAAAATCTAATTAAACACCGCGCATCACTGAAATAATTTAAATTTTCGTCCGCGCAGCACTTTCAGCCAGTACTGTCAAACTCTGTTACAACTTCGCTTGAAGCTAGCAGGACCCGCATACCGTAGCCTCCTTCCCTTTCCTCCGACGATTCCTGGCCTCAGGAAACGTGTGGCTATTGGTGCCCGGGGGGCTCAGTGGTACTACGGAACTTGGCAGTCCACCCTGAGGTCTACGGTTCGAATCCTGTCAATGTTCAGCACTTCCAGCCTGTAGTGCTCATCTGAGTCATCAGTAGTGTTGCTGTGCATGGCTATTTGAGCAGACTTGACAAGGATGGCTGAACGGATGTCGAATCAAACAGTCGCGCGCTAGCGCGTCATTTTTTTTTTTGTAAAAAGTGCTGTTTTTAATTCATATTGCGCACCCCCAAAATAGTTTTTGGGCACCTGACTGACGCTCCGCGCACCGGAAATTTTGGAATTAATATTAGCGCGCAGCTATGTCCGCGCACCCCTATAATTATTTACTTACGAGCGGAGTAAAAGGCGTTTTACGGTAATTTTTATTGTACTGGCTGATAGTGCAACGTTCTGTTGGGCACATTTTACGAAGTGCCAGACGTTTCCCCCACATACACCTGGAGCGCAGTAGATGAGCATTGACAGGATTCGAACCGCCGACCTTAGGGCCGACTGCCAATTAGCGTGGTGCCATTCAGCCCCCAGGGCCCCAATAGCCACACGTTTCTTGAGGCCAGGAACCGGCCGAGGAGGTGAATGACTGACTGTACTGGCTGAAAGTGCTGCGCGGACGGACATTTAAATTATTTCAATGATGCGCGATGTTTAATTAAATTCTGTGCTGCGCGGCGTTAATTAAAATTAAAATTTCGTCGCTGCGCGACCGTTTTTTAAATTCTTTTTGGGGTGCGCGGCCGGAAAAAAATCTTTTTTTTTTGTGCGCGGAGTGAAAGCTGTTTTACGGTATAAGAAAACTGGGCAGACACGGCATGCCCTAGTCTATGACAAATCAGAATTACTACCATGCATAGCAGAGTCATGAGCACAGTCATAGTGTCATGGCTAACGTGTCACTAGTCATGGCAACTAAAGAATGACAGGATTTCGGAAGGATGTTCCTCTGCCTATATCCACTTTGCATGAGTTTCTTGATGAGGAGGGCATGCTGGTTTTTGCAAGCTACGAGCTGGTTTTCTGGGAGGGTGTCTCTACAGTATTTGAACTCAAAGATATATATGGTTGTGTCTGCTCTATTTTGTGCTGGACAAGCATGATGTCGGGTTGCAGCTTATTTTTCTCCCCAGGCTTCGTATTGAGCCCTAGCAACATGTTTTCCGGGACCCTATTGCACGAAATTACGGGTGCGCCTGCCTTTTCAAATTTGTGTGCTGACCCAAGGTCAGCCATTGCGAGGTCTCCCTCCAAACTATAACCAATCAGCATGGCCACGGATGGCTTGCTGTACCAGCCCCTCACAGTCACAGACAGTGAATTGGCTGACGTGTATCTGAATGCACCTACGGCTGGAGGCCCATGATCCACACGCCTGCTCCATCGTGGGTCTCCGCTACAACACCTGTTCGGGCCAGGCACAAGTGGTGATGCACAATATTCATTGAACTGCACACCAGAGTCCCAGACCGGACAGGTGAGAGGCCATCCTGATCCTGACATTAGATCCAGGTAGATCCAACAAGGGCATCCTTTGACAGCTGATCAGCCTACTGGCCTCGCCAGGCGGTTTGCAAGACGGCATTATGGTTGAGGGCACAGAAGGCTCGATGCTGCAGCCCTTCAGGAGCAGGTGCAGCAGATAAGTGCATCTGGCAGCTGAAGGCGGGAGGATTAGGAAAAACATCTCTCTGTCATCAACTGTATGCTCCACCCATATGCGCCTATGCACTCCCATGCTGTCCTCCCATGCACATCCATGCACTACAGTCGTCTACCCACCTGATGCTGGCATGTAGCGCGTTTTGATGTGTCCATGCACTCCCATGCTGCCCCCCCATGCACACACATGCACTATGTGTGTCTACCCACCTGATGCTGGCATGCAGCGCACCCATATGCGCCCATGCAATCCCATGCTGTCCTCCCATATGTGCGCATGCTCTCCGATACCGTCCTCCCATGCACACCCATGTACTGTGTCTGTCTGCCCACCTGACGCTGGCATGCAGCGCACCCATATGCGCCCATGCACTCCCATGCTGTCCTCCCATGCATATCCATGCACTACAGTCGTCTACCCACCTGATGCTGGCATGTAGCGCGTTTGTATGTGCCCATGCACTCCCTCACTGTCCTCTCATGCACACCCATGCACCGTGTGTATTGGTCCACCTGATGTAGGCATGCAGCGCACCCATGCTCTCATTCCGGGCAGCTAGCTGCCCAGTCACCAGCGCCCCCTCTGCTCCCCCTTTCGACACTCAGGTGGACTGTTGTACAGCCTCACGGGCTGCCTGAAACGCCCTGAAGGGGGGGGGGGGAGTTAAGGGTTTAGGGCACAGGGTTCATGGGGTTAAGGGTTTATGGCACAGGTTGAAGGGAGGGTGATGGGGGAGGTGGGTGGCAAATCAAATTGAAGAGTGTAGGGTTCTGCCGCGCTCCACTTGTGGGAGACGATCGGGTGCTCAGCCAAGAAGTGTCAATGCAAAAAAAATAGACAGGCTAAAACCCCGGGCTCAGCGCCAACAGAGACCAAACAACCCTGATAGACCCGCGGCTCGGATGAGCTGGATGGAGTTTGTTACTGATGTGAAGCTGCCATGTAGCTGACATGTAACTAAATCACAAACTCATGTGCACCCCACCTGCACTTGTTCCTGCTCTTGCCCGCCTGATCCACCTCGACCTGCAGCTGGCTCTCATTGGTAAAGCCACCAACTCACTGATAAACTTAGAGCTGGAGAAGGCGGCATCCTCGGTGGACTTGGTAAGCCTGGAGGCACGAGGGTTTCGGATGTCAGGGATAAATGGCTTGGGTTTAGGGGTAATGGGACTTCAGGTGTGGGACTGCGGCGGGGTTTGGATTTCATGGTTTGGGCTAGGCTGTCAGTGCCTGGGATTGTGGTGTTTGGGTTAAGGGCTCATGGTGAAGTATGGGTGAAGAGTAGGTGCGCCAGGTTTGTTGAGCAATATCGGTATTGCAGCTCTGACAAAACACGACAACATATATTTTGTCGTGGCTCGCTCGGCACCCGCTCAAGGAGTGTTTCGCTATAATTCAGCTACATTTCAGCTATAATTCAGCTACATTCCAGCTACCGACCGGCCCCCTATCAAAGTACCTCAAACATGGCCTTCCATGCTGCGTGGGCTGCCAGCTGTTGGCCGGTCCAGATTTGGTTTCCCAATCGAGTTTTCAGAGCAGGGGGGGTGCCTCGGCAAACATGGCTGCCTGGTCGAAAACAATCTGAAATAGAGACCACACATCAGCCAGCTAGCAGGCCAGGATTTATAGAGTGTTGTTACAGTGCTAAAGAAACCACCTGAAAGACAACAAGGGGAAACCCAGAACCCTGAAATAGGAAACAAAGCCTTGGTGCCAAGGCCGGCCATGTAATGGAATTTGACTTGCCTAACATTGCAATCGGACCATGTTGCAGTGTCTCATTATCACAGAGTGTGTGCCCCCTGCTGAAAGACACCTTCATCCCATAACCCAACCCAACCCGTCCATGAAGCCTAACAAAGCCTGCTTCCAAACCCAAACCCAGCCCACCTCTAGACCCAAACCAAACCAGCCTCCACATCATCACCTAGCCTACCAAACCCTGACCCAGCCCGGTCCTGAACCCTAACCCAGCCCGCTTCGAAATCCTAACCCAGCCCGGTCCTGAACCCTAACCCAGCCCGCTTCAAAATCCGAACCCAGCCCGGTCCTGAACCCTTAAGCAGCCTGGTTTTAAAAGCCAAACCCAACCTGCTTGTAAACCCTGACCCAGCTATATTATGAACCCTAACACAGCCCACCACTGAACCCTTAATCAGCATGCACCTGAACCATAAGCCAACCCACCCTGCACCCCAATCCAGCCTGATCCTAAACCCTAACATTGTCTAATCCGAAACCCAATTCCAGCCTGCTCCTCAACCGTAATCCAGCCCCAAATTTCGACCCTAAGTACCTGCCCAGCGTTACGCAGCACAGAGGCACCCGCCCACTCCGCCACCTGCTCATCAAACCTATAACCTTAACAGAACGCACAATCACCAAACCCTAATCTTTGAGGGTTACGGAGCATACCGATCACCTCTGCCCCATAAAAATCCTCAAGGGCGGCGTCACAGGGCAGACCATATTGCATTATTATTTGCCTCAGCTACTATTCAGCTACATCATGTCCATGCCCCACCTTTATATTGGATAGACGAAAGCTGAAGTGAAGCTGAACAACAGGGTGGGCACAGAGCATAAAAGGGTTCCTCTGGTTACCTGTCCCCAGCGTATCCGCACATGAGTGAGTAACCTTATGCATCTGGATGTGTCACGACTGGCCACCATCATCAGCCAGAGTGCAACTAGAGGCCCTTCCTCACATGGTCGCCTCACCAGATGCCATGTTGAGTGCAAGTCAGCAGACGTGAGACAAGTGTCCCCAGCACCAGGCTTGGTATGCAGTGCCTAAGTTGAGTAGCATGTCCATGACAAGTGCCTGCAGGGTTTTGGCGGTGGACAGGTGCTGCTTAGAGCAATTAGCCGTTGGTCCCCTGGTATTGGCACAAGGGCCACCAGACAGGTTGTCGACTGTCGTGTCAATGCACTGAACAGTGTTTGAATCCTGGCAAAAAGGTGTTTGGGCAGCGAGGCCTGCATGGGCAGCGAGGCCTGCATAGGCAGTAAGGCCTGCATGGGCAGCAAGGCATGCAGGGACAGGAAGGCCTGCATGGACGGCCAGGCATGCATGGACGGCCAGGCATACATGGGCAGCAAGGCCTGCATGGGCAACAAGGCCTGCATGGGCAGCAAGGCCTGCGTGGGCAGGAAGGCCTGCATGGGCAGTGAGGTCCGCATGGGCATCGATGCCTGCATGGGCAGCGAGGCATGCATGGACAGCAAGGCCTGCATGGGCAGTCAGGCCTGCAAGGGCAGCAAGGCCTGCACGGACAGTAAGGTCTGCATGGGCAGCAAGGCATACTTGGGCAGTAAGGCCTGCATGGGCAGTAAGGCCGACATGGGCAGTAAGGCCTGCATGGGCAGTAGGGCCTACATGGGCAGCAAGGCCTGCATGGACAGTAAGGCCTACATGGGCAGTAAGGCCTGCATGGACAGTAAGGCCTACATGGTCAGCAAGGCCTGCATGGGCAGCAAGGCCTACATGGGCAGCAAGGCCTGCATGGAAAGTAAAGCCTACATGGGCAGTAAGGCCTGCATGGACAGTAAGGCCTACATGGTCAGCAAGGCCTGCATGGGCAGCAAGGCCTACATGGGCAGCAAGGCCTGCATGGACAGTAAGGCCTACATGGGCAGCAAGGCCTGCATGGACAGTAAGGCCTACATTGGCAGCAAGGCCTGCATGGACAGTAAGGCCTACATGGGCAGCAAGGCCTGTGTGGGCAGTAAGGCATGCATGGCAGCAAGGCCTGCATGGGCAGTAAGGCCTGCATGGACAGTAAGGCCTACATGGACAGCAAGGCCTGCATGGGCAGTAAGGCCTGCATGGACAGTAAGGCCTTCATGGGCAGCAAGGCCTGCATGGGCAGTAAGGCCTGCATGGGCAGTAGGGCCTACATGGGCAGCAAGGCCTGCATGGACAGTAAGGCCTGCATGGGCAGCAAGGCCTACATGGGCAGTAAGGCCTGCATGGGCAACAAGGCCTGCATGGGCAGTAAGGCCTGCATGGGCAGCAAGGCCTACATGGGCAACAAGGCCTACATGGGCAACAAGGCCTGCATGGACAGTAAGGCCTACATGGGCAGCAAGGCCTGCGTGGGCAGTAAGGCCTGCATGGCAGCAAGGCCTGCATGGGCAGTAAGGCCTGCATGGACAGTAAGGCCTACATGGGCAGTAAGGCCTGCATGGGCAGTAAGGCCTACATGGGCAGCAAGGCCTGCATGGACAGTAAGGCCTACATGGGCAGCAAGGCCTGCATGTGCAGTAAGGCCTACATGGGCAGCAAGGCCTGCATGGACAGTAAGGCCTACATGGGCAGCAAGGCCTGTGTGGGCAGTAAGGCCTGCATGGCAGCAAGGCCTGCATGGGCAGTAAGGCCTGCATGGACAGTAAGGCCTACATGGACAGCAAGGCCTGCATGGGCAGCAAGGCCTACATGGGCAGCAAGGCCTACATGGGCAGTAAGGCCTGCATGGGCAACAAGGCCTGCATGGGCAGCAAGTCCTGCGTGGGCAGCAAGGCCTGCGTGGGCAGGGAGGCCAGCATGGGCAGCAAAGGCCTGCATGGGCAGCGAGGTCTGCAATGGCAGGGAGGCATGCATCATTTTCTGCCAGGCCAGGTCACGGAGGAGCGTATCCACCTCTTCAGGGTGTTCCTTGACCATGTGGGTAGCAGGGTGGGCACATTTGACGGCTGTCTTGGCTGCATGTGTCGCCCTCGTTGAGGGTATGTTGCAGCCAGCTCCCCAGATCCAGCCAAGCCATGCACATACATTCAGGAACAGGGCTTCAAGGTGTCTGATGGTGGAGGATAAGGGTTGAGGGATTGAATAAGGTTGTGAGAAGAGTTAATGCCACATCGGCAATGCCACTATCTAGCATTCACGATTTTGGCCAACGGGGATGTAAAAACTGAAGCGGAGGTCGGCCACACAAGAGCATTGGACTTGCCATTGATCCATGCTCTACTGTCTCCTTAACATTCAGACATCTCAAGAGACCTTTCATAAATCATTCCAGTCCTAAACCCTTACTCAGTCAGCTCTTAGGCAGGCATACTCAGGCAACCCAGCCCGTCCCTGAACCCGATTTTAAGCCAGGCACAGTTGCTGACCTGCCTGCAGAACGGGGCCCTTGGCCCTTGGCCGCCAGGTCCAGGTCCGCATCCTCAATCACAATGAACAGCACGTTGCAAGACTCATCCAGAGTCACGCGCTGCAGAGGGTGGGGGTGTGGAAGGGGGGTGGGAATGAAGGGGGGTGGGGTGTGCAAGGATTAAAATGTCCTGGGTTACGGGTTTAAGGTTCAGGGTTAAAGGTCCAGGGTTACGGGTTTAGGGATCAGGGTTAAAGGTCCAGGGTTACGGGTTTAGGGATCAGGTTAAAGGTCCAGGGTTACGGGTTTAGGGATCAGGTTAAATGTCCAGGGTTACGGGTTTAGGGATCAGGTTAAATGTCCAGGGTTACAGGTTTAGGGATCAGGTTAAAGGTCCAGGGTTACGGGTTTAGGGATCAGGGTTAAATGTCCAGGGTTACAGGTTTAGGGATCAGGTTAAAGGTCCAGGTTTGCGGGTTTAGGGATCAGGGTTTAAGGTCCAGGGTTGCGGGTTTAGGGATCAGGGTTAAAGGTCCAGGGTTGCGGGTTTAGGGATCAGGTTAAAGGTCCAGGGTTGCGGGTTCGGGTTTAAATGTCCAGGGTTACGGGTTTAGGGATCAGGTTTAAGGTCCAGGGTTATGGGTTGAAGGTTCAGGATTAGATGTCCTGGGTTTCGGGTCTAGGGTTCATGAGTAAAGGTCCAGGGTTGCCGGTTTAGGGTTCAGGATTAAATGTCCAGGGTTACGGGTTAGGGTTTGTTGCTTCCCAGCTGGGTATGGTGAAGCTTGGTCAGCCCCGCCCAACCCAGCCCCACCCTGTCCACGCTCTGCCACGCCCTGTCCCCGCCTTGCCCTGCCCCGCCCCAGCCCCTGCCCCAGCCCTGCCACGCCCCCACTCCTGCCCTGTCGCAGTGGATGTGGGATGCTGACTGTTGGCCGCTCAATGTAAGGAAACTTCAGGGTTACATAGCAGACCTCGGTCTCATAATAATAGAGTCGCATTGCAGACCACTCATAGGCATAAGCTGCTTCAGCTACCCGTCAGCTACATCATGGCCATCCCCCTGGATATAGGATGGAACATGAAGTGTAGCTGAACAACAAGATGGGCACAGAGCACTCCAGAACCATCCCCTGGTTACCTGCCCATAGCAACATGGCATGCGGGACCATGCCCCCAGGTAAAGCCCGGGTGTAGCTAAATAACAGGTTCAAAAAACATACCCTGGTTTACTTATATTGTGTTCAGCTACAATTCAGCTACGTCGTTTCCTACGGCCGGGGGGTAACGGCACAGCATGCCCTGCTGCTGCTGAGGATGTGCAGCTCGCCCTTTGCATGCGACATGGAGCACTCAGACCTTCGGGGTTGGAGTGGTTGATAGGGAAAAGGGTTTAGGGATAGTGCCATGTTTAGTCCCTAGCCCGAGGGCATCCCATCAGCTGCTCTGGCGGAGCCAACTCATCGAGTTGCCAAGTGTGTTGTGAGGGTCAAAGAAGTCACAGGCATGCAGCGTCTGCTGACTCAGCCCTCATGCATGGGTTCCGGAGCGCAAAGGCAACATGCTTGCTTTCTACCACCACAAGCATCATTCCTTAAGCCGGAACAAACTTCTGGAGGATTATCCAGCATCTCTGTGCATGTATAGCCTCGTGTAGCTGGATGTGTCATGTCTGCCCTCCTCCATGAGCCAAGGGGTGCAACTGGAGGCCCTTCCTCGCATGGGGGCCTCGCCATATGCCATGCAGTGCATGGCATTTGGTGGGAGTGCAAGCCAGCAGATGGGAGACAAGTGCGTGCGCCATTGGAGTGCTGAACAATATTTCAAGCTCACAACTAGACCTGGCGAAGGGGATGCCAGCCTCGGTATGCTGGCATATGTGCCATGCTGTCCTCGAACCCGACGGAAGGTCGCATACTCCTCGACGCTTCATCGGATTACAATGCTTGCTTGCAATTTTACTGACTATCTATATATCCAGATAGTGCTTATGATGACAATTGAGTTGTCGCACCGAACCCTCGGGTGTTTACCGATCCCACAACCGATCCTGCTTGTTTTCACTGCGACCAGACTCAGGGGACTCATTCAGTAACTTAACTAGAATTAAATTATTTGTTTTCAAGCACTGCATACGAATCAACCAGTCAGCAACGAAATGAACGTGGCCGGAGATCCGAATGTGATCCGAACGGTATTGGATGACCTCCCCGAGGAACTGCTTGGCAACATCTTCATTCGCGCGGGCAATTGGAAAGCATGTGGGACGAACCTTGCAGCCTGGAACGTGAGCCGGAGGTGGCGCGACTGTATACGAGGAAGCGTGCAACGCCTAGGCGATCTCTTGATCGAGGTCCACGGCGCTGAGGGGGCACTTGCACAGGCTACCCAATGCTACAGCCACGCGGTGGACGCAGTCGCACTTGCGATGCAGCTCATGCACTTTGCAAGAGCCAACTGCCAGGGTGGACGCATGCTGATTCTAGCGGCAGCCCGTGGCAACCAAGCCCTGGTTCGTTTGTTCTTGGAGTCACCGGAGCATGCGCCTCGTGCGGACTGCCGTGATGGTGAGGCATTGAGGCATGCAGCTAGGGGTGGCCACGAGGCAGTGTCGCGCATGCTACTAAAGTGGGAGGAGCATGCGCCTCGAGCGGACTGCCGTGATGGTGAGGCTTTGTGCCTTGCAGCTCAAGGTGGCCATGAGGCACTGGTGCGCATGCTACTAGAGTGGGAGGAGCATGCACCTCGAGCGGACTGTATAAATGGTTCGGCATTGTGCAATGCAGCTAGTGGCGGCCACGAGGTTGTGGTGCGTATGCTACTTGAGTGGGGGGAGCATGCGCCTCGTGCAGACTGCCGTGATGGCATGGCATTGTGTTTTGCTTCTGGGGGCGGCCACGAGGTAGTGGTGCTCATGCTACTGAAGTGGGGGGAGCATGCACCTCGAGCGAACTGTCAAAATGGTGAGGCATTGTGCAATGCAGCTGGGGGTGGCCAGAAGGCAGTGGTGCACATGCTATTGAAGTGGGAGGAGCATGCGCCTCGTGCGGACTGTCAGGGTGGCATGCCTTTGTGCATGGCAGCTGAAGGTGGCCATGAGGAAGTGGTGCGCATGCTACTGGAGTGGGGGGAGCATGCGCCTCGAGCGGACTGCAGTGATGGCGCGGCTTTGCGCCATGCCGCTTGCGGTGGCAACGAGGCAGTGGTGCGCATGCTACTGGAGTGGGGGGAGCATGCGCCTCGAGCGGACTGTCTGAATGGCATGGCATTGTGCCTGGCAGCTTATACTGGTCGTGAGGGTGTGGTGCGTATGCTTCTTGAGTGGGAGGAGCATGCACCTCGTTCGGACTGCTGTGATGGTTCCGCGTTATGCAGTGCAGCTGAGCACGGCCATGAAGGAGTGGTGCATATTTTATTTGCAATGTGGCCGATGGATGCGCCTTACACAAACTTTGTCCGGGATAGAGCAGTACACAAAGCAGCTTCAAACGGACACGAGGCGCTGGTGCCTCTCCTCCTTAATGCGCTTCCGGAGCGTCAACATATTGGGGATGACGGGGATTATGAGGTTAGTGATGGTGACTCAGATGACGACTCTTTATAATTGGGTGATGAGGAGAGTGATGAGGGCGCGGAGGGCGATAGTGAGGAGGGGGGAGAGGAAGAGAGTGAGGAGGGTCAGGAGGACGATAGTGAGGAGGATGAAGAGGGTGCGTAGGGCGATGTGGGTGAAGAGGGCGGATATGGCCATAGGGACATGAAAGATGGATGACCTCAAAGCCCACAGGGGGCATCACTAGCTCGATGAGGAAGGTCATGCCAAACATATGCCCATTTCAAATTAAGGACCCCTCGTGGGCTATATGACAATTTCGACTATTTTGTAGCCTCCTTATTTTTGGTCTCCGGCCCTTTGCTCCGGGGGGAGGGGAGGTTGGGAGCGTCTATTTTGCATCCCTAGCATAACTTTCCCAGTGCTGATGAGGGGGCCTCTTCTCTTGATAATATATTAATTTATACTGGGTATTTGCTCTATGGTAGGCCCATATGCCCCCGTTGTGGCGCAATCCTTGGCTAGGGTGTTTTGCTTGCCCTATGTTGTGGAACGTGTGGAGTGCAACTTGTTGTCGATAAATGCTAGGGTTTGCTAAATATGGATAATTTGTGCCTTCCATTATAAAACTTGTGTCTAATGGTCAACACTAAGCGAAAAACACTCACGCCCTGAACGTCTCAGTAATTTACCCAGGTTTCTTGGAATCATGTCATGCGTTGGAGGTTAGTATTGGAGTTGACTAATGAGGAGGTGTTTTCCTGGGATGGTCCATGTTTATGTTGAGTGATATTATGAGAGGGTCCATATCTACGCAGTTGATTTTCAACAATATAAAACAAATTTTGTGTGCATGATTGTGTGGCCGATTGAGCGTGATTACGTCATTCACGTTGGACATGTAAATGACGTCACACCTCACTATGGGCCATGCTGAGATGAAGCTCGGCCACTTCGGCAATAAAAAAATCAGCCATGACAGTCAAGGGATAGGGCACAAGAGGAAAGAAAGGATAGCAATTTCACCCACCAAACAGCAAGAACTCAAAGGTAGGTAGACTGGTAGACCGTAAACCCTGTCCATGAAGAGACTAGCCTTCACAAAGTTAAACTACAAGTTGCAGAAAATCAGGGCCTCCCACCTCTACTTGCGGGCTCTCCCAGAGGTGTAACGTTCATGACTTGAGGGCTCTCCGATGTCTTGCCTGGTTGGGAGGAAAAGGAAAGGACGTAAATGCTAGAGGAAAGACAGAGATGAGCACAAAGAGCAGAGAAAGTGTCTATCCGGAAAACGTAAAAGGCATACCGAATGATCCATGCCTCTGGAAGCAAGAGACAAAACGTCAATGAGCCAATTCCCTGGGAGGCAAAAAAGCTAGCCCTCAACGAAATGTCAATGACGTAACACCTTTGGGCCCGCTCAGGACCTTTTGTTTTGTTTTTGAGGGGGTCTCTTTCCTCTCTCTCTTTCGTTTCCAACCTCACTCTTGGACGCCGACGCAGCCGAGCTTTGCAGCATGGCCCAGTGGTGTAACGTCATTGACCTTTGGGCCCGCTCAAAGCTTGGCCGCTTGCCCAACTGATCAGAAGGGAGGAAAACAAATAAGAGACTCGAAGGAAGGGGGGAGGGAACAAAAGGAAAGGGCGGGAAGGCAGAGAAAAACAAGTCTGACACTTGAGTTCCCGCAGAGACTAGCCCTCAACAAAGGCCAGAGCAACACCCCCCCCCCCCCCCCCCCCCCCCAATCAAGCGTATCCCTCCCCTGCTTGGCCGCGAGGGCGCCTCACTGAGAAGGGAGAAAAGAAGGAACTAAAAAGGGGGCGACAAAAAAAAAGCACCAAAAGGAAAGGCCGGAAAGGCAACAGAGACCGGCGCCTCATAATCCCTAGAGACTAACCCTCAACAATGCCCACATTGTAGTCCACAAAAGCAAGTGTATCCCAACCCTGATCAGCCTGGTACAGCTGGTGGAAGTTACTGACAGCGCCCGGAGGACCTGCCCACCCCCGCGCCCGTAACTGCTCCTTGACACTAGGGCATTGGAAGCAAAGAAGTGTACCACGTCCTCAACAAAAGCCAGAGCCTCCCACCCATGCTTGTCTGGGTACAACTGATGAAAGTCCGTGGCGCCCGTTGGGGGGCCGGCACAACCTCTCGCCCTCATGTTGGACTTGGTGCCGCTCATATCTTAGCTATGAACGAGGACCAACCTAACACTAGGAGGTACTCGACTTAGTCGCATGCATCGGAGCTGGTATTTTTGTTAGCTCATGGGGAACACGGAGATAGATACCGGCATACGAGGAGGAGGTGTACTGGTGAGTGAGAAGCTAGCGTTCGGAACAATTTAAAGTTGTGGATTTGAAGGGTACAAGGCACGTAATTATGCCGATGGAAAATAAGTAGACATTCGGGCCGACCAGATGTATACACGCCAATCAAATTGCAGGTCAGTGCAACATGCATGGATGGCTTACGTACGTGAAGCTTACAGGGACAAAACACATGAAAAGAATAAAAAAAGGAGGAAGAAAAGACGAGGAGGGTCAAATAAAATGAGGAAGACAGTAGTGAAAAAGATTTGCTTTTTAATTAAACATGCAAATGAAAAAAGAAACGAATAATACGGAATCGGAAAGAAACGAATGGAGGACGAAATTAAAAGGAAGGGGACTTGTAATACTTGGAAGGAGGAATACAATGAATGAGTACGAAATAAAAAGAGGGAGAGTATGAAGCAATGTATAAAGAAAATAAGGGTGGTGAAAGAAAAGGTGGAACACCATTCGATGTCTGAGTACGAAATAAAACGAGAATCAATAAACATACGGAAAAAAAAGAAAAAAATATGAGGATGCAGACAAATATTGAAGGAACGGAGGGACTAAATAAAGGGGGAGGGAGGGGGGGAAGGAAGGAGAAAAAAGTAGAGTGCCATAGAGGGACAATTAATAAGATGCCGGAAAATTACCGTCGCAGCTGGGACCATGAGGCCGGAGTCTCAGCACATGGCAGGGACGAAATTAGGGAAATCCCTGCGGTCTGCCAAAGTGTGCCCCCATGGGCGTGACGGACAAGGTAGGAGCGAGACATGAGGTTGCTTGCAACATTAAAGCACTGAGGCAAGCTCAGCCGGAAGCAAGCCTGGGTAATAAGCAACATGGTGACACCTTACATCGCACTTGGCTAAATAGGTAGTAAGGCATGCATGGGCAGCGAGGCATGCACAGGCAGTGACGCCTGCATGGGCATTGAGGCATGCATGGGCAGCGGAGCATGCATGGGCAGTGAGGCATGCATGGGATGGGCAGTGAGGCATGCATGGACAGCGAGGCATGCATGGACAGCGGAGCATGCATGGACAGTGAGGCATGCATGGGATGGGCAGTGAGGCATGCATGGGCAGCGAGGCATGCATGGACAGCGGGGCATGCATGGACAGCGAGACTTGCAAGGGCAGTGAGGCATGCATGGACAGTGAGGCATGCATCAGCAGCGAGACATGCACGGGCAGTGAGGCCAGCAAGGGAAGCAAGGCATGCATGGACAGTGAGGCATGCATGGGCAGCAATGCATTCAAGTGCAGCAAGAACTGCATGTACAGCAAGCCCTGCACGGGCAGTGAAGCCTGCATCAGAGGCAAGGCATGCATGATCAGTGAGACTTGCATGGGCAGTGAGGTCTGCATGGGGAGCGAGGCATGTATGGGAAGCGAGACATGCATGGGCAGTGACAACAACGAGGCATATAAGGGCAGCGAGGCCTGCATGGGCACTGAGACATGCTTTATGTCCATACTCCATACCCTTACCCAGCCTACATCTAAAGCCTTAAACCGACTGTGTATAAACCGTTACCCAGCCTGCGTCCAAACCTTACATAGCCTGGGGGGGGTTACGGGTGGAGGGCGCAGTTTTCGATAATGAACGCCAACCCAGCCAAGTCCCATCAGAGGCGGGCAGCGGGGGAGGTGGATCAGGTCCAAGTTCCAGCACTGAAGAGCCAGGATCCGAAGGCCCAGACAGGCTAGGATCTGCTGATCCAGGCGAAGGGAGTCTGACAGGGAGAAAATGAACCGGCTCCTGATAGAGCAGGCTAAATACGAACGTGAGGTTACAACATGAATGTTACAGTCTCTAGGGTTACCCTACCGTAGTCAGGGTTGACAAAATTCCCAACATCAAGGGCAGTATTCCGATGCTTGACATGGCCCAGTCTGGGGCGCATCTACCAGGATGTAATGTCAGGTGTTGCAGGGCTTGGGGTCACACAACATGGCCACCCTGTCCTACGGGCCGCTGGCTGTGGCAGTTGTGGCAGGATAGATAGCAGGGTTGTGTCAAACACCCTCAGCTAGGGCGTAGCTTATCAAGTCCTTGCTTCACATCTGGGACACAAATCTAGTAAGTGTAGGACCAGTGGTGGTGGCCATCGCAGCGGCCCTATCCAGAACAGACTGGAACCATAAGGACATGGTGCAGGCCAGGGAGAAGTGGATCCGCCGGACACTGTTCCTAGCCAACCGGCCGAGTCCCTGCTCAGAGAAGGTCCAGGGTAGCCGGCCGTATCCAGGACAGGGGCAGCAAACAGCTCACCTGTCTCACCTGCTGGGAGCCTCTGAGGCTGAGCCAATGCGGTGGTACCAGTCTGTCTCAGGAGGTAATGGTCAGTGAGGCAGTAGACCTCATGACCTAAGTGGTTTTGGAGCGAAACCGGCTGCGTTAAGCATGCAGCCCACAGCGTTAGACCCCTATCGTGCCTACCGGCCACCAGCAGTGAGGAAATAAAAGGACAACACCCCCCAACCCGCATACTGGGCATCAGGAGGGCTGCATTCACTGGGAGCGCTAGCTGACCAGATGACCGCTGTCCGCGTGCAGATCCGGCAGCTAAGCGACCCGATGAAAGAAAGAAAGAAAGAAACGACGACATCATTGGCGACCAGATGACATCACTGGCGCACATCACGCGGTCGGGGGAGGTTGAAGCCCTCTCCCAATGTGAGACCCGGGGGGCAGGGGGGGGAAGGTCAGAATGGCCATGTACAAGCCGTTGCTATTTGCGTATATCGCAGACAATACTAAGCAGTCAGAGCCGTGTGTGGGGTTGCCGGTCAACGGGGAAGCTGTGTGTGGCCAATAAGGCCTTGATGGACTCAGCATGGTCATGTCATGTAGTGACAACAGATGTCGCAGACAGCCTTATGGCCATGGGGGTGCAGATGTTCCGCACAAATGAGAAGTTCGGGACTCCTCACAATGACGGGGTAGAGTTTGGTCGGAGTCCTGTTTCTGCAGGTGGTTGATGGGTATGGAAGCCCCTCCGCCATCATTGAGCCCGCCATGGTCAGGGTGATGTGCACACCCCAGACGCTTTTGAGTATCTGGTAGTAAACCCAGAGTTCTTCAAATATGGGGGAGTGCTAGAGGCCGCAGGGCGGTTGACCCTGCACCCCAAGCAGGATGCAGCTGACAAAGAATGGCAGAACCAACCGGTCCTGCCTCTCAGGCTGGCAGCGCCTATGTCAGGATTGCAGGCAACAGCAGGGGCTGTAGCAGGGGGGATCGGCTCAGACCACACTGCTGCCCCTGGTTCTACGTGCCCAGGAAATGGCATGGTCAGGGTAGTACGTGCAGCCACGGCCCTGACCAACACCTCAGAGAATCGCCAGGTCACATGCAATGCCCAACGGTGCGAGCTGCCTGCATTAGCCTGCCACCTATGCGCGTTCGACTGGGACCACTCTGATACAACATGCCAATGCACTATCGAGGCATGAACTGGTAGGAGTGCTAGGAGAGTGCGCTCTGGGCCGTTTGGATATATCATGTTGCTAATGTGAAGCTGACAGGTAGCTGAGTCGCAAAAAATGATATACAGCCCCCTCATTGCTCCACCTGCACTTCATGCTGACCAACTTCCTGACAAATGCAGCCGGGATGTAGCTGACACGTGACTGACATGCAACTGACATTTACCTGACATGTTGCTGTCGGGGAGCTGATACGTAACTGGATGAAAAAAGCGGTGCACCCCACATGCACGGGATCCTGATCCTGCCAGCCTCTTGTTGGGCATGCTCCACCTCGGCATGCAGCTGGCTGAGGTGTAAGTGACATGTAGCTGACAGGTAACTGACTTGTAGCTGAATCATCGTAATATGACCACTGCTGTTTTCAGCACCCCACCTGGATTAGTTCAGACTGCTCCTGCCAGCCTCTTGCCGGGCCTGATACACCTTGACCTGCAGCCGGCCCTCGTTGGTGTGTACAACTGCCAACTCGCGCGTCAACTTGCAGCTGGAGAACGCGGCATCCTCGGCGGCGTTGGGCAGCCTTGAGGCATGAGGGTTTGGGATGTCAGGGAGATGTGGCCCGGGTTTAGGGGTTATGGGACTTAAGGTGTAGGACCAGGGTATGGGGTTTCATGGTTTGGGCCAGGCTGCCAGGCAGTGCGCATCAACTTGCAGGGGGAGGACTCGGCATCCTCGGCGGACTTGGACAGTCCGGAGGCACAAGGATCCATGGTTTAGGGTTCAGGGTTGATGGGATTTGGGTTTGGGGATAGATGGTTAGGGCTAGGGGTGATGGGTTTGGGGGTTTTGGGTTAAAGGTTTCAGGGTCTGGGATTCCCAGGCATCCTCAGCGGCTTTAGCAGGCAAGCTGGAGGCAAGGGGTTTGGGGGTTCAGGCTTGAGGGTTTGGAGGTCAGGTCAGGGGTCTAGGGGGTGGGGGATTGGTATTCAGGGTTTGGGATTCAGGGTCCAGGGGGGGCGGAATTTGGTCTCAGGGGTCCAGGGTTTATGGTTCAAGGTTCAGGGGGGTGGAGTTCATGGTTTGGGGATCTGGGTTTAGGGTTCAAGGGGTCCTTCCAGGGTTAATGCTTTTAAGTGGTGGTCGCCCAACAACCTGTCCACTGTGGTTGGGTGTGCATTTGAATACACAATGGAACTACCTACACACCATAATTTGCAGAGGTGGACGATCTGCTCCGTAACCAAAACGACCCAACTGTTTGGCCCTGAGTGGTGTTGATCCTTGAACCACAACGCCCCAGCAGCTGAACATAGCCTCCTCCCCATTACTCTATTACGCAAATCGTTTCACACCGTTGTCATGGTTTGTTGATTCATGCCTGCTCCCGATCTCCTAATTCACATATTTAAGTGTTCTCTTCAGTCACACCTGTTATTGGATCATACCTCCGTGCCTGCTGGTGCAGAGGCATGACGTTCATGGGCCCATCCGCAAGTTCAAGCGTGTCCGGCGTCAACCGGTGGACCTGCCCTAGGAGCAAGCTTGGGGGTATGTGGGGGCCAACCCCTGACCAGCCTACGGGCGGTAGCACAAACATAAGTTGTAGCTTAGGGGTAGATTAAGGGTAGCTGAAGTGAGGTAGGTTTAATTGCTTGCACCCACCACTGATTCGAGTGGTGGACCCTCCTAGCACATCTCACTGTTCCGAAGATTGCTGTCATGCCACCATTCGTCCGCTGCACTACGGGTTATAAGAGCAGACCAATGTTTATTACAGGCTGATTCATCTACAATTCAGCTTCAGTTCAGCTACATCACTTCTTACCGCCGGGGGGTAATGGTACTTCATTTACTGGGCCACTGGTCTTAAGCCATCCAGTCAGGATATGGTATCCATTGGCCCAATCGTGGTCGCTCAGGACGCTGAGCAGCCTGCCATCAGCAGGGACACAGGATACGGCCCGTATGGGCAAAAAATCCCGTAACGTAACGTATCGTAACGTAACGTATCGTTACGGTCCACTACGGTGCACCGACTGAAAATCCGCACTTTTGGAGTATGTGTGGAATGACCGCGCTGAGATTCCACACAGCGACACGACCATCGCTAGTGATAAGCCCAGCAACTGGTGCATTGCACATTTGCAGCGATGCATCGCGCTAAACATATGCTTCTTGAAGAGACTTTACAATGGCATTGTGAGTTTGTGAGCACAGATAGTAAGGAACAGACGCATGTCATGTTCGGACAGCCCGTTCGAAATTTCGTGGATAATGCACCCGATTTACGCTTGGGGATCCTTTATTCGTCTCTTATGTTCACCTTCCGATGAACTAGCACTTCAGGAGCTCACGGAATTCAAGCCTGTAGCTCAGCTGCTCAGCTAGTCAGATGTAACAGATCAGGTGGGAGAGTGAGACGTAAGAGGAACTGATTCAAGTACTAAACTGAGAGGGGATGTGCTAGTGCTTATACGGACTGGGTGAAATTAGGAGTTGAATATCCATCATTGCCCAGATGATTGTCTGCTTAAACTAGCATTCTGCATGGTCAATCTGCATGCATACATGGTGACCCTTAGGGGTACTTGGGGGCCATGCAAGATTGCATGGGGGCTGGCATGCAGCCATGCATGCCGGTTTGGGCCATGGCACCTCCACCTCAAATGTGGGATGTGGGGGGGGGGAGGTCGTATTGAATCCCGTATCGGGCCAAAGGCCCGTATCGTAACGTAGCGTATCGTAACGTAACGTGATACCGTAACCCGTTCCCTGTGTCCCTGGCCATCAGTGCTCTGATGTGCACTAAATCTAACAATGGGGCTGACTTCCTACGCTCCATTAATGAGCAGGGGGGGCAATATTGCATTCCAGGGCTCATTGCCATTAGCCGATCCAGCTTGGGTTCCTATCAGCCCAGAGCGAGGTGACCCCCACATCGCCCTGAGCCACGCACCAGCTCCTAAACAAGGTCACGTGCACATAAAAACCCTAACTTAACCTGCATTTGGCAACTTTAGTCAGGATGGTAATTCTGGGGGGTGCCCCTCATATTCCAGCATGCCTTTTCTCAGCTGGCGATGAGGGCCACAATTACATCTGGGTTGTTTTTATTTGATGCCCTCAAGATTCCATGCATGCAGGGAGTGGGAATGAAGGGTGGAAGGTGTTGCATGCTAAGATGCCCGCTCCATGTATGGGTACCTCGTGTAACTGAACCTCCATATGTGCCATGCCGATCCATCGCCATGGTAGCGATCCCTCTCGTAGCCCATGCAGTACTTCCACCTCTCGACTCTCGCGAACCAGCGTCGTCCTGCAATCGGTTCCGTATCTGGGTCCCGATCAGGACCTACAGGGATATTTCCAGTAATACGAAAACTTGTTGCTGCGTGACGTCGCGATCTGTGACGTAAGACAGACGAAAGGAAGGCGGTACAAAAGCGTGAATTTAAGGATGAACGGTGCGGAAGTGCAGGAATGGCCATGGGTCAGGTCCTGAGGGGGCAGTAGAAGTCCTACGGGTATCTACGAACGAACTACCTTCATACGCTCTTCCTGCGTGCATTTTGATAAATCCCATCATCTCCACCTCGAAAGTCGACACCACCATGAACGTCATAAGGAGCATGATGTGCCTTCAGCTCCGATCTATAACAATGGAGATATGGAATCCAGCCACTTCGTCGATGGCGTTAAGAAGCCTTGCAGCAACAGCCAAGGTGGGACTTGCGCCAGAGCTCATGTCCGTTCCCAAGCTCAAACCTGGCCCAAGCTCAGGCTCATGCCTAAGCCCAAGCCCCAAGTCTCATGCCCAAGCTCAGACCCAGGCCCAAGCCCAGGCTCAGGCCCAAGCCCAAGCCCCAAGTCTCAGGCCCAGGTCTCAGACTCATGCTCGCGCCCACGCACGCTCATGCTCATGCACATGCCTGCGATGATGTAGCATGGGCATGAGCATGGGCACGGACATGGACAAGGATGCGACGATTATTGCTCAATGGAGCTCGGTGGCATGGCGTGTCCATTAGCTATGCATTAGCTTGTTTCAGATTGTGTCCCACATTATGAAACATCTTTGAGGTCCCCTCTTCATTTAAAAAATTGGATGCTAATCTCTAAATGGGGGGACAGGAGGCCACCATAGGCAGAGGCTGACCTGAAGCAATCAAAGACCAAGCATAGATCAGGCGGCAGTCGGGGGCCGAGGTAGCATGTATGGCCACATGTGAGCCCTCTGGCCGGATGGTTGCTGACGCGTAGCTGAATCACGAGGGAAAAATTCAGACGACAGTGTGGGAATGTGCATAAGCATTAGATTATGGGGAACTATAGGTAATGGGAACAGTACATAAGGGGAATGTAGGGAGAAATAGTAGTCTCGGGTGATCAGTCGTAGACATGAACCTGATCCATATTGTCCATGCTGGTGTCATGGCCAGAGCACATCATGGTCTATGTGCAATCTCCAATACGTTGCTGCTCTCCGCCTAGATTAGTTCCACCACTATATTGCAAGGCAACAAGTGCCAAACCTGATTCCTTTGCCTGCGACTGTAACATCCAAACAAATTAACGAGCACACCATTTCCACGATGAACCCTACTCTGACTTGCTTCCCTTTACATACAGGAGGGGAGGGGAACACTAGGTCATGATGCCCAAGCCAGTGCGGGCGCCCACCCTTCTCATGAACCGGCTGCGAACAACAGCAGACACAAGTGGCTTGAGAGAGGATCCAGCACCAGTGACCGGAGGAGCAGGGGCAGCGGTGGCGTGGGCGGCAACAACAACCGCAACCACAACACGGGCAGAGTAGGTATGGGGACATACATGGGCATGGGAATATGGGAATTGGTGGTCAGGGTCAAGGCATTGGGTATGGGCAACAACAGGGGCATGGACGTAAGCACGGACATGAGCATGGACAGGGGACAGGGGACAGGGGACAGGGGACAGGGGGCAGGCAGGGGACAGACGGGGGTCATGAGGGGATCAGGCGGGGATCAGGCAGGAGATCAGGCGGGGGATCAGGCAGGGGATCAGGCGGAGGATCAGGCAGGGGACAGGCGGGGGATCAGGCGAGGGATCAGGAGGGGGATCAGGCGGGGATCAGGCGGAGAGGCGGGGGATCAGGCAGAGGATCAGGCGGGGAACAGGCGGAGAGGCGGGGGATCAGGCAGAGGATCAGGTGGGGAACAGGCGGAGAGGCGGGGGATCAGGTGGGGGTCAGGCGGTGGACAGGTGGGGGACAGGCGAGGGTCAGGCGGGGGACAGGCGAGGGACAGGAAGAGGACAGGCGGGGTGCAGGCGTGGGACAAGCGGGGGATAGGCGAGGAAAAGGTTGGGGTCAGTCGCTGGACAGGTGGGGGACAGGCGGGCACAGGCAAGGGCCAGGAGGGGGACAGGCGGGGTGCAGGCGGGGGACAGATAGGGGTCAGGCGATGGAATCAGGCGGGGATCAGGTGGTGGATCAGGCGGGGGATCAGACGGGGATCAGGCGGGGGATCAGGCGGGGATCAGGTGGTGGATCAGGTGGGGGATCAGGTGGTGGATCAGCCGGGGGATCAAGTGGGGATCAGGCAGGGGATCAGGCGGGGATCAGGTGGGGGATCAGACGGGGGATCAGACGGGGATCAGGCGGGGGATCAGGTGGGGAATCAGGTGGGGGATCAGGTGGGGCATCAGCCGGGGGATCAGGCGAGGGATCAGGTTGGGGATCAGGCGGATGGTCAGGCAGGGGATCAGGTGGGGGATCAGGTGGGGGATCAGGCGGGGGATCAGGTGGGGGATCAGGTGGGGGATCAGGTGGGGGATCAGGTGGGGGATCAGGTGGGGGATCAGGTGGGGGATCAGGTGGGGGATCAGGCGGGGGATCAGGTGGGGGATCAGGCGGGGGATCAGGTGGGGGATCAGGTGGGGGATCAGGTGGGGGATCAGGTGGGGGATCAGGTGGGGGATCAGGCGGGGGATCAGGTGGGGGATCAGGTGGGGGATCAGGCGGGGGATCAGGTGGGGGATCAGGTGGGGGATCAGGTGGGGGATCAGGTGGGGGATCAGGTGGGGGATCAGGTGGGGGATCAGGCGGGGGATCAGACGGGGGATCAGGTGGGGGATCAGGTGGGGGTTCAGGTGTGGGATCAGGTGGGGGATCAGGTGGGGGATCAGGTGGGGGATCAGGCGGGGGATCAGGTGGGGGATCAGGTGGGGGATCAGGCGGGGGATCAGGCGGGGGATCAGGTGGGGGATCAGGTGGGGGATCAGGTGGGGGATCAGGCGGGGGATCAGGTGGGGGATCAGGCGGGGGATCAGGTGGGGGATCAGGTGGGGGATCAGGAGGGGGACCAGGCGGGGGATCAGGCGGGGGATTAGGCGGGGGGCAGGCAGGCTGGTGCTCTCAGCCTTGGTCTCCGATGATGTGTTGTTGAGAAAATAGTTGCATGCCCCCCCCCCCCCCCCCCTGCCCAGGCACTGCGTTCATCCCGATTGCACATGCAGGTATCTAGAACTACCTTTCTCATTATATCATGCTCTGACTTGTTTCCCTCCATATACAGGATGGAAAGGGAGCACTCAGTCCTGAGGCCCAAACCAGTGCCAGCGGCCGCCCTTTGACTCAAGGGTGGGGCAGGATGGGGCAGCCGGATCGCCCGTGGAACAGCAGTAGATCCCGAGCGGCGAGCATGCCCCCCTCCTTAGACCTGAGGGACAGGACAAGTGAGGATAAGGGAGCACCGAGGCTCTCCCGGGCTGGCGGGTATAGGGATAGCGATGGAGATGGTCCACGGGGGGGCCGCCTGGGCCGCGAGCATGATGTTGCTTCCACTAGGAGGGCTGGCGGGGGGACTGGCGGTATTGGCCCTCTCAGGGGCAAGGGCGTGATCGATGCACCACTACTCACCAGCTTGATCAAGATGGCAAGGAGCATGCAGGAGATGGACAAGCTAGTTGAGAGGCATGGGTTCGCCTTCGACCATATCCACGCCGCAGCCGCACTGCACTCGTGTGTCAGTCTTGTGCGGGCCCCGGGTGTTTCCAGGTCAGAGGAGGCCGCTACGCTGGCCAAGATTACGGAGCTGGTCCGGCTGTGTGCGTCCGCAATGGGCAGCCGGGCGGTGGCCAACTGCATATGGGCGCTCGCAAAGCTTGAGCACACGGAGGAGGGCTTGTTGTGCGCGCTTATCTTGCGAGCCGAGGCAGACATACCATCGTTCAACCCGCAAGACCTCGCCAACACGGTGTATGCATTGGCGTTACTCAAGCACAACGACACAGCCTTTATTGAGAAGTTGTTGCTGGAGGCCAAGGCCAAGTTGCACTTGTTCAACCCCCAGGACCTTGCCAATACAGTGTACGCGATGGCCTTGCTCATGCACAGGGATGCTGCCTTCACCGACAACTTGCTGCTCCATGCCACGACCAAGTTGCACTTATTCAACCCGCAGGAACTTGCCAACACCATATGGGCGCTAGCGACACTGCAAAACCCCAGCCCGGCATTCACCGATGCGTTGATGGTCGAGGCAATTGTGAAGCGGAGGTCCTTCAACCCGCAGAACTTCGCCAACACGATGTGGGCGACAGCAAAGTTGCAAGCTGCGAACCCGGCATTCATAGAGGTTATGCTAGGCGAGGCCAAGACCAAGCTACATATGTTTAACGCGCAGGCCCTGGCCAACACCATGTGGGCAATGGGCATGCTCCAACACCGCAACACGGCTTTTATGGACGCAGCGTTGGTCAGGGCTCATGCCCTGTTGGGAACCATGAGCGAGCAGAATGTGGCTAACACATTATGGGCCATGGCGGCATTAAGGCATTATGACAGTGGTTTCTTAACCGGAACGATGCAGCGGATCTTGGCAGATGTGAACATGCTCCCGATGGCCATCAGCTCCAACATCCAGTCGTTGGCCACCCTGGGTTGCACAGATGCGGAGGTTTTCATGATTGGAAAACGGCTGCTAATCTCGCACAAGTGTGGCCTTCAAGCCATGTGCAACACATTGGGCGGCCTCGCACAGGCGGGTATGAGCTTCCCTTGGGCGCAAGAGCTGTTGCTCAGTAAGTTGCCAGGAATCATTGCAGGCCGGGACTTGGCTGACCCCATGCCTATGACCTTGCTCAACCAGCCATTCCAGTACATGATAATGCTAGAGGCAAAGGGCTTCCTCACACCCGAGGTGCGGGATAGTGCCGTGTATCGCGAGTTGCGGGATACTTGTTGTACTGCCTGCCTGGGAGGAAGCAGGCAGCCCACCACCTCTGAAGTACAACTTGATGTGCTAGCGGCGGTACGGAAGCTTCCTGGCTGCTCCAGAGCCATCAGCGAGCTTCTGACGGATGATGGGTTGTTCAGCATTGACATTGCCGTTCAGCTGGGCGGGGAGCGGGTTGCCATTGAGGTGGACGGCCCGCATCACTTCATGTCCAATGTGCCCAACATGCTGACGGGGGCCACCAAGTTGCGCAACTTGATGCTTGATGCGCGCGGTTGGCGTGTGGTCAGCGTGCCCGTCGTTTCAGGTTGGCGAAGGCAGAAGGGCCCTAAGGCGCAAATGCAGTACATGCAGTGCTTGTTGGATGCATCATTGCCTTCGCTAGGTTGAAGGATGTTGCGGGCGGCCATCGCCGGGGGTCGATTTTGGTGGATTCGCTTGTCGGATGCTAAGAAGGTGCATGGGTGATGGGTGTTATGAAATTATTTAATATCGCAAACTTGGACGGTGTTTTTTATCTGATGGCAAAAAATGTTGTGAAGGGCCTCTCTTATAGATTTAATATGCCTGCCCTTGGACATTTCTTGATAATTTCTACGACTTTGCCTTGGAATCATTACAAAGTTTCCTGACTGCAAGATTTGTTTGTTGATGGATGGGAAGGATCCTTAATTTACAACGTCGCTTGTGTGAAAGTGCAAAGCGCATGTGCTACTCAAACAAATTATGTGGACTAGATGTATACGATTTGGTCCGTGGTGTGAACACGTTTCATGTGTATGAGGACATGAAGACTGAGCGATTGAAGCGTGGATGGGGCCTCTCTTTATGGGTGCTTAACCCGCTTCCACGGGCGAAGGATCCCTTTGTGTGTATCCTTGATATAGAGGCCTGGTACCTGGGGGGTGTGGGGGGCGGCGGCTGGATAATACACTTGCTTTGCCACGCCCATTTCCCCTTAATGTGCGGTGTAGTTCATGTATAGACTTCAGTGCATGCCTTATGCCTTACAGTTTTTTACTTTTCAGCTTATTGCCGTTATTTGTGTGAAATCATGAGGGGGCGTTGCCGCCGTTTTTGTATAATGGGTTATGGAGGAGCCAATTGTTGTAGCCTGAGGAAACATATTAGGGCAATTGCTCATAATCAATATTCGTGCTTAAGCTTGCATCATTGTGTTCGTGTTCGGGGGGATAGCGAGCAAATAGAGGATGCGCTGCATGTGTGCTTCTAGTGCCCTATTGCTAGGGAGCAGTTACGGGAGCGGGGGTGGGCAGGTCCTCCGGAGGTGTAACGTTATTAACACTGTGCGTGTGGGCTTTTGTTGGACGCGCGTCTCCATTATATCATGTTCTTGTTTTTATCTTTTGCAATTGGGGGCCAAATGTGAACTGAAGATGAACAATCAGGCCGCCGTGAGGCAAGCCGATTGTGAAAGCCAAAGATGCACTTGCTCCGGTGACTGTAAGTGAAGATAATGGGGGCAAGGGGGTCAAATAAAGATGGGAAAAGAACACACGTAAGCAAAGAATAAACACAATGTGCCGGGAATGCAGTAAGGAAATAAATACAAGTGTCAAGACGAAAAGGTCATGAAGACGAAGAATCATGATTGTTGGCTATATATAAGTGAATGCGAAATAAAGGAAGGAAGACTAGTAGGAGGGCAAAATAATGGAAGACTGTATGAAAAGGAGCCAGGAAATAAAACGAGGAAAAAAATAGGGGAAGGGGAATACATTGGAGGCTAGATACATGATAAAATACGGAAGAAATAAAGAAAGGGCACCTAAGAGGAGAACAAAAATAAAACATGGCATAATTAGGAAAATTACAAATAAAAGGAAGGACACATTTGTCCTTCCTTTTATAAATAAAAGAGGGAAAAAACAAAAGAGGGGACACTATTAAAGTATGGGGGAAGACAAGGAGGGTGAACATGAGGAAGGTATATATCCCTGCAGTACATGCCAGGGATACGTGGAGGCAGTGCATGCCAGGGATACGAGAAGGCGGTACAGGCCAGAGATACGTGGAGGCAGTGCATGTCAGGGATACGTGGAGACATGCATGCCAGGGATACGTGGAGGCAGTACATGTCAGGGATACGTGGAGGCAGTGCATGTCAGGGATACGTGGAGGCAGTACATGCCAAGGATACGTGGAGACATGCATGCCAGGGATACGTGGAGGCAGTACATGTCAGGGATACGTGGAGGCAGTGCATGTCAGGGATACGTGGAGGCAGTGCATGCCAAGGATACGTGGAGGCCGTGCATGCCAGGGGTACGTGGATACATGCATGCCAGGGATACGTGGAGGCAGTACATGCCAGGGATACGTGCAGGCAGTGCATGTCAGGGATACGTGGAGACATGCATGCCAGGGATACGTGGATGCAGTACATGTCAGGGATACGTGGAGGCAGTGCATGTCAGGGATACGTGGAGGCAGTGCATGCCAAGGATACGTGGAGGCCGTGCATGCCAGGGGTACGTGGAGGCAGTACATGCCAGGGGTACGTGGAGGCAGTACATGCCAGGGATACGTGCAGGCACTGCATGTCAGGGATATGTGGAGGCAGTGCATGCCAGGGATACGTGCAGGCAGTACATGCCAGGGATACATAGAGGCCGTACATGCCAGGGATACGTGGAGGCAGTACATGCCAGGGATACGTGGAGGCAGTACATGTCAGGGTTACGTGGCGGCAGTACATGCCAGGGATACGTTGAGGCAGTGCATGCCAGGGATACGTGCATGCAGTACATGTCAGGGATACGTGGAGGCAGTACATGCCAGGGATACGTGGAGGCAGTACATGCCAGGGATACGTGGAGGCAGTGCATGCCAGGGATACGTGGAGGCAGTGCATGCCAGGGATACGTGGAGGCAGTACATGCCAGGGGTACGTGCAGGCAGTACATGTCAGGGATACGTGGAGGCAGTACATGCCAGGGATACGTTGAGGCAGTGCATGCCAGGGATACGTGGAGGCAGCGCATGTCAGGGATACGTGGAGGCAGTACGTGCCAGGGATACGTGGAGGCAGTACATGCCAGGGATACGTGGAGGCAGTGCATGCCAGGGATACGTGGAGGCAGTACATGCCAGGGATACGTGCAGGCAGTACATGCCAGGGATACGTGGAGGCAGCGCATGTCAGGGATACGTGGAGGCAGTACATGCCAGGGATACGTGGAGGAAGTGCATGCTAGGGGTACGTGGAGGCAGTGCATGCCAGGGATACGTGGAGGCAGTACATGTCAGGGATACGTGGAGGCAGTACATGCCAGGGATACGTGGAGGCAGTACAAGCCAGAGGACCCACTTGTTTGGCCCACTGTTCCATACAGCTCCCAGGCCAGCTGCTGAAAACCACACTTCTCCCTGTTTCATACCTGCGTGTCTGTCAGTGCATAGGCGCGATGTGGTTTTTTGGGTATAAAGCTCCTCCGCCATCATTGACCCAGCCATTGTCAGGGTGAGGCGCACACCCCCCGGCGCTTTTGATCACCGGGTAGGAGACTCCAGAGTTTATTAAACCTGGGTACGTGGTAGAGGTCGCAGGGCAGTTGAACCCGCACCCCAAGCAGGGTGCAGCTGACAAAGAATGGCAGAACCAGCGGGTCTTGCCTCTCAGGCTAACAACGCCTATATGAGGATAACAGGCAACAGCAGGGTCTGTAGTAGGTGGGCTTCGCTCTGGCCACCCTGTCGCCCCTGGATCCTCGTGCGCAGGGAATGGTATGGTCAGGGCCAGGGCAGAGCGTATAGCCCGGAGCATCGCCATGCCACCCGCGAGTCGCAGGCAATGCCCTGTCACTTGTGTGGGACCACTCCGATAGCACATGTCAATGCAATATCGAGACCTGCATAGGGTTAGGAGAGTGCGCCCTGGGTAGGCCTTTCAGGCCTGTGGGAGGGGCCAGGGGCTGGGCCGTGGGAGGCCCACCCACGCAGGGGCAGCAAGAAGACCTTACTGTTCAGCCCTGAGCGTTGTGGTCCCTTGAGCCGCAATGTCCCAACAGCGGAAAATAGCGTTATACCCATTACTCTATTGCTCAAATCGTTTCACACATTTCCTGGTTTCTTAAATCACAGTTTCGTCCTGGTCTGTTGATTCATTCATGCGCCCGGTTTCTTGATTCACATATAGAAGTTGTCTATTAATTCACACCTGCTTCTGGTTCATACTTGCATGGCTGCCTGGAGGTATGACGTCTGCCATGGGCCCATCCGCAAGTTAAAGCAGGTCCGCTACCACAAGTAAGGGGACCTGTCCTGGGAGCAATTTTGGGGGTAGGTGGGGGCCAAACCCTCACCAGCATACGGGTGGTAGCAAAAGGACATGCTGCATCAGCCCTCCCTAGACACAGGTTGGGTAGTAGTTGAATGTTAGCTGAAGGGTAGCTGAAGGGCAGCTGAAGGGTAAATGCAGGGCAGCTGAAATGATATACAATAAACTGCTTGCACCCACCATTGATTTGAGTGGTGATCCATCCTAGCAGATCTCACTGTTCTGCTGCTGGCTGTAGCGCCACCATTCGCGGATGACTCAAGTGGGAAGGCGAGTGGCGCTTGCGGCTCATGGCAGCCCGGGGCTAGGCCCTGGGAAGAGGGGGGGAGGGGGAGTCATGGCAGCCCGGGGCAGGCCCTGGGGAAGAAGGGGGAGGAGGGGGAGTCATGGCAGCCCGGAGCTTAACCCAGCCTGATTATAAACCCATGCATAGTCTATGTAGTCTATGTCGAAACCCTAACCCAGCCCGCTTCCATACCCGTACCCAGCCAGCGTCTTAACCCGCTTGTAACTCTTACCCAGCCCAATTATAAATCCGAGCCCAGCCCGATTATAAACCCTGACCAAGGTCGCGTGTGAAACCTAACCACTCCTGCTCACGACCCAGCAACCTTCCCATACACACTCTTGAACCCTATCCTAGCATGTTCCTGAACCCCAAGCCCGCCTGCTCCTGAACTGTAACCCTTTCCACATATAAAATACAACCCAACCTGCTTCTTGACCCTACCACAGCCAGCTCCTGAACCCTGACCCTGCCCACTCAAAAGCCATTCGCACCTGCCCAGCGTTGACATGCGCGGAGGTGACCGCACCCTTAGCCTCCAGCTCCAGGTATGCATCCTCAAAAACCATCAAAGGCGCACTGCCTTCCAGCTTCTAGATGCAGACTGACCGACTGTGCAGCGGGGGGGGGGGGGATGTTTCAGGGTTTATAAAATTGGGTATAAGTGATTAGCGTTTCCGTCTAGCTAGTTAAGGCAAAGCTTGGACCAGCCGCACCCCACCCCATCCTCACCCCACCCCCACCCTCGCCCCACTGACCCACCCCTGTCCCGCCCCGTACCCCTGTCCCGCCCCGCAGGCCGTTTGTCGCTCAATGTAAGGGGTCTACTCATCTACTATGTAATCCTCATAGCCTATGAGTCATAGGTCATCAAGCTTCCCCTGAATTCATGAGAGTTGAATAGACCGATGACCACTGCTTCATACCTCCCCTCCCCCCAAAGGGTCACCAAGTAAACCACTCTTATTTATAGGTTGCTTCAGCTACCATTTAGCTACATCATAGCGATGTACCACCTAGTATATGTAGAACGGGAGGTAGCTGAATTGTAGCTGAACAAACGGGTGGGAACAGTGCATATCAGATTTCATATGGTCACCTGTCCCTAACAACTGAACAAGGCATGCGGTACCAGCCCTCCCCCCTCCCTGATGTCGGTCGGCCAGTCAAGCTGTGGCCTTTATCGGCCCAACGGATGCAGTCCAGCAGCCTGGCAAAGGGTCTCTGGTGTGCATAAAATAGCAGTGCAGAGGGGGTGTGGGGTGGGGAGGGATAATTTCCTTTCTTTCTTTCAGGCCGGTCTGCCTCGTTACCCGGAGGACCCACTTGTTTGACCCACCGTACCGTACCGCTCCCAATAACAGCCCCAACAGTAAAAAACAGTCCCCACCCCTTCAATTACTTCACTTGGTTTATACCATGTCTTGGTCTCTTGATCCAGACTTGATCCTGGTTCATACCTGTGTGGCTGTCATTGCAGAGGGGTGATGCCAGCCATGAGCCCATCTTCAAGATTTAGCGTGTTTGGCATCACCAGGGGGGGGCTCAGGAGCAGGCCTATATGCTTGAACTGCTAAGACCTGTGCCGTTGTGGTAGTTGGCAGTGGGGCAGGTGGTTTACAGTGCTGAGGGTAGGCAGTATATGCTTGAACTGCTAAGACCTGTGCCGTTGTGGTAGTTGGCAATGAGGCAGGTGGTTTACAGTGCTGACGGTAGGCAGTATTTGCTTGAACTGCTAAGACCTGTGCCGTTGTGATAGTTGGCAGCGGGGCAGGTGGTTTACAGTGCTGAGGGTAGGCAGTATATGCTTGAACTGCTAAGACCTTTGCCCGTAGTGGTAGTTGGCAGTGGGGCAGGTGGTTTACAGTGCTGAGGGTAGGCAGTATATGCTTGAACTGCTAAGACCTGTGCCGTTGTGGTAGTTGGCAATGAGGCAGGTGGTTTACAGTGCTGACGGTAGGCAGTATATGCTTGAACTGCTAAGACCTGTGCCGTTGTGGTAGTTGGCAGTGGGGCAGGTGGTTTACAGTGCTGAGGGTAGGCAGTATATGCTTGAACTGCTAAGACCTGTGCCGTAGTGGTAGTTGGCAGCGGGGCAGGTGGTTTACAGTGCTGACGGTAGGCAGTATATGCTTGAACTGCTAAGACCTGTGCCGTAGTGGTAGTTGGCAGTGGGGCAGGTGGTTTACAGTGCTGAGGGTAGGCAGTATATGCTTGAACTGCTAAGACCTGTGCCGTTGTGGTAGTTGGCAATGAGGCAGGTGGTTTACAGTGCTGACGGTAGGCAGTATATGCTTGAACTGCTAAGACCTGTGCCGTTGTGGTAGTTGGCATTGGGGCAGGTGGTTAACAGTGCTGAGGGTAGGCAGTATATGCTTGAACTGCTAAGACCTGTGCCGTAGTGGTAGTTGGCAGCGGGGCAGGTGGTTTACAGTGCTGACGGTAGGCAGTATATGCTTGAACTGCTAAGACCTGTGCCGTTGTGATAGTTGGCAGTGGGGCAGGTGGTTTACAGTGCTGAGGGTAGGCAGTATATGCTTGAACTGCTAAGACCTGTGCCGTAGTGGTAGTTGGCAGTGGGGCAGGTGGTTTACAGTGCTGAGGGTAGGCAGTATATGCTTGAACTGCTAAGACCTGTGCCGTTGTGGTAGTTGGCATTGGGGCAGGTGGTTTACAGTGCTGAGGGTAGGCAGTATATGCTTGAACTGCTAAGACCTGTGCCGTAGTGATAGTTGGCAGTGGGGCAGGTGGTTTACAGTGCGGTTAGCAAGTGGTCTGTTGGTGCACCGTGTGCTTGTCAGTTGTTTTGTTGGTTAAGCAGGCGGTTGGAGGTTAAGTGGGTCAAGCGATTCTTCAAACCTGCACTTGGTAGTTTTATATTTGGGCCATGATTAAGATTCTCAGGGACAATGCAACACATGCACTGTTACATAGGGAATGGGGCATGGGGCATGGGGCATGGGGCATGGGGCATGGGGCATGGGGCATGGTTTATGGTTTATGGTTTATGGTTTATGGTTTATGGGGCCTGGGGCCTGGGGCCTGGGGCCTGGGTCCTGGGTCCTGGGGCCTGGGGCCTGGGGCCTGGGGCCTGGGGCATGGGGCTTGGATTAAGGGGCTCCATGCCCCTTAATTAAGGGACATGGAGCATGCATGCAGCATGGAGCATGCATGGGGCATGGCATCTATCCGTCTCCAATCTGAACGGCTACGATTTTCACCCCTCACAGTACAGCTGGCTTGAACTCACACTCCAAAATGGACATGAATAGAGGGTTGGGGCGCGAGCTGGGTGACGAGATGGGGGCATGCTCTTGCTCCCTCTGCCCCGCCCCCCTGACTTACCATTTAGGTCTGCATGCCTCTCCACCTGTTTCCTCTGCTGCATATGCTGCTGCGCCCGAGTGCCCCCCTTTCTATGTTGCCTCTGCCTCTGGAGAAATGGTCACACTAAATTCTTGGAGAGTCCGACCCTCCAACCGCCAAACCGAAAGAACGCACACGACATCATGGAGATATCGGCAAGTATAGACCTGGCGTATAGAGTTTAAGTTGTACTGACGATTTTTGTTAACTGGAATTGATAGCTGTAGCAAACACAGCGATGCCTTATCTTAATCTGAATCGATCGACCCTAGTCCACCGCGATGCCCGGTGTCGACGGGTGCTGCAGCACGGCAGGTTATCTCTCTGCACAGCATCGCCGCTGATCACCAGCTTTTCTTCTGCACGTCTGCAAGGACCGACGTTTCACTTCAGAACGCGCACAGTGGCGAGCGCCGCATTTTCAGGCGCACCAGTGGCCCCACAGGCTCGGCCGGGCGATGATGATTATGCTCAACATGCTAAGGTGCGTTCTGCCTGCGATGTAAAAGACTTAAGGCGAGTTAATGAAATATTGGGGCAGTCGGGCGTGGTATATAGTGTTTCTCACGAAGGCATCCCAGTACCAGTATTACGAGTTGGGCATCAAGTGTGGTCACGGAAAATAGTCGAATTTGCAGTTAAGTTGCAGTATAAGCTAGAAGAAAGCTCATGCGTTGGGAGCTGAAGAGATCCGACATTGGACATTACATCTGAATGTAGCTACCGTATTTGGCCTGGGAAGGGCATGTGCTTGGGGGGGGGGGCATTTACGGACATGCCCTGAGACTCGATTCTGCAAATCCCACTATGCCCTAGTACATAGCCTAGTAATTATCAATGGGGATCTGGAAAATTTCTGCATGCTGCTGTTTACCAAGCATGGAGGTCACCATGGATGGAATAGTAAACAGCAAATTTGGCATGGACATGGGCGTTCGCATGGGCATGGGCATGGGCATGGGCATCCACACGGGCACCGCCATAACAGTTGGAAATCGTGCATGGGAATAGGAATGGGAATGGCGCCTGGTGCATGGCGCTTGGGACCTGGTGCCAGGGTCACCTGGTTTGGAAATACGGTCCAATCAGGCGGTAAAATATGCAATTTGAAGAATCAGAATTACTAGATTACCCCACCCACCAAGAGCCTTTCACGGAGGGGCTAGGCACAACAAACTGGGGGGAAACTAGCAGATAAAATAAAGTGGCGTGCAACTGTCATGCAAATACCATGCAAGCACATGTCACTGCCAAGGAAATGCCATGCTTGACTACCTGTCTGTCACCCCCCCCCCCCCCGCTTTGTTTCATCCTGGTCGGGCACTCGGGCCATCCATCATAGGCTCTCCATGATAATGCCCCCTCTGACACCTTCCCCCCACCCCCACATGTAGGACGGGGAGGGAGCACTTGGTCTTGATGCCCAAACTGGTGTTGTCGGCCGCCTCCCTTCAACTCGACAGCGCACAGCCAGAGGGCCTGCCATCAGAAGCAACAGCAGTAGCAGGCTTCATGAGGTAGGATCCTACAACGGTACAAATGTAGGGTCCCACAACTTAGGGGCAGAGACAGCGGCTCATACACATGGACAGTGCTTGACGGTAGGGTCCTTGAGGACAGGGTGCTTGAGGGAAGGGTGCTTGAGGGAAGGGTGCTTGAGGGCAGGGTGCTTGAGTACAGGGTGCTTGAGGGCAGGGTGCTTGAGGGCAGGGTGCTTGACGTCAGGGTGCTTGAGGGCAGGGTGCTTGAGGGCATGGTGCTTGAGGGCAGGGTGCTTGAGGGCAGGGTGCTTGAGGGCAGGGTGCTTGAGGGCAGGGTGCTTGAGGGCAGGGTGCTTGAGGGCAGGGTGCTTGAGGGCAGGGATGCTTGAGGGCAGGGTGCTTGTGGGCCAGGTGCTTAAGGGCAGGGTGCTTGAGGGCAGGGTGTGTGAAGGCAGGGTGCTTGAGGGCAGGGTGTGTGAAGGCAGGGTGCTTGAGGGCAGGGATGCTTGAGGGCAGGGTGCTTGTGGGCCTGGTGCTTAAGGGCAGGATGCTTGAGGGCAGGGTGTTTGAAGGCAGGGTGCTTGAGGGCAGGGTGCTTGATAGCAGGGTGCTTGAGGGTAGGGTGCTTGAGTGCAGGGTGCTTAAAGGCAGGGTGCTTGAGGGCAGGGTGCTTGAAGGCCGGGTGCTTGAGGGCCGGGTGCTTGAGGGCAAGATGCTTGAGGGCAGGGTGCTTGAAGGCCGGGTGCTTGAGGGCCGGGTGCTTGAGGGCCGGGTGCTTGGAGCAGGGTGCTCGAGGGCAGGGTGCTTAAGGGCAGGGTGTTTGAGGGCAGGGTGCTTTAGGGCAGGGTGCTTGTGGGCCAGGTGCTTGTGGGTCGGATGCTTGAGGGCAGGGAGCTTGAGGGCATGGTGCTTGAGGGCATGGTGCTTGAGGGCCGGGTGCTTGAGGGCCGGGTGCTTGAGGGCAGGGTGCTTGAGGGCAGGGTGCTTGAGGGCAGGGTGCTTTAGGGCAGGGTGCTTGTGGGCCAGGTGCTTGTGGGCCGGATGCTTGAGGGCAGGTTGCTTGAGGGTCGGGTGCTTGAGGACGGGGTGCTTGAGGGCAGGGATGCTTGAGGGCAGGGTGTTTGAATGCAGGGTGCTTAAGGGCAGGGTGCTTGATAGCAGGGTGCTTGAGGGCAGGGTGCTTGAGGGCAGGGTGCTTGAGGGCAGGGTGCTTGAGGGCAGGGTGCTTGAGGGCCGGGTGCTTGAGGGCCGGGTGCTTGAGGGCAGGATGCTTGAGGGCCGGTTGCTTGAGGGCAGGGTGCTTGAGGGCAGGGTGCTTGTGGGCCAGGTGCTTGTGGGCCGGATGCTTGAGGGCAGGTTGCTTGAGGGCCGGGTGCTTGAGGACGGGGTGCTTGAGGGCAGGGGTGCTTGAGGGCAGGGTGTCTGAAGGCAGGGTGCTTGAGGGCAGGGTGCTTGATAGCAGGGTGCTTGAGGGCAGGGTGCTTGAGGGCAGGGTGCTTGAGGGCAGGGTGCTTGAGGGTAGGGTGCTTGAGGGCAGGGAGCTTGAGGGCTGGGTGCTTAAGGGCAGGGTGCTTGAGGGCTGGGTGGTTAAGGGCAGGGTGCTTGATAGCAGGGTGCTTGATAGCAGGGTGCTTAAGGGCAGGGTGCTTGAGGGCCGGGTGCTTGTGGGCAGGGTGTTTGAGGGCATGGTGCTTGAAGGCAGGGTGGTTGAGGGCAGGGTGCTTTAGGGCAGGGTGCTTGAAGGCATGGTCCTTGAGGGCTGGGTGCTTGAGGGCCGGGTGCTTGAGGGCCGGGTGCTTGAGGGCCGTGTGCTTGAGGGCAAGGTGTTTGAGGGCATGGTGCTTTAGGGCAGGGTGGTTGAGGGCAGGGTGCTTTAGGGCAGGGTGCTTGAAGGCATGGTCCTTGAGGGCTGGGTGCTTGAGGGCCGGGTGCTTGAGGGCCGTGTGCTTGAGGGCCGTGTGCTTGAGGGCCGTGTGCTTTAGGGCAAGATGCTTGAGGGCATGGTGCTTTATAGCAGGGTGCTTGTGGGCCAGGTGCTTGTGGGCCGGATGCTTGAGGGCTGGTTGCTTGAGGACAGGGTGTTTGTGGGCCGGATGCTTGAGGGCATGGTGCTTGAGGGCAGGGTGTTTGAGGGCAGGGTGCTCCAGGGCAGGGTGCTTGTGGGCCGGATGCTTGAGGGCAAGTTGCTTGATGGCCGGGTGCTTGAGGACAGGGTGCTTGAGGGCAGGGTGCTTGAGGGCAGGGTGCTTGAAGACAGGGTGCTTGTGGGCCAGGTGCGTGAGGGCAGGGTGCTTGACGGCAGAGTGCTTAAGGACAGGGTGCTTGAGGGCAGGGTGCTTGAGGGCAGGGTGCTTGAGGGCAGGGTGCTTGAGGGCAGGGTGCTTGAGGGCCGGGTGCTTGAGGGCAGGGTGCTTGAGGGCAGGGTGCTTGATTGCATGGTGCTTTAGGGCAGGGTGGTGGAGGGCAGGGTGCTTTAGGGCAGGGTGCTTGAAGGCATGGTCCTTGAGGGAAGGGTGCTTGAAGGCAGGGTGCTTGAGGACGGGGTGCTTGAGAGCATGGTGCTTGAGGGCCGGGTGCTTGTGGGCCAGGTGCTTGTGGGCTGGGTGCTTGAGGGAAGGGTGTTTGAGGGCCGGGTGCTTGAGGGCCGGGTGCTTGAGGGCCGGGTGCTTGAGGGCAGGATGCTTGAGGGCCGGTTGCTTGAGGGCAGGGTGCTTGAGGGCAGGGTGCTTTAGGGCAGGGTGCTTGTGAGCCAGGTGCTTGAGGGCAGGGTGCTTGAGGGCAGGGTGCTTGAGGGCAGGGTGCTTGAGGGCAGGGTGCTTGAGGGCAGGGTGCTTGAGGGCAGGGTGCTTGAGGGCAGGGTGCTTGAGGGCAGGGTGCTTGAGGGCAGGGTGCTTGAGGGCAGGGTGCTTGAGGGCAGGGTGCTTGAGGGCAGGGTGCTTGAGGGCAGGGTGCTTGAGGGCAGGGTGCTTGAAGGCAGGGTGCTTGTGGGCCAGGTGCGTGCGGGAAGGGTGTTGGAGGGCCGGGTGCTTGAGGGCCGGGTGCTTGAGGGCAGGATGCTTGAGGGCAGGGTGCTTGAGGGCAGGGTGTTTGAAGGCAGGGGTGCTTGAGGGCAGGGTGTTTAAAGGCAGGGTGCTTGAGGGCAGGGTGCTTGATAGCAGGGTGCTTGAGGGCAGGGTGCTTGAGGGCAGGGTGCTTGAGGGCAGGGAGCTTGAGGGTAGGGTGCTTGAGAGCAGGGAGCTTGAGGGCCGGGTGCTTGAGGGCCCGGTGCTTGAGGGCAGGATGCTTGAGGGCCGGTTGCTTGAGGGCAGGGTGCTTGAGGGCAGGGTGCTTGAGGGCAGGGTGCTTGTGGGCCAGGTGCTTGTGGGCCGGATGCTTGAGGGCAGGGTGCTTGAGGGCCGGGTGCTTGTGGGCCAGGTCCGTGAGGGCAGGGTGCTTGACGGCAGAGTGCTTGAGGGCAGGGTGCTTGAGGGCAGGGTGCTTGAGGGCCGGGTGCTTGAGGGCAGGATGCTTGAGGGCAGGGTGCTTGAGGGCAGGGTGCTTTAGGGCAGGGTGCTTGTGGGCCAGGTGCTTGTGGGCCGGATGCTTGAGGGCAGGGTGCTTGAGGGCCGGGTGCTTGTGGGCCAGGTCCGTGAGGGCAGGGTGCTTGACAGCAGAGTGCTTGAGGGCAGGGTGCTTGAGGGCAGGGTGCTTGAGGGCCGGGTGCTTGAGGGCAGGGTGCTTGAGGGCAGGGTGCTTGAGGGCAGGGTGCTTGAGGGCAGGGTGCTTTAGGGCAGGGTGCTTGTGGGCCAGGTGCTTGTGGGCCGGATGCTTGAGGGCAGGTTGCTTGAGGGCCGGGTGCTTGAGGACGGGGTGCTTGAGGGCAGGGGTGCTTGAGGGCAGGGTGTTTGAAGGCAGGGTGCTTGAGGGCAGGGTGCTTGAGGGCAGGGTGCTTGAGGTCAGGGTGTTTGAAGGCAGGGTGCTTGAGGGCAGGGTGTTTGAAGGCAGGGTGCTTGAGGGCAGGGTGCTTGAGGGCAGGGTGCTTGAGGGCAGGGGTGCTTGAGGGCAGGGTGCTTGAAGGCAGGGTGCTTGAGGGCAGGGGTGCTTGAGGGCAGGGTGTTTGAAGGCAGGGTGCTTGATAGCAGGGTGCTTGAGGGCAGGGTGCTTGAGGGCAGGGTGCTTGAGGGCAGGGAGCTTGAGGGTAGGGTGCTTGAGGGCAGGGAGCTTGAGGGCCGGGTGCTTGAGGACAGGGTGTTTGTGGGCCGGATGCTTGAGGGCATGGTGCTTGAGGGCAGGGTGTTTGAGGGCAGGGTGCTCCAGGGCAGGGTGCTTGTGGGCTAGGTGCTTGTGGGCCGGATGCTTGAGGGCAGGGTGCTTGAGGGCAGGGTGCTTCAGGGCTGGGTGCTTGAGGGCCGGGTGCTTGAGGGCCGGGTGCTTGAGGGCCGTGTGCGTGAGGGCCGTGTGCTTTTGGGCAGGGTGTTTGAGGGCATGGTGCTTTAGAGCAGGGTGCTTGTGGGCCAGGTGCTTGTGGGCCGGATGCTTGAGGGCTGGTTGCTTGAGGACAGGGTGTTTGTGGGCCGGATGCTTGAGGGCTGGTTGCTTGAGGGAAGGGTGCTTGAGGGAAGGGTGCTTGATGGAAGGGTGCTTGAGGGAAGGGTGCTTGAGGGCAGGGTGCTTGAGGGCAGGGTGTTTGAGTACTGGTTGCTTGAGGGCCGGATGCTTGAGGGCTGGGTGCTTGAGGGCAAGGTGCTTGAGGGCAGGGTGCTAGTGGGCCAGGCGCTTGTGGGCCGGATGCTTGAGGGCAGGGTGCTTGAGGGCAGGGTGCTTGAGGGCAGGGTGCTTGAGGGCAGGGTGCTTGAGGGCAGGGTGCTTGAGGGCAGGGTGCTTGAGGGCTGGGTGCTTGAGGCCGGATGCTTGAGGTCAGGGTGCTTGAGGGCAGGGTACTTGAGGGCAGGGTGTTTAAAGGCAGGGTGCTTGAGGGCAGGGTGCTTGAGCGTAGGGTGCTTGTGGGCTAGGTGCTTGAGGGCAGCGTGCTTGAGAGCAGGGTGCGTGAGGGAAGGTTGCTTGAGGGCAGGGTGCTTGAGGGCAGGGTGCTTGAGGGCAGGGTGCTTGAGGGCAGGGTGCTTGAGTACAGGGTGCTTGAGGGAAGGGTGCTTTATGGCAGGGTGCTTGAGGGCAGGGTGCTTTATGTCAGGGTGCTTGAGGGAAGGGTGCTTGAGGGCATGGTGCTTGAGGGCAGAGTGCTTGATGACTGCATGCTCGGGGCTGGCGGCTTGTGGGCAAGTTGCGTCTTGGTGATCAGGAATCTTTATCGATCATTGTCTTTCCATGATAATACTCAATTTGACGCATCCCCTCTTGCAAATGTCTCCCCTTGTGCAGGATAGGGAGGGTCCTGATGCCCCAACCGGTGCTGACGGCTTTGATCCTTCCACTCGGCGGCGCACTTCTGGAGAACCTGCCGACAACAAGAACATCAACAGCAGTAGCAGCGGCCAACCCTACAATGCCCGTGAGGACAATGCCCGCCACGAGGATGGCAGAAGCGGCAGGTCAAACAGTGTTGGACGGGACAATGGCAGCAGCAACAGGCCGTACAGCACCCGCGGGGACGAGGGCCGCTACAGCAAAGTGCCGCAGGCAGGGCGCCAGTGGGACACCAATGGCTCACAATCAGCGAGTGTGCCCCTCTACCCTGACTCAAGGGATAGGATCAGGGAGGACAGGGGAGGACAGAGCCACTCCCGGGCTGAGAGGTACCACCATGCTGATGGTGCGCGGGGGGGGCGCCCAGGCCGCGAGCTCGACGCTGCTTCCCCTAGATGGTTTGGTGGCGGGACTGGCAAGAATATCCCTTATATGGGCAAGGGCGTGATCGACCCGCCACTGCTCACCAGCCGGATCAAAAAGGCACGGAGCCTGCAGGAGATGGACCAGCTGGTCGAGAGGCATGGGCCCGCCTTCAACCATATCCACGCCGCGGCCGCACTCCACTCGAGCGTCATCCTTGTGCAAGCCTGTGGCGTTTCCTGCTCAGAGGAGGCTGCAACGCTGGCCAAAGTAGCAGAGTTGGTCCGGCTGTGTGCCCCCGCAATGGGTGGCCGGGAGGTGGCCAATTGCATATGGGCGCTCTCAAAGCTTGAGCACTACGACGAGGGCGTGTTAAGCGCGCTTATTCTCCGTGCTAAGTCAGAAATTCCATCCTTCAACCCGCAACACCTCGCCAACACGGTGTATGCGTTGGCGTTACTCAAGCACAATGACAAGGCCTTTATTGAGAAGTTGCTGATGGAGGCCAAGGCCAAGTTGCACTTGTTCAACCCACAGGCCCTCGCCAATACTGTGTATGCGCTGGCACTACTAAAGTATAGGGACCCTGCCTTCACCGAGAAGTTGCTACTCAATGCCAAGGCTCAGTTGCACTTGTTCAACCCGCAGAACCTCGCCAACACGGTGTATGCGTTGGCGTTACTCGAGCACAACGACACGGCCTTCATTGAGAAGTTGTTGCTCGAGGCCATGCCTAAGTTGCACTTGTTCAACGCGCAGGCCCTCGCTAACACCATATGGGCCCTGGCGACCCTACAACACCCCAGCCCAGCGTTCACCAATGTGCTGATAGTCCAGGCCGTGGTAAAGCGCAACTTCTTCAACCCGCAGGCACTCGCCAACACCATGTGGGCGGCAGCAAAGTTGCAAGCTGCGACCCCAGCATTCATAGAGGCTATGCTAGGCGAGGCCAAGGCCAAGCTACATATGTTTAGCGCGCATGACCTCGCCAACACCATGTGGGTAATGGGCATACTCCAGCACCACAACACGGATTTCATGGACGCTGCCTTGGTCAGGGCTCATGCCCTGTTGGGAACCCTCAAATCGCAGGAAGTGGCCAACACGGTATGGGCCATGGCAACATTGAGGCATTATGACAGGGGTTTCTTAACCGGAACGGTGCAGCGGATCTTGGCGGATGTGAACATGCTCCCGATGGACATCAGCTCCAACATCCAGTCGTTGGCCACCCTGGGTTGCACAGATGCGGAGGTTTTCATGATTGGAAAACGGCTGCTAATCTCGCACAAGTGTGGCCTTCAAGCCATGTGCAACACATTGGGCGGCCTCGCACAGGCAGGCATGAGCTTCCCTTGGGCACAAGAGTTGTTGCTCAGTGAGCTGCCTGGCTTCATTGCGGGCCGGGACCTGGCTGACCCCATGCTCATGACCTTGCTCAACCAGCCATTCCAGTACATGTTGCTGTTGGAGGCAAAGGGCTTCCTCACGCAAGAAGTACAGGAACGCGCCGTGTACCGCCAGTTGCGGCAGAAGTGTTGTACTGCCTGGCTGGGAAGCAAGACGTACACCACCTCTGACGTTCAACTAGACGTGCTAGCGGCGCTACGGAAGCTTCCTGGCTGCTCTGGAGCCATCAGCGAGCTTCTGACCGAGGATGGGTTGTTCAGCATCGACATTGCGATTCAGCTGCCAGGCGGGGAGCGGGTTGCCATGGAGGTGGACGGCCCGCATCACTTCATGTCCAACGTGCCTGACATGCTGACGGGGGCCACAAGATTACGCAACCTGATGCTTGAGGTGCGTGGCTGGCGCGTTGTCAGCGTGCCTGTCGTATCAGGCTGGCGGAGGCTGAAGGGCCCTGAGGCGAAGATGCAGTACCTGAAGCGCCTGTTGGATGCATCATTGCCTACGCTAGATTGATGCGGTTGCATGTCGCGGGGCGGCCATTCCAGAGGGCAGCTTTTGATATATTTTGATGTTATTTTCGTCTAGTAATAATCAGAAATTGCAGACTTGCGGGGCGAGCTTTTTTCCGACATAACAATACTGTAAATGTTTGAGGGGGTTCTCATTTAGTTTTGATATGCCTGCTCTCGGGTGTGGATTGATAATTTATACGATGTGGCCTTAAAGCGAACAATTCTAACATATTTTCCACTGTGAAAGTGCAACGATCCTTGTCAATGCATATTAAATATGTGGCCTAAATGTCAACACTCTGGCCCATGTTGCGAACACATTTCATGTGGATGAGGATTGAGGACTGAGGATACTGATGACCGCGCTAAACAATCGAAGCTTGTATGTGCATCATTTTCTAGGTCCCAAACCCTGTTTCATTGGCAAAGGTTTACTTTGCTTGTATCCCTGATACAGAGGCCCGGTACTCCTTAAGGGGGGGGGGGCTTGATAATATGAAGGTGCTTTGCCTCGCCCCCGTCCCCTTTATTTGCGGCGTAGTTCCTATGTCGACTTATGTGTATGTATTCTGCCTTGCAATTGTTTACTTATCAGCTTCTTGTCGTTGTTTTGTATTCACTCATGAGGGGGCGTTGTTGCCGTTTTATATAATGGTTTATTGAGGAGCCTAGTGTTGTAGCTTGAGGAATGCAGATTTGGGCATTTGAATTAATCGCCATATTTAAGCATGAATCCGTGTGTTCATGTGAGGTATTGTTAGACTTGGGCCCCCATGATTTCATCGCCTTTCGCGTTTTCTATTTTGCTAAGAGGGTCGAAAGTGAAAGTAAGATGAACATTGAGGCAACCAATAGTGTACATCAAAGGTGCATATCTGCATGCCGTGCAGAAGTTATTGACGTTACACCTATGGGTCATCCCTAAATAAAGCTCGGCCACGTCGGCAAACACAAAGACTTAAGATGTGCTGGCTTGATATGGGGATAATGGTCTGGGGGTAAATAAAGCTAGCCCCCGAGCGCCCGGCCATTTACGGCTTGGGGGTAAACAAAGCTAGCTCCCGAGCGCTCGGCCATTTACGGCGGCAAACACAAATACTGAAGAGTTGATGGCATGTTAAGGGGTGAATGGACGGGTAAATACAAACAAGGATGAATTGAAAATCTAAGAAAACTAGGTAGGGGCAAATGTGCCGGGAATGAATGCAGGAAATAAATTCAAGTATGAAATACAAGTGTGGATATCCAGATGTTAGGAAGAATCAAGATACGTGTAAAAGGGAAGACGAAACAAAAGGAGGGAGAAGAGAAGGAGTAAGACAAAGTTGGAGATCAGATGAAAAGGTGCGAGGCAAGAAAAAACGAGAAGTGAAATTAGGAGGAAATTAGAGGAGTGCGGAATAAAGGAATGGAAGAAATAAGGAAGAAAATACTATATTGAGGGCCGGGTGCTTGAGTGCCGGGTGTCCGAGTGCTGGGTGCTTAAGGGCTGGGTGCTTGAGGGTTGGGTGCTTGTGGGCCGGGTGCTTGAGGGCTGGGTGCTTGAGGGCCGGGTGCTTGAGGGCTGGTTGCTTGAGGGCAGGGTGCTTGAGGGCTAGGTGCTTGAGGGCTGGGTGCTTGTGGGCCGGGTGCTTGATGGCCGGGTGCTTGAGAGCCGGGTGGTAAGGGGCCGGGTTATGAAGGCAGGGTGCTTGAGGGAGGGTGCTTAAGGGCAAAGTGCTTGAGGACAGGGTGCTTAAGAGCGGGTGCCTGAGGGCCGGGTGCTTGAGGGCCGGGTGCTCGAGGGCCGGGTGCTTAAGGGCAGGGTGCTTGCGAGCCGGGTGCTTGAGGGCAATGTAAATGAGGGCTGGGTGCTTGAGGACAGGGTGCTTGAGGTCCATGTGATTCAAGGCAGGGTGCTTGAGGGTAGGGTCCTTGTACGGCAAGTGCTTGAGGGTAGGATGCTTGAAGCTAGGGTGCTTGGGCCACTCTTGGGGCATGGTGCTTGAGGGCAGGTTGCTTGACGGTAGGGTGCTGGAGGGCAGGAAGCTTGAGGGCAGGATGCTAGGGAGCTTGGGGGTAAGGTGCTTGAGGGCAGGTTGCTTGAGGGCCGGGTGCTTGAGGGCCGGGTGCTTGGTGGCTGGGTGGTTAAGGGCTGGTTGTCTGCAGGCTGGGTGCTTGAGGGCCGGGTGCTTGAGGGCTGGGTGCTTGAGGGCTGGGTGCTTGAGGGCCGGGTGCTTGAGGGCCGGGTGCTTGAGGGCTGGGTGCTTGAGGGCTGGGTGCTTGAGGGCTGGGTGCTTGAGGGCTGGGTGCTTGAGGGCTGGGTGCATGATGGCTGGGTGTTTGATGGTTGGGTGCTTAATTGCTGGGTGCTTGAGAGCTGGGTGCTTGGGGGCAGGGTGCTTGAGGACTTCATGATCGGGGTAGATTGCTTGGGGGTTGGCGGCTTGTGAGCTCCTGTTGTGAGCTCTTGTTATGCGCTCCTATTGTGAGCTCATGTTGTGAGCTCCTGCTGTGAGCTCTTGTTGTGAGCTCATGTTGTGAGCTCTTGTTGTGAGCTCTTGTTGTGAGCTTATGTTTTGAGCTCATGTTGTGAGCTCATGTTGTGAGCTCATGATGTGAGCTCCTGTTGTGAGGTCCCGTTGTGAGATCCTGTTGTGAGATCCTGTTGTGAGCTCATGTTGTGAGCTCATGTTGTGAGCTCATGTTGCTCAAGGGTCATCTTTTTTATTTTTCTATCCTCGTGGGCAATCGATCATTTTATTATTGTCATGAGTATGCTTGTTTTGACACATCCCCTTTCGAAAATGTCTCCCCATGTGCAGGAATTGGAGGGTCTTGATGCCTCAGCTGATGATGGCGGCTATGATTCTTCCACTCAGCGGCGCACTTCCGGAAAACCTGTCGACAACAAGAACTTCAGCAGCAACAGCAGCGGCCTACCCTACAATGCCCGCGAGGACAATGCCCGCGAAGAGGATGGCAGAAGCAACAGGTCAAACAGTGTTGTTAGGGACAATGGAAGCAGTGGCAGGCCGTACAGGCAGCACTCGCTGGGACGAGGGCCGCATCAGCAAGGTGCTACAGACGGAGCGCCAGTGGGGGGAAAACAGCTCACAAGCAGCGAGTGTGCCCCCCTACCCTGACCCAAGAGATAGGGCCAAGGAGGACAGGGAAGGACGGGGGAAGACTAAGCGGTACCACCATGCTGATGGTGCGCGGGGGGGGCGCTCGGGCCGCGAGCTCGACGCACCTTCTCCAAGGAGGATTGGTAGTGGGAATGTCCCTCACGGGGGCAAGGGCGTGATCAGCCCGCCATACCTCACCAACCTGATCAAGCAGGCAAGGAGCATGCATGATATGGACGAGCTAGTTGAGGGGCATGGGCCCGCCTTCAACCATATCCACGCCGCAGCTGCACTCCACTTCAGCGTCAGCCTCATGCAGGCCCCGGGTGGTTCCCGCTCAGAGGAGGCTGTAACGCTGGCCAAGGTAGCAGAGTTGGTCCGACTGTGCACACCCGCAATGGGCAGTCGGGAGGTGGCCAACTGCATATGGGCGCTCTCAATGTCGCGGCATTGAACAAGTACTAATAAACTCTTACAGAGCTTATAGTAAGAGCTTCTCGATCCACTGCTGTAACTCAGTGAAATCAGCTCGACAACAGGTGATTGCTCTTGCTACTTCACCTGGACTTCTTCGATATTGTTGACAAGATCTCGTAAAGCCTCGACATTTGAGGTACTTATGGGTTTCTTGGGACGATCTTGGGCGATTGTGGCCGTTGATCTGTGTGATGAGTCGCTTGCTTGGCGACTGCTGATGAGTGAAGATATCTCTGTAATCTCTGATAAATCAGATGGTCGACTTGGAGCCAAAGGGAAGGCTGTAGATTGAAGATGTGATGGTGGGTTGGTGGTAATATCCAGCTGTAAGACTGGAGATATGCCTTGTTAAGAGGCAGGAATAACTCTAAATGTTGCAGATGGTCGACTGTTGGCCTAGGTGCTCTGCCAGCTTCGTATCAGGAGACTTGTTGATGCTTATAGAGTCGTTGTTGGCCTAGGTGCTCTGCCAGTTTCCCCTTAGTAAGACTTGGATTGACGATTAACTTGCAGATCGATTATCAGGAACAATAGCTAGAAACGTTAAGAGTCTATTGAAGGCCGTGAAATCAAGTAAGAAAGAAAAAGTAAAGGACCCAGTTCGGGATCCTCTAAGACGGCAAACACACTTGTAAAGGTTCAAACATAAACTTCCAACCGAAAAAGCAGTTGGCGCAGTCAAACGCACGGTGCAGTCATACGTCGTGACATCAAAGCTTGAGCACACGGAGGAGGGCTTGTTGGGCGCACTTATCTTGCGAGCCGAGGCAGACATGCCATCGTTCAACCCGCAAGACCTCGCCGACACGGTGTATGCGATGGCGATTCTCAAGCACAATGACACGACTGACCTTCATAGAGAAGTTGCTGCTGGAGGCCAAGGCCAAGTTGCACTTGTTCACCCCCCCGAACCTCGCCAATACTGTGTATGCAATGGCGTTGCTCATGCACAAGGATGCTGCCTTCACCGATATATTGTTGTTGGATGCCAAGGCCAAGTTGCACTTATTTAACCCACATGAGCTTTCCAACATTTTATGGGCGCTTGCGACGATGCATCACCCCAACCCGATGTTCACCGAGGCTATGTTAGGTGTGGCCAAGGCTAAGCTGCAAATGTTTAAGCCGCAAGCCCTCCGTCGCCAATACCATGTGGGCAACGGGCATGCTCCAACACCACAACACAGCTTTTATGGGCACAGCCTTAGTCAGGACCCAAGCTGTGTTGGGAACCCTCAAATCGCAGGAAGTGGCCAACACGTTTTGGGCCATGGCAACGTTGAGGCATTACAACAGTGATTTCTTGGCATGCGCGGTGCAACGGATCTTGGCGGAGGATAACATGCCACCAATGCATATTGGCTCCAATATCCAATCGCTTGCCACGCTGGGTTGCTCGGATGCGGAGGTATTCATGATTGGACAACAACTACGGTACTAACCTCGGCCGAGTGCAATCTTCAGGCTATGTAGGCTATGTGCAACACATTGAGCGGCCTTGCGCATGCGGGTATGTAGGGTGTGTGCTTCCCTTGGGCGCAAGAGCTGCTACTCAGTGTACTGCCGCGGTTCATGGCGGGCCGGGACATGGCTGACCCCATGCCGATGACTTGGCTCAACCAGCCATTCCAGTACATGATGATGTTGAAGGCAAAGGGCTTCCTCACGCCGGAAGTACGGGATTGTGCCTTGTACCGCAACTTGCCGGATACTTGTTGTACTACATGGCTGAGAAGCATGATGTACACCACCGCTGACGTTCAAATATATGTGTTAGCGGCGGTACAGAAGCTTCCCGGCAGCTCCGGAGCCATCAGCGAGCTTCAAACCCATGATGGGTTGTTCAACATTGACATTGCGGTTCAGCTGCCGGGCGGGGAGCGTGTTGCGATCGAAGTGGACGGCCCGCAACACTTCATGTCCAATGCGCATGACATGCTGACGGGAAGCACCAAATTGCGCAACTTGATGCTTGAGGCGCGTGGTTGGCGCGTGGTCAGCGTGTCGGGATGGCGGAGGGAGGCAGGCCCAAAGGTGTTGGTAGAGCACATGCGGGGCATGCTGGCTACGGCAATACCCATGCTCAGCTGATATTGTTACATGCCATGGCGCCGCAATCGCATGGGCTGCATTTTGTAGGCTGTGATGCATGTTGGTCGCGAAGGAGATGCATTGACCTGATGTCATTTTTATGATGCAGCAGGTGTGGGGCGGCTCATCTAATAATAGCAACATGCAGTCATTGAAGGAGCCTCTACCACAGTATTGAATTGCCTACCCTTGGGCATAATTAATAGTTTATGTTTCGCTGCTTGCTAGGCAAGTGATGAATGAAATAGCTGCAAAGTGTGGGCAAGTGTGAATGGGGCTCATGACAATGAGAATCAAGTTAGCGCACTCTTAAAACACAAGGTCTATTTTGGGAGCTCGTTTTCCTAAATCTCGCGCTCTCTGTCCTCGGGGATTTGTTTTCCTGTTTTGTGTCCCTGATATAGGTCGCCCATCACGTATTTGGCCCACAGCCGGGCTGGCTATTTCGCCCCTCCCACCCTCTTTGGAAACAGTCCATATACCACTGTTTTTGTTGTCATTGGTTGTGGCTCATGCTCATGTGTAGAGGATACGCTTGTACAATGATCCATACCCTTGATTAGTGCATGAGACGAGTCTTTGAGTTCATGCATAATGAATTGTTAGCCATGTAATCTCATAATTGCCATATATTGCCTTGCCCTCTTGACTTGATTTCCTAGCTTTCTCACTTCTTATCGTAGCATGATAAATATCGATAGTCTGTCTCTGAATTATGAGCGGTACTGATGCCGTTTTCTGTACATGCAAGAAGTTCAATGCAACTGTGTTTTGTTGCGCGACATGGACTAAGGTTTAGGTTCGCCAAACCAGCCACTCAACCGCACAGAGTTGAGAGTGCACAGTGCCTTCTTGATGGATTGGCGCCCAATGAAGGAACGTAGACACTTACTGACATATGAATGCCATGATGATGTATCTGTCCCGCAGTACACATGCTTCCTATTAAGACATACGCAATGCATTTAAGTTGCACTAACCAAGGTCATTGAAATGCCAAATGTCTCATACACTACCTGCACGTCGGTGGGCCACAATTTAATCACGCTTTCAACATGTGTATGGCTAAAATGATGGGCTGTTTATTCCCCGTTTAATGCATCATATTAGTTGAATTGGTAACCAGAAGTAGATGAGAAAAGTAGTTGAGAACAACAACAGCTATAAGTAGATGATGGTAGTTCTAGGCATTATGAATCGAGAGCCAGAAGACAAAGAGGCCCCGAAAATCACAATCTCATGTACCTCACATAGGGTTCTTGTTCACACTATCAACACCATCGAGACGGGTTATTCAACATGGAGTACAAACTTGAAGTCAACATATTAATGTGTTCGAACTATATGCTGTGCCTGCTTTTGTAATGTGTATATTTTTTGAAGCTTATTCCTTAAAGCAACATCATACAAATACGGTAAGCAATTCATATCCAGTCCGAGCGGTTACTCACATCAAAGGTAACTCACATCTCAGGCAACTCACATATAAGGTAACTCTCAACTAAGGTTACTCACATCAAAGGTAAGTCACATCAAAGGTAGCACACATTTAAGGTAACTCACATCTATAGTACATAGAGGCCCATTCAAAGCCTTCATGGTGATATCACTACTATGATGGGCTGTCTGACATCATCATTGCAAAGTCCGCACTGTTTGCATCCTTACGGAACACATGTGGCTCATAATGCATATTTTTGCATCTAATGAACATTTTAAATTCGCATATCCGACCCCTGGTGATAGATGGCGGCCCCATGGCATGCACCAACATCAGCTGAGCGCGGGCAATGCGGCCACTATCAGGTGTTGCAAGTATTGCATCTGCTCATTATGGCTTTTCTGCCTCAGCCAGCCAGTCATGACAGGCACGCTCACCACACGCCAGCCACGCGCATGCAACATCAAGTTGCGCAACTTGGTGGCCCCCGTCAGCATGTCAAGCGCATTGAACATGAAGTGATGCGGGCCGTCCACCTCGATCGCCACCCGCTCCCCGCCAGGTAGCTGAAACGCTATGTCAATGCTGAACAACTCGTCCTCCGTCAGAAGCTCGCTATCGGCATCAGAGCAGCCATGGAACTTCCTCACCGCTGCTAGCACATCCAACTGTACCTCAGAGGTGGTGTGCTGCCTACTGCCTCCCAGCCAGGCAATACAACAAGTATGCCGCAACTCGCGGTACACGGCGCCGTCTAGCACCTCATGCGAGAGGAAGTTATTCGCCTCCAACATCAACATGTATTGGAACGGCTGGTTGAGCCAGGTCAAGAGTATGGGATCGGCCGGGTCACGGCCCGCAATCAGTCGCGGCAACTCAATTAGTAGCAGCTCTTGCGCCCAAGGGAAGCACAAGCCTGCCTGCGCGAGCCCGTGCAGCGTGTTGCACACCGCCTGCAAGTTGGACTCGTCTGACACATACAAAGGCAGCAGTTGCTGTCCGATCATGAAGGCATCTGCATCCGTGCAACCCAGGGTGGCCAATGACTGGATGTTGCAGCCGATCTGTATTGGGAGTAAATCCTCATCCGCCAAGATCCGTTGCACCACGCCCGCCAAGAAGTCGCTGTCATAGTGCCTCAACGCCGCCATGGCCCATACCGTGTTGGACACATTTTGCTTGCTGAGCGTTCCCATCAAGGCCAGGGTCCTGCCCAGGGCCGCGTCCATAAACGCAGTGTCGTGGTGCTGGACCATGCCCATTGCCCACATGGTATTGGCGAGGTTCTGCGCGTTGAACAAGTGCAGCTTTGCCTTAGCCTGGCTTAGCATCGCCTCTGTGAAGGCCGGGGTCGCGACCTGCAACGTTGCCGCCGCCCACATAGTGTTGGCAAGCTGTTGTGAGCTGAATGTGCCGCACTTGACAACAACCTGGACCATCAACGCGTCGGTGAATGCCGGGCTGGGGCGGTGGTGCAACGTCGCGAGCGCCCATATCGTGTTGGTGAGGTCTTGAGGGTTGAAAGAGTGGAGCTTGGCCTTGGCCTCGAGCAACAACTTCTCCAAGAACGCCGTGTCATCGCAATGCCTGAGCAACGCCATAGCATACACCGTGTTGGCAAGGTGCTGCGGCTCGAACGATGGCAGCACCGCCTCGGCACGCAGGATAAGTGCGCGCAACAAGTTCTCATTGTGCCCGAGCTTTGCGAGCGCCCATATGCAATTGGCCACCTGGCGGCCACCCATAGCAGGAACACGTTGCCGGACCAAGTCTGCAATCTTGACCAACGTGGCGGATTCCTCAGAGCAGAAAACGCCCGGCGGGGCCAGCACGAGGCCGACGCTGGAGTGAAGCGCGGCTGCGGCGTGAATGTAATCAAAGGCGGGCCCGTGATCTTCAACCAGCTGTTCCATCTCCCGCATGCTCCGTGCCTGCTTGATCATGTGGGTGAGCAGCGGCGCGTCGATATGCGTGCCATGTCCCCTGGAAGGTTCACCAATGCCCCTAGTAGTCCCGCCGCCAGACCTCCATGAGGAGGCAACTACCAGTGCTTGGCCCCGGCGCCCCCCCTGCGCACCACCAAAATCGCCATCCCTATACCCTCCATCCGGGGAGTGTCTCGGTTGTCTTCTATCCTCCCTTGCCCTGTCCCACGGTTGCGGTACTTTGCCGCCGCTGCCCTCCTCCCCGTGAGCACCGTTCGGCCCGCCGCTGCTGCCATCGTCTCTGTAGGCACTGTTGGGCCTGCCACTGCTGCTGTCCCACTGCTGCCCCGTTTGCGACACTCTGCTGTTGTTGCCCTCGTCCCCGCGAGTGCTGTATGGCCTGCCGCTGCGGCCCTCCGCCCTGCTGACACTGTAGAGCCTGCCACTGCTGCCCTCCTCCTCGCGAGCGCCATTCAGCCTGCTGCTGCTCCCCTCCTCCCTGCGGGCATAGTAGGGTTTGCCACTGCTGCCCTCCTCCCCGCGAGCGCCGTTCTGCCTGCTGCTGCTCCCCTCCTCCCTGCGGGCATAGTAGGGTTTGCCACTGCTGCCCTCCTCCCTGCGAGCGCCGTTCAGCCTGCTGCTGCTCCCCTCCTCCCTGCGGGCATTGCAGGGCCTGCCACTGCTGCCCTCCTCCCTGCGAGCGCCGTTCAGCCTGCTGCTGCTCCCCTCCTCCCTGCGGGCATTGCAGGGCCTGCCACTGCTGCCCTCCTCCCTGCGAGCGCCGTTCAGCCTGCTGCTGCTCCCCTCCTCCCTGCGGGCATTGTAGGGCCTGCCACTGCTGCCCTCCGCCCCGGGAGCACTGTATGGCCCGCCGCCGCTACCCTCCACCCCCCGAGCGCCTTTCGGCCTGACGCTGTTGCCATCGTCCCTGCGGGTGCTGTAGGGCCCGCCGCCGCTGCCCTCCTCCCCCCGAGCGCCTTTCGGCCTGCCGCTGTTGCCATCGTCCCTGAGGGCACTGTTCGGCCTGCCGCCGCTGCCCTCCTCCCCGCGAGCGCCAAATGGCCTGCCGCTGCTTCCCTCCTCCCCGCGGACACTGTTCGGCCTAGCGACTATGCCATTGCTGCTAGGGCTGCGGTTGCTGCCTTCAACGCCGCAGCCATTGCTCCACCATTCACCGATGTCGGATCCTTCCTCATGCAACCTGCTGCGGTTGCTGTTGCTGCTGCTGGCAGGACCTCCGGCAGTGCGCTGCCGAGTGGATGAGTGGCGGCCGCCAACACTGGATGGGGCATCAGGATCTAGTTTCCCCCCCACGTCCTGCAAGCAGGGAGAAATTTGGGCGAAACGTGTCAGAGCACTAGCAAGGCATTCTCATGTAGGGAGAAATTTGGGGGGAAACGTTTCAGAACAGGCAATATTGTGGGAAGCACGGAATGGACGATGAATCGTAGCGGGCAGGTTGAGGGTGTGTGTGGTAAAAGACAAGCTTGGCACTTGCATATGCTTGCATGGTATTTGCATTACACTTAAATGAACTTTGCATGGCACTTGCATGACATTTGCATGGCGCCTGCATGGCACTGACATGCGCTTGCATGGCACTTGCATGGCATTTGCATGGTACTTGAATGGCGCATGCTGATGAAGTAGCTTAAATCAAGGCTGAGGACATAACATATTGGCAGTGATTGAGCCACACATCATGGGCCATGGAGGAAGGTGGATAAATTGGTGCTTGCCGGGATGATTCAAATGAGGTTACATGCCCAAAGCACCATACCCCGATGCACTATGCCCTCAATGACTATGCGCCAGGCTCCCATGCTTGCACCATGCCCACAAGCCTCCTGCCCCAAGCACCATCTTCCCAAGCACCATGTCCCCAAGCTCCATATGCCCTCAATCGCCAAATGCCCCCAAGCGCCATGCTCCCAAGAACCGTGCTCCCCTAACTATGACCCCATGCAACAACCATGCACCATGCAATATGCATGTTTACCTAGTAGGGAGGTTTGGGCCCTAACCCTGTATCATTTACTGCACCATCACGTTCTGTATTCAGGTCGGCCTGGTACATTTTACTTGAGTACTTAGCATGGTAAAGCTGCATGCATACATGGTGATATTTGGTGTCCGGGTGGGGCCTATGCATGCAGGCTGGCAGGCGACATCACTGCACTTGGGTTGTGCATGGCCTGTATCCCTGATTTGTATCACTGTTTTGAATGAGGTGCAGAGATGTATGCATGATCACTCATTCACTCCTAGGGCCAGCTGTGTTGAATACCATGCGAACCCACTGCACTGGCCTGTTTGTATTCCCATATGGGGTAACCCTGGCACCATGTCCCAAGCGCCATGCCCATGCGCTATGCCCATGCGATTGCACATGCCCGGTCTGCTCTGATGGTGCAGATGAGTATGCCATGTCCATGCGCTTACACATGCCCTATCTGTCATGTTGGTGCTGATGAGAATACCCATGCCCATGCGCATGCACATGCCCTGCCTGTTCTGGCGGTGCTGATGAGTATGCCTCTGTCCATGCGCTTGCACATGCCCTATATGTTCTGGTGGTGCTGATGAGTATGCCCATATCCATGCCCATGCCCATGTCTGCCCCTGTCCATGTGTGTCCCTGCTGTTCAGCAGCTCGAAATATTTATTTTATGGAGCAGGCGAATCGCACCTTGGCATACTGCACATCATCACCCCCCAGCCGAGCCAGGGGTGCGCCTGACGACGCGGCGCTCGCCACTGTGCGCGTTCTGAAGTGAAGCGACGTAGTCCGCGTGGATGGCATCGCCTCGAGCAAGAGACGAACTGGCCGTTGGCGGTACGGCACGGAGCCAAATCTGGCGAGCATCGGTAATGATGTGATATGTGATGGCTGATCGTGCTGCAGCACCCCTCGACACCGGGCATCGCAGCCGACTAGGGTCGATCGATACAAATAAAGATAAGTCATCACAATAACGGCTAGATTCGTTCCAGTTGACACAAATGTTCAGTGCAACGTAACAACTAGGCGCACGGTCTAAACCTGACGATATGTCGAAGATGTCGTGTGCGTTCTTTCGGTTGGCGGTTGAAGGGTCAGAGTTGTCACCGATAGTTCACAATGCGACCATCTCTCCTGGTGAAGCTGCTATGCAGCTGAACACCACAGGTAGGGGGACGGGAGCGTGACAAATTAATCAGGAGGAGTCACCCAACTTGCACTTCACCCCTCATTGCATCTCCATGATGGAGTGTGAGAGCAAGCATATCATAAGGGGTGAGGATTGTCACAGTATATTACCGTATACGTGACAGAACCGTTTGAGCCGCCATTAGCGGCCACGGAGCCTCCGCAGCTTCTCTGCGGAGTCTCCTGATTTGAACTGAGACCTATAAACCCGCTTACGCAGGGCGAATTAGCATAATCCGTACTTTGAATTGGGCCTGCCGGGTCCCTGTATCCCGGCAATTGCCTAAACTAGTTACTTCGTCCCTTTCTAAAGACCTCTATTTGTAACAAGCACCGGCCGTCATCTGTGAATGAGACCTTCTGCGTTCCCATAAGTCAGTACCTTAACTCAAGTCAAGCCTATACAACCTCCGCTAGTATAGCAGGAGATAGTAGAACCCTCAGTTGAGGACCGAGACCCCTGCCGAAGAAGAAGTACGCAGACTACGTCCCGGCTACCTCACCGCGTGACGCGCGGTAAGTGCCCCTTTACATAGCCCAGCTGGATCGCGCCCATACGGCCATAAGGCCTGCGCTCCCAAAGCCATTTGCTAGTCATACATCAACCAGCTTCGCAGCTTAACTCGCTGAGCACTCGCAGCCAGTGAGTAGTCACTGAGCCTGCCCGTAGGCGTCCATCACTGTTGTGAGGAAAGAAGTCCGCCACGGACCCGAAGCGCACATCGCGTGTCCTTTAGAAAGGAACGAAGTGGATCTAGCCTGATCAGCCTGATTTGCCAATCCCTGCAAAAGGTGCTTGTGCTGTGAAATTGGATTTTTGTTTGCCAGCAAACGACCTTGGACAGTGTTTGAACTGCACTTTGCTGAGGTAATCTCCAGAGAGATTGCCAAGTTAAGCCCTGAGAATCATTGAGCGTGGCAGCTCAGTGTTGAGTCCAGGAGAGGCTTGAAGATTTGGCTGTGGATTTATACACCCAGCAGATAAATTACCTGTGTGCCTGAAGATTGTGATTGAGGTGGATCCAACCCGCCAAGCATTGACAGAAGTAAACCCGAAGGATCAAGGATCCGAGTTTAAAATCCAGTGGTCCAAGGCTGTGTGCAGGACCACGAAGCTGAGCGGACAATACGCAAGAGGCTGCATCCGCGCAAGGCGCGCGGCTACGAGAGCTGCCCAGCAGGTGAGAGGTGCTGAAGGCGAGGGAAAATTCCGCCATACCTGAAATTATTTAGCAAGAAAAAGCAGGAAGGCGAGGCATGTCATGCAAATTGCTGTACCTGCCATCCGAACCTGACTTGCCGACCCTCACCAGGCTGCAGTAGGGACAAGAGGCAGAAGCCTGACGTTAGCAGATTCTGTAGTTGGTGTTGCCAGCACAACTGCAGGACCGTGTGGTTCGTAGATTGCCTGTAGGAATGACAGACGTAGATCTGAACCCTGATAGGCACCAGAATCCTGACGCCCAACGGAGGAGTGGGCGTCTGAGGGGGCTGGAGCCAAGTGTAGACCTGATGGAGGCTAGCGATGAGCTCATTGCGGAAGCCCTGATGGTGGCGGAGAAGCTAGCAGGGCTAGTGGAACCGACCGCAAGGGACTGCAGAGTGCCAGAGCCTGACCGCTCCTTGCCCAGAGGGGCAGGGATGCTAGCCGATGGCTCGGTGCGTGTGACACGTAAAAGCATCGGTCGAGGGGGTCCAGTGCCCGCTGCTTCCGGGCCCAGCCAGGTATTTGAGCAGTGGCCGACTCAGGCGGGAACTCCAGAGCTGATCTTGGATCAGGCAGCTGAAGTGTCCCAGAGCAGTGACACACGGCGGGACTGTGGTCCTGAAGCCGCGCCGCAGCAGAATCCGCCCAGGGTGGCAAGGGTTGCGCAGCGGGTCAAAGAAGAACCCTGCCATCCGGATCCCAGAGCGGAGGTAGCCGCAGCCCCTGGTGGGTTAGCAGGCCGTGGTGGAACCTGCCCAGACAGGCCGCGGATAGGAGCAGAGGAAACGGAGGGGGCTGAGGTCCAGCCAGCGGTGACCATGCAGGTCTCGCAGAGCAGCAAGGAACCGCGGGAAAAGTCAGCTGTGCCGGTGGAAAAGCCTTGGGCTGACCTAATATCCGAGGAAGAGCTGTCAGACCCAGCGGATTTTTTCATGATCCATGATGGGCGCAGGATACCAGCCCTAGAGAGCCAGAGAACTCCAGGGCAGTGGAAGTGGTGGACGTCGAAGAAGAGTCAGAGGAGCAGATGCAGCCAATCGGTTGGGCAGGAATTTTGCAATGGGCAACAAACATGTGGAAGCAAATTTGCTCGAGGACGTTCTCGCACTTCCAGGACCGAGTGACAGCCATTGAGGAATTCAAGGCCCATCATCTGCGGGAGTGGGCAACAAAGGCCATGATAGGTTTTCCCCACACAGGGCAGGACAGGGTGACGCTATTAGCCGCCCTTGGACAGATATCCAAGGGAGGGGCAGGACGCGAAGCAGCCCTGGCTGTTAAGGCCTTCGCAGATGAATGGTGCAACGAGGTAACAGGAAATCAGGTGGAACCTGGATCCGAGCCAGAAGATGAGGAGGACCAGGCATGGGAGGGATTTGAAACAGCGGTGCAGCGGCCGGAGGAGCTCAGGGAGGTCCAAAGGTGGCAGCAGCACGCAAGGGCCGCGCCAACCCCAACACTCAGATCTGAAATTTTCGAGGTCAGCAGCGAGCCGAGCCTCAGGGGGCGGCCAAGGGGCAGGGAAGCGCCCAGGCCAGCAGTCCAGCCGCCAACGAGAGGGCGGAGTTGACTAGCCGATCGCTGGCCAGGATGGCAGAGCAAGGCGTAGCAACACGCAGAGCAAACAGGCAAGAGTCTTATGCACTGCTGCGCATAGTCGAGGACAAAGAGAACGCATGCCAGGAAACCCAGGTGGATTACATCGAGGAATACCTGAGGAACAGGCAAGCGTGCACAGCAAGAGGAACCAGGCAGGACGAGCATGCAGGCAGTGTGCGAAGCAGTGGACCAAGAAGGCAGGAAGCCAGAGAGGAAGCGCAGTCTGATTCCCACGCCAGGAATTACACAGGAGGGACGCAGCCAGGATGGCAGAGCCAGGGACCGCCCAGGGGGCAGACAAACGGCGAAGAACAGCCGCATTGGCGAAGCCAGGAGCTGCCCAGTGGGCAGGCATACAGCAGAGAACGGCCAAGCTGGTACAGCCAGGAGCCGCCCAAGGGGCAGGCAGATGGCAGGGAACAGCCAAGCCGGCAAAGCCAGGAGCCGCCGAGGGGTCAGGCAGATGGCAGGGAAGAGCCAAGCCGGCAAAGCCAGGAGCCGCCCAGGGGGCCAGCTGAATACAACGGGGGGACGCAGCAAGATCGGCAAAGCCAGGAGCCGCCCAGGGGGCAGGCAGAACCTAGCAGAGCGCAGCCTTGGAGGTCCGGCCCTGACGACAGACCAAGCAGAAGTGAGTCTGAACGGCCGCCACCTGATGGGAGTAGAAGCTCCGCAGGCAGAGCAGGCAGACAGCCGTCACGAGAAGATCATGCTCAGGAGGAAGATGATAACAGACATGACATATACCATCCAGGTCGCAGCCCATCAGGGGGCGGCGGAGGTGGATCTGGATCACGCTCAGAATCAGTAGATTCAGGACCAGGGGGAGCGGACAGGCGCAGGCCATGGGCCAGGCAGGAGTCCAGCGACCGGGAAATGAAAAGACTCGATAGGGAGCAGGCAAGGGTGAACCTGCAGCTGCAGCAACAGATGGTCCTGCAGCTGGCAAGAGTGGCCAAATTCACCAAAATCCCAGCTATCCAAGGCAACGTGCCGGTGTTGGACATGTCGCACCCAGGCGCGGTTGCAGCCAGGAAATATTGTCAGGCGTGTGGCTATTGGGGATCGCACAACAGGCTGGCGCTGTCAGATGACCCGCCAGCGCTGGCTGTGGTGGCTGGAGAAATAGCTGGGTCGTGCCAGTTACCATAGGCTATGACAATGCTGGTAAAATCGCTGATCAAGCTATGGGACAGCAAGCCTGCTAGCGTGGGGCCGCTGATGGTAGCCATCAGGGCGGCGCCCCATGCAGGAGACAGGGCTGCCAGAGAAGTGGAAAGGATCAGGGGGCTGTGGATTGCCCCAGCAGAGGAGCAGTGCTGCGAGGCCTCGCTGCTAACCTTGTGGATCAAGGTGGTTCAAACGGAGGTGGGGAAGCCAACCTCAGATGAGATGACAGCAATCTCCAACCTCAGGTTAGGGGTGAAGACCACCCTCGACCCTGACGTTAAGCCAGAGGAGACAATGGAAGCGTTTGCTCACAGAGTACTGTCGACAGCAGAGTTGCTGCAGATCTCAAGGGATGCAGTGGACCACTTCGGCAGGAGGCACTCTGTCTCGCACCTGTTCCATGACGGACTGCCAGCGGTTGATAAAGCCAAGATGAGCAAGTTTGTTATGACAGTGCCAGGGTACCTCAGCATGACTGATGAAGATCAGATTGCCGTACTGACACAACATGTGGTGTTGTGGGAGAAGTTTGCTCTGGAAATGGGGGACCTGGGAGGTGCAAGCCTCAAGCAGATGGCCAACAGCGGGCCTAGCCAGGGGGAGGCGCAGTCCAACAGGGGAAGAAGAGAGAGAACATGACAGTGGGAGATGCGGACGCGCCTTGAAGGGGCAGTGATCCCCGCATGCTCAGCCGCTGTCCAGCAACTGCGGATTGATGGCAAACCCAGAGGAGTTACCTGGGCAGACCAATCTGGGGCACCAAATTACAGCGCAGAAGGCGCTGCGGGGGCAGCCAAGGCATGCTACCAGTGTGGCAGCACGGCGCACCTGGCCAGGGACTGCAGGGTGCCCAGGGCCAGGGATGAGCGCAGGCGGCCTGCGCCACTGGCAACAGACATCACATGTGGGCAGGCCAGGCCGCCGCAACAGCAGTACCCTCTACCGCCAAGGCCGCAGCAGGGACAGGCTGCAAGCAGGCCGTACGAGCGGAATCAGAATAACAGGCAGTACCAAAGGCCTGGGCCTGGCCAGGGGGGTCAGGCTCAGCAAGCGGCACACGTGTCGCACCTAAGCAGCCCAACGGGGCAGCCTGAGCCAGAGGCTGGCACCAGACTATGGCTGAGATGCTCAGCGAGTCTGTGGCACTAATGACGCAGGTTGGGCTGGTGCCCAAGCCTGCGGGATTCAAACAGGCGGCTCACAACGCCCGCCCTAGGTCGTTCCTGCCTGAACCTTGCCATGAGGAGGAACCTGAGCGAAGGCTCATGGAACCTGCCTCCAGGAAGGGAGCAAAGAGGCTGGTTTTGAGTAAATTGGCTGATGATATGTCTGACATCCGTCTGCAGGTGTTCAGGCTGAACGAGATGCTGACATCGTTGTCATTCACTACAATGCCCATGGGTTCAGACGACCACCGGGGTGAGGCCAATAAGGGCAGGCAGGAGAGCAAGGCTGTGACAGCTGCACCCAAGCTGCAGTGCTTAGTCGGAACGACAGAAGCAATCTGGAGCAGTGCGTGGGACTCATGGTCAAAGGCAAAGTTCTGGTGGCTCAGAAAGCCCCCATGGACTCAGCATGCTCGTGCCACGTCATCATTGTAAACATCGCTGAACAGTTAGTCGCCATGGGGGCTGAGCTGATCCGTACGGATGAGAAAATCCGTACCACATGCAATGTAGGGGCAGATCTGTATGGAGTGCTGTTCATTTATGTGGTGTACGGATACGGTGGGCCCAACGCCATTATGGAGCCCACGGTGGTCAGGGTCGTTAAGACGCCACCCGACGCGTATAAACACTTGGTAGGGAACCCGGAGTTCCTCAAGTACAGCGGGGTGTTGGAGGCAGCAGGAAGGCTGACCTTAAGCCCCAGAGAGGGTCCCCAGAGGGCGCGGGGGTTCAGGGACCTCACGCTGCCGCTGGTGCTGGCATCGCCAGCAGGGGGGTACCAGGCAGCAACAGTGGCATGGGCAGGAATCCAGTGTGGATTTGCAGAACAAGAGGGGTGGCCTGCGGCCAGTATTGAAGAAGAACACGAGCCACTCTTACAGCATGCCATGGCCACACGCGCAGGTGCCGCCATGAGGGCTGGACAAGAAGTGGGACAAAGCCGCGGGAGAGCCGCAGATGCAGGCAGGAGTGGCCGTGGGGGCCCACAGGAGGTCCCTTCCAAGCCGCACCAGCACAGGCAGGTGCCGGCTGGGCCCGCAACAGCAGTGCCTAGGGAAGGCAAGGTGGAAGCAAGGGCTGCTGCATCACAGCAGAGCCGGGCGGCAGCAAGGGCAGTGAACTTAGCAGCCGTATCAGAGGATACGCGCAAGGCACTCCAGGCAGCGGCAATGCCCTTGGTGGAGAAGGAAGGTATCAGGAGGTGCTTGGCGGCAAGCCCAGGCCAACCGTGCGTCTTGTGCGGGACGCCAGGCCTGCACTCGCCAGAGGAGTGCGAGCAGAGGATCCTGGTACTGACGCAGAGTCCTGTGGCAGTCCCCGCGGCCCAGGTTGCATCACCAGTAGCAAAGCCGAGGGTGGCCTTTGGCACGGCTGCTGCAGGAAGGGCAGCCACATCTGTTCCAACGCTGCGCTCGGAGGTACGTTGGCCCGGCAGGGGCGAGAGGGCAAATGAGGGGCAGCTGCCCAGGCCGCAGCAAGAAGGCGGACGCCCAGCGGAAACACCGCCTGCTGTTGCAAGAGCGAGTGCGCAGACGCAAGCGGCCAACGATGGTGATGGGGGCCGAGGCACCCCAGAAGCTGAAGGCAAAGCGCGGGGCGTAACAGAGCAGCACGGTAATGCTAACCGCGGCCAGGGGGAGCCTGGCAGCGAGGACGAGGAGGAAGAAGCAGAGGATTGCGATGAGGAAGAGGCCTAGGAGGCGAGGCCCAGCAGGAAGTCCAAGGAAGCGGACAGGCTGCGCAGCCAGGTGAAGGTGCTGCAAAAAGACCTCAAGTGGAAAGAAGAGGAGCTGTACCGCCAGGCGGTAGCGTCAGTCAAATGCCTGCGCATGCAGCAGGTCAGGTGGACGCGCATCCAGGATGCCAACGAACGGCTCACTGAGGTGCAGCAAGAGTACATCTTGCGCGCAGATCAGCTGCGTGAGATGTACAACGTCCTCGGAGACCAGTAGGCGGGGCAGCCGCTGAACCAGGACCCGGAGCTAGCAGCATGCATCCAAGAGATGCTCCGTCCCCAATCTCCTTGGGAGTATTCGGACGAAGAGCGTGATCATCCCGGCCAGAGTGAGCCGCAAGGAGAAGAGAAACAGGCACCTGGTCAGAAAGGACCAGGGGGCAATGACAGGGCCAGAGAGGCCATTGCGGAGGCGCGCACGCAGCACGTGGGGACAGCTCCAGCGACTGCAAGGAGCCAGGGGCCCAGAGAGCGCGGCAGGAGCGCACAAAGGGCCCACAGCGTAGAACGCCACGGGGTGGTGCCTACGCCTGAGGCTAGGACCCAGCGGCCGGACCGCGCTGCACGATACAACCCGCCTGACGAACAGGGCAGGGGCAGGAGGCAGCGGTCACCCAGCAGGGAACGCAGGAGCCAGCCCAGGGGCAGGTCCCAGGAGCGTGGTCCAGGGGGTCAAGCCAGGACATACAGGCGGGAGGAGAAAGAGCAATACAAGAGGAGAGCCTCCGGCAAGAGTCCGCCGGGCAGGGCCCAGGCAGGGCGCAGTTGGATGGGAGGACAGAAGAGTGTCCTAGGACCCCACGATGGGGGAGTCTGCTTCAATTGTTTGAAGCCGGGGCACTACGCAAATGCGTGCCCAGAGCAGGGGGAGGCCTTGCAGGCAGGCGAGAGCAGCCGCTTCGAAAGGCTGCGAGCACCAGCAGGCCCAGAGCGGGGCTGGGGAGTCAGGGGGCCTGGCAGAAGCCAAGAGGCCTCAGAAGACAGCATGCGGCAGGCCTATGAGGCTGGCCATGGGATCTCATACGCAGACTGGAGGGAACAGCAGACTGCAGCGGGACCAAGTACGCTGCCAGGCCCGCGAGGATGGCCAGGGCCAGCAGGGCAGTCAGAAGATTCCAGGTAGGCAGGCCAAGAGAGGCACATTTGCCTGATGTCTATCCACGGGGGATATGGCCAGGACACAGGCACGGCCCAGGTTGAGGGCAACCAGAAGGCAGAAGTGCTTGTGGCTTTCCAGGTGGTGCCAGAGGGGCAGGTAGCCCGGCAAAAACACCATTGGAAGATGGCAGTGGAATCCCTGGCAATGAACCATTACGGTACTATGCCAGCAGGTTCAGCCATATCCATGGCACATGCAGTGGAGTTCCTGAGGTACCTCCAGCAGAGGGGGTGCCCGGCCCCGTGTGAGGGGTGGCCAGGCATGTTCCAGACATTTCTGACCAAAGAATGGGACAACTACGACGCCCAGATGGATGAGTATGAGAGAATAGCGCGGGAGGCATTGCACCAGCGCAGAGTAGAAGAGTGGGAAGCCAGTTCTAGTGGGGACGGCTCCGGTTCCTCGGATGGAGACTCAGAGCCTCAGGGCCATTTACCAGTGCATGAGGAGGAGTCTGCCCTGTTCTGTCCAGGTACCCCGGAGGGCCAGGACGACACAGAAGGCGAGGCAGCAGGGGCAGCCACCAGGCCCCTGGATCCGCTCAGCGTACAGGTTCGCCACCCACGGGTCAGGGGGGCCGCAGCTATGAGTCAAGAGGAGGACACAGCAGGGCCCGTCAGGACCCATCATAGTACCACCTCCAGGTACAATCCTGGAGGATGGGAAGAGGCGGACAGAGAGCCACAGCGCAGCCGCGGCAGGGACGGGAGGTCCGCTGCGTGGAGCCAGGATTCCCAGTTCGACCAGGCTGGTGAGGACCGCCGTGAAAGGCCTAGCAGCAGAGAGCACATTAGCCCCAGGCCAGGACCGCATAGCCCGACAGAGAGCAGGAGCTTTGTGCAATGGTACCACCTGGGGGAAGAGATGCCAGCAGAGTCGACTACAGAGGCCATGATCACGCTGCCAGCAGATCACAGGGACGGGCTGTGTAGGTTGCAAAACCACAGGCTCCTGGCGGGCAGGGCGCAGACGTGCGTAAACATACGGGCTGCCATGCAGGCAGTGGCCAGGCTGATTTTCCCGTGGGACGCAGTAACGGCGGTGCTGCTGTGTGCAGCACTCAAGGGGTACATCCGGCCCGACACGGTGATGGCAGATTACATGCAGAGGGGGTGGGCACAGCACCCCATCTACGCATACTGCGTCAGTGAGCTTGTATGCCTGGTGATCAAAGAAGGTATCACAGCAGTGGATGGAGCCGACAGGGCGCGCCCAGAGATACCTGACAGCGCGCGCACAGAGGGAGTGTGGCAGGGCGCGCTGCCAGGGTTCATGCGCACGTCGTGGGTGGTGGACTGCGTCCATCAGTTGATGGAGCATCCCGACCTGCGAGCCCGCGCCTTCTACGTGCCTGTGCAGGCCATGGCCGCATGAGGGCGCAGCAAGGGCGATGGGTCAGCAGTGGGAATCTATGACGGCGCAGGGCTGTGCCACTACGGCAGGCCCAGGCGTTGTGAGGCCACAATCGAGGCAGCCATCCACATTCCCAGGGTGGTTGCAGGCCAAGCTGTTCCATGGGGAGTGGCTTCTGGCGAGGCCAGGGCAGCCATTCCGGTTCAGCGGCTGGTATCTTACTACTACGAGGAGCTGCAGGAAGGAGAAATGCCCGTTTCAGCGGCATGGATCCACATGCACGCATCTCGGGATGACCAGCCGGTCTTCCTGTTCGCAAGGAGCGAAGGGAATGTAGCAGTTACCCAGTGCGCGTCGGTTGAGGTGGCAGAGGTCCACGCCCACACGCATGACAGGGGAGCAGACCCAGCAACGTGGGCAATCATGTTGCTGGTGCTGCAAAGGGTCTTGCTACCAGGACAGATGTCAGCGGCCATGCGGCATGTGTGGGGAGTAGATGATCAGTGGGCACCTGTGGAGATGGCGGAATGTCCCACATGGCCATACGGGACCCAGCAGTCGCCAGCGGATGGGTCCATGTGGGAAGGAGAAGAGGAGCTAGCGCGCTCACCGTTCGCACTAGAACGGTTGGAAGCATGCGTGCACCAATGGGTGCGTTGGGAGAGAGGAGCTTGGCACAACAACAGGGCCAGCAGCGTTGCGCCTTATTGGCAGGCGGACGTCGTGACAGTGGAGCTGGAGACAGGCGCACCCAGCCGGGGTGCGCACGCTGCATCCCTTGTTCAGAGGAACAGGATCAGACACCTACGAGGAGGAGCTGGAAGAACTGAGGACCCAACCTGAGCTGGGTCGATGGATAGTGGGCAGACATGGATCCCGCTGGTGGGACCCCACTGCCGACAGCGACGGACCGTCCCAGGAAGCGTTCGAGCTGCCGGAACCGTTCCATGCAGCATTTGTCACCACACTCGGGCCAACAGCGTCCTCATGGGAATGGCTTGAACCCATGGAAGAGATGGAGGCGTCAGCGTTGTAGCCTGAGCCCAGGGATCGGGCGGAGCCCCAGACACCCTCGGACAGTACCAGCATGCCAATTGCAGGGGACCTGGACCGCGGGAACCCAGGGTTCCGCGAGGGGTTTCACTCCAGCCATGAGGGCACGAGTCTGCTAGGAGGGTAGAGCGAAGACCCTTCGGAGGGGCCGCCACCACTGGTGGAGAATTCGGAGTCAGAGGAGGAGTGGTACGCTAGCGGAGCTCCGTCCCCGGAGCGGGTCGGCATCACCAGGGCAGAGGCTCGGGATGCAGTCAGGTTGGAGTTGCCAGACGACACAGGCCCATGACCAGGGAGTCCAGGGCGGGACCTCGAGGAGGAGTTGGTACACCTGCGACAAGAGTGGATGAACATCGTCAATCAGGAGAGGGCTGCGCTCGAGGAAAGGGAGCGCAGCAGCAAGAGGGAGCTGAAGGATGGGGCGGGCCAGGCCGCAGTGGGGGTAAACTCGCGGCAGGCGGCAGCCCCACAAACCTCAGACTCAGGGGATGCAGCAGCCTGTGGAGCAAGCAGTGACCGCCCAGGGGATGCCCAACCCAGCACGCAGGTGCTGGCAATGGCAAGGGAACCCTGGGGTGACCCAGCATCGTATAGTACGGGGCGCTGGACAGCAGTGCTCAGGAACTTTGTAGATCAGCTGGGCGAGCAGAGAGGGCAGGACATGGGCATGCAGGGAGCATGCCAGGAGTCCAGCCTGCTGTTCCAGCTAAGAGCGCTGCCAGAGCCAGATACGGACCCAAGGATGGAAGGGTACAACCAGGCGCGCAGTGATCTGCAAGAGGAGTTGACTGGAAAAATATCAGCTCTCGGGGCAAGGGGCGCCAAGGGAGTCGCCACCCAACAGCTGGTAGGCAGCCGCTGCAGCTAGGCCCCAGGAATGCAGCAGCCAGGCCAGTAGGCCGGGCTGGAGGCGCAGCCACACGGGAGGACAGCCAAAACGGCAGCAGCGATGTGGCCTGTCAAGCTAGGCATTTTGCCAACGCTAGGAGAGGCATGAGACAGTGCGTGGGACCAGAAGGGTCCGCGTGCGCTGGCTGCGGCGGGGCAGCGCCGCGCCCCACTCACAGGCAGGGGCAGCAGGCACAAAGCAGCATGAGACAGCCTCTAGGGGCGTGGCCAGAGAGGGCCGGTACAGCTTGGGCTGACACTGCCAAGTTACGGGGAAAGTAAGTCGAAGAAGGCTAGGCGACGCGCAAGGAAGGCGCAGAGGAAGGCCGTGGACAGGGACCGCGGCAGCAGGCCGGGAGTGGACTGCCCAGTCCAACCGTTCAGGATCAGCCAGGTGGACCTGGAGATCACGTGGGCCATAGGGCAGCAGAGGCCAGAGCAGAGTGCAGAGCCACACGTACAGCCCACAGCGCACCAGCCGCCGGAAACCGCGCGGCGGCTGCCAGCATGCAGAGGAATCCTCACGTGTACAGCATTTAAGGGGATCCTTACGGGGACGCTCCAGCTGATACTGGTGTGGCTCCTGCTGTCGGTGTGCGTCCCGGGTGCGCGAGGGCAAGGAGTGCGAGGTGGAGGATTCACGGCAAGCCAGGGGGCTTTTGTGTCCGGTCGAGAAGCAGCAGCGAAGCTTACATCCGGCTGGTTGCGCCCGCCAGCTGTCATCCCCATGGGGGGTACCAGCAGGGATGGGGGCGCCTACAGCCAGCATGAGGACTGGCAACGCAGCAACAGCACTGGCGAGGAAGCGCCGCCCGCGGAGGACGATCCGCAGGCGGCTGAGATGATCAACATGTTCCAGCCGGGGGAAGTGGTGGAACCACCCTCGGAGTACGTCAAAACAAAGGAGGGGTGGCTGCTGGGCAAGCACCCTGATTTCACTGCGGAACAGCAGGAGAGCCTTGAGCAGAGCCTCAGGGATCGCCGAGGAGCATTCGCTTACTCCATGGAGGATCTACCAGGCTACTGTGGCACGTAGGGTGAGTTTACGCTGGCTTTGGAAGACGAGGTCAGTTCGTGCTTTCAGAAGTCCAGGGACATGCCACCTCCCAAGGCGGCCATTTTTTAGGAAAAGTGCCAGCCGATGATACAGGCAGGTATCATCGTCAAGGTGCCCCAGGGGGGCCCTATCAAGTTTGCAGCCAACTCGGTGGTAGCAGCCAAAAAGAGTGCTGAGACGGGCGAGTGGACTGACCACCGTATAGCGCACGATATGCGCAGGTTGAACCTGCGTACGGCTAAGCATGAGTTTGCCATCCCCAGGATGGTGACTATTTTTCAGAACCTGTGAACGGCCAAGATATTCAGCAAGGTAGATCTTAGGTCGGGGTTCATGCAGATCCCTATCAAAGCTGAGGACCAGCCTAAGACGGCTTTCTGGATGGGTCCGGAGCTTTGGATGCACACCAAGCTCAACTTCGGGCTGCGCAATGGGCCTCCCTTCTTCCAGCGTATGATGGAAGAGGAGATTGCCAGGGCAGGCCTGAGTGCTTTCTGTGTGGCTTTCATTGATGACCTGCTGGTGTACAGTGATACACCAGCAGAACACATCAGGCATGTGGAGCTGATGTTGGACATGCTCCACAATGTCGGGTTGAGGGCACACCCCGACAAGTCCCTGTTTGGGTGTGCAACGGTGGAGTACCAGGGGCTCACGCCGCATGCGGCTAAGATAGCAGCGGTTATGGCGTTGCCAGAGCCCGCATCGGTGAAAAACATCCAGGAAGTCATGGGATTCTTGAATTTCTACCGGTGCTACATCCCGGACTTCTCGAAAAAGGCGGCATGCATCAACGCATTGCTGGTCAAGGGGGTCCCGTTTGTGTGGGGGCCAGAGCAGTCGCAGGCGTTCCAGCTGATCAAAACGGAAATGTGTGAGGGCGGTAGAGTCCTGCGCAGACCGGATTACAGTGGGACAGGGCCAGATGGCAGGGGGCCGCCAAGGACCTTTTTGTTGTACACCGATTTCTCTAAGCAAGGGATTGGAGCCGTGCTAGGACAGTGTGACGACAGCGGGCGGGAATATATGGTAGCATGCACATCCAGATCCCTGAACAAGAGCGAGAGTAACTATTCCTCGTTCCAGGGGGAGATGCTGGCTGCAGTGTAAGCAGCACGCACGTATCGCCACATGCTGTTTGGGTGCAAGGTGCACCTCATCACTGACCATGAGCCGCTCACCTACCTCATGGACAACCAGACGTTGGTGGGCCAGCACGCTCGGTGGGCTCTCATGCTCCAAGAGCTGGACATTACCATTGTCCACCGCTCAGGCGCATGCCACCAGAATGCGGACATCCCGTCCAGGTCACCACTCCCATCCTCAGCTGATCGCACGGGGGCCAGGCTTGATACAGCCGCCCCCGAGCCAGCAGTCAGGGGGGAGGCGAGTGGGAAGCAGGTAGCTTTGCTCACAGGGTTGGGCAGAGTGAACCAGTGGCATGCAGACCAGATGGTGCGCATGGCGCAGGAAGGAAGAAGGAGAGTACAAATGTTGCGGGCTGCAGAGGCAGCTTGCGTGACAGCCTCGGTGGGGCAGGAGATATCCTCAGCCGCCACTGAGGATGACGAACAGGCGCAGCCTGTCAGTACGGCAGAGCAGGCGTTCGGCAACCGGGAACGAGCCAGGAATATGATCAGTGATGTACTGTCTGACCTGCCTCGGGTGACGCCACCTCACTTACATGCAGGAGTGGACACAATGTGCCTACTGGTCCAGGCTGTTCGGGCCATGGAGGCAGAGGGAGTGGTCCTTTTCGAGCCTTTTGGAGGTATGTGCTCAGGACTGGAAATGGTACTCAGGGCAGGTATCCCAGTGGTGCGGTACCTGTATGCGGATATCAGTGAGGAAGTGAGGGAGATAGATGGGGGTCCCTGGTGCAGTTGCACAAGCGGTATCCCCAGTTGCTCCCAGTCAAAGTGTTTGATGAGGCGTTCTGAGCGCTGCCCCAAGATGTGTATGCCATTACGGCGGAGCACCTCCAGGGGGCAGGCGCCCAGGACGGGCGCCAGTGGTTCATGGTGGCAGGCTGGGAGTGCCAGGATCTCTCATGCATCTGCAGGCAAGGGGCGTGGGCTCGCGGGGGAGAGAAGCAAGTCTTTCTTCCCGTTAGTCAAGCTGTTGGGCACATTGCAGATCCTGCAGAGGCCTAGGCCGCCCGCATACCTGATTGAAAATGTAGCGATGCAGTTAAATCAGAGGAGTGCGAAGGCCAGTGTGGATGCTTTTCATGAGGTGTGCAGGGTCCTGGGGACACCTGCATTGTTTGATGCGGCACAGGTGGGGTCTTACGCCCACCGCACACGAAACTAATGGGGAAATATCGCCCCAGCAGCGGATATTGAGTATGTGATTTGTGCTTCGGAAAGGCCCCACGAGGGGGTCGTAGACGACATTCTGGACAAGGGAAGCAGGGCCCAGGTGGTCGCATGCCCAGACAATGGGGGGTATCGCATCAATGTGACAGGTTAGCCCAGGGGGGTGCTGCCCTGTTTGATGGCGACCCCCGCATCAAATTCTTTCAGGAACGGGCAAAATGGGATGGTGTACAGACCCATGGGGGACCTGCAGGAGCCCAATGCAAATGAACGTGAACGTGCCATGGGGTACGTTGTGGGGTCCACGATGCCACGCCCAAACTTCCCAGAGGCTGCCAGGAGGGCAGCCCTGGGCAGGTGCATGGATTCATGGGCACTAGGAGCATGGCTCAATGTAGCGCTCGAGTGTGCTAAAATCATACCAGAGGAGTTGATACGCAGAGCACGGCTGCCGGGTCCGGACAGGGATCCTGCGCTTGGTTAGCTTGGTGCAACTTTAAAGTCCAGCCACTACGCCCTTGCTACCGCAGGAGATGCGTGCTCTGGCAGTGGGGAAGTGGCCGCGTCGTACAGGCAGTGCCTGGGAGAATCTGCTGCGGCAGATTGGGCCGACGCAGCACAAGAACCAGGTGGGAACGCGCCTGTGGCAAAAGCAGATGCTGGCAGCGATGTGAGCGGGGACAAAGGGGGTGAGAGAGACCCTCCAGGATGTCCTGCAGGACCGTCGGCCAGGGTGGATATGTGGTAAGATGAGCCTGTGTTGCGGTATCTCCGCGAGAAAACACATGCTCCGGGAACAGAGCTAGGAGAGCAGACCAGGGTACAGCGCAGGGCCGCTCCATTCCAGTGGGAATCAGAGAGAGGAGGAGTGCTGATGAGACTCATGCCCGACGGTAGACGTTGCGTGGTGCCCAGGCCAGAGGACAGGCTAGCAGTGATCCAGGAGGCCCATGCTGGTACGGGCCATTTTGGCAGCCACCGCACGGCTGTCATGGTCATGCAGCAACACTGGTGGCGGGGGCTCAGAGCAGCAGTCAAGAAGGTGGTGCAGGAATGTGGTGTGTGTGACAGCGTCGGTAAGTTTCCGATGCTTGAATGGGTCGTTTGAATCAAGATGGGGGAAACGGGTCGTTTGAACTGGCGATTTTGCGTGATTGAATCAAGCGTGTCCCCACCCCCTGCATTGTCGCCCCAGCATCCGTGCCGTCGTCCCGCTGGCGTCAGTGTTTGCTGTAGAATTGCGCACGCATTCCGGCACGCTTGCCTGCTTGAAAGATATCCGCTGCGGGACCGAGTCCGCTTGCTCGTCCGTCCGGCTACAGTTGCAGAAATATGTTCCCTTGCCCGTCCTTCAGTCTGTTGCATATGAGTACCGTTAACTGCACTTCTTTGTCCGCCTGATGCAGACACACCCTGGCAATACTAATAAGCATGTCTTCTATGAGTTCCCTGTTGAAGGAATTCGATCATCGAGATGTTACCACAACGACCAGACAGGGTATGAACACGTACCGGTACTTGCGTTTTAAGTAGTACTACTGATAGCTGAGGACTAGCCAGGGTGCCCGGTGGTACTAGCTAGTCGTTTGCCTTTCCTGTCCCTGCTTGCCTTTTCTCAGCTGACAACGAGAGTTTCTTGTACACCTGGCTTGTTGGGCCGACTGCATTCTCCTAAAACTTCGTGTACTCTTCCTGCTTGGCAAGCGGCTTGTCTACTGCTTGATTCTTTCACCTTTACTGAGTGGTCTACTAGTAGCCATCAGCCATTCCGAATCTGGAGCTGCTGGCCTGCAGCTACAGGGAGCATGCATACCAGCATCATGGAGCTGTTGGTGAGTGGTGAGCTTCCATGCCAACATATAAAATTATAGATGCTAGCCACCTTGATGAACAGCCTACAACATCTGGCTAGCTTGCGCACTAGCGTGAAGCTTCTGGCCATCTTGCACACCAGCTATCAGCAATAAGTTGGTGGTCAGCTTGCGCACCGGCGTGCGTGGAGCTGAGGGGCAACTTGCACACCAGCATGGAGCTGTTGACCAGCTGGCAAACGAGCATGGAGCTGATGGCCAGCTGGCCCACCAGCATGTGGTTCATGGCCAGCTTGCGCACTAGCATGGGGCGGTTGGCTAGCTTGCGCACCGCTGCTGCTACCCAGTTGCTCGCTGAGGTGCGTGCTGCTTGTTAGGTGACCAGCCGTGGACCGCATAATACTAGTAGCAGTGAACGGCCGCTGCTACCCTGAGCACAGGTAGCCGCTTGAACAACCGACCGCAGGCCTCTCTTGTTTTCCCCTCTATCAAGGGGGTGCAATGATTGTACAGCTGTTGCTCACATGCACAACCATGAGCTTGTATTATATTGGCTGCATGAAACCGGTGACAGTGAGCGGCTGCTTCTCCCTAGACCTGCGCTTATCTGCCTGCATGGGCAACTGAGAGTAGGCTGGTATTGTTTCCTCCCCTAAAAGGAAGGTGCATGACCGGTCCATCTGTTGTCCACGTGCGCAACCATAAACATGCAATAAACAGGCTGCATGTAACTGGTAGCAGTGGGCGGCCCCTGCCATCCGGGTCCGCGCTTAGGTGTGTGTTGCTTAGGCGACCGTCCTTTGGCCAGTCTTGTCCTGCTCTCTGTCAAAAAAATGCCGCGACGGTTCAAGTGTTGGCCACATGCGCATCCATGAGCGTGCATTATATTGGCTGCATGAAACAGGTAGCAGTGAGCGGCCGCTGCTACACTGGTCCGCGCTTAGGTGCGTGCTACTAAGGCGACCAACAAGCAGTATGGGCCGGTCTTGTTTATGCTCCCCATCATGGGGGCGCAGTACCAGTACTGCAGTACAGCTACTGGCCGAATGCACAACCATGAGCGTGCATTATCCTGGTTGCATGATACCGGTCGTAGCTCCTTCCCCCTGTCCCAGCTCCTGCCCCTTGTCCCAGCTCCTGCCTTCAGTCCCAGCTCCTCCCCCCTGTCCCTGCTCCTGTCCCCTGTCCCTGCTCCTGTCCCCTGTCCTTGCTCCTGCCCCCTGTCCCTGCTCCTGTCCCCTGTCCCTGCTCATTTCCCCTGTCCCTGCTCCTGCCCCCTGTCCCTGCTCCTGCCCCCTGTCCCTGCTCCTATCCCCTGTCCCTGCTCATGCCCCATGTCCCTGCTCATGCCCCCTGTCCCTGCTCATGTCCCTGTCCATGCTCATGCCCCTTGTCTCTGCTCCTGTCCCATGTCCCTGCTCCTGCCCCCTTTCCATGCTCCTGCCCCTTGTACCTGCTACTGCACCCTGTCCCAGCTCCTGCCCCCTGTCTCTGCTCCTGTAGCATGCCCCTGCTCCTGCCCCCTGTCTCTGCTCCTGTCCCCTGTCCCAGCTTCTGTCCCCTGTCCCAGCTTCTGTCCCCTGTCCCAGCTTCTGTCCCCTGTCCCTGCTCCTATCCCTGCTCCTGTCCCCTGCTCCTGTCCCCTGCCCCTGCTTCTGTCCTCTGCTTCTGTCCCTTGCTTCTGTCCCATGCTCCTGTCCCCTGTCCCCTGCTCTTGTCCATGCCCCTATCCCTGCCTATGCCCTCTGTCCCTGCTCATGTCCCCTGTCCATGTCCCTGTCCCCTGTCAATCTGTCATGCACCTGTCCCCTGTCCCTCTTCCTGTCCCCTGCCCGTGCTTTCGACCTATAATCTGGGCAGGGAGTAACTTGGTTCCCCGAGCTTGAGGTGAACATCTAGTTTTCATCCGGTGGTACACTGACGCAACTCAAGGCTGGCATGAGCTTTCTGGAGAGCAAGGGATGCATCAGCTTTGAATGGACAAAGAGGCGGCCGACTGGAGCGGCTTGGTACGATATCATTGACTTCTAAAAGCCTATCCACCGCATGCTCTACGCGGTGCCCGACTCTTTTAAGGAAGAGGCCTCCAGGCTCCTGATCAACCCATGGATACCGGTATGGGCCATGCTAGAGCCTTGCGAGAGGGGCTGGAAATCGAGGTTGGTACTGTCAATGATGGGGACCTTGTGTTTGAGTGAGTCTCTGATTGACAGCAGTGCCCCTTCACTGATTTTTAATCATACCAGGATTAATTGTACAATGATACAATCTTTTGTATCTACTGACTCGTGCGCTGCTCTCGGGCGCTTCCACTCTTGCCCCTGACCGCTACATTGCACCTAAATTCTCCGTTGCTCTGGACTGGTGTGTTTTCTGAGCACTGCTCTTTGGCCTGACCGCTTTCTAGCTTACGTACAAGTGCTAGTATTTTTATAAGATTGCTTTAGGAAAGGTGAGCGTTGTCAGCGCTCCCTCTCTATCCTTTCACAACTGTCTAGACCTTCTGCCCACTGGCCCTAGCTAGTGGGCACCATGCTGCAGTGTCCTTGGCTTTTCAGCCCCATGAACCTGAGCAAATTACGAACACGTAGGCAGACCGCTTCACCGCAACGTACTACGGGCAGTGCTCACTCTCTATTCCTTCACTTCATGTGCCCACAGTAGGCTTGCTACCCACTGGACCTAGCTAGTGTGCACCATGCCGCTGAGTTCTTGGATGTTCAACCCAAACATCTCTTGAGTAAATTGATAACCCACCGGTAGGTTGCAGTTGATATGATTGGAGCGCTATAACCTTCAGTTAGGCACAGTCCATACGGACGGTAGCACTGCACCCACCGGTAGGGCACAGTCCATATGGATAGTAACGCTGCACCAAACCAGTAGGGCAAAGTCGATACAGATGGTTGCGCTGAACCCGGCGGTAGGGCAGGGTCGATACAGGCGGTTGCACTGCACCCACCTATGACGGTCCATACAAACGGTTGCGCTGCACCCACCGGTAGGACACAATCCATACGGGCGGTTGCGCTGCACCCACTGGTAGGGCACAGGAAATGCAGGCGGTTGCGCTACACCCACCGGTAGTGAATAGGAAATGCAAGCGGTTGCGCTGCACCCACCGGTAGGGCACAGGAAGTGCAGGCGGTTGCGCTGCACCCACCAGTGGGGCACTGGAAATGCAGGCGGTTGCGCTGCACCCACCGGTAGGGCACAGGAAATGCAGGCGGTTGCGCTGCACCAACCGGTAGGGCACAGGAAATAAAGGCGGTTGCGCTGCACCCACTAGTATGGCACAGGAAATGCAGGCAGTTGCGCTACACCCACCGGAGGGCACAGGAAATGCAGGCGGTTGCGCTGCACCCACCAGTAGGGCACACGAAATGCAGGCGGTTGCGCTGCACCCACCGGTGGGGCACAGGAAATGCAGGCGGTTGCACTGCACCCACCGGTAGGGCACAGGAAATTCAGGGAGTTGCGTTGTACCCACCAATAGGGCACAGAAATGCAGGCAGTTGCGCTGCACCCACTGGTAGGGCACAGGACATGCAGGCGGTTGCGCTGCACCCACCGGTGGGGCACAGGAAATGCAGGCGGTTGCGCTGCACCCACCAGTGGGGCACAGGAAATGCAGGCGGATGCGCTGCACCCACCGGTGGGGCACAGGACATGCAGGCAGATGCGCAGCAACCACTAGTAGGGCACATAAATGCAGGCAGTTGCGCTGCACCCACCGGTGGGGCACAGGAAATGCAGGCGGTTGCACTGCACCCACCGGTAGGGCACAGGAAATTCAGGGAGTTGCGTTGTACCCACCAATAGGGCACAGAAATGCAGGCAGTTGCGATGCACCCACTGGTAGGGCACAGGACATGCAGGCGGTTGCGCTGCACCCACCGGTGGGGCACAGGAAATGCAGGCGGTTGCGCTGCACCCACCAGTAGGGCACACGAAATGCAGGCGGTTGCGCTGCACCCACCGGTGGGGCACAGGAAATGCAGGCGGTTGCACTGCACCCACCGGTAGGGCACAGGAAATGCAGGCAGTTGCGTTGTACCCACCAGTAGGGCACAGAAATGCAGGCAGTTGCGCTGCACCCACTGGTATGGCACAGGAAATGCAGGCGGTTGCGCTGCACCCACCGGTGGGGCACAGGAAATGCAGGCGGTTGCGCTGCACCCACCAGTGGGGCACAGGAAATGCAGGCGGTTGCGCTGCACCAACGGGTGGGGCACAGGAAATGCAGGCAGATGCGCAGCAACCACTAGTAGGGCACATAAATGCAGGCAGTTGCGCTGCACACACTGGTAGGGCACAGGAAATGCAGGCGGTTGCGCTACACCCACCGGTAGCGAATAGTAAATGCAGACGGTTGCGCTGCACCCATCGGTAGGGCACAGGAAATGCATGCAGTTGCGCTACACTCACCAGCAGGGCACAGGAAATGCAGGCGGTTGCGCTGCACCCACCGGTAGTGCACAGGAAATGCAGGCGGTTGCGCATCACCCACCGGTGGGGCACAGGAAATGCAGGCGGTTGCGCTGCACCCACCAGTGGGGCACAGGAAATGCAGGCGGTTGCGCTGCACCCACCGGTAGGGCACAGGACATGCAGGCAGTTGCGCTGCACCCAGTGGTATGGTACAGGAAATGCATGCGGTTGCGCTACACTCACCGAAGGGCACAGGAAATGCAGGCGGTTGCACAGCACCCACCAGTAGGGCACAGGATATGCAGGCGGTTGCGCTGCACCCACCGGTAGGGCACAGGAAATGCAGGCAGTTGCGCTGTACCCACTGGTAGGGCACAGGACATGCAGGCAGTTGCGCTTCACGCACTGGTAGGGCACAGGAAATTCAGGCAGTTGCGCTGCACCCACTGGTAGGGTACATGTCATACGGGCGGTATGCTGGTGAAGCGCTGCACCCACTGGCAGGGCATATTCCATAGAGGTAGGTGCCGTGCATGCGGGTGGGCACTTTACCATGGTAATACGAGCGGGCGCTGTGCACAATAAATGATGTGGGTGGGCGGCGCTGTGCCTGTGGGTGGGGAACTGAACCAATCCGCAGGACATATAAATGCGAGTGTTGCTGTGCATGTGGGTGGCACTGCCCATAGGGCAAGCGCTGTGCATGCACACGAGGTTATGGGGTGCTACGGATTCAAGTAGGGCATTGCAAACAGGCCAGCAATAGGCATACCAGGAAATGCTATTATATGTGTGGGGCACTGTTCATACTCGAGGGATATGGTCATGCAAGAAGGGCGTTGTGCATGCCGGCGGGACGTTGCGCTTGGGCCTTGTGCGTATCAGTGTATACAGTATATGGGTCAGGCAATGCCCATGCCAGACATGCATGCTGAAATGCGAGTCCCACAGCGCTGACCCCACACTGAGGGGTGTACTACTGCCTATTTCTGGTGCTGCCTCATCTACTCTTGTCGCAGCTGCTGCCCGTTTGCTTAGGGCGGCCAAATTCCGAGCTGCCGGATAACTCTCGCTCCTGTACACATGCTGGTAGGCTTCCGTCGCTGCAGCTTAGTGACCTTGCTGCTGCTTAGAAGGCTTGGAGAGTCATGTTCTGAGGAAGAGGCAATGTCCTGACTTGTCATCAGAGTGACCGTACTGAAATAGAACAAACGCTTGAGTGTGTTATAAGGGGGGGCGTTGACGAGCGCAAGCGGACACGTTAGCGTCAACTGCCTTGTTCCGCCACACTTGCTTCATACATCTCGTGAGTGGACAATGTCGCGTTGCGAGATGTGTGACTTGTGTGAATACAGGTGTATTTCGTTGTTTCAAATTGAAAGGTGACATCCGCCGACAATATCTGCCTTTCTTTACCATGTCTTATATTCGTCCATCTAGTGAGAGTTGCTGCTGGAAAGTCTCTCTATAAAGTTCTCAAACCAACTATCGTAGGCAAAAAGAGGGCTGTTATCGCGGTCGATACAGAGGGAGAGGCAGTCAATGGTGAACGAGCTCACTGCATTTTAATTTGCCGAAATGAAGAGATCTAGACTAGTGTGTTCCGTGCAGACAGTGGCGCGGCCCCCTCCACGGCTCCTCTGCCAGAAAACACCCCTCAGCCTATTGCGCGCAAAGCTGGAGGGCATTCTGTTCAGAGCGGTGAGATATTCATCTTATAGGACATAAGACGCAGCGGCCCTTGCATAATCTGCGAACTCGTTGCCTGTCCTCACTGTTCTGTTTTTTGCATCCAGGCAATGAGCCTCAAGACACTGATCTCCTAGATCATTCCCCTGGGGACGACGACTGGATGGAGGAAAAAGACACAGAGAATGATGATCTCCCCGATCCGCCCAATATTGGCAAGGGTTCGTCACAGGAAACAACGCGAAACTCCCGCGTTTCGTCCGCGGGACAGGGGCTTGAGACATTTATGACACCCGATTTCATGGCCGTCAGTGGCAACGAGTTACTTAGCCCTCCTCTTGAAAGGGGAAGAGGTCAAGCTGGGCATGCTCCGGGTCGAGACTGTAAGGAATGACATCTGCCACTACCTGATTGTCAACCGCCCTGAATGAGAAAATTTCGTCCTCGCAGCCGGAGAAGTTGATTCAGCCCGGAAGACAGGCGGACATCAGCCATGTGGACCTGACAGAAAGTGGAGCAGGACTTCGCAGTGGTGGCCATGCCAACGCATACATGCGCGCCAACAAGATGCTGTTGGTGAGGTTACCGTGTTATATTGTCGCCTCCCAGGTTTGAGGCTTATAATGCATCAGTGGTGCTAGTTGAATAAGATGAGCGCGTAAGATTGGCCAGCAGGGTGGGCAGTACTACCTAGTAGGGCCGGCCGGGAGATGTAACTTGGTTTTTTTGTCCTACAGTTCGCGGCACATAAATGAATAAGCGATGGCCACCTAATTCTGTACTTGTATTTACATCATGCAGGACCTTATTGGGAAGGCAGTGAGCTGTCTATTGTCCCGGACAAAAAAATACTCCAAGTTCTTGCTGACAGGGAATGAGACTGAGACATAAGTACCTTCTCAGCTACGAACCCATCCAGGAGTTCCAGCAGCAGTTCGACCCTGGGTTTGCCACCAACCGTGCCCACTGGAACCAGTTCTGGGTCTACAAGGTGGTCAACAACGGTGGCCTATTTCCAGGCTGTCAGGGTGGGAGAGCGGTCTGGCAGAACAAGTTTTCCAATCAAGTTGGGCAGATCTCTACGCGCGCGGTGAGTGATAGATATGCATTTCAGACGTGCTTGTAGACTATGTGCATGTCAGACTTAGAGCCACCAGAGTAACTCTCTTTGAAGTAGATGGTTTACTAATTTTTGTTATCAATGTATCATTAATTGCTGATTAATTGCTGGCTTGGACATGTGCCACCAAAGTAATTATCAATATCTAATTAGTAATTGCTGGTTAATTGCTCAAGTTCTTGGCTTTGACATGTGCCACCAAAGTAACTCTCTTCAATTGCTGAAGTTGTTGGCTTTGTGATTTAAAATATCTCTTTAATAATTAATAATGATTACCTGAAACAACACTCATTCATGCTACTGCAGTTTGACCAGTTCATGGTCTGCAACACGAAGAATACGAAGGACACTTCTGAGAGCAACAAGGCAGCGGTGAAGGAGTGGGCAGAACAGCAACTGCTGCCTGTCGGTGAGGGCAACATGGTATACCGCAGCAACTCTCAGCCTTTCGACGCCCGCGCATTCGTGTCAGCCATTGCCACCGGCATAGATAAGAGGGCCGTGCTCACGGGCGCGCGCACACCGGTTAATACTCCCGCAGTTACCATCCAATGGCTCGCTTTCTTCAGTTTCAAGGTAATTTCAATTTCAGTTCTTGGCATGTCCTCTAGATTCAAGGTTCATTGACTACAAATGCTGCTATTTTTGCATCAATAACATTTACTAGAGGGACACATGACTGTCCTTACTTCCACTCATGTTACTAAAGATACCCAGAGTATACTTTCAATAGTGCATGACTCATTCACCTCTCTGATAATATGATTTCGCATTCATGTGCTATAGATTAAGAACCGGCTGAGGGAGTTGGCTGGAGTGTCGGCGACTGCAAAGGGAGATGGGCACCTCGCGCTCATCCTAGCAGAGGCGGTAGAGGTAGAGAGGCTTGGCAACCTTGAAATGCAGGCAACAAGGGAATGTTTCATATAGTGTTTGAAACATATTATTACTGTTTCACCAACATAGGTCAAGTAGTTGATTCATGCGACAATTGGGCCCCTTTGATTCAGACATGTAGCGATTGAGACTGGGTTTGATTCAGACATGCTTGAAATATGTTTTTCTGTTTGACCAGTATACTTGATTCAGAATGTTATAAACAACACATGATTCAGATAAAGGTCCGCTTGAGACTGAGCTTGATTCAAACATGATTGATTATTTAATTACTGTTTGATAAGTACTTGATTCAGACCCTTTTCAACCCCACTCGATTCAAGCAAGTGGCCGCTTTAGACTCAGTTTGATTCAAGCATGCTTGAATTGCAGATGTAATGATTGATAGACGGTTGATTCAAGTGGTGCTCAAACATGCCTGAATATGGACGATCTCCGATTATGCTTCAGTTTGAATCAAGCGGCCCGTTCAAACGCGATCGTTTTTTATTCAAGCGACTTTCAAACCGACGAAAGTTACCGACGAGGGCCAGGGCGTCCACATTCAATCACACACAGCCCGACATGCACCCGCTACCCATTGAAGGGTTGTTTTTCCGATGGGGAGTGGACATGGGGAGTGGACATGTGGGCCATTCACGACCACTCCCAGGGGCAGTCGGTTTGTGATGGTGTGGAGCATTACTCCAAATGGGTGGAGTTGATCCCCATTCCAAACAAGGCGTCAGATGTGACGGCCTTGGCTTTCTTTCAAAATGTAGTCGCAAGATTCGGGGGCTGCGCAGAGGTGGTGACAGACCAGGGAACAGAGTTCCAGGGAGAGTTCCAAGACATGTTGCTGGACTGCTTCATTGATCACCGCACCACCTCTGCCAACCACCCCCAGGCAGACGGGCTGTCCGAGAGGGCTGTCCAGACCCTCAAGGCAGGCCTGCGCAAGTGCTGCGAGGAGGGCAGCAACGACGAGTCCTGGGACAAAATGGTGCCTTGGGTGGCCCTAGGCTTCCGCTGCTCGCCGCAGCAGGCCACGCGCATGGCGCCGTACGAGGTCCTGTTCGGGCAGAGACCCACCTTTCCCCCAGAGTGGGAGCGGACCTGTGGAACACAGCCAAGGTGGCAACGGCAGAGGAAGCGGCAGACCTGCTCTTGGCCAGAGTGGCCAGGATCAAGGAGGCACTGCCAGTCGCGGGTGAGCATCTGAAAATTGCGCAGCACCGCGACAAGCTGCGGTATGCACGCATCCGTGGGGGAGGTTATGTCCCCCATGTCAGGCGCTTCGCAGAGGGAGATTACGTGTATGTGAGGTACTCATCAGAGCGCCGCAGCCTCGATCCCAAGGCTAGGCCTGAGATTCTAAGGGTGAAGAAGCTGGGGGCGATGGGAACCTTGGTTCTGGAGGGGGCAGATGGCCTCACAGTGACAGAGAATGCTGTCAACTGTTCTCCGTGCCACTTGCCCAACCTCAGGGGAGTGGTTGATTTCAGTGGAACCAGGCCCAATAACAGCCTGTCTTGCGAGGTGTGTCAGCTGCCTGATCGCGGGGAAGTGATGCTTTTGTGCGATGTCTGCAACACAGGTTGGCACATGGATTGCTTGGTACCAGCACTCGAAGAGGTGCCTAAGGGCGAGTGGTTGTGCCCAAGATGCACGCCTGAAGACGAAGGAGCTGGGCCCGCTGTGATAGCAGGGCCCGCTACGGAAGACCACAGTGTGGTGGTCCAGGGGCGGCCTAGCCCAGCAGCCAGAGCGGCTGCCAGAGCGGCTCCGGAGGCCAATGTCATGGACAAGCCTGAAGTGGAAGTTATGGCCACCAACCCAGCAACAAGGCAAATTAAGCGGAGCATCGCAAGGCCAATGGCGAACGGGTAGTACGACATCTCGTACACCACTGGCAGGGGAGAGGCCAATGTCACCCCGAGGGCAGTTGCGAGAAGGGCTAAGGTGGCCAAGGAAGCAGCAAGGGAGGAAGAGGAGTCAGCACTTGAGGGGTTTACTGAAACCTGATACTCAGGGAAGGCCGATCCCAGAGCGGCAAGGCCGCTGAGCACGTGACGATGCCCGCGCCGTAACCGGCAAGGAGCGGGCAGGCGCCTGCGTAGCAGAAGATGCCTTCAGACGCAGCGCGGCTTGTCCTAGTACCCGGCAGGCAGTGGGCCGGCAGCCAGCGGGCCGAAGGCGGGAAATGCAAGATTGGGACTAGGCTATGGCAGCGACGTAGTGCAAATTTGTTTCTCAAGAACCGTAGCAGCAAGGCTACGGTAGTACATATGCTGGGGAGATGATGGATGAAGATAATTAGTCAATTTGTGTGATGATAACACAACGGGGGGCAGATCCCGCTGTTACGGTGCACATTTCTTGTGGCCTTGAAGACCAGGTGTCTATGGCGCAGTGGGGCGAGAGCAGCGGTTATTCTTAGCCTGGCCTGATGACTTCGCAGAAAACTCTGTTTGCTAGCCAGTAGTGGGCTGAACAGCTAGGATGTGTAGGATTCCGCGCATTGCGCATCAGCTGCTGAGACTCTGTGGAATTTTTTCTTTTGAAGAAGGCCTGAAGAAGGTCTTAGCAAATCTGGCAGGCAGATTTGCTAAGACAATTTGAGCTTCTACGTACATATTTTCCAGAAGTTGCTTTTAAGTACCACCCCTTTTCCGGCTCCCCGCGCATGCCTTGAGGGCTTAACGCTGGGGAGCGGGGGGCGAGTAAAGTAGTAGGGGCGGTACCCACGAGACAGGGACACCCAGACAGGCCCTAGACAGGAAGACTCTCCTACTAGGGCTGTGCCTTTCAGTTATCATGTTAACAGCTCTTGTATGTAGTACAAGGAGCCTGAGTGTACGACGCTGTACCGTATTTGTGAGTAGAGGACGCCTCTCTAATGCGTCCTGACCGGAGTTCACGGTATTTACCATAGTATTGCAGTTACTGCTTTATGGTGCGATAGCTGTCACAGTATATTACCGTATACGTGACAGAACCGTTTGAGCCGCCATTAGCGGCCACGGAGCCTCCGCAGCTTCTCTGCGGAGTCTCCTGATTTGAACTGAGACCTATAAACCCGCTTACGCAGGGCGAATTAGCATAATACGTACTCTGAATTGGGCCTGCCGGGTCCCTATATCCCGGCAATTGCCTAAACTAGTTACTTCGTCCCTTTCTTAAGACCTCTATTTGTAACAAGCACCGGCCGTCATCTGTGATTGAGACCTTCTGCGTTCCCATAAGTCAGTACCTTAACTCAAGTCAAGCCTATACAACCTCCGCTGGTATAGCAGGAGATAGAACCCTCAGTTGAGGACCGAGACCCCTGCCGAAGAAGAAGTACGCAGACTACGTCCCGGCTACCTCACCGCGTGACGCGCGGTAAGTGCCCCTTTACATAGCCCAGCTGGATCGCGCCCAGACGGCCATAAGGCCTGCGCTCCCAAAGCCATTTGCTAGTCATACATCAACCAGCTTCGCAGCTTAACTCGCTGAACACTCGCAGCCAGTGAGTAGTCACTGAGCCTGCCCGTAGGCGTCCATCACTGTTGTGAGGAAAGAAGTCCGCCACGGACCCAAAGCGCACATCGCGAGTAAAGTAGTAGGGGCGGTACCCACGAGACAGGGACACCCAGACAGGCCCTAGACAGGAAGACTCTCCTACTAGGGCTGTGCCTTTCAGGCAGTTATCATGTTAACAGCTCTTGTATGTAGTACAAGGAGCCTGAGTGTACGACGCTGTACCGTATTTGTGAGTAGAGGACGCCTCTCTAAGGCGTCCTGACCGGAGTTCACGGTATTTACCATAGTATTGCAGTTACTGCTTTATGGTGCGACATGATCTTAGTCTTTCAGCTTAAAATTGGGTGCCATGCCCCATGCCCCATGCCCCATGCCCCATGCCCCATGCCCCATGCCCCCATGCCCCCCATACCCCCCCATGCCCCCCCATGCCCCCCCCATGCCCCCCCCATTCCCCCCCATTCCCCCCCCATCCCCCCCCCCCCATGCCCCTGACATAACGCCTTTGGGCCCGACCTAAAAAGGCTCGGCTTGTCGATATGATCAAATGCAGTGGAATGAATGCACACACTGGTACTTTGGCAACCACGGGGGGGTAGCCTTGCTGCAGCAAACAAGTGTTGGTGTGATCGGGTAACCTATACGATGGAACACCTCTTAACACAAGTGGAGCATGGGCTTGTGAAATTCCATGCCGCAGTGAACGCCCTCGCAACAATTAAAAAGTTGTTGAAGGTGTGGTATGTCTTGGGAGTATGAATCCTTGATGAGTACATTTCCGGGTACATAACCTGAAACAAACAAATATAGGTACCACACAGCGCCTAACACAATGCCCTGATACTTGCTAGCGCTATTGCATTTTGGTGCATGAGAGTCTTCCATTGGCTGGTGGACAGTTTCCGTGAGGGCGGATACTGGGGACCAAACCTTAAAAGGGACAGCCTCGTGCGCCTTGCAACTTTGTTGCTTGACTGAGAAATTAAGGTTTGACTGGGTTCCAGAGGCACGGGGCCGGGGGGGGGGGGGGGGGGGGGGCAGCTAGGGATCGATAACGGCGGCGGGAAAAGGGGGTCAGCCAAGGATCGATTAACGGCGGGGGGCTGCAGCGGCGGGGGGGGGGGCTAGATAAACATATTTGTTTGTTTGAGGGCGAGGGTTAAGACTTTTTTTGCCCCCACCCTAGATTCCTACCAAGGTAACGAAATACGCCTTTCTTCCACCCACGACTCACCCTGCATAAGGGTCAAAAGGGTGCCTACCGTAGCTTTTCTGTATCCAGCCCGCAGTTCTCACTGTGTATCTTTTTGTATCCTTGAGGCAAGTCTTCCCCAAAGGCATTATTATTTAACCTCTGGGCCATGCCTGCTCAAAAGGCCCGGCCGCGAGTGGGCACCCGACGGCGGTATTCTGGTTGGGAGAAAAGGGTCGTATGCCGGCGCTATGTATGAATGGGGGCGCTAGCAACTAGTGACGGCGAGGTAGAATAATTGTGTATGCCAGTTAACTTGGTGACGGCCTTGCGGCCTGCCATTTGGCATGTTGCCTATTGAACACCGGGATGAGTGACATGGGACATGTTTAGAAAAGACACAATACCCAAAACCAATTCCATCTTAGTTGCCAATAACTTGCAAGCTTTCTCTCAAGGGAACTGGGTGCCGATCGGGCGGGTTGCACATGCCTCCGTTTCCTACGTCCTTGTGCGCCATGCAAGTCAGGGGGGGTGGGCAACACTCCATGCATGTTTCTAGATGGGGCCTGGGGCTGCATGGATGGGTAGCTACACTTGATTACCTGGTCTGAGGTTAAGTGAGCAAGCAATGGCTGTGGCCATGCATGTGACTAATAGGCCAAGACTTTCGCTGGGACCCCCATTGTTGCGGCTAGACTGAGTGGCAGCGATCTTTCCTGTCAAGATCATTATTGTTTTGATTACGTGTGCATACTCGATTCGATTGATGGCTTGCTTGCACATGCCGCGGAGCCGTGCATCGCCTGCGACCCTGTCTGCACCGACCGGGCCCTCATCGCAGCGACTCGCCTTTCCAGCAGTGATCCCGATTACGACTTGCGTTATAAAGACCTCAATTTGTATATGAGTCACCTGCGCACTAATGGCACATCTGCCTGACGACTCCGACCAGGCCGCACTCGGTTTTGGGTAGGTTTGCCTCAACTCGCACGCTGACCTTTGAGATTAGTTGGCAATGTACGTTTAACTCATGATCGGTATTCCAATGTCTGCGTGAGAAGCTATACTTCGAGTTCGTCGCCTGTCACCACCGACCTCGACCACAGCCTGGATGAGTGATCGAGTGATAAGTGGAGCCAAGGGAACTAAAGTGATCGAGTGATAAGTTAGATAAGTGGAGCCGGGGGAAAGTTCACTTCTCGCACATTGTATGCGACTGGCATATCTTACAAAGTCCTAGAGAACAAATCGGTGTCGTGTCCCGCCCATTCCTGATCTCAGGCCTCGACTCTCTAGATTCAGTGCGCCCGAGTAGTTTGTGTCTTTCATTGTATGTACGTAAATGGTTTCTTGTACGGAAATGGTTTCGTCGGAAACGTAGCTTACAACCCGTTTCCGATTGACCCCGGAAAAAAATTCAGCCAAATCGATCGATGGACCCCGGAAAAATTCCGGGGTGGTCGTTTCCGACTGATGTCATGAGACAGAATCTCGCGATTCCCCGTTTCTGTACGGTGTGTGGACAGCTGTATTTCTTTTGTGTGTCATATTTTGCTGTTGCTGCTGCTGTCCATTAGGACCAAGACGATAGGCAGGGTTCGTGAGGCAGGCCGTTCAAAGACATCTATCTGCGTCTGTTGAGGCTCCCAAGCATTCTGATACGGTGTGGCCAGGATCGTCCCAACGATCGCCGCCTCCACGGCCCAGCATCGCATCATCATCTGGATCATCCATGGCAGTCGGCGCGATACCAATAAGCACTATAGGGCAGTCGGCGCAATATCAGCAGAAGAATTATAAGGGCCTTGCCAGGTGGACAACGGAAACACCCCGGAATTTTCCGAGGAGGGGGGGGTCCCCGGAAAAGAAGCCGATGCCGTACGTAAAGGTACGGCATCTAAGCACCCCGGAACTTTTCCGGGGTGCCCGGTTTACCTCGGAAAGACCCCGGAACTTTTCCGGGGTCAATCGGAAACGGGCTGTTAGGGCCCAATTCCACTAGGGCGCTCGACGGAACACGTTCCGGTGGCGGTTTATCTGGTTGGGCGAGGCTTCAGCCACGCTGGCTGAAAAAACTTAAAATGCAATTCCACTTTTATCCGGAATGTGTTTGGGTGCAGCTGAGACCGAATCTTTCGAGTGAACAGCAGAACAGCCTGTCAGGCATTTGCCTTATCGCTTCGTTTATCTAGAGTGTTCTGTCTTCTTGTCTCGCTTAGCATGATAGTCATGCTTGACAAAATGTCGAGTTGCAAGGTACGTGCAGCCAGGGATGCCCTTGCACTGTCGAAGTTGTGTGCAGCAAATGCAGGCCGCTGCTAAACGATAGCCCAGGCGATCGGAGGGACTGCTAGGGGGCACACGTCGACATTCGCCATTGGGTTGGCCAGACCGGTGCCAACTTCTACGCGGGAAAGATTCAAATGAGGCTCATGTTAAGGATATGCGTCGGCCATGGCAGCAGGAACGGGCGAAAAGGAGTATTCAGAACGAACGAAAGATGACGGCGATGAAAATTTGAAGATGAGGACGAAGTTGTCCACGCTTTTGGAGCACTGATGCGAAGGATTTTTGCATCGCTCAAAATAGGAGCGATGCAAAATTTGGCACTTCACGGGTACGGCAGGGCCACGCTGGCGCCACGTTGGCGTTCCGGTGCCATTCCGGTGACAAGTGGAATTGGGGAGGGTGAGCTGGCATGCAATTTCCGCGTTCCGGTGACAAGTGAAATTGGGCCCTTAGTTAACTGTCATACTGAGGGAGGCGGAGCTATGGGATGGCATGCGGGGAGGCTCCCGATCCAATCGCCGGGACCGAATCATCGGGACCACCGATCGGGACCAAAGCACCGATACCAAAGCATCAGGACAAAAGCGTCAGGACAAAAGCACCGAAACCGGAATAAATCATCGGATATCGTGATCACACAAGTCCAGTTGGCATCACCCCCCTTCATGCCTTCCACGCCCATGCCCAGATTTCCGGACACGGTCTAGGTTCCATCACACTTCCATGTTCATCTCATCACGGAAGGTCGCATTTCATAGAGCAAACGATTCATATATGTTGTTACGCTTTGTATTATGCCTCATAGTGTGTTCAGCTAGTTCATGGGGGATTCGAATACCGTGGGTTCGTATCTGCCAGGGACCGTCGCCAGGGACATAGGATACGGCCCGTATGGGCCAAAAATCTCGTAGCGTATTGTATCGTAACGTAACGTAACGTATCGTTACGGTCTACTACGGTGCACCGACTGAAAATCCGCACTTCTTGAGTATGTGTGGAATGACCGCGCTGAGATTCCACACAACGACACGACCATTGCTAGTGATAAGCCCATGAACTAGTGCATTGCACATATGCAGCGATGCATCGCGCAAAAAAAATATGTTTCTACTAATACAATGGAATTGTGAGTTCGTGAGCACAGATAGTAGGGAACATACGCAAGTCATGTTCGGACAGCCCGTTCGAAATTTCGTGGATAATGCACCCGTTTAACGCTTGGGGATCCTTCATTCGTCTCTTATGTTTACCCTCCGATGAAGTAGCACTCCAGGAGCTCACGGATTTCAAGCATGTAGCTCAGCTGCTCAGCTAGTCAGATATAACAGATCAGGTGGGAGAGTGAGGAACTGCCTCAAGTACTCAACTGAGAGGGGATGTGCTAGTGCTTATACGGACTGGGTGAAATTAGGAGTTGCATATCCATATCATTGCCCGGAATCGCACCGCATGATTGTATGCTTAAACTAGCATTCTGCATGGTCAATCTGCGTGCATACGTGGTGACCCTTATTAGGGGTTACTTGGGGGCCATACAAGATTGCATGGGGGCTGGCATGCCGGTTTGGGCCATGGCACCTCCACCTCCAATGTGGGATTTGGGGGGGGGAGGTCGTATTGAATCCCGTATCAAGCCAAAGGCCCGTATCGTAACGTAACGTATCGTAACGTAGTAACGTGATACCGTAACCCGTTCCCTGTGTCCCTGACCGTCGCCATCGTCACTCGATTGCCACTGTCTTTTGGCAGATCAAAGCAAAGTTGCAGCCAGAGCTCTTTAGCCCTCTAGGAGACCAGGGTTACCCAGTACGGGCCGTATTGGCCTAAAATCCCTTTCCGTATCCGTACCGTTTGCAACACGGCCAAGTACGGTCGCCATTTCCTGCACTGCATGAATGCAGGAGAGCATAAGTGCACATACCAGTCAGACACATCAGATATTATCAGGATGGAGGTAGCGCTGAGAACACGTCCTAGGAAGGCAGCGTACATGGCTGATTCGCATTGGATTTTGCAGCCGTGATCGAAAGCTGGCCAGGCCAAGCGCGCGTGGGCGATAGATGCAAATTTTGTGATTAGATTATCGTCAACACTACGCGATTTACCAATCACCTCGCGGGCATGACAAGACAAGTTGCGGCGTGTAAGACGTTAGGACGGGTGATACAGGGATATTGCGGTGATGTCGTGTGATCGTCTCCCTCGTCTGGCAAATCCACACCGTCCACAGTCCACACATCCAGGGCATCAAATCTACGTAATCTCGCTCGCTTCCAGATGTAAAGAGGCGTAAAAGTACAAGTCCACCCCAATACTTAGTGGCAATAAGACAGAATTTGGCGCCAAGTCACAATCCAAAGCTGCATGGAGGGTGGAGGGCAAGAGGCTAGGAGGAGTAGGAGCCCAGGAGTCCAAGACTCCCAGGAGCTCCGTGTCTCCTTACAAAGTGATTTCCATGCATGCCATGCAATGATGCAACTCAGAAACTATGCAAGGTGATTCTGAGGCTTCTTGTTTCTACTGCTATATTCATGTATGTAAAATTTCATGTGCCATGCTGGTGGGTAGCGTTTATATGGACCGGCTGAATTACTGAAATGCTGAGCGACATGTTGGAACATTGTAATGGCGATGTCTGAGGAGTTTGGGATTGCATCAATGATCGTATTTTCTCCTAGCATGTCAGCATGGTAAATCTGCATGCTGCATGCATGGAGATCCTTGGTGGTTATTTGGGGGCCATGCAAAAAATGCATGGGGACTGTCATGCAGCCATGCAGTATGTCAGGATGTGCATGGGGACAAACAGTCATGTGGAGTGTTGCATGCATGTGTTTCCCTCTGTGGATCCTGCTATTTGCGCTGTTCTGAGCCTTGAAAATGGGGAAAATCTTAGACTGTATTGCCCTACCGTACTGTCCTTTTTGTCCGTACCGTATCCGTACCGTACCGTACCGTACCGTATTCTCGTACCGTGTTTCCGTACCGGGCTACCATGTAGGTGACGATGCGGTGCACATGGTGCATCGGGCTGTGACAAAGGTCCCAAGTTAGCTACTAGAGCATGCACGCATAATAACATCTTGTTCTGGAAACGGTGTTTACCTTGACGAATGCATACTAATGCATTCGTCAAGGTAAACACCGTGCCGGAAACCATACCCGTGGGTCATACGTCTTGTCCAGGCCACGCCACGGGCCCTACAAGTTTAAACAGGCTCGCGAGATTTTTCTCTTCCTCGTGCGCCCCTTTTGGCAGCTAACCGTGCAGCTTTCGAAAAGCTCCATGTTTTTGTGGTTTCGGAAGCACAGTCTCGCTACAGTGACTGGCGTAATCAGCGAAATGTACGAAATGTGGTGGCTTCGCCCGCTTGGCCACACCCCTGCGCAAGCTGCCAAATTAGGCTAGCCAGAAAGCGCGCATTTTTGCGATTTTCCGGTAAGAATTGTGCCTGCCCCGTGGCCGGAGCGCGGAGCTCAACTTTGGCAGTGAAAGGTGCCGTGTCGAAGGCCGTGCCCCAGAGCCCCACACGTTTTGCGTGGCCAGGAAGGCCCCCAGAAGCTGACGTCGGCTGACGTGTCGAACTGATTAGATACTATGACCGACCTGTCAAACGCGATTCTATCACGCGAGCAGCCTCATCAGCCCTCTTAGATTCTAACGAAATCTGCCCCCCACCTCCGGGCAAAGCATATGCACTTGTTCAACTAGGACGCTACAAGCACAGCCACATCGAAAGATGGCGTACAAAGTCGTTTGTCGCCTATTCCAAGACATCGCACGCTGGAAACTGCTGGCAACATACAACTATTAACATACGCTTGATATTTTGATGCAAGAAGTCACTTTCATCTGGACCCCGGCCACTTCCAACAACTTGCTTCAAGTGTAAGGGACATGCAGGACATCGGCCAGAAGAAAAGCTATTATATCTATACTGTATATATAACCTTATATGGGTCAGAGCGTTAGATGTTAGACGTTAGATTCCAGATTTTTTTAAGTCCAGCTCCAGTTACATCATTTTTTGCGATACCAACGCCCTCGTGAGGTAATTTGGGCCAACGAAGCAACCAAGGGAGAGAGTACACACAACACCGAAGTACCGAACACGAAACTCATCCGTGCCAATTCCATTGCCAGCAAATTAGTAAAATATCATTTGGTGATAGCAACGTCCATACGGTATTCAGGCCCATGCGGCCATAACAAAAAACACGGGCGACGAGACAAGGCTACTACTCTGCCATGCTCTTTCCACGGCAGCCAGCTCAGTCATGTCAGTCTTGATTGAGCTCCTCGATCTCGAATCGCCCTCTCCATCTTCTCGAGCATCTGTGACAGGTGTTGCGACATCGCTCAGGTCAAGTGATTTCGTTCGGCCTATTTTTTTAACAGGAAGCCAATGGCAAACGTTCGCGCTCCCGCAACACTTCAGTATTCCCTATGCATCATCACAGAGCTAAGCATCATGCCAACTTTTAACGCATCAGGCTACCAGTATTCAGGGGCAGTGCGTGTCGCATTTCTGGAAATCACTGAGATGGCAACATGCCGAATGTACTTCATGTGGATTCCTGGGTCGAACCCCTGGTCGAACTCACCGTCAGGACGTCCTTGCCGAGCTTGGTCGTGGCCATGAACTGTAACCATGTGTCCAATTGTTGACGTTTCCTGCCGTCAATGACAATGGCATTTGGTCTTGATCATGGGTGGTAACCAGGGCACGAAATCATGGGAAGTAGTAACCAGGGCACGTAATTCAAAAGCATGGCGTGTGCCTCGGCGCTCGCGCACAACAGTGGATTCCATCCAGTTGAATTCGATTGGAATTCACTCACCTCTCATGCCGACATTGCTGTTGCTTCCTTCCTTGCTTGTCCCTTCAGTCTCGCGTGTTCTGGCTCGCTCGCCTCCCCAACTTCTGCGTAACACAACACATCATAATCAACGTGGCAACCTGGAGCAAAGCGTAACTATTCTTTTATTTCGACACTGTCGCCTCCACGCGCATCGTAGCCCATGTTTAGCGCCTCACCTAGTCACAACCGAGGCACCGATGCGTCAACAGTGTCGCCATGCATGGCGGATGCGACGACAGTGCCCACCTCCACTCGCGGCCGTCCTGCTCGTTGGCGTTCATATCAGCACGTTAGCTTATGGTCCTGTTTCCGGCAAGGCATGTCATTTGTTAGCCTTCAGGAACTTATACGGGCGCATTCCTTAGAAGTCCGTCAGTCTTCCTCGCCCACGCACCCCTCCGGACCCTGAACCCCTCTAACGCGTTAGCATCTAACGCTGTCCATTACGACACTCACCTGTATTGTATTATTATTTGTATTAGCACAACACAGTGCTAGATTCAGCAAACGAATAGCTGGCTTTTGCTTGCCCGGCAACTTTAGAAACCTAGGCCTTGCGAGGCACCTTGCGATCGCACGCTCGAATTCAGAATCAACAAAAATCTCTATGTAAGGGATTTCCAACGCGCCATCAAACTTGCGAATCGCTTTAGACCCCTCTAAGAACCAAGGTGGAACCGGTGTCTGGACCCCATAATTTCCGTAGGGGGGTGATTGGAATGTCAGCTTGGACATCGGAGATTTGGCCTTGCAAATTTGTGTCCCACGATCCAAGTAAAGTGGTAATCGCGGTGACGCGAGTACGTCTTATTGCAATCTCTTCACACCAACGTCGGAGCGCTTCATACCTTGGTGCACGATCGAGCCCCACTTGCTCCTGCAAGCCTCGGCCCTGGTATGAAATCGTCACATGGGGCGATGTCACTGGCTGTGCCTTGCCTTATCGTAAGCACGTCTTCTGATTAGTAATGTTAGCTCAACGGACTACTCGATAGCCCCCACCTCACCACGAAGCGCCCATGCCTTTCTAGGATCACTCCATTTTTAACCGCGGCGGGAAATTCCATTCACTCGACTGGCTGTCAGACCCTCTGCGGTATCCTAAGAAAGTGATGCCATAATGAACGCGCGTGATCTTTTGCAGCTGGCCCTGCTTTTCCTTTTCTGGCACGGGGGGACGTGTTGGTCAGAAATCGACTTCCAGCAGCTGGGGAATACTGCCAAGCAAACCTCGAATGGCCAGATTTGGACTGTTTACTTGCCAGAAGATAGCATCCCCGCCAACTTGCCGGTGCAGCTCCTCAACTCTGGCTTCTCGGGGTCGAATCTTGTGCTGAAAGGCCTTCCATCCAGCAACGCAACAAATGTCACTTCTGCTGCTCGTTTTCCATCGCTGGATCTTCAGAATATAGGCGCTGCCGACCCCGTCTTTCTCCTCCATGACAACGTCACGGTGTCCCTGGAGTCGATGGTGCTCCTCCTCCGTGCGGGCAGCGCGGGTAGCAGCAGCAATGGCGCAGCCTCGCAACAGCAATATTCTAGCATAGAGCAGCACTTGCGCTCCTTGCTGCTCGCCCCGGGCTCCACATCGCCCTTGGAGCTGGCGAACCTTACGGTCATCGAGTCGGACTGCTCCGCCATAGCTCAGCTGCAGCTCATCGCGTGCAGCCTACCTCCCTCGCAGCAGCCGGAGGTGCGTGAAAGTGCAAGTGGAGCGTAAGGGGGCTGGGGGCACGGACCACCTGCGACAACCCTTCCCGCACCCCTTGAGCCCCTTGGGTGGGCTGAACAAAAGAGACATGGCTGGCCTAGACCTGACAGGCCTGTTCTTCCATGCAGCGCATGAGAGACTGTCTGTTAGTTGCATTGGTATTGCCGCCCCCCGCGGCCCACCCTCCCTGTATTAAGGAACAAGGATATTGACTCCACGTCTTCTGAATGGCGTCGATCATGTGAAGAGCTTGCAAGGTTCTAGTTGGGCCCCACCTGCTCACATTTGCCACATCAAAGGTGCCATAGCTTGCCTCTCTGATGGGAAGCAGGTATCAAATAATCGACTCCACGTCTGAATGGCGTCGAATATGTGAAAAGCTTGGAAGGTCATAGTTGGGCCCCAACTGCTCACATATGGAAGATCCTAGTTGGGCCCCAACTGCTCACATATGGAAGGTCCTAGTTGGGACCCAACAGCTCACATATGGAAGGTCTTAGGAGGGTCCCAACTGCTCACATATGGAAGGTCCTAGTTGGGCCCCAACTGCTCACACATGGAAAGTCCTAGTTGGGACCCAACAGCTCACATATGGAAGGTTTTAGGAGGGTCCCAACTGCTCACATATGGAAGGTCCTAGTTGGGCCCCAACAGCTCACATATGGAAGGTTTTAGGAGGGTACCAACTGCTCACATTTGCCACATGAAAATGTGCCATCGCTTGCCTCTCTGCTGGGGAGCAGCAGCAGCGGATGCAGGTACTGCATTTTGGCTGTATATTAGTTCTTAAGATGGAGCAGCACGCATGGCACTACTAGCATACCGTACATTTGCACTGGCTTCCTCTCAGCTGTCTCAGGCCGCTACCTAAACATTTTCTCGAGTCTGCTCGGTTGGGGCTGAGATCCTACTCTCCATCATCGCCCCGCCCTGCCCACCCTTGACATTTGACACATGGTGCACGCTGCAACACCCAAGCTGATTCGCTGTCGGGCATGACACACACACACCGCTCCATCACTCGATGCCTGCATCTGTGCCGTTGAGTGTGTAAACTTGCTGGTACATGCCACCCTTCAATCATGCCCCTGCCTGCCTGTCTATGACCACTGAGCCGCTCCATCACACTGTACCTGTTTCTGGGCCATCGAGTGTGTTGAGGCATGCTGCTAGAGCTGGTACATGCCACCCTTCAGTTATGCCCCTGCCTGCCTGTCCATACGCACGCTCCGCCATGACAGTGACATGCACCATTTCATTCCTATCTACCTGCATTTGTGCCATTGAGTGTGTTAAGGCTTGCTGCTGGAGCTGGTACTTACCACCCTCAGCATTCCCCTGTCCATACTTCTGACTGGAACCGAGTTAAAATCGCGTTAGTGCATGTTTGTATGAATCCCTCACATCTAAACAACTGAAGCTATGAGGGAGGGCAATTTATATCTGCTGTACTTCGGAAATTTGCTGTACTTCGGAAATGTACTGTACTTCGGAAATGTGCTGTACTTCGGAAATGTACTCATCGCACTGTTCGCCTCCCTATTGGTCCGAATGAGCCTGCTGGTTCATACCTGCCCAGCTTGTTCATACCTGCACAGCCTGTTCATGACTCGGACACTTGTTCACACCCCAACCAAGCCCGCTCTTCACCTCTCAGTATATCTTTCCCTGCTCTTCCAGATTGGACGTGGCTGGATGTTCGTGACTGATGCGTCCAGCGCCTTGGTGACGCTGGCGTCGGTCAACCTGACCTGTGATGGCTCAGCCGTAGCCACCGCGCCGCCGTGCGCGACGGCCAGGGTGTCGAACTACCTGCAGCTGCTACAGGCCGTGGAGCAGCTGCAGCTGGTGGCCAGCAATGTTACGATCCTCGTGAGTTTGGGGTCTAGGGTTTCAGGTTTGATGATCAGGCCCCGATGCATCAACTCCTTTTGTTTTCCCCCCAGCAACGACGCCGCTGCCAAATGGCGGACGGTGGCATGGCTGGCCACAGCTGGGATTTTCGTCCGAAGGCTAGGGTGTATCTGACATGTAGCCTTGTGGCGGGGGGAAATAAATGCTTTCCACCACGCGGACTCTCTTATGATACCACGCCTTGTACATGGCTCATGTTTTGCATGGCACATCTCCTGCATGGCACATATCCTGCATGGCACATCTCCTGCATGGCACATATCCTGCATGGCACATCTCCTGCATGGACCATCTCCTGCATGACACATCCCCTGCATGGCACATCCCCTGCATGACACATCCCCTGCATGACACATCCCCTGCATGGCACATCCCCTGCATGGCACATCCCCTGCATGGCACATCCCCTGCATGACACATCCCCTGCATGACACATCCCCTGCATGGCACATCCCCTGCATGGCACATCCCCTGCATGACACATCCCCTGCATGGCACATCCCCTGCATGGATAGGTACAGCAGGCTATGGCGAGCATCTCCTGCATGTCACATCTCCTGCCTGGCATATGTCCTGCATGGCACATTCCCTGCACGGATAGGTGCAGCAGGCTATGGCGAGCATCCCCTGCATGGCACATCCCCTGCACGGATAGGTACAGTAGGCAATGGCGAGCTTCTCCTGCATGGCATATCTCCTGCATGGCATATCTCCTGCATGGCATATCTCCTGCATGGCATATCTCTTGCATGGATAGGTATAGCAGGTAATGGCGAGCATCTCCTGCCTGGCATATCTCTTGCATGGCACATCCCCTGCATGGATAGGTGCAGCAGGCTATGGCGAGCATCCCCTGCATGGCACATCCCCTGCACGGATAGGTACAGTAGGCAATGGCGAGCTTCTCTTGCATGGCATATCTCTTGCATGGATAGGTACAGTAGGCAATGGCGAGCTTCTCCTGCATGGCATATCTCCTGCATGGCATATCTCTTGCATGGATAGGTACAGCAGGCAATGGCGAGCATCTCCTGCCTGGCATATCTCTTGCATGGCACATCCCCTGCACGGATAGGTACAGCAGGCTATGGCGAGCTTTTCCTGCATGGCATATCTCCTGCACGGCATATCTCCTGCATGGCATATCTCTTGCATGGCACATCCCCATTAGGAGGCTGCCCCGCGGCCGCCAGAGGCCCCATCGGGACCAAACCTGGACCGGCTTATGACTGGTGGCCAAAGCAACATGGCTGGCCACAAATGGCTGGCCGCCAGCCAGCGGCCGGAGCGTAGGTGACACGCTGAGACACGCAAATAAAGAAACACTGTTGAGCCCTCCCTCAACTCTGGACCTTGACCCCCCACCCCTCCCCCCCAGCCCCCAGCCCCCACCCCCCACCCCCCACCCCTCACCCCCCACCCCTGCTGAGCCCTCCCTCAACTCTGGACCTTGACCCCCCACCCCTCACCCCCCACCCCTCACCCCCCACCCCTGCTGAGCCCTCCCTGAACTCTGGACCTTGTCCCCCCACCCCTCACCCCCCACCCCTGCTGAGCCCTCCCTCAACTCTGGACCTTGACCCCCCACCCCTCACCCCCCACCCCTGTTGAGCCCTCCCTCAACTCTGGACCTTGACCCCCCACCCCTCACCCCTCACCCCTGTTGAGCCCTCCCTCAACTCTGGACCTTGACCCCCCACCCCTCACCCCCCACCCCTGCTGAGCCCCCCCTCAACTCTGGACCTTGACCCCCCACCCCTCACCCCCCACCCCTGTTGAGCCCTCCCTCAACTCTGGACCTTGACCCCCCACCCCTCACCCCTCACCCCTGTTGAGCCCTCCCTCAACTCTGGACCTTGACCCCCCACCCCTCACCCCCCACCCCTGCTGAGCCTTCCCTCAACTCTGGACCTTGACCCCCACCCCTCACCCCCCACCCCTGCTGAGCCCTCCCTCAACTCTGGACCTTGACCCCCCACCCCTCACCCCTCACCCCTGTTGAGCCCTCCCTCAACTCTGGACCTTGACCCCCCACCCCTCACCCCCCACCCCTGCTGAGCCCTCCCTCAACTCTGGACCTTGACCCCCCACCCCTCACCCCCCACCCCTGTTGAGCCCTCCCTCAACTCTGGACCTTGACCCCCCACCCCTCACCCCTCACCCCTGTTGAGCCCTCCCTCAACTCTGGACCTTGACCCCCCACCCCTCACCCCCCACCCCTGCTGAGCCCTCCCTCAACTCTGGACCTTGACCCCCACCCCTCACCCCCCACCCCTGCTGAGCCCTCCCTCAACCCTGGACCTTGACCCCCCACCCCTCACCCCCCACCCCTGCTGAGCCCCCCCTCAACTCTGGACCTTGACCCCCCACCCCTCACCCCCCACCCCTGTTGAGCCCTCCCTCAACTCTGGACCTTGACCCCCCACCCCTCACCCCCCACCCCTGTTGAGCCCTCCCTCAACTCTGGACCTTGACCCCCCACCCCTCACCCCCCACCCCTGTTGAGCCCTCCCTCAACTCTGGACCTTGACCCCCCACCCCTCACCCCCCACCCCTGTTGAGCCCTCCCTCAACTCTGGACCTTGACCCCCCACCCCTCACCCCTGTTGAGCCCTCTCTCAACTCTGGACCTTGACCCCCCACCCCTCACCCCTGTTGAGCCCTCCCTCAACTCTGGACCTTGACCCCCCACCCCTCACCCCTGTTGAGCCCTCCCTCAACTCTGGACCTTGACCCCCCACCCCTCACCCCTGTTGAGCCCTCTCTCAACTCTGGACCTTGACCCCCCACCCCTCACCCCTGTTGAGCCCTCCCTCAACTCTGGACCTTGACCCCCCACCCCTCACCCCTGTTGAGCCCTCCCTCAACTCTGGACCTTGACCCCCCACCCCTCACCCCTGTTGAGCCCTCCCTCACCTCTGGACCTTGACCCCCCACCCCTCACCCCTGTTACGTTGTGTAAAGTGTCTACAGGCCGTGTGGAGCATCACGTTTGATGCATGGGACTTATGCCCATGACCCCTAGACCCTGAACCCTTTACTTTCCCTTGTGCCACAGGTGGCAGCCAACATTTCCTTCCCACTCCAAGACTCCCCAAGTGCGCCGCCGCCGCCGCCGCCGGGAGGTGGTAGTGTCGTGGCCTCTGCCGGCGCCGCCGGCCTGGACCCCACGGCACCCTCGCTGCCCGTCGCCATCCGCGTCCGCGTCACCCTCTGCGCGCTGTCGCCCCCGACGGTCGCGCTGACCGAGCTGGACTTTGGGCTGCGCTCCAGCCTGCTGCGGCAGGTGGCCGGCGGCGGCTTGTCCCTTCGCAACCTGGTGCTCACCAACCTGCCGGCGGGGCCACCAGCCTTGTGGCCCAGCTCAATGATGCTGTTCAACATGTACCCTGTGGATGTGGACGCTGGCGGGGCGCCCATCATGTTGGTTAATTGCACGCTGGTCTACCCGCCGGACCTTTTCTCGTACTTGGGGCACTGGATCGCTCGGGAGGTGGGCTAAGATTGCTGTTGCTGTTGTTGTTGCCGCTGTTGTTGCTGTTATTGCTGATTTTGTAGCTGTTGTTGTTGCAGCTGCTGCTGCTGCTGTCTCTGCTTCTCTACCCTTGGCTGCTGCCGCTGCCGCTGTTGTTGTTGCTGCTGACCTGCTTAGCTTTTCTTGCTGTTGCGACTGCTTCTGTCGCTGACCTGCTCTGTCACCACCTTGCACTGCTGTCACAGATTTCCGTTATCCCTCAGGACCGTGAGGCAGCTGCCTGGTTGTCCATGTACTTGACCACCAACCAGTCGGTGAGACACGAGTAGAATGGATATTTTAAACACAAATAAATGCTTATGACAAGTAAATACTTATGACAAATAAATGCTTCCGGCAATTAAATTAATATCAGGAGGCGGCTGCCTGGTCGTCCACGTACTTGACCACCAACTAGTCGGTAAGGCATGAGTAAAATAAATACTTACAACACACATAAATGTATATGACAAATAAATAAATGCTGCGGGGCGGCTGCCTGGTTGTATATGTACTTGACCACTAACCAGTCGGTGAGACACGAGTAGAATGGATATTTTAAACACAAATAAATGCTTATGACAAGTAAATACTTATGACAAATAAATGCTTCCGGCAATTAAATGAATATCAGGAGGCGGCTGCCTGGTCGTCCACGTACTTGACCACCAACTAGTCGGTAAGGCATGAGTAAAATAAATACTTACAACACACATAAATGTATATGACAAATAAATAAATGCTGCGGGGCGGCTGCCTGGTTGTCCATGTACTTGACCACTAACCAGTCGGTGAGACACGAGTAGAATGGATATTTTAAACACAAATAAATGCTTATGACAAGTAAATACTTATGACAAATAAATGCTTCCGGCAATTAAATTAATATCAGGAGGCGGCTGCCTGGTCGTCCACGTACTTGACCACCAACTAGTCGGTAAGGCATGAGTAAAATAAATACTTACAACACACATAAATGTATATGACAAATAAATAAATGCTGCGGGGCGGCTGCCTGGTTGTCCATGTACTTGACCACCAATCAGTCAGTGAGATACGAGTGGAACCAATTATTTAATACATACCGCATTGGTATAAAAATAATTAGTAAAGCAAAAAAAATATCCACTTTCGGTACCGGTTACTGACACAATTATTTAATTCATTATAACTCGACCCGAATTCCAGACCCCACTCTCAACCCTAGCCCCTAACTTAACCTCAACTTACCCCAAATCCCAAAGACTTACCCGCCGCCCCTCCCCATTCAGGTGACCTTTGCAGACAGGGATTACTTGGGCGGCTGAGCAGCGCCAAACCCCGACTGAACCCAAAACTCGAAAACCCCTACCCCAACACAAACCTTAATCCAAACCCCGACTTATCCGCCCCGCCCGCCCCGTTTAGGTGACTTTTGCTGGCCGCGATTACATGAAGTTGTGGCGGCTGAGCAGCGCCAAACCCTGACTTCACCCAAACCCTAACCTCCAACCCCGCTCCCCCTCCCCCCCATCCAGGTGACATTTGCCGACCGGGATTACATTAAGCTAGGGCGGCTGAGCAGCGCCCGTGCCGTGCTCATCGACTCGGCGATGACGGACCTTGCGCCCGTGTCCCCGTTGGCGCTGAACATCACGGGCATCATGCAGCTGGACCCCTCGGACCCCTTCTCGCCACTCAACCTGTTTAAGGCGGTCTTCAGCTCTGACGAGGTGGGTTAAGGGGTTAGGGTTAGGGTCCTCAGCTCTGACGAGGTGGGTTAAGGGGTTAGGGTTAGGGTCCTCAGCTCTGGCCTGGTGGGTTAAGGGGTAAGGGTTAGGGTCCTCAGCTCTGACCAGGTGGGTTTAAGGGTTAGGGTTAGGGTCCTCAGCTCTGACCTGGTGGGTTTAAGGGTTAGGGTTACGGTCCTCAGCTCTGACCTGGTGGGTTTGGGGGTTAGGGTTAGGGTCATCAGCTCTGACCTGGTGGGTTTAAGGGTTAGGGTTACGGTCCTCAGCTCTGACCTGGTGGGTTTGGGGGTTAGGGTTAGGGTCATCAGCTCTGACCTGGTGGGTTTAGGGTTAAGGGTTACGGTCCTCAGCTCTGACCTGGTGGGTTTAGGGGTTAGGGTTAAGGTCCTCAGCTCTGACCGGGTGGGTTAAGGGGTTAGGGTTACGGTCCTCAGCTCTGACCTGGTGGGTTTAGGGGTTAGGGTTAGGGTCCTCAGCTCTGACCTGGTGGGGTTAGGGGTTAGGGTTAGGGTCCTCAGCTCTGACCTGGTGGGGTTAGGGGTTAGGGTTAAGGTCCTCAGCTCTGACCTGGTGGGTTTAGGGGTTAGGGTTAGGGTCCTCAGCTCTGACCTGGTGGGGTTAGGGGTTAAGGGTTGGGGGCTTCAGCACGGGGATCATGCTGCTGGACCCCTGAGACCCCTTCTCCCCGCTCAACCTATTTTAGGCGATCTTCAGCTCTGACCAGATGGGGTTAGGGGTTTTCAGCTCGGACCAGGTGGGGTTAGGGTTAGGGTCTTCAGCTCAGACCAGGTGGGGTTAGGGTTAGGGTTAGGGTCTTCAGCTCGGACCAGGTGGGGTTCGGGTTTAGGGGTTAGGGTCTTCAGCTCGGACCAGGTGGGGTTAGGGGTTAGGGTTAGGGTCTTCAGCTCGGACCAGGTGGGGTTAGGGTTAGGGTCTTCAGCTCGGACCAGGTGGGGTTAGGGGTTAGGGTCTTCAGCTCGGACCAGGTGGGGTTAGGGTTAGGGTCTTCAGCTCGGACCAGGTGGGGGGCCCGGGAGGTGGGTGGTCTGGAAGGGTGTGCAAGATGAGGGAAGGGGGGGAGGGAGAGGAGGGAGGGTGCGCAGCTCTCCCCACCTTCCCTCCCCCCACACCTCGCGACCCTCCTCCCTTCCCTCCCCCCCCCTCAATCCCCCCCTTCTATTCCCTTCCCTCCCTCCCCCCCTCCCTGCCTCCCCTCCCTCTTTCCCCCCTGCCCTCTCTCCCTTACTATATCTCCAGCCTAACCCCGGCCCCCCGCCCTCCCTCCCCTCCCTCTCTCCCTTATAATATCTCCTGACCCACCCCTACCCCCTCCTCCCCCCTCCCCCCCTCCCTCCCTCCCCTCCTACAGCTCATGACCGCGCTCTGTAACTCCACAGCCAGCTTCATCGTCCTCATGACGAGCATGCAATTTAGCGCACCAGCCACCCAGCGCCGCCACCGCCGTCTGGCCGCCAGCGCTCCCACCGCCGAGCCGGCCCTCGTGCTCAACCGCAGCCTCACGATCATGGCGCTCTCAGGCAGCCGCAGGGCTCTCGACTTCCAGCTGCTCCCATGTGCGTTGCGGGTGCCGTCGGGCATGCAGCTGGCATTCACGCGGCTGTTCTTGTCGGGCCTGGCGCCGGCTGATGTGCAGTGCCAGGAGGTGGCGAGGGAGCCGTTGATGCAGAACTTGACAGCAGCGCTGTGGGCCATGTCATTTCCCAGGCGAGTGTTGCGCTGCGGGGGTGGAGTGGGGGGGCATGTGTAGGGGGAGCTGTTGGGCGGGTGGGGGGCAGGGTGTGTGTGTGTGGGGGGGGGGGGGAGGGGGGGAGAACAATCCCAGGAGGTGGCGAGGGAGCCGTTGTTGCAGAACTGGACGGTGGCGCTGGGGGCCATGTCATTTCCCAGGCGAGTTGTGCTGCGGGGGTGGAGTGTGGGGTGGGGGGATGTGTTGGGTTTAGGGTCGGGGGTGGAGTGTGGGTTGAGGGGGCCCAGGGGCCCGTGCAGGGGGAGAGATCAGTGCCAGGGGGTTATGCGGCAGGGATGGAGTTGGGGGTTGAGGGCGGGGCGGGGTGGAGGTTGGCGGCATGTGTGAGGGAGGGGGTGAGGGCGGGGCGGGGTAGAGGGTGGTGGGTGTGGGAAGCGGGCGGTGGGGGCTGTGTGAGGAGGGTGGGGAGTGAGCAAGGACAGATTGCCGTGAGAGATAGTGGTAGGTCGATAATTTTCCCTAGGTGAGGTATACGGCGGGGGTGGAGTGGGGGGGTGAGGGTGGCGGGCGGTGCAGGGAGGGTATAATATAGCAACGACAGATTTCCGTGAGGGAGCGCGCTGTGGCCGCGTTGTGTGTTAGGTGAGTTACGCGCCCCCCTCCCCCCACACGCACATCACACACATTGCGCAGGAAACCCTTTTCAATTTTCCTCAGCAACTGCACGCTGCTGGTTTCGGAGAGCGAAGCCAAGGTCATGACGTCACTCTTTTCCGGGGACCGCTACAACAGCAGCAACAGCTCAGTTGGTTATGATACCTGGCTAGGGTTCAATCGCTCGTATGTGGGGAATGCCGGCTACGTGTCGGACGAGGCGTACGTGGTGCTGCACCAGCAGATCGCGGACACTTCACAGGTGAGGGTTAAGGTTTTAGGGAAGGTTGGGTGATGAGGGTTGGGAAAGAAGGGGGTGAGGGTCGATGGTGGTTGATGTGTGAAGGGGAAGGGTATTGGTGGTGGTTGACATGTGAAGGGCAAAGGTGTCGGTGGTGGTTGATGTGTGAAGGGAACATGTGTCGGTGGTGGTTCATGTGTGAAGGGAACATGTGTCGGTGGTGGTTCATGTGTGATGGAACATGTGTCGGTGGTGGTTCATGTGTGATGGAACATGTGTCGGTGGTGGTTGACATTTGAAGGGCAAAGGTGTCGGTGGTGGTTCATGTGTGATGAAAGATGTGTCGGTGGTGGTTCATGTGTGATGGAACATGTGTCGGTGGTGGTTGATGTGTGATGGAACATGTGTCGGTGGTGGTTCATGTGTGAAGGGGAAGGGTGCATCAACCAGGGTAAATTGCAGATAACTCACAGAGTCACAGATGATGATACGCCCAGGGACAAGTGTGGAAGGGTGGAGGTTTGAATCGTGGTTGGAGTGTGGGAAGGGGTGCATGATAGATTAGTGTGGCCTGCTGATGCTCTCCATCATGAGGGTTTAGGGCTGGACCGTCACCCATACACCCTGAACCCTGTGACTTGAGGCAGACACGGGCCCCCTCAGTTCCAATAGCCAGCAATTTATTCCAATGATCTCTAAAATAGACACTGTGTTTGCCCTGTTACAGCTCTCCCTGTTGAGTGACCTGACCCTGGAGTTCTCGCGAAGGGGCATTCCTTTATTTGGTGTGCTCACTTCCAGAAGGCATCGGTATATAGAGAGTAATATGCAGTAGAGACTGTTTTGTGGCCTGTGGGGCTTTTGAGAAGGATATTGAAAGAAGCACTGCCCTTGCCCTGTTGCAGCTCTCCTGGATGAGTGACCTTAACCCTAAACCCTTATCCCTGGCCCTGTTGCAGCTCTCCTGGTTGAGTGACCTTAACCCTAAACCCCTATCCCTTGCCCTGTTGCAGCTCTCCTGGTTGAGTGCCCTTAACCCTAAACCCTTATCCCTTGCCCTGTTGCAGCTCTCCTGGATGAGTGACCTTAACCCTAAACCCTTATCCCTTGCCCTGTTGCAGCTCTCCTGGTTGAGTGACCTTAACCCTACACCCCTATCCCTTGCCCTGTTGCAGCTCTCCTGGTTGAGTGACCTTAACCCTAAACCCTTATCCCTTGCCCTGTTGCAGCTCTCCCGGATGAGTGACCTTAACCCTACACCCTTATCCCTTGCCCTGTTGCAGCTCTCCTGGTTGAGTGACCTTAACCCTAAACCCTTATCCCTTGCCCTGTTGCAGCTCTCCCGGATGAGTGACCTGACTCTGGAGTTCTCTCAGATGGCGATGGTGGGCGTGAGTGGACAGAATGTGACCGTCACTGCACTGGTACCGACGGACCTGCCTGTGGGGAAGACCGCCGGGCAGCTCAATTTCGGTGAGATAGGGCGAAAGGTAGATGGGTGTGTGTATTGAAACCTGGGCCGCTCAATTTTGGTGACAGGGGGCGAGTGGTAAAGGGTGAGTGAGTTTTTAAACCCAGGCAGCTCAGTTTTGGTGAGAGAGGTCGAGAGGTAGATGGGGTGTGTTTTGATACCAGGGCGGATGCGGTTTGAAACCAGGACCTGGCGCTGCTGATGATGATGATGACGATGATGCTGATGCTGTTGCCTGTCCTCGTTGCAGGCACCACGCCCTTAGCAAGCCCGCCAATAACTGCACCTCCTAGTTATGCTGCTGTTGATGGTTATGATGCTGATGATGATGAGGAGGAGGAGGAGGATACTGATTCTGATGCTGCTGCTGCTGATTCTGATGCTGCTGCTGCTGCTGATGTCGATGTGGAATTTCCTCATTGCCTAATTGCAGGCATCGTGCCTTTACCAAGCCCCCCCACAAGTGCCCCACCCAGTGCCCTTAGCAAGCCCGCTGATAACTGCACCACCTAGTTATGCTGCTGTTGATGATGCTGATGAGGAGGAGGAGGAGGAGGATACTGATCCTGATGCTGATGCTGATGCTGATGTTGATGTTATTTTCCTCATCGCCTGATTGCAGGTGTCGTTCCCTTACCAAGCCCGCTGACAAGTGCTCCACCCAGCGCTGTCGGGCCTCCCAGCAGCAACAACGCTGGGCTGATTGCAGCAGTGGTCCTCGGTGTTGCAATGGGCTTGTTGATCCTCGGGCTGCTGGGGTGGAGGTTCGGCCACAGGGCTTGCGTCCAACCCGTGACGCGCTGCTGGTGCAAACGGGGCAGGGCGAGCGAAGTGCAGGATGGGAAGGAGGGCGAGGATGGGCCGCAGGTGTGGGGGAGGGGAAGTGTGGGGGGAGGAGTGGGGGGAGGGGGAGGTTCGGTTGCAGGGCTTGCGTTCACCCCCGTGACGCGCTGCTGGAGCAAACGGGGCAGGGCGAGCGCGGTGCAGGATGGGACCACAGGTGTGGGGGAAGGGGGAGGGTGTGGGGGGATGGGGCGGGTGTGGGGGGAGGGGGGGGGGGGGGGGGTCTGGAGGTGTGACGGTAGCGCTTGGGTCCAACCCGTGACGCGCTGCCGGAGCGCGGGGGAGGAGGGGGGAGCGAGCGCGGTGCCGCTATTCCAGAACACATATTACAACAGATACTTGAATACCACCATCTCTCTGTCATCCCCGTGTGATGTGCAGGGTGCGGATCAGACGGACATGCCTCTGCCGCATATTGCCATGGCGATTGTGGAGGCTTGTCCGGAAAGCCTTGCTGAGCGGCAGGTGAGAGGCCAGGGGGGGGGGGGGGGGGGGGCAGGTGACAGGCCCGGGGGGGGTGCTTGGCCTGGTCTTTGTTGGGCCACCACAGCTCCTCTGTACTTGTGTGGGGATGTCGCTAGCTCCGACTTGTTTGGGAATTGGGCTGGCCAGTGTCTCCTATTTAGGCCAGGAGGCGTATGCTTCCTTTTTGTTTTCTGTGCTGGTCGTAAAACCTCATTTTGCCCTCCTTCCCTCAGCTCTCTGTCGAGGCCCGGAGCCTGGCCTCCAGCATGTCCATCTTGTCCTTACCGGTGTCTGGCCTGCCAGCCACGCTGCTGGCGACACTCCCGAGCAGTACGCCACCAGGCAGTACGGGTCCGGTACGTGCCCCGCTGATCCACTGCGGGGGGAGCGGGCTGGACAGCAGCAGCAGCAGCAACCTGGGGCCTGCCATGCAGCAGCCAGAGGACGGCTCCTCGGCCTTCATGCATACTTGGGGTGGCGGCATGTACACGTGCCACATTGGTGGCAGCCAGGCGTTCCAGCCGTCCCTGGGCCAGCAGGAGGGCGGCGGCGGCGGCGGGAACAACGACAGCGGGAACGGAGGCGGAGAGCTGCAGGACTTCCAATGGACGCGCATCCCTAGCAGCAAGGACTTACAGGTGCAGCGGACGCCGCTAGCTATGGACCAGAGCCAGCAGTCCTCCTCGATAAACGCGCTCGGACTGCTCGAGGCAGCCGCCGCCGCCGCAGGCGGCGGGTGCGGCAGCGCCGCCGCCGGCGGCGGCGGTGGTGGCGGCTGCGGCAGCTTGTCCAGCTCACGGTTTGAGCTCCGGCCCTCGTGCTCCAACAGCGGTCGGGACGGGATCACGGCTGATTTCATGGCGGTAGCGGCGGCGGCGACGTCGGCCATACGCGCGCGTCTGCAGCCGGCCGGTGCGGGCATGTGTGGCCTCTCACCGGATACGGACGCAAGCAGCGAGGAAGATTCAGAGGGGTGCTACCCGGGTGCACAGGCTGACCGCCCCAGCAGCCTGTGGCAGCATGTGGCCACCAAGGGTGTGTGCAAAAGGTTGCATCAGCTGGTGGATACCTCCAGCAACTGCTCCAGTCAGGTCGGTCACCGTGATGACGGCATATATGGAGTCATGGTGTTAATATTAGGACCTCCTCGAGGATCGAAATAATGTGAGGAGTGGTCAAAAGTGTTGGAGTTGAAGCAATGGATATAGGGTGAGGGGGGTGAAGGGCAGAATGGAGACCTGGAGCACCGAGTGTAGGGGTTAGGGTTAAGGGCGGAATGGAGACCTGGAGCACCTAGTGTAGGGGTTAGGGTTAAGGGCGGAATGGAGACCTGGAGCACCGAGTGTAGGAGTAAGGGTGAAGGGCGGAATGGAGACCTGGAGCACCTAGTGTAGGAGTAAGGGTGAAGGGCGGAATGGAGACCTGGAGCACCGAGTGTAGGAGTAAGGGTGAAGGGCAGAATGGAGACCTGGAGCACCGAGTGTAGGGGTTAGGGTTAAGGGCGGAATGGAGACCTGGAGCACCTAGTGTAGGAGTAAGGGTGAAGGGCGGAATGGAGACCTGGAGCACCTAGTGTAGGAGTAAGGGTGAAGGGCGGAATGGAGACCTGGAGCACCTAGTATAGGGGTTAGGGTTAAGGGCGGAATGGAGACCTGGAGCACCTAGTGTAGGGGTTAGGGTTAAGGGCGGAATGGAGACCTGGAGCACCTAGTATAGGGGTTAGGGTTAAGGGCGGAATTGAGACCTGGAGCACCTAGCGTAGGGGTTAGGGTTAAGGGCGAAATGGAGACCTGGAGCACCTAGTATAGGGGTTAGGGTTAAGGGCGGAATGGAGACCTGGAGCACCTAGTGTAGGGGTTAGGGTTAAGGGCGGAATGGAGACCTGGAGCACCTAGTGTAGGGGTTAGGGTTAAGGGCGGAATGGAGACCTGGAGCACCTAGTGTAGGGGTAAGGGTTAAGGGCGGAATGGAGACCTGGAGCACCTAGCGTAGGGGTTAGGGTTAAGGGCGGAATGGAGACCTGGAGCACCTAGTATATGGGTTAGGGACAAGGACAGAATGGAGACATGGAGCACCTAGTATAGGGGTTAGGGTTAAGGACAGAATGGAGACCTGGAGCACCTAGTGTAGGGGTAAGGGTTAAGGGCGGAATGGAGACCTGGAGCACCTAGTGTAGGGGTTAGGGTTAAGGGCGGAATGGAGACATGGAGCACCTAGTGTAGGGGTTAGGGTTAAGGGCGGAATGGAGACCTGGAGCACCTAGCGTAGGGGTTAGGGTTAAAGGCGGAATGGAGACCTGGAGCACCTAGTATAGGGGTAAGGGTTAAGGGCGGAATGGAGACCTGGAGCACCTATTGTAGGGTCAGGGTTAAGGGCAGAATGGAGACCTGGAGCACCTAGTGTAGGGGTTGGGGTTAAGGACAGAATGGAGACCTGGAGCACCTAGTATAGGGGTAAGGGTTAAGGGCGGAATGGAGACCTGGAGCACCTAGTATATGGGTTAGGGACAAGGACAGAATGGAGACATGGAGCACCTAGTATAGGGGTTAGGGTTAAGGACAGAATGGAGACATGGAGCACCTAGTGTAGGGGTTAGGGTTAAGGGCGGAAAGGAGACCTGGAGCACCTTGTGTAGGGTCAGGGTTAAGGGCGGAATGGAGACCTGAAGCACCTAGTGAAGGGGTTACGGTTAAGGGCGGAATGGAGACCTGGAGCACCTAGTATAGGGGTTATGGTTAAGGGCGGAATGGAGACCTGGAGCACCTAGTATAGGGGTAAGGGTTATGGGCGGAATGGAGACCTGGAGCACCTAGCGTAGGGGTTAGGGTTAAGGGCGGAATGGAGACCTGGAGCACCTAGTGTAGGGGTTAGGGTTAAGGGCGGAATGGAGACCTGGAGCACCTAGTGTAGGGGTTAGGGTTCAGGACGGAATGGAGACATGGAGCACCTAGTATAGGGGTTAGGGTTACGGGCGGAATGGAGACCTGGAGCACCTAGTGTAGGGGTTAGGGTTAAGGACAGAATGGAGGCATGGAGCACCTAGTGTAGGGGTTAAGGTTAAGGGCGGAATGGACACCTGGAGCACCTAGTATAGGGGTTAGGGACAAGGACAGAATGGAGACCTGGAGCACCTAGTGTAGGGGTTAGGGTTAAGAGCGGAATGGAGACCTGGAGCACCTAGTATAGGGGTTAGGGTTAAGGGCGGAATGGAGACCTGGAGCACCTAGTGTAGGGGTTAGGGTTAGGGGCGTAATGGAGACCTGGAGCACCTAGTGTAGGAGTAAGGGTTAAGGGCGGAATGGAGACCTGGAGCACCTAGTGTAGGGGTAAGGGTTAAGGGCGGAATGGTGACCTGGAGCACCTAGTGTAGGGGTTAGGGTTAAGGGCGGAATGGAGACCTGGAGCACCTAGTGTAGGGGTTGGGGTTTTTGGCGGAATGGAGACCTGGAGCACCTAGTGTAGGGGTTAGGGTTGCATGCTAGCTGAAATTGGTTCTGATAATGGGCAACTCTGAAATTGGTCCAGATCGTGGGCGCATCCTCTTCCACCATGAATCGCCCTCCCCCCCCCTAATCTCCCGCAGGGTCCCGGCACCGCTTCCTGCCCCATCATGGGCGTGTCCCCTCTTGGAGCCGTCGCCGGCAGCGGTCCCACCATCTGGTCCCTCATGCGAACCAACAACAACACAGCCAAGGACCCCAACGCGGAGCGCGGCTCGGCCATCCAAGGGGCCTCCCTGCACCCGCCGCACGAAACCAACGCCGGAGGCGTCCAGGACGCGCTCAACCTGCCTTGGCCCAGCAGCGACACGGGCTCCTCGGCGACCGCGGCGGGCAGCGGTCTGATCCGCGGGCTACCGATCTCTGACGGATTGCCGTGGCTGTACAGTAACAGCTACCCCAGCAACGTCATCCCGCTGGCGCCGTGGCCGGCTTGCAAGCAGCCGCTGCCGCCTTCGGTGCTGCCTCCACCAACCGCGGGGTACCAAGGGCGGCCGGGCGTGGGCCTGGGCCCCCACCACATATACCACAACGCAAAGCTGCTCCAGAACTGCCACGCTGCTCCGGCGGCGGTCGCGAATGTGCAACGGGCGCAGCTGCCTTGGCCGGGGAGCCAGTCGTCGGCAGGGGGGCCCAAGGCCTTTGCCATGCCCATGTCGGCGCCCATCACGCGGAACGACCTCCTACCCATGTGGCCGGGCAACGCCAGCAACTCGTTGAGGCCTGTCGGCGCGGGGGTCGAGCGCGGGATGGAGCTCTCGCAGCTGTCCCTCAGGATGCAGCAGGTGCCGCAGCCGCCGCAGCAGCAGCCGCCGCCGCGCGGCCCGGCTGCCGCGCACGTCAAGCCGCGGTGTTTCCCCGCATCGCAGCAGCAGCTGCCTCAGCTGCCGCCGCCGCCGCGGGCGGCGCTGTTGCCGACGGTGGGCCCTGGCGCCGTGCCGGCAGCGTCGTTGTTATCTTCGAGGCCGCAGCAGGCGGACGAGCCGCCGCCATTCGGCGTCTCGGCCTGCGGGCTGGTCGCCGGAGGGGGGTATGCGCCGGACAGAGAGCTGGACTTGCTGGTGAAGACGCACAACGCGGGGACGGGCGGGATGATGCAACAAGTTAAGCTGGAGGAAATCATTGGGCATGGCTCCTTTGGCATTGTGTACAGAGGTGGGTGGCAACAGGGGACGAGGGGAGGAAGAGTGAGAGGTGGGTTGTGGTTGTGAAGGGGGAGGCTGAGGGGGAGGGGAAGGTGGGTGGGGGGGGCTGTTAAGGGACACGGGGACCCGGACGTGGGGGAGAGGGCGGGGGGGGGGGGGGGGTCTGAACTCCATCCTTTGCTAAAAGGTTAAGTGCTGTGCCAATTACGTTCCTTACGGTGGATGGATTATGTAGCTGAGTTTCAGTCACCGCAAGAGTGTGAATTTGGTCACCAGTTAGGGACGGTATTTACTAATTTACAGGTTTTCTGAATTACGGCGCAATTGCACAGCACTACCTGCCACATGTCCTACTGCTTGAGATTCTCTGAACATGTCCCAGCTGTTGTGTATGCCCTACACCTCCTAGAACCCAGACCCTGAACACTGAGCCCTTACCCTGAGCCCTAGACCATGGACACTGAGCCCTAGACCTTGAGGCCTAGACCCTGAACACTGAGCCCTACACCCTAGAACCAAGACCTTGAGCCCTAGACACTGAGCTCTAGACCCTGAGCCCTAGACCCTGCCCCCTCCCCCTCTTAGGCAAGTGGCGTTCGCTGACTGTCGCCGTGAAGACCCTGTTGTTCCACGACGCCTCGGCCACGCAGCGCGCCCGGCAGCGCGTGCTCACCGAGGCAGCGGTGAACCAAATGCTGAGCCACGACAACATCGTTAACACGTGGGTTTAAGTTGAAGGGGTTAGGGTTTAGGGCGGAGGCTGCAGTGAAGCAAATGCTCAGTCATGACAAATCGGTAACACATGGGTGGAGGGTGGAGGCTGCAGTGAAGCAAATGCTTAGTCATGACAACGACGTCAACACATGGGTTTAGGTTGAAGGGTTAGGGTTTAGAGTTAGGGTCAAGGCTGTGGTGCGCCAAATCCTGAGCCACAACAACATTGTGAACACGTGGGTTTAGTGTGTTGGGTTTGTGCCTGCTCACCGACGAGAATTGTCAGCCCATGAGCCGTGCCCCTCCACCCCCCTGTAGTCATGATGAATGCCCATGACTTGCGCCTCCTCCCCTGTGCTCAGGTATGCCCATGACTTGCGCCTGCTCACCGACGAGGGCCGCACCGAGGTGCCTGACGACAAGATTGGCGGCGCTCCTTGGAAAATGTACATCATTCAGGTACCGCTGGGATTAGGGTTCAGAAGCAGCAGGTGTTGGGGTGAAGGAACAGCATGGTTTAGGTCCTGGGCTGAAACCCTGAACCCCACCTTGTAGGTGTACATCATCCCAATACAGGAGGGTTAAGGTGCTGGGCTGAGACCCGGAACCCTGCATTGAATGTGTACATCATCCCGGTACTGCAGGGTTTAGTGTCTTAAGTCCTGCAGGGTTGAGATTATAAACCCTGACTTGAAGATGTACATCATCCAGATACATCAGGGTTTACATGCAGGGTCGAACCCTGGACCCCACCTTGAAGACTTACATGGCTGTACATGGTTCATGTACATCAGGGTTTGGGTACGCCTGAACCCTCGCCTGCACCCACACTTGACCCCACATCCCCTCCCTCCTCCCTCCCAGCCCCCTTAACCCCGCTGACCCCCCCCCTCTCCCCCTCAGGAGTACTGCAACGGTGGCAATCTCTCTGAGGCCATTGACCGGGGGGACCTCATGGATCCCGTCACCCGCCTGCCGCGGTGGAGCTGGCTGCTCCAGCTGGCTGAGGACGTGACGCGCGGCCTGGCCTACATCCACAGCCGGTCGGTCATCCACGGGGACCTCAGCAGCGGGAACATCATGCTGCGGGTCAACCCGATGTGCCCCTCGTGCCACCAGGCGAAAGTTGGGGACTTTGGGCTGTCGAGGTGTGGTGGTGGAGAGACTTGGGAGGGGCCTTTGGTGTGTCAGTGTTGATTTGATGGTGGTTTTATTTTTTTCATTTCATTGGAAATTTGTACGGCTGTAGACTTCATGCCCCTCCCCCCTCCCGCTTCCCCGTGACACACACACACACACACACACGCACGTCCTCCTGCCCCTCCCTTGACCCCAAACCATACCCCTCCCCCGCCTTAACCCTAAACCGCCCCATGTCCCTCCCATGACCCTAAACCCTATACCCCTTTACCCCTCCCTGAACCCCAAACCCTGAAACCGTCTCCTCTCCCTTGATTCCAAACTCGATACCACTTTCTTAACCATAAGCCCCCCCCCCTCCCTTGACCCTAAACCCTTAACCCCTCCCCTCCTCCCTTGACCCTTAACCCTATACCGCTCCCCGTACCTCCCTTGACCCCGAACCCCTCCCTCATCCCCCCTCCCCCCTCCCGCAGGTTCCTCAACACTGGCGTTACTCACATCTCCAACGCTCATCAGGGCACACCGATGTACATGGCGCCCGAGGTGGCTTCACGCGGCCACATGGCCAAGGCCTCGGACGTCTACTCTCTCGGGGTCCTACTGCATGAGATGTGTGTTGGCGCACCGGCAAGGAGGTGCGTCCTACTGCATGAGATGTGTGTTGGCGCACCGGCAAGGAGGTGCGTCCTACTGCATGAGATGTGTGTTGGCGCACCGGCAAGGAGGTGCGTCCTACTGCATGAGATGTGTGTTGGCGCACCGGCAAGGAGGTGCGTCCTACTGCATGAGATGTGTGTTGGCGCACCGGCAAGGAGGTGCGTCCTACTGCATGAGATGTGTGTTGGCGCACCGGCAAGGAGGTGCGTCCTACTGCATGAGATGTGTGTTGGCGCACCGGCAAGGAGGTGCGTCCTACTGCATGAGATGTGTGTTGGCGCACCGGCAAGGAGGTGCGTCCTACTGCATGAGATGTGTGTTGGCGCACCGGCAAGGAGGTGCGTCCTACTGCATGAGATGTGTGTTGGCGCACCGGCAAGGAGGTGCGTCCTACTGCATGAGATGTGTGTTGGCGCACCGGCAAGGAGGTGCGTCCTACTGCATGAGATGTGTGTTGGCGCACCGGCAGGGAGGTGCGTCCTACTGCATGAGATGTGTGTTGGCGCACCGGCAAGGAGGTGCGTCCTACTGCATGAGATGTGTGTTGGCGCACCGGCAAGGAGGTGCGTCCTACTTGTCATGAATCATGTCTGCGTTGTTAGGGTTTAGAAACCCTGAACCCTGATGTAGTGCATGTAGGGTTAAGGAACCCTGAGCCCTGATGTTGTGCATTTAGGGTTTAGGAACCCTGAGCCCTGATGTTGTGCATTTAGGGTTTAGGAACCCTGAGCCCTGATGTTGTGCATTTAGGGTTTAGGAACCCTGAGCCCTGATGTTGTGCATTTAGGGTTCAGGAACTTTGAACCCTGTCATGCCTTTCCTTACAACTATTTTCCGGATTCGAAGCCTTTTGCCACATCGTTTTCGACACTGAACCCCTTGAACACTTTAGACCTCTAACGCCGTCCCCATCCTCAACTCATCTGCACGATTATCCCCGGCAAGCCTAGTTTTCACATCACTTTTCTTCCGCCCCCCCTGTTGTACTATCACAGGGGAAAGCAGAGCGGAACCTTCCATCAGGCCTATTCGCTTTCCCTGCCGGTGCACTGCCCAACGCAATACCGCGACCTAGTGCAGGCGTGCACGTGCCCCGATCCCAATGTGAGTGCCTGCCACTTTGAGTGTCCCCAATGTGAGTGTCCCCTCTTTCTTTTCCTTGCTATTTTTTGTCTCGTGTTCAACCAGCCTCAAGAGGTGTCGATGGCCTGGATCAGTGGAGTCCTTATGGCCTCAAGAGGTGTCGGTGGCCACAAGGACTCCACTGATCTTGTATCGCACCTCCTCAACAGGGTTCATTCCCACGCGCCACTTGCTTGCGGTTGTGTGTTGGTTGCTTGCCCAGGGGGGGCACTGGTTTTTCGCGCACTGTCCGTTTATATTGTGCTCGTACGGGTTGGCGGGCACCTGTCCCATGCATCAAATGTTATGCCCTGTGCGGGACAGTAAAAACTTCAAACAAAGTTAAACATGTGTTTGTGGCCATGCAGACACCTCCATCGATCTAGTATCGCGCCCCCTCAGCCCCCTCAATTTGCATTTATGTGTCGCACAGACACGTCCGCTGGTGGAGGACATCCTCGTCGCGTTGGTGGAGATGCGCAAGCCGCTGCGGTTGCCCATCTCGGGTTACGTCATGTCGGCCGGTGCCGGCTCCAGCCACATCCTGCTAGAAAGCAGCGACAGCGACGGCCAGGACTCGGACCAAGAGTCCATCCTGGGCACCGGCGATGACATGGGCGACGAGGATGGCGGAGGTGGCGGTGGGCGCGGCGGGCGACCAGTGAACGGCGGGTACAGCAGTCGGCCGCAGCAGCCTGACCTCCGGCAGTGGGCCACATCGGCGGCGTTTGCTGTGGGGGCCTTCCAGCCCGCTGTGGGGATGGGGGGGGGGGCATAAGTTGAGGACTGCAACGTGCTCTTTTCGGGGGGGGGGCCTGAGGCACACACGCCTCAATGCGCGCCTCTTTCGGTCTCGCAAAGTGGGGATTCCTTTATTTTTTGTGCAATTTTTAGGAGGCATCGGTATATAGATGAATATACAGTAGAAGCTGGGTTGTGCCGATTTGTGGGACTAACTGCAATTGAGGTTGGAGCCATGACAATAAAACGACCAGAGTTCAGAACAACGGGTGGGAGGGCTAGGGTTCGGGGCTTTGTCACGCTATGCATGCGGGTGGGTGGGTGGACATGTAACGGTTGGTGTTGGGAGGTGTTAACTTTGAATTCAATCCGATACGGGAGTTGGACAGAAATCTAATCGCTGTTTGGGTACCGGGGGAAGGGGGCGGGTGCTTGGCCCAAGGGGAGGAGCTAGGGGGGCTCAGGTCAGATGACGAGGGGCGGCGCACTCGGCGAGGTGCTCGCGTGCGTGAGCGCCCCTGAGCAAGACTGTGTTTGTAGGTCTTATTAATTTGCGTTCGCATGTTTTCCACAATTGCCGTTTTGTAGCGTACTGTTTTCTGATGTGCATTTGAAGCTCTGCGTTGGTGCAAAACTTCAAAAAGGTGATGGACTGAGGGTGCATGGTCGCTGCATGACTGGGAGGGGTGGTGGAAGATGACATGGTGCTCGTGATTGCGTTTGGCCCACTAGCACCTTGCATGATTTGGAGGTGCAGTTGTGGTGCCGTTGTCACGACGTATGACCGCACCGTGCGTTTGACTGAACATTCAGTTCTGTCGGTTAGAAGGGTTGTGCCAATGCCGTATTTTGTGTGTCCACTTGGGAGAGTTCCGGATCTCATCGGATACTGTTTCTTTCATACAAGATGTCACCGTCTTGACAATAGCCTGGAACGTTCCCTGAAGTCAATCCTCTGATCCTGCTCTACAAGTTAATCGTCACTAGTTATGACAAGTCTCTTGAAACGTCTTTCAGAAGTGCACCCAAGCCAACTGTCGACTTCTCCACTGCACCTCAAGCTTTTATTTCTGCCTCTTAGCAAGGCCTATTTCCAGTATCACCTGGATATAACCATCAAAATCACCATCAACTCTCCACAATTCAGCCTCTCATGTGGCAACAAGTCGTCTCTTTGAGTAATCACAGTTGTCTTCGTTCGACAGCGGTCGCCCAATAGCGACTCATCACCACCAGGTCTTCGGCAACAATCGCATGAAGTTCGTTCCAATAGTCCAAATGTCTGATCAAGGCTCCTAGAATACATCACTTATCTATTGTCGACACCAATTTTCGGTCAAAAATTCAGAGCTTTGGTTGATTAGTTTAGGTCAATATTGAAAAATGTTTTTTTCATATTCGAGGGAAGGCAAATTATGTGTACTTAAATCAAATACATGGTAAGCCATGCTTATTACCGTAGTACTTTATTATGTCTTGTATTCGTTTTGCTTGTTTCCCCTACCGTACTCCTTAGGGGCACCTACTTACCGAACACAAAATAACAACAATTTAACTCAATTGCCCGAGAATCTATCGCACGAATTCCACGACTTCAGACCGCAGCAGAAATTTCAAGGCCCGACAGGCAACAGCGCAGGCAATGGCAGGAGTTCAAGACCGAAGGATCAGCAACAGCACTTGCGATTTAATGATCATGGCGAGGTACGCGATCAAGGAGACGAGCCTTCTATGACTGGGATGGATGAAGATCAACATGACGAGGAAGGATATCGGTGTTGGGAGGGCCAAATCTGGTACTCGATATTGGCCCTCTCTGGTACTCGAGCAGCGAGTGGGTGCGCTAAAGGAGCGTATATGTCCTTTGCCTCCTCGAGAAATTAATGTTCTTTTGCCGTCGCGCCTTGTGAAAACCCCAACTTCATGTGGCGGGAAACGCCACTTTGGGGACGTCAAAAAAGTTTTCTAGCGAAGCGCGCTTTAGCCAAAAACTCGATTTATGTCTCGTTCGTGGAGGCAAACAATTAAACAAGTCTCCGTTAACACGAAAAACTGCGGAGTTGGAAGGGCGAATTTATAATCTGCGGGCCAGGAATATGGCAGGAAAGGCACATCGATCTCGCATTAATCTCCGTTCTAATATTTCAGTCACAAACACCCCCAGCATATACCAATGATCATGTGTAATCTTTTTTAGGTTGTTTCTTATCTTCACTTTCCCCTCTCAGTACATACCTGCGCCGTGTATTTTCTATTGAAACTTGTTTTAAGAGAATTAGGCTCTGACTCGGCAGCTCAACCCAGCGCAAGTTTTCCAACACTATACAGGTGCGGAAACGTTCTTCGGTGCATCTTAGACTACATACTATCCCAAATGGCTGTCGGTACCAATCCCGTCCAACCAATAGGTCGGTCGAGCTCCAACACGGGCCCTTTTCCGAGGATTACACGGGTTTAGGGTCAAGGGTTCACCCAACATGACTAGTGATAATCACGCCCATGGTGCGCTTGTGGTCATGCTGAGACGGTGGCGTGAGACACATTTGCCAAAAGAAAATATAAATCACCAACTGCATTAACACATGAAACATAAGAAGCCCATTCGACAAACCGATTTCAACAAGGTTGTACCGCATAATCAATCTGACATGCCCTCCTGATGTCAGCAAATCCAAATCCAGCCAAATCCTTTCATCAAATCCTTATCGCTACCATTGCCTTCATTATTTTGCAATCAATTGCCTTTCATCAATACTATTATACCTCCAAATCATACTTTGCACTAGCCATAACCAAAATAGCGCTTTGTCAGTCGTCATCCCCTCGCGTCATCCTTAAGAATGCTCGTGAAATGAAACAAGGGGTAACACTCAGTTCAATAATTGTATCCAATCTCTCACATGATGCCATCCACAGCCACAGGTGACACAAATGCAACGCTACTTTGTCTTGGTCTTCTGCTGACACTCCCTTCCAATCAAGTGTATCGAGCGCCTACCCACGCGGTCGAGCCTTTTCAGCATGGCCCACAGGTGCAATGTCATAGACCTAACAAGTGTGTCGAAAAACATAATCCCAGCACACCAACCGTTTTAATGCGTGGGAAAGGTGCAATGTGATTGACCTAACAAGTGTGTGAAAACAGCGTAATTCCAGCAAACCCTCCGTTTGATGCGTGGGAGGGAGGGGTGCCGCAAAAACATGGTTAGCGCGAAAACGACGCGACATCAACAAGGACGGCTGACAACAAAATACCCCCCCTGCACACACACTTCCCGGCCATGCTTAAAAGGATGCTGGAGGAAGGACAAATAAATATATTTCCCCACCCCCCTTTCCCGGCCACGCCCACCTCCGGAGGCCCTAGTGGACGAATCTCATGAGAGCACAAGAATGTCGCAAAAAGCAAATAAAGCAAAATATTTAACCGGTCAGTAGTGAGCGAAATAAACCCCTTTTCTAAATAAAGCACTTTTTCCTTCATGGCATCACCGGAATGGCATTCCTACCCTACTCTCCAGCCGATAAACATGCTGTCGTGTTTAGGTACAAACCTAACTACCCTGTTGCCAATGTGTGAACACAACGTCTGTCGTTGCGCAGGTATACACCAAAATGTGGGGCAAGTATGAACCACGTTACTGGTATGGCGTAGGTATGAACCATGCTGCGAGAGGAGGTGCAGGGCTGGAGCAAAACCCACATTTTCTCAGCTGACGACAGTTAGGGCCACAAGTGCACCCGGGCTGTTCTTCCGTGCTCGTGTGTCAGGTATTGGGCGGCCAGCCCCACACTCTGTTTAGTCCAAGCAAAAAGTTCACACAAACCTCCTGGGCCTCTGCCACCTTCCGACCCTGCCCCTCTATATCCAGCAGCTGCACTTCAAGGCTTTATGTGCGCATGGCGTGCGCTACCAATGCCAAGTCCAGATCTTGCACTATTTGGCTTGCTACAGCCAAGGGTGAGTAGCGTGTCACCATTACCTCCCCGGCCTACCCCTCTCCAGCGGCAGCACTTCAAGGCTTTACGTGCGCTTGGTGTGAGCTACCAATGCCAAGTCCAGGTATTGCGCAATCTGGCTTGCTACAGCCAAGGGTGAGTAGCGTGTCACCATCAGCTCCCTTGCAGCCCTTCCCTTAGCGGCGGCCTCCTCGGGATGATCGACCACATGGCGCATCACCTACATGATAGGTATCGGGGTGGGGTCCACATTTATGTTTTTGCTTGTACTTAACAAAGTGTGAGCCTGGCCGCCCCTTCCCATGGCCGATTCGACCATGGGGTGATCCACGACGTGGCACATCACCTGCAAAATAACAAGTGTGGGATATGGCCGTTCAAAAAGTGGTACCGGTGGGGAAAAGTGCAAGGCTGGACGCCCTTCCTATGGCCGCATCCTCCCCTTCGGGATGATCAACCACATGGCGCATCACCTACATGATAGGATTCGAGGGGGGGGGGGGGTAAACATTATTTAGTTTGCTTGGACTAAACAAAGTGTGAGTCTGGCCGCCCCTTCCCTTGGCCGCATCCTCCTCCTGATGACTGTCCACATGGCGCATCACCTGCAAAATAACAAGTGTGGGATATGGCCGTTCAAATATGGTACCGGTGGGGAAAAGTGTGAGGCTGGCCGCCCTTCCCATGGTTGCATCCTCCCCTTTGGGATGATCAACCACATGGCACATCACCTACATGATGAGAGTGGACGGTATGAGCGGCCTCCTTAATGCACACCTTTGCCTGCGTACATATGTTGTGTTTGCGTATCAGGTTTTTAAAGGTTGGGTGGCAGGTCTCAAATTTTGAAAATTACAAGCAAAAGCATTTGTTTGTTTACGAGGGAGGACACAACATAAAACATGTGAGGTCCATTATTATGTGAGGTCCATTATTATGTGGGTCCATTATTATGTGAGGTCCATTATTATGTGGGTCCATTATTATGTGAGGTCCATTATTATGTGAGGTCCATTATTATGTGAGGTCCATTATTATGTGAGGTCCATTATTATGTGGGGTCCATTATTATGTGAGGTCCATTATTATGTGAGGTCCATTATTATGTGGGTCCATTATTATGTGGGTCCATTATTATGTGAGGTCCATTATTATGTGGGTCCATTATTATGTGAGGTCCATTATTATGTGAGGTCCATTATTATGTGGGATCCATTATTATGTGAGGTCCATTATTATGTGGGGTCCATTATTATGTGAGGTCCATTATTATGTGGGATCCATTATTATGTGAGGTCCATTATTATGTGAGGTCCATTATTATGTGGGATCCATTATTATGTGAGGTCCATTATTATGTGAGGTCCATTATTATGTGAGGTCCATTATTATGTGGGATCCATTATTATGTGGGGTCCATTATTATGTGGGGTCCATTATTATGTGAGGTCCATTATTATGTGGGTCCATTATTATGTGGGGTCCATTATTATGTGGGGTCCATTATTATGTGAGGTCCATTATTAAGTGAGGTCCATTATTATGTGAGGTCCATTATTATGTGGGTCCATTATTATGTGAGGTCCATTATTATGTGAGGTCCATTATTATGTGGGGTCCATTATTATGTGTACTTACCAACGCTGGGAAAGATGAGCAGGTTTGGGAAAGGTGAGCAGGGTTGGGAAAGGCACACAACCAAGATATACCACCACTTTCAAGATCTGGGAGTCAGAAACATCAGGCCCACCATCAGGCCCACCATCAGGCCCACCATCAGGCCCACCATCAGGTCACTTTCGAGATTTACAGAGACAGAAGAATTTCCATCAGGCCCACCATCTCGACCAATATTAGGCCCATCACTTTCTAGGTTCAGGTCAGAATCACCAGCAGGTCCACCCTCTTAACTACCACCAGGCCCCCACCATCAGGCTCATCACTTTTTAGGTTCAGTTAGTCATCACCTGTTTGAGGTACTGCAAATCTGCCTCAGCCAATTGTGTTCCATTGAGCCACCAAAGCATCAGGCCCCCACCATCAGACCCACCATCAGGCCCACAATCAGGCCCACAATCAGGCCCACCACCAGGCCCACCATCAGGCCCACCATCAGGCACATCACCTGTTTGAGGTACTGCAAATATGCCTCAGCCCATTGTGTTCCATTGAGCCACCAAAGCATCAGGCCCCCACCATCAGGCCCACCATCAGGCCCACCATCAGGCCCACCATCAGGCACATCACCTGTTTGAGGTACTGCAAATCTGCCTCAGCCCATTGTGTTCCATTGAGCCACCAAAGCATCAGGCCCCAACATCAGGCCCACCATCAGGCCCACCATCAGGCCCACCATTAGGCACATCACCTGTTTGAGGTGCTGCAAATCTGCCTCAGCCCATTGTGTTCCATTGAGCCACCAAAGCATCAGGCCCCCACCATCAGGCCCACCAACAGGCCCACCATCAGGCCCACCATTAGGCACATCACCTGTTTGAGGTGCTGCAAATCTGCCTCAGCCCATTGTGTTCCTTTGAGCCACCACAGCTCCTGTGCAGGGACCTGCAACATGCAACAGAAAAACACAAAAGGAGTTTATGTCCGATACAGGCGTTTGCGCATGTGGCTGTTCCACGCACCAGAGAACATAGAGAGGGCGTGCCGCTGGTCCATGCAACGGGTCCTGTGCAGGGACCTGCAACACGCAGCAGAGGGCACAATGAGATTCATTTCTAATACAAGCTTTGCGCAAGGACATGCAACACGCAACAGAGAATACAAAAGAAGTTAACGAAGACCCATTGGACCACATTCCCCTGGACCATGCAACAGATTACATAAAAATACACAAGGCAGGGGGTAGGAGGTAAAGAGGCAGAGGCCGCAATGTTTCCATCAAAAGAGGGTTTAGGGCGAACCCCTGAACCCTAAACTGCAGGTGTCGGATACAGAGAGGTATTTGATACAAGCCCACCTTTCCCGTGACAAACCCCTAAACCTTTAAAGCGCGATAACCTGATCATCAAAACACCAATAACCCCCACCCCTATAAAGCCTTCACCCTAACCCCTACCCCCACCCACCCCTCTAACCCATCTCCACCCCTCTAAACCCTACCCCCTACCCCCTATCCCCCCCCCAACCCTTTTCAGTGTGTACGTGACCAGTTAGCCCCAGATGGCTGTGACAACCCTCTAAACCCCCAACCCCCCTGAACCTTGGAGAAAGCGTAACCTGGACCTCAAAACGCCCCCCCCCCCCCCCCCCTTTTAACCCTGAACCCCTGACCTCACCAGTTTCAGTGTGTATTTCACCCCTGGTCACCTCTGCCGCCCTGCCCCAGTTGGTAAGGATAACCCTTATTCCTTCACCAAACCCCCTAAACCCTGACCCCACACCCCGTTTCAGTGCGTGTATAATCTGGTTGCCCACGCGGTACGTGACGCCCCCCTAACCTCTAAACCCTCACCTCGTAACCCTAACATCTGAACCCTAACCTCTCACCCCTAAACCCTAACCTATAAACTGTTTCAGTGTGTCTTTGTCGAGGCAGCCCACGCTCTCTGTCATTACAATGTCAGCAGTACGGCTCCAGTCGGCAACGATAACCTTAACCCCTAACCTTTAACCTACTCCCCTAAAACCCCAAACCCTCAACCCTCAACCCCAAACCCTTACCCGCGTAAGTGTGTATTTCACGAGATAACCCACGTCCTCCGTGACAACGTCGGCGGTCCCGCTCCAGTTGGTGACGATGGCAGGCAGGCCCATCGCCATGGCCTCGGTGACGGGCATGCCCCAGCCTTCGCCGCGCGAGGGAATAACGTAGCAGTCGGCGGCGCGGTATAACCGACCGTAGTCCTCCGACGAAAGTGTGGAGTTGATGAGGTACCTATGAGGGGCATCAAGGCGACGACGGGGGGGGGGGTGAGGGGTTTTGAGTTAGGGTTTACATTTAGGTTTACAAGTTAAGGGTTGATGAGGTATCTTTGTTCACAAGGTGGATTCATAGGTTGCCACCAGCAGTTGTTTGGCCTCCACCTGCAGTTTCTCTGTTCCAACTGGGAGATTCCCAGGTTCAAACTGCAGTTTATCTGCTTCAATTGGCAGTTAATTGCTACCAGCTCGTACTCGGTTTCTACGTTTGGTTTCCTCCAGCAGTTCCCCGGGTTGATCGGCAGTTTCCCGGGTTCAACCGGCAGTTTTTCTGTTCCAACTGCCAATTTCCCGGGTTCAACCTGCAGGTTCTCTGTTTCAATTGGCAGTTTATTGGTTTCAACCAGCAGGTACTCGGTTTCCACCGGCAGTTTCCCGTTTCAATCGGCAGTTCCCCAAGTTCAACTTTTAGTCTACCATTTTTGTGTAGTCATAGTGTGGGTGCCTGTCTTGGTCCTAGGTTCCTGCCCCTCATTTCCCTCGCAACAAAATCCTGGATTCAACATTTTTTCTATCCTTTTGACTCACAATGTGGGTGCCTGTCCTGGCCCCAGGTCCTTGCCGCTCATTTCCCTCGCAACGAAATCCTGGACAGTCCGCCAGATGCCTCCCTGGACATTGTTCTCCTTCGCCAGGATGTACAGCTCCACCTCATCCTTGGCCGTGAACTCCTGGCACATGGACAGAGAGAGGGAAGAGTGGGGGAGGAGGGGGGGGGGGTGCAAGGATGTACAGCTCCACCTCATCTTTTGCCGAAAACTCCTGGCATGTAGACAGGGCACGGAAACGAGTGGAGGATTAGTGGGGAAGGAGAGAGGGAAGAGTGGGGGAAGAGTGGGGGGGGGCCCAGGATGTACAGCTCCACATAATCTTTGGCCGTAAACTCCTGGCATGTAGACAGGGCACATGGATGGGTGGGCGATTGGGGGGTGGAAGAGTGGGGGAAGGGTGGGGAGAGAGTGAGGGAAGAGTGAGGGGAGACCCTCGCGTCATCAACTCCAGTTATGCCCAGATCAGAAGGTTGAGGGATGAGGGAGCGATGTTTGTTTTCCCAGACCGCCAAATTAGCATCTAAGAGTTTTTGCATCAATTTAAGAGTACGGTACAAGCAGTCTGCACAAGCCATCTAATGATTGATTAAGTGCCATTTGATTACGGTATTAAATATATGTGTGAATGGAGCCAGTATGACTGGTCCCTCCTGTCCTCACCTCCAGGTATGCGCGGATCAGTCGGTCCCAGCCCTTACGCATCTCCCATTTGAATGTCGACAAAAACACAAACGGACGGCGGGACGACAACACGGCACCCGCTGCTCCTACTCCTGCTGTTGCTGCTCTTGCTCCTGCTGCTGCTCCTGCTCCAGCTGCTGCTCCTCCTGCTGCACCTGTTCCTGCTTCTGCTCGTCTTGCTGCCGCTCCTGCTCCTGCTCCTCCATCTGCTTTTATCGTTACTAATGCCCCAGGTCCTAATGCTCCTCCTTTTGTTGCTGTCCCTCCTGTTCCTGTCGCGGCTTTTTCAGCTACTGTTGCCGTTGTTCCTGTTACTGCTGCCCCTGTTCCTGCTGCTGCATTTGCCCCTACTTTTGCTATTGATGCTGGTCCCGAGACTACCAAGCCGCTCCCCGCTCCAGCTCCCGCGCCCCGCTCCTTGCTGCCGCCCCTGTCCCGTTCCCGCTCCCCGCTCCCCGCCCCCCGCTGGCGTTCACGCCCCACGCTCCCCGCTCCCGTTCCCCGCTCCTTGCCGCCGCCCCTGTCTCGCCGGTGGCCGAACAAGAGATGTCCTTGCGGCAGGCTGAGGGGCGATGTGGTTGCCGGATCGAACAGGCTGGTGTTCACGGCTATAGGCACCACACGCACCTTCCCCGCCTGGACGCCTGCAATAAGTGTGGCGGGCATAAACAAAGTATGAAAGATGTTCTTGCGGCAGGCTGAGGGGCAATTTGGGTGCCAGGTCGAACAGGCTCATGTTGACCGGGCCGTACCGTATAACCCGTTTAACTCCGCTACTAATCCACTATGTGAGAGGGTGGTGCGGGGACCACCTGTGTGGTTTAAAAACAATTCAAAAATCAGCTGTACGGATCAGTCAGTCACAGGCAGTTGAACGGACTCTAAACCCCAGTCAAAACCAGCCAACATCGCAGCGGCGCAGCCAGGAAAAAGATGCCTCCCCTTCACATTGTCGACGCTGCACAGCGCGGAGCGATGTTCTTTTTGCCAGCGCAATGACACTGATAAAATATGCAAAATAGGAATTCGCGAAACCCATCCGGTTCTACGGTTCACACACTTTCCCCGCCCGCACACACCTGAGATAAGTGTGGCGGACGCAACAAACTCAGAATAAAACAGGTTCCGACTGATACGAAGGAACACTCATCATCATCATAGCTGGGATACCGAATGTGCCCATGCAGACAATGATGCGAACAGCATGCCTAACTAATAAACCCTAACCTGTTGACTGTGAACCCCCACCTGATATAACCAACATGGAAACCTAATCGACAGACCCTGATCCACCCGCCTGATTTAATCCACATCAAACTCACACCAATATACCCTGATGCACCCACCTGATTTGACAATCCGCATAAACCCTGCTCAATTGACTCTGAACCCCAACCGATTGAATCCACATCCATCTCAATTGTTTTCCACCCTGAAGCACCCACCAGATTCAATCCACATCAAACCCTGATCAATTGACTCTGAACCCCAACCGATTGAATCCACATCCATCCCAATTGTTTTCCACCCTGAAGCACCCACCTGATTCAATCCGCATCAAACCCTGATCAATTGACTCTGAACCCCAACCGATCGAATCCACATCCATCCCAATTGTTTTCCACCCTGAAGCACCCACCTGATTCAATCCGCATCAAACCCTGATCAATTGACTCTAAACCACACATCAATGCCAAATTGCCTTTGACATTGATGCACCCACCTGATTTGACTAGCACGTCGCGGGAGAAGTTGGACGGCACCCACACCTCGTCCATCCTGTTGCAGCCCGCCACAAAATCCTTGTGGTACCTGCTCCGACCAGGCGGTACAACTTGGTCAGGCAGTACAGGCAGTACACATGGGAGAAGTTGGGCAGCACCCACACCTCATCCATTATAATACAGCCGACCACAACTTCCTGGTGGTAGCTGCTTCGACCAGGCGGTACAGAGTGGGTCAGGCGGTGCAGTGGAAGAAGTGGGTGCAGGCGGTACAGCTTGAGCCTGATCTCAATATCTCCGCTTGATATTCCGGTTTACAGTTGTACGGGAGGTTCAAAACCTTGAATCCCGCGGAACGTGAGGCAGCAATGGAGACCAAACAAGAATTCCCGGACCGACAATGTACAGCCAGTGCTCGCCTATTTCAGACATGCGCCTCGAGTGTTTCATACAGCCGAGAATCCACAAAGCTTTTGAGGACCATAGAACAAGAGTGACGGCAAGCGTGTCACTCTAAATATCCATGTGCATCAGCTAGATTTCATCTACATTTCAGCTTCAGCTACACTTCAGCTACACTCCGGCTACACTTAAGCTACATTTCATCTACATTTCAGCTACATGATAGCCAGCAGCTTAAGGGGATTTGTGCAGCAAGGACTGCGGGTAGGACAACTGGCCGCATGCCTGGCATGGCTGGATCCCCAACAGCCCCTCCACTTCTGCAGCATCCTTCTGCAGGCCCTGTACGGCCTGCAACACCTGCCTAATGCACCACCTACTGCACCAACTGTTGTTTGGACTCTTACCTGCTTTATAGACTTCGTGCGGCAGCATGTCAGCTTCGCTGCATGGCTGCATGGTTGCATGGCTACAGCCCCTCTACTTCTGTAGCGTTCCTACCAGTTACACCAATTGATTCGGATGTAGTCAACGTCCATTATCACGATCATTACAATTTCCCCCCCACTGAGCCCAACCACTCCGCCATTCATCCCCCCCCCTCTCATCCCCTCCACCACCAGTCTGTCTCCTCCGACCCCCCCCCCCCCCCTCCTCCCCTCCACCCACCCATCTGTCTCCACCATGGCCCGCCCAATGGTCATCTCAGGCTTGTACTTGGTTGGGGGACATGGCTCGCAGCTGCGCCACTTGGGAATGGGAACAGCCCAGAAGGCAGGCAGGCTGTGGCAGATGACGATGGCAGCCTACAGCGATTTTAAGAAAATTGGGAGGTATGGCGCACAACCGGTATGGTACCGACGAAATGGACTTGTATGAAAATGGCCTAGCGTATATGGTGCGATACAGTGCAGTGTCCGGATTCCCACACGGCCATACTGGGTGACCGTGGGGGGTAAATGGTCCAGTGGTATAACGCTCGTGGCATCCAAAACCAGAGGTTGAGGGATCGAACCCGCCACACAATCTTCTCTACCCCCCCCACCTAGAACGCCGGGTTCCATGTTCCTGCCCCCTCACATAGGAGGATGGCATGGCTGCACCATGGCCCAGGCTGTGCATGGTACCTGGAATTGAGCCTATTCATTCCTTACCAGCCCCACGCGGCCGAGCGTTGAGCAGGGCCCAGCGGGTATGCACGGTCCTTAACTGTCTGACCCTAGCTGGAGAACCTACCTTGCTTAAATCAACGCGGCTGTGCGCCTTGATCAGGTCTTCGTAGTCGGGTCGGGGCATGGAGGCGCCCTCGAAGCTTCTGTTGCAAATCGGCTGAGTCAGGCCGACCCAAACCTCGGACTCAACCATGACACTGGTGCTGCGTTTAGGGTTGCAGGGTTTGGGTTATAGGGCTGAAGTTTGAAGGTTCAGGGATGTCAGGCAAGACGGCTGAGTCAGGCCGACCCAAACCTCGGACTCGACCATGACACCGGTGCCGCGTGCAGGGACAGGCTGGCGGTTAGGGGTGCAGGGTTTAGGGATGCAAAATTTAGGGTTTAAGGTTTAAGGCTTAGGGGTTGCAGCTTCCTTTCTTTTTGTGGGGCGCAGCCTCCCTTCTTTCTGTGATCATGCGACTGTCGCCTTAATTCAAAGTGGGCGTCCAGGCTCGGTTAGTCTGCCTTGGAGCGGGAGGCAGGTTTACCCAGTACGGAGACCCGGGATTTGTGCCCAAACGGTTGTACTGGGTAATCCTGGTGGGAAGCATCTGTGTTTGCTGCTACCGTGGACGCATGTTTACAAGGTTGCATGGGTGCATTATTGCATGGGCACAGCCATGCTGCCCTGCAGTCATGCAGCCATGCAGCCATGCTGTCATGCAGCCATGCTACCATGCAGCCATGCTGTCATGCAGCCATGCTACCATGCAGCCATGCTGTCATGCAGCCATGCTACCATGCTGCCATGCAGCCATGCTGCCCTGCAGCCATGCAGCCATGCTACCATGCTGCCATGCAGCCATGTAGCCATGCAGCCATGTTGCCATGTAGCCATGCTGCCATGCAGTCATGCTGCCATGCTACCCTGCAGCCTTGCTACCATGCTGCCATGCTTGCATGCACCTAAGCAGTGAGCGCACCGTGTTAATGAAAGAGCCAAGGTGGATGCTTCGCGGCCAAAGCCCGACCCATCGAAGAAAGGTGCCATCCAGAGCACTGGCACATGGAACAGCCTGGCTCGTGGTAAGGCGGAAGAGATGGAGGAGGAGGAGGCTGGCGGGGAGAGTGGGGAGCTGACGTAGGCAACTGCAGCTGCTGTTGTTGCTGCTGCTATGCGGGCCTCCAACGCGGCCCGGGCTTCTGTGGCCAACCTGCTGCTGCTGCTGCTGCTGGCAGCATGCTGGATGCTGCTGATGCTGCTGATGCTGCTACTGATGCTGCTGATGCTGCGCTTTCCGTGTGGCAGCAGTAGCCGGTGTGAATTTCCTCTTAATTCCCCGTCAGGCGCCAGCGTGGGCGAGAGGAGCAGCCATCGGTGTAGCGCAAGACGCAGCAGCACTATAGCGGCGACCACAGCGAACAGGCGGGCGGGCAGCGATTGAGCAGCACGCCGCAGGTGGCGAGACAGCAGCAGGGAGCGTGAGGCGCTGTGGGAGGGGGGGACGTTGGGATAGGAAAGCAACGAGGGGCGGCGCGCCATGACGAATCGACGACGGTATCCGACCGGTTCCCCTCGGTGTACTAGTGGGCGTTATCGTAGGGGCTGTATTGCGCGCTACAATGATCTTCTGTGCATGCTGCTTCTGCAGCTGCTGCCTCTGCTGCAGTGCTGGAGGTGCGCAAATGTTCTTTAGCGTGCCATTGGGTCCTGTGCGATGCCCGGCCCTGTTGATGGCATTGTCGTCGACGACTTGGAAGAGGGGGCAAGCTGGATTTGAGTTGATATACTGCGTTGTTACAAAGTGAATAAGAGGGGAATCCCAGGGTCGACGTCTTGATCCGGCAACCGTCGTGCACGGCGGGTTTCCGCGTCTTCCTCGGGGCGGTTGAGCGCAGGGGTTGAGCGTGCAATTTCAAATTTGCAACCGGCAACTTAATTTTCGCGTCACCACCGCCCCCAACTAAGTTGAGGGCCCTAACACAGTAACACGGGGTACAATAATCGCTCGTTTAGCTACTCGACCCGCTATACCCCTGATTCCGCTGCCGATATTCGAAAAATACTAATTGTAATGTTTGAGATGGCAATCAAGCAGACAGCAGTTTCGCGCCCAGGCGCACAGGATTGTTTAGATCTCAATCAGCATGGGACGTCGATCAGGACCCTGACATCGATCAATCTATCAACATCACACGCATCTGTACACAGGATTGATCGATCGAGGCTTATCCATCAGGCATATGTGCATGCGGACAGCAGAGATTTGTATTAGCTGCCAGCCGCATCATAAGTCGCTATACCATACCACATACAATCGGTATCCCGATCGTGCATTTCTGCTGCATTTGTGTTACCCGGCAATTTACCTGGCCAACTGCTGGTACTAGTAAGGCTACCCAATTGGAGACCCCCCACTTTTTGCTGAGACAAGGCAGGTTTTTATGTCGCGGTAAATAGCTGCATCCTGATCATCTATGCTGAAACACTCAGACACTCGGATACAGCCCTCATCAGCCACTGCAGTTGACCCACTGGGCATAACGCCGCCCCGTTGGACTGCTGACTCATCATACCACATGATAGATACTAGCATAATTTTATGAGCTAGCAGGGACAGAGCCTACATTGCTTACCGTAGTTGCAATCACTTCATCACCCACTTCGATATTCGGTGCCTTTAAAACCAGGTGTGTTCAAAATGCCCTCCAAATGTTCGAAAAACCTACTCGTGTCCAAAACCAGGTGTGCTCAAAGTTGAAGATGCCCTCCTTCCTGAACCAATTTTCCGAGCTATACCCAAGCGATCTGCAGCTCTGCATCACGTCGCAAGCAGGAGCATCACCCGACCCCGCATCTGACTCATCGAAGGTGCTGCATGTCCACAGTCCGGTGAGTGTGTCCACCTTCCCCAAGGCCGTGCATGCTTACTTCCAAGATGCCCACACTTACCTAATTAGCTGCTGTTGCTGGTGTTTGTTCAAACTGCTGGATGAGTGGCTGTGGGGAAAGCACGATACACCACGACCCAAATTGGGTCAACTTGGAAACAAACGGAAACTGGCCGCTCACGGCAATACAGCTAACACACGTGACTGTAGTAAGGGCTATTCATTTTGCTCCAGGGAATAACTTGAGTGGGACTAGGTGAAGGATCTGAGCTGAACCGGTTGAAGGACCAGAGCTCAACACGGGGTCATCTGGAGTTTGGTCTAGTAGGGGCTCATCCTGAATTTGTAGCTAGCTTCACCCTAGTGGTTCCTCCAATGACAAATAAATAAGGTTTCTTGCATGCTGGGTTCCTTGCATGCTCATTATTTCATGAGGCCGCTCTGACTGAGTAAGGCCCATACATTTTAAAAACTAACTGGCGGCAATGATCGATAAATAGTGATTTATGTATCCCTCGCCTCCAAACAGGAATTTGTCACTGGCGTGACCTTGGTTCCCGCAATGACAACTTTCCATGATAATATGATATGACGCCGCTACAAGACCATGCATTTTCAATATCAAACAGAGAGTATTTCAATAATTTGGCCAAGGAGGTTTCAAAGATGATGCTTAATTCTGAAGGATAAGTGATTGGACTACACCTCCTGGCACATCCATATTCCCTTTCATGGAAGCTCTGGCAAAAACTGAAGCATCATAGACATGGATCCTACTAACCATGGATCCAACTAGCCAAGCTGTCATCACCTGCAGCAGGCAGCCCTTCATGCTGGGCCAGTTCCTGAATATCCCCCAGTATTCTTTCTCTCTCTCACTTCCTCCCTCAATCTCACACTCACACAGGTCCTTGCACTCGCCTCACCCGTTTTGAAACATGCCATATCTTGCTTCCCTGCTGGGGAGCAACAGCGGCTGCAGGTACTGCACGTTGGCTGTCTACTAGTTATTATAAGATTGATGGAGCAGGATGTCACTACTGGCTGAGTTATAAAATAGGCTGCTGCAGCTCTGTAGCTGGGTTGCCTTGAGTTTGGCACTATCAGCAAACGGAGGCCCCAAGCATGCATGCAAGTGCGGTACATGGACGTGATTTTTAAACGAATGTCTGTCATGATACGTGGAAGCTGCCCATCTTGGCTGAAGCATGTGTTGGTTCAATTAGCCCCCTGATTTACACACTCACATGGTCATATGGGCGCCCACGCGGCCGAGATTTCTTGTGGCCCAGAGGTGTAACGTCATTGACATGGTCATATGTCATGCGATAGTATGCCATGCTAGAATATTATTGAGATGGTATGGCTCCTGCCACATTCAAGTCCTGGAAACTATGCCTGCAAGTTTCCTAGGGTTGAGGGTTCGTACATGTGCCTTTTCACGCCGCCTTGACCGACTATATCTACATGCGCACCGGCCACAGACCCGGCACATTTTCTATATGATTGTGCAACGTTTTGCCTGCCATCACTTTCCTATACGAGTGCTGCAGTGTTTTCCGGACATCACTTTTGTTTACGATTGCTGCAGTGTTTTGCTTCCCATCAATTTTTATACCACGAGTGCTGCAACCTTTTGCTTCCCATCAATTTTTATACTACGAGTGCTGCAACCTTTTGCTTCCCATCACATTTTATACGAGTGCTGCAGTGTTTTGCATGCCATCATTTTTTACCGCAGCGTGCTTCAGCTAAAATAATAAGCTGCATCGCGGCCTGCACGAAAGGGCTATAGGTTGTACAAGCTCGGCTGCTTGGGCCACCAGCCAAGGGCAGGGCAAGGCTAGGCCCCCATCATGTAGTTCTATGGTGGCTGCCTGGCGGCCTTCCTTAGGTGGCCTGATGCACTAATGCACAGAAGGATGTACAAAAATGAGATTTCTGCAGATTTCTGCAAATGATGAAAATTGCCATCTTGTGAAATCGGCTTGAGTGCCGAAAGGGAAGGCTGAGGACGTGTGGCTTTGTAACTGTGTTTCCTTTGTCCCTCACGTAAGTTCATCGTGAAGTGCCTCTGCTTTTCTGCAGGTGGATGGAGATGAGCCAACATGGCTGGCCATTCTGTCCCGCCTGTACCCAGTCTTCCCCAAGCCCAAGCCCGAGCCCACCGCTGACAGCGTCTATGAGCTCACCGCTGAGAGTGTCTACTCCCTGCTCGCATTAGTACACAAGTACGACATCCAAAGCATTATGGACGAGTGCATCCAGTACCTGTCAACCAAGTTTCCCCATGCACTCAGCCCCAACCCCACCTCCGACCACTACATGATGCGCTGGCTGATCCTCGCCGACAGCTTGCATCTGGACAAGCTGAGGGCCATGTGCATGAAGGGGATCCGCGACATGGCACACAACAGACAGCTTGAGGCTGCCTTGGTAGACGTACCAGCCAGGCCATCAACTTGCCCCAATCATCCAGCTTATGCATGGCCTGCAATTGCAACCAGGAATCCTTCATGTGCTGATAGGGGCCACAGTCTTGGCTGGTGCAACACCTGCCGAGTGTTTGCATGTTACCATCAATTACGATACATCAAATGCCCTACATGCCTTGATCGCATCGTTCTGGAGACCACCCTCTGGTGCAAGAGCGACACGCCCCGGCTTCTGGACATCATGAAGACCTTGAGCCCAGACTGCCAGGCTGAGCTGCTGGCCAGTGTCGTGGTTGCCAGCGGCGGGAGATACAGCAACACTGACAAGCTGTGAAGCACACGGCAATGCTGCAAAACAGAGGAGAAGAGGCCCACACTGATGTCCGTTTTGTTTGTGCACCCGGCCCAGACTGGCTAAGGCCGAACCTGTTAGAGCATATAAGCCGGGCCACAGCCTGACTGACCGCCATGCATCTGGGGGCGACCCCGTTGGAACATATGAGCCTGGCTAGGGGTGGCTGACGGTCAGCCGGAGAGTTGTGCTCATAGCCCGGCCCGGCCTGACGCACTGAGAGACAGCCGTCCTGTACTTGCGCTTGTGCATGGTTGGGCGCCCACACGGCCATGCCTTTTTAAGTAGGGCTCTGGGGTGGTATGTCAATAACTTCAATGACTTTGGCCTCCCAGATAGTTGTGCTCAACTGCGCATAGCCTAGCCCGGCATGAGAGAAGGCCCTCCCCATAGCTTGTGTCCCGGCCCGGCCAGACGGCTGCCCGCCATTCGTTGAGCTAGTGTGCTACCCGTACTTTGGATCTACGGTAGATGGACGCCCACGCGGCCGAGCCTTTTTGAGCAGGGCCCAGAGGTGTAATGTCATTGACTTTGGATCCAGAGACAGCATTATTGTGGCCAACTGGCTTGACATTGCTGGCATCCTTTCACAATGAAAGGGGGGTCATTACCACGCCACTGAGGTATTTTTGCTTGGAGTGTAGAAAGTGTGCATTGCGGTTGTGTGTGTCCGTTATTTGCTTAGGGGGTCACTCTTTTTCGCTCGCTGTCCTAGCTTATTTCGTGCTCACATCGGTAACCGGTTGATGGGCACCTGTCTCATCCGTCAAATGTGATGCCCCGCTGGAATTGTGTGAGCTATACAGGTGTATTCAAAAGCCACGCAGGAAGGCAGAAGTTGAGAAGCAGGCACGGAAAGTTAATGCGCTACTGACTGTGCAGAAGCAGGGGTTGCCTTAATTTATAAAAACGGCTTTCCTCTCAGTCCTAGGCGGCCCAGGGTCTCTTCAGACATTTTTTTCTTATTGGGGTAGTCTTTCGGTTCTTCTTTTCCGTCTGTTTCTCTCCTCACTTTATTTCCCCCCCCGACCAGACAGTCGGGCAGCCACACGGCTGAGCCTTTTATTAGCATGGGCCAGAGGTCAATAACGTTACACCTCTGGACCCACTCAAAGCTCGGCCGCGTGGGCGCCCAACTGTTCAGAAGGGAGGAAGGAAGGAACTAAAAGGAAGAGAGGGGGAATGGAACAAAAGGAGAGGCCGGGAAGGCAAAGCAGACCAAGTCCAACACCTGAGTTCCACTAAAGGTCCAGAGGTGTAACGTCATTGCCTTTTGAGGGCAAGAGGGGTTTCTAGGGACACATCTGCCTTCATTTGCCATCGGTCTTTTTTTATTGGTCCTCCGTCATACATCTGACCCATCACCACTTTCCCTCACCCCCAACCAATCAGTTGTGCTTGCCCATGCGGCCCAGCCTTTTGAGTAGGGCCCAGAGGTAACATGTCAATAATATCATCAACATGTGCTTGCTGAGCAGCCTTTGGGCAAAAATCCACTTCCGCTGAAGAATAACCCGGAAGATAAAGACAGGCGTGTGTGTGCAGGCTATATTCAATTCCTGGGTTCTCACGAGTCAGAGCCTTAAGTTAGGCGCCCACACGGCTCAGCCTTTTTTTGTTTGGGGCAGGGTCCGGAGGTGTAACGTCATTGACATATCGGTATTGGTTGGCATGCAAAATAGGTTTGGCCCAAACGCGCTGTTAAAAAATATCATCCCCATCAACCCATCATGCATACTCAATGGTCAAGCATGACGCGTGCTCCGAAAGGCTCACTCATAATTCCCACGCACTGCCACATGCTCCGGTCATCCACTCACCCGATCAAGACGCCAATTTCCGCACCAATCTCGTGAGCACGTAACGAGGCAGGCAAGGATTCATTTCCAAGCACAGCCGGCGCGCTCAGCAGCTGCGGCTGAGGCCCCTCCTGCTGCGCCAAGCCCCTGCGGCTCCAAACAGAACCTTCAGCACAGGTGGGCTGGGCAAAGTTTGATACAAGCTCTGGGATGTCCTGCTTGCTGTACCCCGCCAAGGGGGGCTGGGCCAAGTTTGCTCCATACTGTAAGACCTCCTGCTTGCTGTACCCCGCCAAGGGGGGCTGGGCCAAGTTTGGTCCATACTGTAAGACCTCCTGCTTGCTGTACCCCGCCAAGGGGGGCTGGGCCAAGTTTGCTCCATACTGTAAGACCTCCTGCTTGCTGTACCCCGCCAAGGGGGGCTGCTGGGCCAAGTTTGCTCCATACTGTAAGACCTCCTGCTTGCTGTACCCCGCCAAGGGGGGCTGGGCCAAGTTTGCTCCATACTGTAAGACCTCCTGCTTGCTGTACCCCGCCAAGGGGGGCTGGGCCAAGTTTGGTCCAAGCTCTGCGATGTCTTGCATGCTGTACCCCGCCAAGTTTGATCCCTGAGAATGCGTCCTGGCAGGGGACTGGCTTGGCTGTGGTGCCACGGTGGATGGGGGCGTCATGGCGGTAAACTGCTGCCGCATGTGTGCCTCCCACCAGTGTATCTTTAAGTGGTTACCGGACCACCTTTGATGGCCCATGCTGCGGCCTCCCCTGGGCCGATTGACGCCAAACCCGCTGGACCGGCCTCTGGCCAGTGGCTTTGGCAGCAGGGCTAGCCGGGCAAGGGGCTGGTGTCTGTATGCCACAGAGTAGCTGAAATGTATGTAGCTGAAGGACTGAGATGCGGTAAGCACTGCAAAAAACATTGCCTCCCACCTCTGGGAGGATACTGCCAACTGGTGGAGCAGGCCTGCCATCTCTTTGCACCTGCTCCTGATAGACGCTGTACGTAGTCATGACGCTGCTAACATTTGATATGAAATCGAGTGCATGTCACTTAGGCCCAATCGGTAGGAGTTTTTCACGTGCCTGGATATTCATACCGAGGATTTCGGAGTCGATCTTAGTTGTAGACCTAAGCCATGCCATTATCCCCCGGCCTCTCCTGGCTGGCAGGCCGGACATGACAAGGATGGAATCCCTGCTGCCATGCATGGCTAGCGACGCATGCAGTGCCGCTGGCACCCATGCTGTTGCCTCTGCTTGGAGCTCACCGCGACACCGGCGCAGCAGCCGGGGTTGCTGCCTTGCTGTCTGCCGCTCAGTGTTGCTGCTGTTGATTTTTGTGTTGAGTGACGCTTCCGCCACTGGCCCCTTCAGTTCCTGCCATCAATATTGCTTCTGCTGTGGCTGCTGGCAATGTTGCTGTTGTCAGCTGTATGTACTATCTACCCTGCTGCCGATATTTCAAAAGATGCTCAGCTGAAACTGTAGTATGTGCGACCCTCTCAGGTGCAACCAGTCCAACACCGCCCGGTCGTATGACGGGTCGAAATTGCAATTTCAAGGCACATGCGCATCAGTGCATGACGTCATCGATCGGTCGACCGGCATCAGTTTCGCACTTTCGCGCAGAGGATTTGATTGACAATTAGCCAATGAACCGAACACGCACCGGTCGGTCGTCTACAAGAATGATACCGCATACCATACTACTATCCAGCAGCATTTTTGCAAGCAATTACGGAGGCTGCATTTATTTTAATCTCTGGATCTCTGGATGTGCTGGACTGGGCCACAGTCTTGGCTGGTGCTCCTGGAACTGCCAAGTGTTCTCATAATCTCATGTGCTCCAACTGCCAAGTGTTTTCATGTGCTCCAACTGCCAAGTGTTCTCATGTGCTCCAACTGCCAAGTGTTTTCATGTGCTCCAACTGCCAAGTGTTTTCATGTGCTCCAACTGCCAAGTGTTTTCATGTGCTCCAACTGCCAAGTGTTTTCATGTGCTCCAACTGCCAAGTGTTTTCATGTGCTCCAACTGCCAAGTGTTTTCATGTGCTCCAACTGCCAAGTGTTTTCATGTCACAATGTCAACTCGAACACGGTGTGCAGTACATGCCAACATACACGCATCGGTGCGGCTCCCCCCCTCTGGTACAAAGGTGACAGACCCCGCTTCTGGACATCATAAATACCTTGAGCCCAGACTGCGTGGCTGAGCTGCTGGCCAGTGTCGTGGTTGTTGGCGGCGGCAGCTACAGCCACACTAACAAACCGTGAAACACACGGCAATGCTGTAAAACAGAGGAGGTAAGGCCCACACGGATGTCCGTTGTGTTTGTGCACCCGGCCCAGATCTGGCTAAGGCCGAATTTGCTGCAACTAGTTTAGGGTTGCCAGACGGCCATCTGGTGGCGACACTGCTAGGACATTTTAGCCTGGCCAGGCTTGGCTGACGGTCACCCGGATAGTTGCGCTCATAGATAGCCCGGCCCGGCCTGACTGAGAGACTGCCGCCAGTATTTGCGCTTGTGCATGGTTGGGCGCCCCCAAGGCAGAGTGTTTTTAAGCAGGGCCCAGAGGTGTTCTGTCATTGATTTGGCCTCCCGGATAGTTGAACTTAACTGCCCATAGCCCAGCCTGAGAAAGGCCGCCTATTCCCTGCGCTTGTGCTTGCTTGGGCGCCCACACGGTCAAGCCTCTTTCAGCAGGGCCCAGGCTTGGTATGTTAACGATGTCATTGGCTAAGACCACCAGGATAGTTGTCTTCATTTGCCCGAGACGGCCTGAGAGACAGCGCCCTGTAGTAGCGCTTGTGACCTGGTCCGGCCGGACGGCCGCTCACTCTTGAGTTTGTGCATGGTCTGCTGCCTGTAGTTTGGATCATATGTGGGGCTGGCAGGGGATGAGCACTCAACCTCAAACCCAGCTACCATGAAAAGCGCGGACCATGGAGCAGTCATGCCACACTCCTATGTCATTATTAGAACTCGGTTGATCTAGACAGGGGGAGAGAGAGCATCATGTGGCAGATTCGATTCCTCAACTTTCAAACATTGGTTACCGCATCCTTTTCGGTCCCTCCTTGCTGAGGCTGTGGTGGTGTTGTGTGCTATGAGGGCCAGGCGATCATGGGTCAATCAGTGGGTTGTCATGAAGACCTGCCAGCACATGTAGCCTGCTATCGTTGTTGGCAACTGAGCTTTTTGTTTCCCACCAGATGGGTCAATTGTTAGTGGATTGTAAGTTGTAACCAGTGTACTGCTGATTACGGTCCTTACAGTGGCTGAATAACGTAGTTTCGACCACTGGAATTTCAGCAAGGCAAATTCAGGTGCTAAGGGACCGTATTGATTTACCCCATTTCTGAATTACGGCGAAATTGAACTGCAATGCAACTAGGACCCGCTAACACATACAACCCTCTATGGCTCTATCCTTGTTCGCAAACATTTTGTTTCCCACCAAATGGTGGAACGCCCAAGCGGATGGGCCTTTTTGAGCAGGGCCCAGAGGTGTAATGTCATCAGTACCGTGAAAGTGGAAAGGGCTCACATCCCTATTTTGCATGTTTTTTTTTGTTTTTTTACTCCCCGCGTGGTCGCCCAACAGTGAAATTGGGAGAAGTTAAGTCAAGGTAGGAGGGGAAGGAGAAGGAAATTGCCTTTCTCCTCTCCTCAAAGAAAAGGCAGTGCGAAGGTTCTGACATTACACCTTTATCTGGGACATGCTGAAAAGGCTCGGCCGCATGGGCGCTTGACTGTCTGGTCATGAGGAAAATAAACTTATGGCTAGAGGAGAAAAAAGGCAACACTCGAAAAAAGGATAAGGAAATCACCAGTCAAAAAAGTAAAGGAAGTCTGAAAAAATCCCAACCCCGCCCAGCCTAACATACCCGGGGTATCATCTTCAGCCACGTCATTTTCAGCTGCATGCATGACTCGTTGGTGGGGGTCCCCGGTCAGCCAACAGCTTTGCGCTACTGCTTGAGCATGTATGCCAGCTGAGTTTCCGTACCGAGGTGGTGAGGCTACGCACTGGCCACTCGACGATCGCAGCCCAGTGCCCAGCAGAGAGCATTGTGTTGGGACGGGGCGAAGACTCAGGTGCCTCTTATATGCGGATGATCTCTCCCTGCTCAGCCCATACTTGCGTGTACGGCCCAGATAGGATAGTGCTGAAGGCTGAAGTGTGTCAAATAATTCAAGTTCTTGGGCATCATCCAGCGCGAGAGCGCCAGAGCGGCAGCATGAGGAAGGCCATGCAAGGTAGAGAGGTGCCTTTGGCTGCCATGTTGCAGCATGTCCGCCGCATGGCCGCCAAGGTGCGCCTCAGGCATCATCTGCCTACACGTATCCGGTTGGCGACTTTCTATGCAGCGCTTGCGGCTAACTACCGTGATGTGGTGGGGGCCACCGATCACCTCAGGCCACGGCATTGCCTCAAGAGTACGTAGGATGCAGTCCAGCTTCCTCCAGCATCTGCGCCAGGATGCCAGCTGGGGGGGGCCATGAGGGAGATGCAGATCCAGCCGTTACAGCAAGGTTGGTGGCAGCATGTACTTCCCTTTTACAACGCAGCGGTAACACCAGCAGCACAGCAAGACAGCCCACTCATGGTGGTAGCCATGGCGGCCGACATGCAGCTCGCTGCCAGGCAGGCAGGGCACCAGAGACGCAATTGGTGCAGGGAATTTCTAGGTGCCTTGCTGGAGCTGGAGCTGGGATCAGCCGTCCCCAAACTGTGTCAGACAGCAGCACACCTATAGCCGCTACCTGTCACAGAGGTGCTAGCGATAGTTGATGCAGCATACGAGCGGGCCCAGCTGGATGCAGCTGGCAGAGGGGACCCCAGAGATCCTGCCATTGAACACGGGTCTGCGGCCGCCTACTGCACCCGGTTTCAGTCATTGGCGGGCGCCGTGCTGGCGCAGGCCAGGCGCTACACCAGCCGAAAGGAATGTGCTTGCGTGCGCACGAACTCAAGGCTGCGGCTCGGCGCCATTATCAGCATGGCTGACACTAGAGGACGGCGCAGCTGTCAGCAGCGTGACAGACGGTTTTGCCAGCAACGTTGGGCTAGGGGAGATGGCGAATATGTGGAGGACGCGTTGCATGCTTGCTTTCAATGCCCCAGCATGCTGGATCAAATTAGGCAGCGGGGTTGGGCAGGTCCTCCGAACGATGCTGCTAGAGACTTCTTTGAGTTGTACCAGGGCAGGCTTGGGTGAGACGTCCTGGCCTTTGTGGAAGGCGTGGTAGATATTGTTGAGGCGTAGACGTTTTGTGAGGCTGGAACTTCCATTGTCTATCTTTTCCAGCCTTTTGATTTGTCCCTTCACTTTATCTCCCACTTTCCCTCATTTTTTGTCCTGCCCACTTGTGTTTGTTTCATTCTTTCCTCCCATCTCTTTAGTTAGGCGCCTACGCGGCCGAGCCTTTTTGAGCAGGGCCCAGAGGTGCAATAACGTCATTAACTCAAGGATGACATCCCCCAGCAGATGTTAGAATTTCAGCCAGATTAGGGGCCATTTGCAACTGAGTGTGCGCTAACAAAACAGCATGCATGCAAGGCGCATAGCCTTTCGATATTTGTGAACCAGCTACAGTGGTCGACACCTTCAGATTTTAGAAACGCACACCTTTGTTGAGGGCTAGTTACTAGAGGAAATCTGGTGCTGGACTTGTTGCCTTCCCGGCCCCTCCTTTTGTTACTTCCCCCCCCCCCTTCCTTTTGGTTTCTTATTTGCTCCCATCTGGACAGTTGGGCGCCCACGCAGACGAGCCTTCTTGTGCATGGCCCTGATGTATAACTAAATTTTTATTTTGCTGTGACTTTACAAGGTGTGAGACCGGCCGCACAACCCTAGAAACCTGAGACGCTTACACAACAAAAAACAGCCCGGGTGCGCATGGGGCCCTCTTCGACAGCTGAGTAAAGGCGAACAGGAACAGGAAAGGCGCACGACCAACATGCAAGCCTTGTCTGACTGTCTCGACGCCACTACAGACCGAGGATGTCCACACTTCAGTCATACACCTTACAACCAGGGGTACTGCCAAGGGATACAACGGATCGCCTGTCAAATCCACCTTTCAACTCTCTGGGTGGGTTTCCAAGGTCCACCAGCGGTAGAGATACCTGTTCAACAGCATGATCTGAAGGATTGGTGTCAAGGATTCAAAATTGGCATACTATGGGTGATCCCACGGAAACCCTTGGCGTCTCTACCTGCGCGTTCTGCTTGGAAGATGTGGAGCCGAGCAGAGTCCTATGTAGCGCCCTGGACTGCTCGATCTGCGGCAAGAGGATATATCACAATCAGTGCATGGACGACTATTTGCGTCGCATCAAGTGAGTCGATGTGACCTTACCTGTGCCTATGTCATGGCCACCACAGCCGGTTGTCGAATTACAGTAGCTCCTCACCGGTCGTCATTTTTGAATGGCTGAACGGGATTTGAACTCTGCACAGGATGCGCAAGGATTCTTTGTATGGCTACCCCTGCCCGAACGGTGAGACTCCGTGCATAATGGCATGGTCATGACAGATTCAATGTTAGCCCGCGTGAACGGTTCCTGCCCCCTTTCACTTTCGGCAGGCAAGCTCAAAGCAGCATTTGAGACTCCTATTTCAGCATGCTCGGGCAAAGTCATTTGCAGGACGAACCTCTGTGGCATGCTTCGAAACACTCAAGCCAAGGAGAAAAGAATTGCGGCCATGCTGGCACAGGCCCAGGTCTGTTTCATGTCTGATTCTATGTGTGTCAGACCACACGCGTGGCTTTGACCAGGCCATGACAAGGTTGCAACGTTGACTTATGACTTTTGGCTGGGGGCATGAGCAGCAGGGCTTGCTGCACCATGAGGCCCCCTTGGCCGTGGGTTGTGGTGTAGCTGATTGGTAGCTTTGGATATTTGAAATTAACACTGCTTTGTGACTTCCGCTTGGCCACATAATTTGAAACTGTGATCTCTTAAAAGCGCTGGACCCTGGATGCCGGTGTAATTCAAATTTCTTTCTCTGACAGACCTGTGCTTGCACCGTTGGGGATTGAGGCTGGACTGCATCCCTCGGAGTAGCAAGTATGTTAGACCTAGCACATGAGTCCTCAGTGTTTCAATGTGATTCGAAAGCATGCTCGTGGCCACCTGGCTTTCATTATCATGAGATCCTGGTCAGGCCAGCCACACTCCCAGATCACAGTTCGCTGTGCCTGGCCCTTTCGCAAAAGGCTGGTGGGTGGTTGCGTCAACTTTGCAACAATAACAGTTCACGAGCGGACCCTACTGAAATCTCCTCCTCACATGTGTTTGCTCCTGTACCGCGCAGGTGCAGGCCAAGTCCGAGTTTGTCAAAAAGGGCAAGAGAGGCGGTGCGGATAACGCACTCCCCGGCAACGCGCCCAACACATGTAGAAGAAATGTTCAAATTGATGCGGTGCCAGCCCGTCGGACATTACTGCCAGCTGGTACGGTTGGGGACTCGGTTGCTGCTAGGATGGGAGCGGTAGGGCACGGCGGCGCCACAGGCGAGTCGGTCATACCTGGAGCAGAGTTCTTGCCCAAGGCCGGGAAGAACGCCAAACGCCAACAGAAACGCATTAAGGCGAGCGCGGCGGCCTTGCAGCAGGTACGGTGTCTGTATTTAGGCCAAAGATCCATAGATCCATAGATCCACATATCCCTAAGGACCTAAACAAGGCGGTAAATAAATAATTACAGTATATTTGGGGGGCTGAAGGCAGGCCTTGCAGCAGGTACGGTGTCTGTATTTAGGCCATAGACGACCTCAGGACCTAAACGAGGCCGTAAATAAATAAGAGCAGTATATTTGAATTGCCCTCCCTAACACTAGATGTTGTTTAGGGGTGAGGGATTCATGATAATACAAATGATCGAATGTCAAGGCCAGTTTCTGCCAGTAACTGAAGGTATAGTCTTTTGGGGGGGCCCGAGGGGAGCATTGAGTAAACTGTTTGTTTTTACCCAAGAGAAGGCAATTCAAATGTACAATAGAATGAGATAATAATGGCCTGGCTGAAAATAGCACCGGCCGGCTTTTTGCCGCCGCTGAGCGCCTCTGAAAATCGACTGATTGAACTTCAACAGATCAATTGCAACAGATTTAAGGACAAGACTCTCGAGCTCAAGTTTCACACTGTTTCGCATCGCCTCCGATGCCCTCATTTGCACACCTCAGGCTCTTTCATACTCAGTTCCTCTATCTGAAAAACAACCACTGCTGCAGGTAGACACCGATTGGGGGCTTGCCTCCAACTCGCAGGATGGACAGGATACCTTTGGAGATCTTTTGGAGAGCCCTGATGACGCGGTCAAGGACCCGACTTGGATCAGTGACCCCTTGAAATATGAGCAGATGATCAATCGGATGTACGGGGGACAGGACGAGCTCAACCAAGACAACGACGTTGGCGATTTGTACTTTCAGGTGCAAGCAGTGCTGCAGGGGGGGTCGTCATCTGATAAGGGTTCAAGGTTTAGGATGTTAAGTATCCGAAATAGCAGGCGCAAGCTGCGTCGCAGAGAGATCGTCATCCAGTTAGGGTGAAGGGAAATCATCCTTACTTTCAGGTGCAAGCAGAGCCGCGGGGGGGCGTCATCTGTTGTGTCTGTCTTTTTGATTGAGTAGCAAGTCAGCTGCAATCTGGCCGGAGGGGTCAGAATCGGGCAGAAATGCTGCTTGGGCCGCAGGGTGATCAGCTTGGGCCGCTGGCTGTAGGCCGGTCCAGATTATGCTCCAAGCGGGCCTTTGGCGGCCTGCTTTTTGTGGCCTCGTTGGCATACATACAAACTAAGCACTCATGTTTGCGCCATCTGTTGGCCCTTCCCTGTCTGATCTTGATGCTGGCTGAAAGGCCTGCAGATCAATTAGAGGCACGCATCATAAGCACATTATGGCGGGCGCTGCAAGCTTGTTGCAATCATTGTTTAGATCTGGCCGACCTTTTTGGACCTGCGACGCAATAGGCTCAGCTTCCTCCAGTGTCAGTCGCAGAGGCAGGCTTGTGCCCCCCCTGCGATGTTTCACTGAAGCTGCCCCTCCTTTGACCAAGAAACACATTTTCAAACACCTCCTGTGACCAAGTAACACGTTTTACAAAAAAAAATCCGCATTGACGCAGGAGCACCAAGTGGTCCCCACGGGACACGTCTCAGACCAGGTCTTTGCCGGCGAGGCCGCTGCGCCAGATGTGGATGCAGGCGCAGGCGCCGATTTGGCAGGCATGGTCTATACAGTCAGTGACTGGTTCAGTGCTGGCTACCAAGCAGTGGACTTGCGAGGTGGGTGGGTGTGGGGGTGGATTTTTGGTACTGGGCCGGAACTGGGTGGGTGGGAGACTAGGGGTTCAGGGGGGGAAGGGTCAGCCTGGATCAGGGTTCAGGCTGGATCCGAGCGCAGGCTGGACCTGAGAGGTTGGTGGTTGTGGGTGGGAGAACAGGGATTCGGGGGAGAGGGGCAGGCTGGATCAGAGTGCAGGCTTGACCTGAGAGGTGGGTGGGTGGGAGAACCGGGATTCAGGGGAGGGGGGCAGGCTGGATCAGAGTTTGGGCCTGAGAGGTGGGTGGGTGAGCGCTAGAGCAAGGCTTTGGTTGGGCGCAAGTCTAGGAGGCTGCATACCCGCTGGTTGGCTGCTGGTGCTAATGCCTAGCGCAGGATCTCTTGTGTCCAGGCCTTATGCAGGATTGCAGGAGACACTGTTTTTTTGTAGGCAGGCCTAGCGGCCGAGTAAATCAATAGCAGCTCATAGATTTTCATCAAGTGCATTGAAGCACCCTCAGGCATGATGGATCTGCAGACCACATGGGGCTCCTCCTCTTCCTCCTCGCCTCCCCCTCGCCTCCTTCACTCCTCCCCTCCTCCCCTCACCTCCTCCCCTCCTCGCCTCCTCGCCTCCTCCTCCCCCCTTCCTCCTCCTCCTCTACTGATCCATGCCGCTGCACCCCTCCTCCCATGGCATTCTGCAGCTGCCGGCTATTCTGCAGTGGAGCTTTTGGAGTCGGGTTTGTTTCCAGCGTCGGAGCTTCTTAGCGCAGGGTACAGCATGCAGGACATCGCAGAGCATGGATCAAACTTGGCCCGGCCCCCCTTAGCGGGGGGCAGCAAGCAGGAGGTCTCACAGTATGGATCCAACTGGGCCCAGCAGCCCCCCTGTGCTGAAGATGATGCTTGGAACAACGGCGGCGGCTTGGCGCAGCAGGAGGGGCCGCAGCAGCAGTTGCTGAATGCGGCGTCTGTGCTTGGAAATGAATCCAGGCCCGCCTTGTTGCGTGCGCAAGAGACGGGTGCGGAAAGTGGCGTCTTGATCGGGTGAGTTCACGACCGGAGCATATGGCAGTGCATGGCGCCAATCACTGTCTTTACGGTGGCTAAAATACGTAGCCGAGTTTCGGTCACCTTAATTTCACAGTGAATTTAGCTACTCTTGCCAGGAAGGGACCGTGATTACTTTCACGATATTTCAATTACCGTGCAATTGCACATCAGTGGGTACCTTTGCTGGGCCACCCTTGGGCCGACTCCCACCAAACCTGGACCAGCCTTCGGCCGGTGGTCCAAGCAGCAGGGCTGGCCGAACCAGGGGCTTGTGGCTGGGGGCCACAGTCTAGCTGAACTGTGGTTGATAGGGGTTTACCACTCACAAAAACAACGGTTGCAGGGGCTTCCTTATCTTGGTGTGCCTCCGAGCCGATGCAGGATATCATGCCCTGCTGTCTTGTGTGCTCAAAGACCGCATCATGGGGCACTGTACACACTGTGCAGGACATGATGCCTTACCGTCATGTGTGCTAAAAGATCAGACCCAGTGTCGGATGCCTGGACGGTAACTCTGCAAGATCGCTTTACGGCACAGGGGATATGTCTCCCAAATTTAATCCGGGCCAAAAGGTGGAACGTCATGAACAGGGGATATGTGATATGTCACTGCCTCCATCCAGCCCCTGCCCATGCCCCTGCCCCAGGCCCTGCCTCCTCCACACAGCCCCCCCCACAGTCCCCTGCCCCTGCCCCCTCCCAGGTCAAGGCCTGCAGGCTCTGATTATTTGGCAACTCCTGAGATGCCGCAAATTGTGTACAGGCCACCGCTCTCCCCGGACTCGCCCCCAATGCCGCTCATCACACCGTTTGCCTCGGCTGCACAGTGGGAGCCTCCCGATGCTGGGAAAGCTGTTGAGGACGAAGAAGTGGATGTTGATGAGCTGCTGTCTTTGCTTTGTGTCTGACTGGACACATTTAGGATGAATTGGCAACTCCCAGAATGCCACAAATGGCATACAGGCCACCGTTGTCCCCTGACTGGACACATCTAGGAGGCTTGCATGCACACGAAGGGCCCTTCTGAATGCTCATGGCTGCATGGGGCGGGATGAGCTGGCTGAAGTCCAGCCACCATGCGCAGAAAAAACAAACAGTTCATGGTTCGATGAAACAATGAGGCTTCCGTTAGGTTGGTACCATGGGTCTTTCCTGGGTGTTTCATTTTGCATCGAAAATTATGTCATTTCATCGTTACAATCCAGAGCAAGCTTCTGAGTGCCGAAGGGGAAATGGTGAGCCTTTTAGTGCAAGCATCATGTTAGACCAGAGAGCTCTGTGTTCGACCATTCAGCAAGCATGAAAAGTTGATCGATGGCTTTTTTATTAACGGTGCGTTATGGGCCACTCCTATTTTTGCATGCAAACTGATAAGTGGTTATTCTTCGACGGAGGTGATTTTTTGCCTGAAGGCAGCTCTCAAAGCACAGGTTGATGATATTACACTTCTGGGCCCTACACAGGCTGGGCTGCATGGAAAAGCACAACTGCTTGGTTGGGAGTGAGGAAGTGTGGTTATGGGATAGATATAGGAGGACCAAGGGAAAAAGAGACGGTTGGCAAATTTATGACGCTACACCTCTGGGCCACGCGGCTGAGCCTTTGCAGCATGGCCCAGTGGTGTAACGACCTCTGGGCCATGCTGAAATGAATTCGGCCACGTGGACAAGCAAAAAGCCAGGTAGGAAAGTCTAGGGAGAAGGCACAAGAGGAAAGGAAGGATAGCAAGTGGACCCACCAGACAACAAGAACACAGAGGGCTTGATGGGCGAACACAGCCAGTTGGTTAGGATAGAGGGAATGTGGTTGTGGGATAGACACGGGAGGACCAAGAAGAAAAGAGGCTGGTGGCAACTAAAGAACGGTGCATACCCGCTGGGCCCATTGCAGCGGTGGCACCGGCGGCGCAGCAATACAGCCCTCTCATGGCTCAAGCCATGGCAGCAGATATGCAGCTTGTAGTCAGCCAGGGCACTGGCGGCCGCACCTGGTGCTCTGATCTGCTGGGTCCTCTGGGGGTTGCCACTAACTTCCACCTCTTGTACCTGGCTGAGCAGGGGTGGGATGCACTTGCTTTTGTGGACTGTGCGGTGGGCATCGTTGAGGGTTAGTCTCTAGGGATTCTGAGGCGCGGTGTCGTTTGCCTTTCCGGCCTTCTCTTTTGGTCCTTTTTTGTTGTTGTTGTTTGCTCTCTTTTTAGTTTCTTCTCTTCTCCCTTCTGATCAGTGGGGCGCCCTCGCGGCCTAGCAGGGGTGGGATACGCTTGCTTTTGTGGACTTTTCTTTTCTTAGAGGCTTTGTTGAGGGGCTGGTCTCTGGTGGAACTCAGGTGTTGGACTTTGTCTTCTTTGCCTTCCCGGCCTCTCCTTTTACTCCTTTCCCCCTCTCTTCCTTGTAGTTCCTTCTTTACTCCCCTCTGAACAGTTGGGCGCCCACACGGCCGAGCTTTGAGCGGGCCCAGAGGTGTAATGTTATTGACCCGCTGGGCCCGGCTGAAAGCTCGGCAACGTGGGCTGGTAGGGAATGACTGGGCTCAATTCCAGCTATCATGCATAGCCTGGGCCATGGTGCAGCCATGCTATCCTCCTATGTGAGGTGGCGGGAACATGGAACCCGGGGATCTACTAGTCGGGGGGGGAGAGAAGATCATCTGGCGGGTTCGAATCCTCAACCTCTGGATACGGAACCGAACACAGATCTGCAGCTGCCTATCATGCCTGGTTTCAGCCTACGACAAGTGCCATATTGGCGCATGCTATGGGCCGCATTAAGAAAGGGTGTGCCCGGGGTTGCACGAACTTAAAGTTGCATCCCGGCGCGGTCAGCACAGCCGACACTAGAGGACGACGCAACGATCAACAGCGTGACACACACTACTGCCAGCGATGCTGTGCTAGGGGACATGGCGAGCATGTGGAGGGCATGCATGCTTGTTTTTCATGCCCAAGCATCAAGGCGGCATTTAGGGAGCGGGGGCTGGCTGGTCCCCCAAAAGATGCTACAGACTTCCACCAGTTTTTTCGGGGCAGGCAGGGGTGGGGGGGCTGGCTTTTGTGGAACATATTGTTGAGCTTGTTGAAGGCTAGTCTCTTCAGGGGCAGGGGATACGGTTTGCCTGACCTGTTTGTTGTTGATCTTTTTGTTAAGCTAGTGAACTTGCTTTCCTCTTGAGCTTTCTCCCTTGGCATTCCTAGCTGATGTTTTGTCTGCCAGCGTGGCCGAGCTTTATTTAAGCAGGGCCCAAAGGTCTAGCCTCCCTTCTGAACAGTTGGGCGCCCACGCGACCGAGCCTTTTGAGCATGGCCCAGAGGTGTAACGTCATTGCCTACATTGCGGACTCTTAAGTATATAAGGATCTAGTTGGGCGCTAACATGTCCCAGCCTTTTTCAACAAGGTCCAGATCAGTTTGTCATGAATAACCTGTCTCCTGAACTGGATAACTTCAGGCGGTTGCCCTTCAATATATCATTTTCAGTCCATGGCATAACACCTCTGGGCTCTGCTCAAAAAGGCTCGCCCGCGTGGGTGCCTAACTTAAGTGGAAAATCCAGAAACGGTGCAATGAAGCTCACCGTTGGTACACTTGCTGAGATCCAAGGCAACAAACAGGCAGCAGCCACACCGAACGGTGCAATGAAGCTCACTGTTGGTACACTTGCTGAGATCCAAGGCAACAAACAGGCAGCAGCCACACCGAACGGTGCAATGAAGCTCACTGTTGGTACATTTGCTGAGATCCAAGGCAACAAACAGGCAGCAGCCACACCGAACGGTGCAATGAAGCTCACTGTTGGTACACTTGCTGAGATCCAAGGCAACAAACAGGCAGCAGCCACACCGAACGGTGCAATGAAGCTCACTGTTGGTACACTTGCTGAGATCCAAGGCAACAAACAGGCAGCAGCCACACCGAACGGTGCAATGAAGCTCACTGTTGGTACACTTGCTGAGATCCAAGGCAACAAACAGGCAGCAGCCACACCGAACGGTGCAATGAAGCTCACCGTTGGTACACTTGCTGAGATCCAAGGCAACAAACAGGCAGCAGCCACACCGAACGGTGCAATGAAGCTCACCGTTGGTACACTTGCTGAGATCCAAGGCAACAAACAGGCAGCAGGCCGAACGGTGCAATGAAGCTCACTGTTGGTACACTTGCTGAGATCCAAGGCAACAAACAGGCAGCAGGCCGAACGGTGCAATGAAGCTCACTGTTGGTACACTTGCTGAGATCCAAGGCAACAAACAGGCAGCAGGCCGAACGGTGCAATGAAGCTCATTGTTGGTACACTTGCTGAGATCCAAGGCAACAGGCAGGCAGCAGGCCGAACGGTGCAATGAAGCTCACTGTAGGTACACTTGCTGAGATCCAAGGCAACAGGCAGGCAGCAGGCCGAACGGTGCAATGAAGCTCACTGTTGGTACACTTGCTGAGATCCAAGGCAACAAACAGGCAGCAGGCCGAACGGTGCAATGAAGCTCACTGTTGGTACACTTGCTGAGATCCAAGGCAACAAACAGGCAGCAGGCCGAACGGTGCAATGAAGCTCACTGTTGGTACACTTGCTGAGATCCAAGGCAACAAACAGGCAGCAGGCCGAACGGTGCAATGAAGCTCACTGTTGGTACACTTGCTGAGATCCAAGGCAACAGGCAGGCAGCAGGCCGAACGGTGCAATGAAGCTCACTGTAGGTACACTTGCTGAGATCCAAGGCAACAGGCAGGCAGCAGGCCGAACGGTGCAATGAAGCTCACTGTTGGTACACTTGCTGAGATCCAAGGCAACAAACAGGCAGCAGGCCGAACGGTGCAATGAAGCTCACTGTTGGTACACTTGCTGAGATCCAAGGCAACAAACAGGCAGCAGGCCGAACGGTGCAATGAAGCTCACTGTTGGTACACTTGCTGAGATCCAAGGCAACAGGCAGGCAGCAGGCCGAACGGTGCAATGAAGCTCACTGTAGGTACACTTGCTGAGATCCAAGGCAACAAACAGGCAGCAGGCCGAACGGTGCAATGAAGCTCACTGTTGGTACACTTGCTGAGATCCAAGGCAACAAACAGGCAGCAGGCCGAACGGTGCAATGAAGCTCACTGTTGGTACACTGGCTTGCTGAGATCCAAGGCAACAAACAGGCAGCAGGCCGAACGGTGCAATGAAGCTCACTGTTGGTACACTTGCTGAGATCCAAGGCAACAGGCAGGCAGCAGGCCGAACGGTGCAATGAAGCTCACTGTAGGTACACTTGCTGAGATCCAAGGCAACAAACAGGCAGCAGGCCGAACGGTGCAATGAAGCTCACTGTTGGTACACTTGCTGAGATCCAAGGCAACAGGCAGGCAGCAGGCCGAACGGTGCAATGAAGCTCACTGTTGGTACATTTGCTGAGATCCAAGGCAACAAACAGGCAGCAGCCACACCGAACGGTGCAATGAAGCTCACTGTTGGTACACTTGCTGAGATCCAAGGCAACAAATAGGCAGCAGGCCGAACGGTGCAATGAAGCTCACTGTTGGTACACTTGCTGAGATCCAAGGACAGGCAGCAGGCCGAATTGTGCAATGAAGATCACTGTAGGTACACTTGCTGAGATCCAAGGCAACAGGCAGGCAGCAGGCCGAACGGTGCAATGAAGCTCACTGTTGGTGCACTTGCTGAGATCCAAGGCAACAGACAGGCAGCAGCCACACCGAACGGTGCAATGAAGCTCACTGTTGGTACACTTGCTGAGATCCAAGGCAACAGACAGGCGGCAGGCCGAACGGTGCAATGAAGCTCACTGTTGGTACATTTGCTGAGATCCAAGGCAACAGACAGGCAGCAGCCACACCGAACGGTGCAATGAAGCTCACTGTTGGTACACTTGCTGAGATCCAAGGCAACAGACAGGCAGCAGGCCGAACGGTGCAATGAAGCTCACTGTTGGTACACTTGCTGAGATCCAAGGACAGGCAGCAGGCCGAATTGTGCAATGAAGCTCACTGTAGGTACACTTGCTGAGATCCAAGGCAACAGGCAGGCAGCAGGCCGAACGGTGCAATGAAGCTCACTGTTGGTACACTTGCTGAGATACAAGGCAACAGGCAGGCAGCAGGCCGAACGGAAAACACACATGCTCCTAATACTGGTATGCGTTTTCCGCTGTTATTCCCCTGCCCCCCGCCTTTTTTCAATTCGTTTCTTCTCTCTCCAACCGGATAATTGGAAACCCGCGCCGAGCCATCAGAGCGGGCCCGGAAATTATGATATCACTAATTTAAAGCTAACTGTTTCACTTTTCAATGCACATTTAAAAAGCTCTACCGGTATTTGACGCATAGACAGGGCAGTCCCCATGGACAGATACCAGACAGCACGGGCAGTCCACCTACAGAGATCAGGAAAGCTGACAGACACAGCATTTGTCTCACCACCCTGATACCGAGGGAGGAAATATATCTGTCTCACCACCCTGATACTGAGGGAGAAAATATGTCTGTCTCACCACCCTGATACCGAGGGAGGAAATCTGACACCGCTTGCCATGCTTAAGCATAAGGCCTTGCTGTGAAATAACATGAATGGCATTACACCTCTGGGGCTTTGTTAAAAGTTAAATCGCTCCGCCACGCTGGCCGAAAAGGTATGTGAACAAAGGAAAAAGCGTGTCATGAGAGTTGAAACAGCATATAATTCAGTCATTCAAACAAACATTGTTATCTACAGGTACCATAATCAGCTACCGGATGTACTGCACGCAAGCGTAACACAGACTAGTGCATGTTAGACATTGCATGCATGTAGAAAATATAACGCTCCCGGTAAAATGCGAATAAGTGTGCTCAACTCGTCTTCATCTTGTGCACGTCAGAAAGCAAGCTGAACTCGGAGTCTTGGATTGCTCGATCAAGCCTCCACATGGTTTAATTCGAGTTTTCTCAGATTTGAGTTTTCTTGCTGACTTATGTTTTTCAATATACTGCACACAGGCTTAACAAAGACTAGTGCAGCGGGAGGAAAACGACATTTCAGAAGTGGATTGAACAAATACAAACAAATACAAAATAGCAAGTGAGAAAGAGCTGCCAGTAAGGACAAGCAAAACATTTTCAGTTTCAAGTACCGGGTTTTAATAAATTAAATATTTCCCTCGAAAATTAAGTTTTGCCGAATCTGTTGCCTGCCTCGAAACAAGAGAACGTCCAATCAAACAGCCCCCCAAAAATACCGCTTGTAAAATATGAAGACTGACACATGGACCATCATGCATCTACACACCAGCCACCACCCTGTTAAAGGCCCCGGCTACCGACGGGGTTGCAGGCCAGCATGCCTCCTGTCCCTCATCCCCTTCATGGCGGCGCAGTTTTTCACGTGCCCGCCACTCCACGCCTGCACCTGGCAGGCCTGGCAGCAGTACCTCGCCCCGCACCCGCCGGCGCACGCCAGCGTCTTGACAGTCATCTCACATGGGCCGCCCAACTGGAGACAGTCGGGGCTGCAGCAGGGCCCGGTGCCCCACAAGTCCTCAGGCAGGCCCAGCAGAAGCTCAGCCCGGACCAGCTCCCAGCTGCTGTCATCAGCAACGCCACTGCCTCCAAGCTGGGGCGGTGCCAGGGGTGAAGGAGCCGCGTATGCACGGCCTCCGCCCTCCATCTGCATCACACCCTGCCCTTGGAGCAGGATCTCCCTCTGCAACCCCAGCAGGCTACGGCAAGCCTCCCTGAGGTCAATGGAGCCAAAGGCTGGCCCACGGTTTGCAATCGCCAGGCTAAGAACACGGTGAGTCGAATCACCGACCAGGGCACTAGCCACTGCAAAGAGCGCATCCAGCCCAGGGGCATGAAGCAGGTGCTTGAGCACGATCAGCAGCTGATGGAAGCAGGTGCTCACAACTACAGCCACACGCGATACCTTAGGTATGAATCCCAGCAGCACCTCCCACACCTCACTGCCCAGGACCTTAGACAGGGCAGCTCGCACCACGGCCGCAGAGCTCCTCTCAGCCTCTGACAGCTCTGCCGCCAAGGAGCTAGATGGCTCAGGCCCTGAGGGAGCTCGTTCATCAGGTTGACCCCGCATTTCAGCAGCCATGTATCTGAACCTGGCCGGGCTGTCCATCCTCTCTACCAGCTTGCAGGACCCCAGCGATGCATAGCATTCTGATGCAATGTTTGCCCATATCTGGTCACAGCGGATCAGCTGGTGCTGCCGAGCGCTGCGGAAGGGCTGCTCACCCAATGCAGTGCACGCCAGGCTATCCACCAGCAAGGCCATGGTGGCAGCCACCTCCACGACCAGGTGGCCGAGTCCTAAATCCTCGGCAACGGTAGGCTCCCCATCGGGTGACGCAGCTTGAGCAGGCAGCTGCCAGGCCTGCTGCAGCACCTTGCTGGTGGAGTGGATGCTGATCCACACAGGATCAGTCAGCAATGCAGACAGACACAGCTGAGGTGTTGCAATGCTACTGAGGTAGCGGATCACTCGGAAGCATGAGCAGGTGCTGATGCTGATGGCCTCCCAAGTCTCCTCCTGGATGACGCGGATGGACTGCAATGCTGCAGTTGAGGACTGAAGTTCGGCAACATCCACCATGCCAGCAGTTCCGCATGATGGTGATGGTGTGCCACAGTCAGATGTTGCAGCAGCACAGGCAGGTGCTGTACCGCTGGCAGGCGTTGCAGTAGCACAGACAAGTGCTGTACCGCTGGCAGGTGTTGCAGCAGCACAGGCAGGTGCTGTACCGCTGGCAGGCGTTGCAGTAGCACAGACAAGTGCTGTACCGCTGGCAGGTGTTGCAGCAGCACAGGCAGGTGCTGTACCGCTGGCAGGTGCTGAAGTAGCGCAGACAGGTGTTGTACCGCTGGCAGGTGCTGCAGTAGCGCAGACAGGTGTTGTACCGCTGGCAGGTGCTGCAGTAGCGCAGACAGGTGTTGTACCGCTGGCAGGTGCTGCAGTAGCGCAGACAGGTGTTTTACCACTAGCAGGTGTTGCAGTAGCGCAGACAGGTGTTGTACCACTAGCAGGTGTTGCAGTAGCGCAGATAAGTGCTGTACCGCTGGCAGGTGCTGCAGTAGCGCAGGCAGGTGCTGCAGCAACGCCCAATTCTAGCGGGATAGGTTCCAGGACTCTTGCCATCAGTCTACAGCAGGCCGGGATGACCAACGCAGCCACTCCATCCAAGGCATTTATGCGCATGGGCAAGACCCACTCCTGCCCTGCCTCCAGAGACAGCTCACAGCACTCCAAGGCGCAGATAAGCGCAGACCGGAAGTGCGGACGGCCTGCGTCATCCCATTCGGCGGGAAGGAGCGCTCCTGCTTTGGCCAGAGTCAGGCCCATGCTGACTATCCTCAGCAAACTCGAGCACAGCTGCTCTGGCGGACACGGAGAAGGCAGCGCAACGTTGCAGCCCGGAAAGCCATTGCCCAATACACGCAATGCCTTGCACGCATCCGTCATAGCTTCGCACAAGCAAGCCAACTGAGGTAGCGCATCCGCTGTGAAGTGGGGGGCGGTGAGGCGCAGCGTCTCCTCCATCAAGCACATCAGGTCCCACAGTTGTTGCGGCCTCAATAGCTCTGTGTCAAGGAAAAGGTGGACATGGAAGGGTGGGCAAGAATATAAAAGAGTGAGATAGGGGTTACCGGTAGCAGGGATTGAAGAGGTACATTTGCAGCCAAGGCGCAGCATCATGATTATTTGTATCATCAGAGGCAAAAGCAGGTCAAAGAGCAAGAGCCACTGGTGAGATATTTCCACTGGTACCGTAAGCTTGCTGGTAAGATATTTCCATTCACAGAAATTACACAATGCTGGATGTCACCATGAACACAATATACATACTGCTGAAGGTAACTATGAGTGCTGACAAATCAATACGACAACGCATTCAAGCATGCCTTAGATCTCTGATTTAGATTTACCCACTTGGCGAAAATGTGCGTAACACCTCCGCAGCCCACATCAGCAGACGGTTTTTCTCCTCGGACAGAGCGGATGGCAAGCTGGCTGAGCTGCCTGCAGCCGCAAGCAGCAGTGAACATGGATTGAGGCAGCAGCTCCCCGGCAGCAGCGCAATTTGCATGGCCTGCAGCGCGCACCGGCACGCCTGCACAGGTGGGAGAAATGCCGCACAACCTGAGATATATTGCACAGCCTGAGAAACTTGCTGACAGCCGGGAGGAATGCCGCCCAACCTGAAGGAATGCCGCACAGCCTAAGGAATGCCTCACAGTCGGGAGGAATACCGCACAACTTGAAGGAATGCCTCACAGCCTGAGAAAATGCCTCACAGCCAGGAGGAATGCCGCACAGCCTGAGGAAATGACGCACAGCCGGGTGGAATGCCGCACAACCTGGTTGAAATGCCTCACAGCCTGAGAAAATGCCACACAGCCGGGAAGAATGCCGCACAACATGAAGGAATGCCTTACAGCCTGAGAAACTTGCTGACAGCTGGGAGGAATGCCGCACAACTTGAAGGAATGCCTCACAGCCTGAGAAAATGCCTCACAGCCATGAGGAATGTCGCACAACTTGAAGGAATGCCTCACAGCCTGATAAAATGCCTCACAGCCGGGAGGACTGCTGCACAACTTGAAGAAATGCCGCACAGCCTGACAATACGCCTCACAGCCTGGAGGAATGTCGCACAACCTGAAGAAATACCGCACAGCCTGAGAAAAAGCCTCACAGCCGGGTGGGATGCTGCACAACCTGAAGGAATGTTGCACGGTCTGAGAAAATGCCGCACTGCCGGGAGGAAAGCTGCACAACCTTAAGGAATGCCACACAGCTTGTGAAAATGTCTCATAGCCAGGAGGAATGCCTCACAACTAACCTGAAAGAATGCCGCACGGCCTGAGAAAATGCTGCACAGCCAGGAGGAATGCAAGGAAAATGCAAGTCCATGCTGGCGCGGAAGCTTGGCGACATGTCTAGGCTGGCGCGCAAGCAACCTGGCCAGCAGTACCAGGCTGGTGCGCGAGTTGGGCAGCATGAGTGTCCATGCGGTCACGAAAGCTTGGCAACACGTACGTTCAACCTGATGCGAAAGCAATTTAGCCAGCAGCTCCGGTAATCCAACTGTGGTGAGGGCATATGAAACCCGCCATTGTTTTATACACTTAAATATGCATACATCGCGACGTTCTAGTTTGAAACCAGGCAAAGCCAGCAAAAGCGTTAACTGTAGGGGCGATGACGGAAAGAGTGGGCATTCCGCTACTCGGCTACTCGGCTGTTGTTTTTTCGCTGTTGAAAAGTGCTCTAAGGTACAACACAGTTATCGACAGCGCACGCAATTTCCAACAGTGGAAGTCAGTAATTGACAGCGCGTTGTCGATTTCAACAGTACGTCGAAAGTAGCCTAGGGACACAGCGGTTCTATGGGTCGGACCCCTCTAGGTGAGGTGGCCGAGGCGTAGACTGCGTACTTCTTCTTCGGCAGGGGTCTCGGTCCTCAACTGAGGGTTCTATCTCCTGCTATACCAGCGGAGGTTGTATAGGCTTGACTTGAGTTAAGGTACTGACTTATGGGAACGCAAAAGGTCTCATTCACAGATAACGGCCGTTGCTTGTTACAAATAGAGGTCTGTCCTTTTGAAAGGGACGAAGTAGCTAGTTTGGCCATTGCCGAGAGATATATTGAATCGGCAAACCCCAATTCAGAGTACGGGAAAGCTAAACCCCTAGCGTAAGCGGGTTAGTTTCTAGGTTCCTGTTCAAATCAGGAGACTCCGCAGGGAAGCTGCGAAGTCTCCGTGGTCGCAAACTGCGGCCTAAACGGTTCTGGCACGTATACCGTAATATACCGTGACACTCAGGGCCCAATTCCACCTGCGCCTCACCGGGATTAATCCCGGTGTCAGTTTTTCTGGTTGGAAACAGAGTGTTGGGGAATACAGCAATTGCAATTCCACTTGATCACGCGAGATGTTCGGGTACGGGCGAAACCAAATCTCTTTACATTACAGCCTGTCAACCAGCCTCTGAGCTCTTTGTGTTGCTAGGCGCTGCTCTTGTGTTTTCTTTTCTCGTTTGCGCTGATCTTTGCTCTTTGCGGTGCTATTTGCGCTACTCTTTGCGCTGATCTTTGCGCTGATCGTTGTTCCTTGTGTTGCTCTTGTCTTTGCGTAGCACTTTGTGCTGTTCTTTGCGCTGTTCTATGCTCTTTGCGCTGTTCTTTGCTCTTTGCGCTGTTCGTGTATTAGCGCTGCTCTGTGCGCTTTGCTCTTTGTGGTGCTCTTTGCGCCACTCCATGCGCGCGCTTATCCGTACCCGGCGAGGCTTGAGTTTTGCATCGACCCCCCTGGGCACGATGCAACAATCATGCCTCGCCGTACTCTCCGGGTACGGATAATGGGTGGGCAGGATCCCGAACACGATCCCGGACACTAGTGGAATTGACTTTTGTCTAGCTGGCACTATTTTTAGTTCGAGTTCCGGACACAGGTGGAATTGGGCCCTCAATGCGAACGCGCCCCAGCCATATCGCGCCCATATCGTCCAACGTGAACGCGCTCCGGAACGTGGAAATGGCATGCCAGCTCACCCTCCACAATTCCACTTGTCACCGGAATGGCACCGGAACGCCAGCGTGGCGCCAGCGTGGCGCTGCCGTACCCATGCAAGATCATCATGCAAGATTTGACACGTGGGAGATCGATACCTAGGAGGCGAATGTGCGTGGCCATCCATCCGGGCATGACACACGCGCCATCGCCAGGATCTTTGTCGCCCCAACAGCCTCAATCAGGCAAAAATCTCAGTCCCCGCGTTACATACTTCATTTAATGTCATAAATACGCGGCGTCATATTTATCTTACGAGCTGGGCCGTGGTTTTAGTCACTTGCTGTCACTATTCCAATACTGTATATATACAGACATTTCCAGCTAGCAAGACAGCATGTTTGCTTGCTTCGGTTGTATTGGTGCTCCCACCGGAACCTCAGCGACGCCTACGGCATCACTCAGGGTATCAGCGGTGCATGAGCGCCTGTCATCATACACACGGAGGGGTCATCAGACCCCGGTGGAATTCAATGTGCCCAGCCATGGGCTGCCCTCCCCATTCACTGGCAATGATACCGCCTCTATTGCCATCGTGTCCACGTCGATTATTGCGTCCAGGGGGCTCTTACACCCTAGTGATGCGTCGTCAGCAGCTGCAGCAAGTCTGCTTGCTGACATGGCCACCGGCGACACGTCGACGCCACCCATCCCCGGTCTCACCGCGCCGTGCCTGGCCACGCTGATGAATACAATGATTGCACAGCAGCTGCAGCAACATGATCAGGAGGGGATATCGAATCAACATTTAGAGCTGACGTTCGTGCATGAAAAGCTTGATGCGGTTCTCGACGGCAAGCCAGCATCGTCGTCACAGTTGGCCGCTGTCGGAAGGTAAACAAGCGCAGTGCGCCCCTACCATTTCTTATTTTAATTTTAAAAAACATGGAAATAATGCAAGCACGCCCAAGACCAATATAGAAGGCAACATCCGCAGCTGGGTGATCCGCATCGAATGAAGGCTTGACGGCAGCAGGTGTCTGAATCATCGAAACTTATGATGGTAGATAGCGGTCGTCGGTCGACATACCGGTACCCACCGGTCGTCGGTCGACAGACCGGTATGTACCCACACGGTACTACTCCAATCCCAAGATGACCGTGCCTCGGTTCAGGTTGCGCTGTCTCCTCGCATCATATACCTCCAGTCTGTCTGAAGCACCAGCATTGCTACCAGCCTACCACACAAGCAAAGCATGTGTCATCCATCCTCAGTCTCTTGGCTTCCGCTTCACCGCCCATGCCACTGGCCATGCATTGGGGCTTCTAAAGCTCCCCTGATGACCTAAGATAGACCAGCCTACAGCGGGTGACCCAGGCAACCGTTTTTGTTGCGCAAAGCCTTGTTGGCCATAGGCCAGACTGACGCGAGGTATAGCTGGGACATCATAATCAAACAGGACTAGCATGCTGATTCAGTCCTGTCTGCTCCCTCCCATGGCCATGCAGAACTTCCGGATCTTCACCATGTTTGTGCCCGCCGACCTCTCTGCTCGGCCACGACAAGACAGGTTCGTCATCCCTGCAGATCCTTAAGCCCACCAGCGCCGTCAACCGCATGAACAACAGCTGCATCTGCAGCGACGCTGCAGACAGCAATGGGAACCCCGCATCTGGCCCTTCCGCCGAGCCCCTCTCACCGAGGACCGAGAGCTGTGCAACACCGGCGCCGTTGCCCCTGTCAGAGGGCCCCGGAGCAGTGGGCGGGCGATGCGATGAGGCAGTGACTGCCGCCACTGCTGAGGCTGTAGTCCAGCAGCTGGGGGTCTGCAACGCCTCCCAGTGGCACCTAGGCTCTAAAGAGAGGCGCAATGTGTCGTTTGTGAACGCACCCTCTGAGCAGGAGCTTGGACATCAGGAGTTTGAGAAGGAGAGGGAGCGGGTTCGGGGGAGGAGCTTGGACATGGTAAGTTACCCGAGGGTGTACAGAGGTACATCATAGACCACATCATAGACCCTGAGGATAATTTTTTATTAAACCAGGGGGTCAAAACTACCTCCCGCTAGTAGTCTTTCTTTTGCATGACTCAGCTACATGTCCGCTACACTCCGGCCTCTGGCCGGGGACAACATTTGTGGCCAGCTATTCCGCTTGGGGGACCTGTCGTAGGCTGGTCCAGGATCAATCCCAATCGGGCCTTTCGCAGCCACGTGGTGGCCTGGCAAAGGTGGACTCGTAGCCAATAAAGCAATCCTGCCCGCTAGGTGTCTGACTGCGTGTGGGTTCTGAGAAATGCACAGTCACATGGGCCCGAGTCACGTACGCATTGTTGCTGTAGGTTTAGGGTTTGGATTAAATAAATATACCAAGGACTTAAATAAAGGAAGAAATGCAGAAAACTACATATGCCCCGCAGAAGCATATGAGGGTTCATAAAAAAGTGCAGCAAGGGCTGTGGCACTGTCAGCACTTGCTTTAAGTTTCTTAACCTGCAGTTCAAATATGATTGGAACGAAGCTAACACTGCGATTCAAGGACACAGGACATGGGCTGTTTCGGCCAAAAATCCCGTATTGTATAGTATTGTATCGATGCGGTCCACTACGGTGCACTGACTGGAAATCCACACTTGTGTCCCGTACTGGCAACAAATCCCGTATCGGATCGTAACGTACAGTATCATGTTACCCTATTCCGTATCCTGTGTCCCTGCTGCGATTAGCGTCAATCTGGGTTGCGCTAAATGGCCCTTTTGTACTGTGTAGCCCAGCTATCGGAAAAATGTGGGATTTGATGGTGTTAAACATTATGCCAATAAGAAGTAAATGTATGAGATGGTAATGATGACAATCATGAATATGTTTTTACTTTTGCTGCTACCATGCCCCCGCTCTCTTAACTATTGACCCCACTATACCGTTAACACACTCTCGTTACCAGCCCCCCCTGCCCCCAGCTTCCAGCTTTCGGATGATACTGTGGGGTTTTATGGTGATAACATTATTTCAGTAATAGGTAAATGTCGTCATCATTATCTTTGACAACAATGATTGTGAATGTACATTTGCTGCAATCTTGCCCCCCCTGCTCCCAGCTTCCACAAACGCAGAGCGCCCGTGCTCCGATTACAGACCGCTCTGGACGTGCGTCCACGCCCCCACGAAAGAGCAGGCTATGGATATCAAGCAGCACTACGCTGTTGGAGGCAGGCCCCTCAGCTACCGTCGCCGCCCCCACAGCCGCCGCCGCCCCCGCCCCCGCCGCCACGGCTGTAGGCTTCTTCCCATCGCTCGTCACCAGGTCCCTGATCGTCCCGATTACAAAGCAGTTCAGGGACCTCATGGGATTGTCCCGCGTGATTCCCAGCCCTCCGCTGAGCTTAGGCAGTGAGGATAGCGGCTGCTGCGCATCGTCCCGGCTGAGTATTGGTGGTGGTGAGGGTGGCCGCCGCGGCTCGTCCCGGCTGAGTATTGGTGGTGGTGATGGTGGCCGTCGCGGCTCGTCCCGGCTGAGTATTGGTGGTGGTGATGGTGGCCGTCGCGGCTCGTCGCGGCTGAGCATTGGTGGCGGTGAAAGCGGCCGCTGTGGCTCTCCCCCGCTAGGCTCTAGCAGCGGCCACGGTGGCCACCGCGGCTCGTCCCTGCTGAGCATTAGCAGCGGCCATGGCGGCCGCCGCGGCTCGTTCATGTTGAGCATCGGCAGTGGGGATGGCGGCTGCCGCGGCTCCTCCCGGCCAGGTACATGTAGCGGTAGCAGCCAGTGCTCCAGAGGGCTGCTTGGTCCTGGCAGGGTCAGCTATACCCATGGATCGTTTCGGGCTCTTATCGCCCATTCGGAGTTCTCGGGCAAGCGCGACGACGTTGCCTCACGGACGTTCCTTTCAGGGCCTGTCCTGGGGGGCATTGACAGGGGGGTGATTCTGAGCCACTCGAGGTCTGTCTCTGCAGTGCTTCTGCAACCCTTGGCAGCAAGGTCAGCAGCCCAGGAGCAACAACAGCAGCATCAGGCCAACCTGGGAGCCGCCTACTCCCGGAACACAGGGTCGCCGGTTGGGTCCCCGCTGGGTCACATCTCTTTGTTGATCCAGGCTGTGCAAAGGGAGCGAAGAGGCAGTGCCAGGTGCGACCCTGCATGATGTGCATGGAATGCCTGGCGTGCATGGCGTGCATGGAATGAACGACGTGCATGGGATGCATGACGTGCATGGGATGTATGGCTTGCGTGGAATGAACGACTTGCATGGGATGCATGGCGTGCGTGGGATGCATGGATGCATGAGGTGCATGACGTCCTTGTCTTTTCCAAAATGTGGACATACTTCTTATGAGTACATAGCATGCAGCACTGTGGAATTAAGTGTAGGGCCCTGTACGCCGATACCACTGCCTGTGTCAAGGACTGTCGGGCAGCCACCTCTGGGCAGTTGAGGACCAAGATTTGGCAGGCCTAGGATTGGTGGCCCTAGCACCAAGGATTTATGTGCCAAGCCCTGCTGACAGTGTTGTAACTGAATTCAAGTTAAGCCCTTAAATGAATATAAAGCTGAAGGCCTTGAAAAAAATATAGCTGGAGCATCGAAAACATAACCGCACTCCCTCAAAGGATCCATGCCTTGTTCTGCGTCCCATTCTCTTATGCACCTATCCCTTTTTTCAGGACTGACGGCAATGCAGCTGCGGCTTCGCTCCATCCGCACGGAGCCCGTCATGCTGAGCCTCACCCCCTTCCCTTGGCCCCTGATCTTCCGCTCTTTACCGCGCCGACAGCCCCCACTCAGGCAATGCGCGACCGCTTGGCCGCCGTTATCTCAGCAAAGGCTACTGAGTATGCCAAACGGGCCTCCTGCTCTAGGCCACCTGCGGCCTAATGAGCAGCTGCCTGGCCAGAGATGGCATGCTGCTCTTGAATAGCGCTGCAGAAATTACCAATCACCATCACCTATCACCAAGCAATCATCCTCATCAATTATCATCATTGGTATGAATCATTAAGGCCTTTCAATGCTGCCTTGGCATTCATCAACATAGCATTTAAATGCAGTCTGCGCTATGCTAGTTACCTTATTGCGGCCCTAGCAATATAATCAGGTTACAGCGTGGGACTTCACGGCGGCGTCTGTGTCGGAAAGTCGGTGGTGAGCACGTCAGAAAGAAAGGAGTCTGAGATTTGTCAACTGCAGTATTGTATCCCCCTTCCGTGGGGGGTAAGAGTCAAGAGAGTAGTGCAGCCCGTGGCTTTACAGGCGCGATTGAGATAGCGCCTCAATCACGCTATTACCATGCATCATGGTACTTCTTGATGGCAAGGATTGGCTGCTGACAACCTGGAATTGAACTAGGGCTGGGAAGCTTTTAAAGTGCTTCATTCAGCCCTAGCCTACTAGTTCAGCTGTTCCGGTATGTTGTGGGAGAGCTTCCAGCATGCGGCTGTTTGTCTGTATATGGTTGTGGCTGCTCCCTGGCTGCGGATAGGAGTTTCTTCACTTAATGATCATGTAGGAGATTGAGATGTGACCAGCTTTCTTCAGGTTATGGCTGTGTTCATTTTCTGTCTCATTTTCTTCAGTTTGTCTCATCAAAAGCGTTTTCATCAGTTTACCGTCAGTTTACGTATTCTTTTCAGCCGGTATTCTGCAGTGAGTGACTGTTTTTTCTGCAGTGGGTTATGGACGTTTGCTGCCCGTGTGTCCTAGGTATTGGACATTTGGCACTAACCAGGAACTAAGCATTTTTTTTTTTTTTTTTTTGCTGTGTACTTGGCCCTGGGTTTCCTACCTCTGCCTTGGTGATTGCCTGCGTTCCTTATCCCCTGATTACTTCAGCTTGGCCCTGTTAAGTGATGTATTCCTCCGTGGCCTCAGTGGTACCAGTACACTGATTGGCAGCGCACCCTGAGGTTTGCGGTTGGGATCCTACCAAGCTTCGTTTACTACTGTGTTCCGAGGTTAAGCAGGGAAAACGTCTGGCGCTTTGTTGAAAGTGCCCCAGTGCAGAATGTCGTGAGCGGGCTATTCTACTTCTGGATAGAACTGCTGTGGGTCGAGCGGTCCTGACGGCTCATGCTTAGGCGGAGTGCGTAGTCTTTATCTCTTTATAAGTAATGTGTGTTTGCTTCTATCATTGTTCAATCCCAGCTCTTCCTGTGCCCGCCTGAGGGTTTGGTTTTGCGGTTGTGCCCCTCCTCTTGGACTTTGTTTTTTTTCTATTTCCCTCTATTCATCCCTGCGGCAGCAGACTGCCGCTTAGCCCTTTGTTAGCAGGCAGGATGTGCATGGTGGTTGTGGCAAAAAAAATGACTGGGCAGTAGGCACTGACAAGCACTGGCCATTATGCACTGGTTACTTGTGGTTGCTGTCAGACAAACCGCATGATGCAGTATTTTCGTCTTCTTTCTGCCCCTATCGCTCAGGATTCACCCTGTGATAAAATCAGAGCTTGGTTGTTTCCGTTATGGATTGAAGTCTCCTGGAAGCTTCATGTATGGGGAGTTAGTTCAGCGTTTACTGTATGTCGCCAACTGCTTTCATGCTGATGCCATCTTAGGTCGCTCTTTATCCGCCCTGTCTTGCTTTCTATAATTGGCATTTGCTTCAATCTTAACTGTTCCATCTTTAACGGGCTGCCTTCCTTGACTTGGTTGACTTGTTTCCGTCCCTCACCTAAATGCATCTGTCTTTATGTATTCCCTGTGTCTCAATGGTTCAGTTGTGAGGTCCTACGGATGTATAACTGGGAATTGCGCATTGTCCTGCTGCTGAACAAGGCCAATTACAACCAATCGTGTGCATCAAGTATTCAAGTGTGTTGTGAAGTTTGTACAGTCTAACAGAGCATCACATTTAATGCATGGGACATGTGTCCGTAAACCGGTACATACGGTACACTAAATACGCTAGGACGACCAGCGAATACCGGCCAGTGACCCCCCTGGGCTAGCAACCAACACACACCCACCGAGCCGAAGCGTGGGAATGAACTCCATAAGAGAGTGCAGAAGATAACCCCCAGTCATAAACATGACGTGGTGCTCGGTTGGGCAGCAAACCAGTCCCCGACTTACATGCGCTATTTACGGTCACAATTCCGATTCGGAATGCAGTCATGATTTATGTATCATGGAATTCTAATTTCTGCATGTCCCAAGCATGCAAAGTGATAACCCTGCAATCCAAGTTACTATGCCCACGTGGAGTTGTTGTGTCCGAAATGCGCTCAGCCTACCATTGCAGTGCCCCCTTCGCACAAAAATGTCAGGCCCCAGCTTTTGGACTGCGTCAAGTCCTTGAGCCCAGACTGCCTGGCTGAGCTGCTGGCCAGTGTCGTGGTTGTCGGCAATGGGGACTACAACAACGCTGACAAACTGTGAAAACACAACAACAACGCAAACAAACGAGGTGTGGCCCTCACGGTGGTTCGTTTTGTTTGTGCATCTGGCCTTGCCTGGCTGAGGGCGCCCCTGTTAGAGCATACTAGTCGGGTCACAGCCTGACTGACGCCATCTAGGGGCGACCTTGTATGTTAGAGCATATTAGCCGGGCCACAAAATAGAGCGCCCGGCATGACAGCATGTACGGTCTGTATTAATCAGTCAGACGGTGCGGTCTATATTACTCAGTCAGACAGTGCAGTCTATATAAATGTCTTGCAATATAAGTTTTGCCTTGTTCACCTATTCCTTAGGTGCACCTCTTCACCGCGACAGCCTGACTGACTGCAATCTGGGGGCGACCCGGTTGGAATATCTTAGCCTGGCTAGGGGTGGCTGACGGCCACCCGGACAGCTGTGCTCATAGCCCGGGCTGGCCTGAATGAGTGACAGCTGTCCTGTAGTTGCGCTTGTGCTTGGTTGGGTGCCCACCCGGCTAAGAATTTTTGAGCAGGGCCCAGAGGTGTCATATCATTGACTTTGGCCTCCCGGATAATTGTGCTGAAGTGCTCATAGCCAAGCCGGAGAAAGGGCGCCCATTCCCTGCGCTTTTGCTTGGTTGGGCGCCAACACAGTCGATCCTTTTTCAGAAAGGCCTAGGGGTGGTATATTGGTATACCAATGATGTTATTGAGTTTGGCCCTCGGATAGTTCTACTCGACTGTGCATAGCCTAGCCGTGCCTGAGAGAAGGCCACCCTGCCCATAGTTGCGCTCGTGTCCCGACCAACTGTACGGCTGCCCATTCGTTGAGCTCGTTCATGGTTTGCCACCTTTACTTTGGATCTAGTTGGGTGCCCACGCAGCTCAGCCTTTTTGAGCAGGGCCCAGAGGTGTAATGTCATTGACTTTGGATCCAGTGGCAGCATTGTTGTGGCCAACTGGGATGACACTGCTGGCATCCCTTTATTTTGTTATTTCCTTAAGTAGGGGGTCACTCCTTCTTGGATCCAGTGACAACATGGTCTGGTCAAATGGGAACTGGGCACCGCTGGCATCCCTTTTACAATCATATGGGGGTCATTACCACGCCACTGAGTTGTTTTTGCTTGGAATGTGCAACGTGCGAGTTGCGGTTCTGTGTGTCGGTTATTTGCTAAGGGGGGCACTCCTTTTTCGCTCGCTCGCTGTCCTAGTTTAATTCGTGCTCATACCTGTTGATGGGTTTAAGAGGGGCAGGGATACATTGGGCTGCCTTTTCCTTTTGGGGGGATATATCTCCCCCCTTTGTGCTTTTCTCCTTTTTCCATTTCCCCTTAGGTTCCTTTTGTTTTCTCCCAGCGGGAAAGTTGGGCGTCCACGCGGCCAAGCCGTTTTGAGCAGGGCCCAGAGGTGAAATATCATTGACCTGTTGATGGACACCTGTCTCATCCATCAAAAATGATGCCCCGCTGGATTGCAAACATTTCACAAAGCTCAGTTGCGTTTCGAACCAGACAGATGGATTTGAACTGTAACGCATACTTTCCGGGTCCTCCCATCCTCCTTGCGGATGTAAGTCTTGTTGTGTGCTCTGTGTGCCATGCGATGGGTTGATCAGTGGATTGTTATGTGGACTTGCTGCACGGAGCCCTATTTGTGTCCCTGTCCTCCCAACCAATTAGTTGCGTGATTGCCTTCACGGCTGAGTCTATTTTTTGGTTTACCACGCCGCCTACAACACCTGGTTCCAGCCTACGGCGGGTGACGTTCAGGGGCCGCACCAGCCGAAAGGAGTGTGCTTGCGTGCGCACGAACTTACGGCTGCGGCTCGGCGCCGTCAACACGGCCGACACTAGAGGACGGCGCAGCGGTTAGCAGCGTGACAGACGGTGCTGCCAGCGATGTTGGGCTAGGGGAGACGGCGAGCATGTGGAGGACGCGTTGCATGTATACTTACAATGCCCCAGCGTGCAGGATCTACTTAGTGAGCGGGGATGGGCAGGTCCTCCGAACAGTGCCAGAAACCTTTTTGACTTGTACTGGGGCAGGCTTGGGTTGCATGCCCTGACTTATGTGGAAGACGTGGTAGATATCGTTGAGGCGTAGACGTTTTCAGAGGCCAGAACTTCCTTTGCCTTTTCTTTCCAGCCTTTTGTCTGTCCCTTCACTTTATTTCCCACTTTTTCTCCTTTTTTTCCTGAACCCTGGTGTTTGTTTCGTTCTTTCCTCCCAACCCATTAGTTAGGCGCCCACGCGGCCGAGCCTTTTTGATCAGGGCCCGGGGGTGTAGCGTCATTGACCTGCTGGGTGCACTGGAGGAGCTGAAGCAGGGAGCAGCCTCCCCTAAAACTGCTCAAACTGGCAATCCGGCATAACCCGTCACAGAAATGTGGTCACAACTGGTCATAACCTATGAGCAAGCGCAGAGGGACCCCAGGGACCCCGCCATGGAATTCAGGTATGCAATATGCAGCAACCTACGTTGGCGGCAGAATAAGCCGGGCGCGGTCCGTGCCCGGCCTCAACTGACGCCAGGGGCTCAAGCTAGTTACCGCCCCAGGAAGAGGGAGTTTGCTAGCATGCGTACAAATTGTAGGCTGCGGATCGGCGCAGCCAGCACAGCCGACATTGGAGAACGGCGCAGCGGTCAACGGCGTGAAGTACGCTACCGCCGGCGACGCTGGGCGGGGGGAGATGGGGAGCATGAGGAAGACGCACTACGTGCTTACTTGCAATGCCCTAGCCTCGAGTAAAAGAGTAGGGACCCAGGCAGGGGGTGCAGGCCACCCAGACGGGGCCACAATCCTGGACAAGTTGTTCCTGAGCGGAATGAATTCTGAGGTCTGCATTGCGACGATGTCATACAACTACCCCGCACCCACACAGCGTACCGCATGTCCTTGTCTGCTTAACCATGTTCTTTTTTGAGTAGACAAGTGAACACATGGCACTAATATTTATTTGAAGTACCGGTACCGGTATGTGGCATGGTCTGAATCTGGTTTGAATCCGTGCTGTATAGCAGTATACCTCAAGAATGGCTCCGGTTTTTCATTCTTGGGCTGTGTTTCCATTGGCTGTTTTGACGTCGGGGTGGGCTGCCAGCTAGGCGCCAGCTGTGCCACCCCGACGAAAACGTTTCCATTGGACGTCGAAACACGACCGGATTTAGTACAGTCGACGGTTGGTTTCCCAGACTCTTCTGCCCAAACTTACCCAAATCCACTTCGGGTCCGAGACCCGAAGTGAGTTTGGGTGACATCCACCCCAAACGCCAGCTGGACAATACTTCGCAGCCTTGTTTTTTGAGCCCTGTGCTCATTCTCCTGTATTCATACCGCTGATAAACTCTGATGGTTCGATGGAAGTCGACTGGCTGTCCCGGCCCCCGGAACCTCACGTGACGATTTTCTACCCCGTCGTTGCGTTGCAGCATGCGCGACTGAACCGAAAAAGCAATAGTATACGTAAGCACCACTGGCTGCTTTGATGTACGTGTTCAAGCTACATAGGTGCAAAAATTTCAAAAGAGCGTTGCCAGCTGCGCCCAATGTCACTACGCATGGCCAAGCCGATAGCGCGATTCGTTTTGCAGCATCACAACAAACGCGACTTAACTACTACCAAGGAATGCTGCGACATTTCGAAAATCTTAGCCTGCGAGGTTCATGAATGCGAATCGGCCATCCCGGACATGCAATGGAAACGAATGCCGGATTTTTCTGTGGTGGTCTCCACCTCGGGCTTAAACCTTGGCGCGGACCGAACAAAACCGACCTGCCCGACTGCTCACCTCAAACTCCAATGGAAACACAGCCTTGGCTAATAGCCTTCATTTTGTAAAATGCGTTACAAAGACAATGCAGAACTCTTGAGCAGTCTTCGATCCACGAGGATAAAACTTGAAGGTGTCAACCCTCGGCAACTGCAATTTTCGTCAAGCAGATTCTTGGAGGCATGTGGATCTTTTACAGTAAGCTGTTCGAAGATAATCTTTGTCATCGAATCAGCGGCTGACATGTCTGTCGGAAACAGCAGTATGCGATCCCTGTGGTGGCGACAGTGGTCGGGAGGCTTAACCAGCACGGAGTTCATGAACTGCTTCGATCAGGCTCTTTCTTGTGTCCCCTACCTCCCGCTCTCCAACGCTGACATCGTCACAGCAGCTGCAGCCGCCTTGATTTCCGCCAACGGGGTAATCGAACTCGCTTTCTCAGGCGAACCCGGGGAATGGCCACAGCTGGAGCTGTGGCTGATGCAGCAGGGCATGGCCAGGAACATTTCCGCCCATGCCAAGTTGCTGCGTCCTGTCCTGCATGGTACTGCTCACTGGGACCAGGAAGGCTTGCCAGCCACAACCCTCGATATAATTCGCCGCACCCTCACCTAAGTCAGCCACAGCAGCCGCTTGGTAAGAACCTTCCTCAGCGTGAACACAGAGGACATCGTGGAGCTCTACTGCACCACTTTTAAGTACCTCATCCCCCACGTCCGCAACTGGCTGGAGGCAAACAGCAGCACGCGAGCCTCGATGGAACTACACCCCTCAAGAATGTGGCTCTCGAATCTTCAGGCTCTCAAGGACAGCTATGATGATCCATCACTTTCCTCTGCGGACTGGAGGCCGCTGACGCCCCTGCTAGTGCAGTCCTTCCAGCTGGCTAGGGACTTCATTGCCCAGGCGCTGCCGGAGAATGTGACTGTGGCTGCATGGATCTACATGTGCGGTCTGAGCCTCCCGCTTGCTATCATCGCGCCACTGCTGAGGAAGGGTGATGGATCCATGCAGGTGGTGCACCACTCCTCGGTCGCGGTGGTGTGATGACAGTTGGTTACTCCATCCCGATAGATGACAACTGCGAACTGCTGATCATGTTTTTTGGCTGAGACGACTACTGTTGGGTGACACACTACTGTTGCTGCTGCTGCTGCTGCTGTTGCTACAACTAATAACAACCATCGCTCGACCCTAATAATATTAATGGACCTGTCATCATCAGCCAAACTAACCCTCTGGCCACGCACTCTCGTCTAATACCTAATTTATCGAGATTGTATTTTGTTAAACAACACGTCTGTGCTTGCAAGTCACAGTAGTTGACCGGGGGGGGGCCCCGCGTAGCGGGGGGGGGGCGTGAGCCCCCTTCTGTGACACGCCCCCCCCCCTACAAGTACCTTATGCGAGCGGGAGCGAGCATTCTGTGACACGCCACCGTCCTGCAAGTACATTATTACACGCGAGCGGGAGCGAGCGTTCATTGCCTGAACGACGGACGACGCACGATGGCTGCAATCAAGCTTGCCTTTGTGTTGTGGTGACAGCAATGATTACACGCGCGACCAACCATTCTCTGTTTCGTTCTGAAGTTTATCAGATGAGTCCGAAGACTCGAGGTGGATGGCATACAGCCTGCACCCAAGTACCCGTGCACACGCGTAGTAGCACCGTCGCGACATGGTTATTTCCAGCTGCAGTCCCTGCTGAATTTGTTCGCGACGAGGTCCGGAAGCCATGCATCCGCGTTGTTCATCATGTACATGGCTTGCTGGACGACGACCCTTGTCTGCTCATCAACCAATCCGCAGGTACATCGCGGCACCCATCACCATCACTCTGCAGGCTGGACTGGAGAGGTTGGTGGTTGTGGGTGGGAGAACAGGGATTCGGGGGAGAGGGGCAGGCTGGATCAGAGTGCAGGCTTGACCTGAGAGGTTGGTGGTTGTGGGTGGGAGAACCAGGATTCAGGGGAGGGGGGCAGGCTGGATCAGAGTTTGGACCTGAGAGGTGGGTGGGTGAGCGCTAGAGCAAGGCTTTGGTAGGGCGCAAATCTAGGAGGGTGCATACCCGCTGGTTGGCTGCTTGTGTCAATTAGCGCAAGATTTCTTGTGTCCAGGCCTTATGCAGGATTGCATGTGACACTGTCTTTTCGTAGGCAGGCCTAACGGCCGAGTAAATCTATGGCAGCTCGTACATTTTAATCAAGTGCATTGAAGCAGCATCAGGCATGATGGATCTGCAGCCCGCATGGCCTCCTCCTCTTCCTCCTCGCCTACCCCTCGCCTCCTTCACTCCTCCCCTCCTCCCCTCACCTCCTCCCCTCCTCGCCTCCTCCCCTCCTCGCCTCCTCGTCCCCCCTTCCTCCTCCTCCTCTACTGATCCATGCCGCTTCACCCCCCCTCCCATGGCACCCTGCAGCTGCCGGCTATTCTGCAGTGGAGCTTTTGGAGTCGGGTTTGTTTCCAGCGTCGGAGCTTCTTAGCGCAGGGTACAGCATGCAGGACATCGCAGAGCATGGATCAAACTTGGCCCGGCCCCCCTTAGCGGGGGGCAGCAAGCAGGAGGTCTCACAGTATGGATCAAACTGGGCCCAGCAGCCCCCCTGTGCTGAAGATGATGCTTGGAACAACGGCGGCGGCTTGGCGCAGCAGGAGGGGCCGCAGCAGCAGTTGCTGAATGCGGCGTCTGTGCTTGGAAATGAATCCAGGCCCGCCTTGTTGCGTGCGCAAGAGACTGGTGTGGAAAGTGGCGTCTTGATCGGGTGAGTTCACGACCAGAGCATATGGCAGTGCATAGTGCCAATCACTGTCTTTACGGTGGCTGAATTACGTAGCCGAGTTTCGGTCACCTTAATTTCACAGTGAATTTAGCTACTCTTGCCAGGAAGGGACCGTGATTACTTTCACGATATTTCAATTACCGTGCAATTGCACATCAGTGGGTACCTTTGCTGGGCCACCCTTGGGCCGACTCCCACCAAACCTGGACCAGCCTTCGGCCGGTGGTCCAAGCAGCAGGGCTGGCCGAACCAGGGGCTTGTGGCTGGGGGCCACAGTCTAGCTGAACTGTGGTTGATAGGGGTTTACCACTCACAAAAACAAGGGTTGCAGGGGCTTCTTTATCTTGGTGTGCCTCCGAGCCGATGCAGGATATCATGCCCTGCTGTCGTGTGTGCTCAAAGACCGCATCATGGGGCACTGTACACACTCTGCAGGACATGAGGCCTTACCGTCATGTGTGCTCAAAGATCAGACCCAGTGTCGGATGCCTGGACGGTAACTCTGCAAGATCGCTTTACGGCACAGGGGATATGTCTCCCAAATTTAATCCGGGCCAAAAGGTGGAACGTCATTAACAGGGGATATGTGATATGTCACTGCCTCCATCCAGCCCCTGCCCATGCCCCTGCCCCAGGCCCTGCCTCCTCCACACAGCCCCCCCCACAGTCCCCTGCCCCTGCTCCCTCCCAGGTCAAGGCCTGCAGGCTCTGATTATTTGGCAACTTCCGAGATGCCGCAAATGGTGTACAGGCCACCGCTCTCCCCGGACTCGCCCCCAATGCCGCTCATCACACCGTTTGCCTCGGCTGCACAGTGGGAGCCTCCTGATGCTGGGAAAGCTGTTGAGGACGAAGAAGTGGATGTCGATGAGCTGCTGTCTTTGCTTTGTGTCTGACTGGACACATTTAGGATGAATTGGCAGCTCCCGGAATGCCACAAATGGCATACAGGCCACCGCTGCCCCCTGACTGGACACATCTAGGAGGATTGCATGCACACGAAGGGCCCTTCTGAATGCTCATGGCTGCATGGGGCGGGATGAGCTGGCTGAAGTCCAGCCACCATGCGCAGAAAAAACAAACAGTCCATGGTTCGATGAAACAATGAGGCTTCCGTTAGGTTGGTACCATGGGTCTTTCCTGGGTGTTTCATTTTGCATCGAAAATTATGTCATTTCATCTTTAAAATCCAGAGCAAGCTTCTGAGTGCCGAAGGGGAAATGGTGAGCCTTTTAGTGCAAGCATCATGTTAGACCAGAGAGCTCTGTGTTCGACCATTCAGCAAGCATGAAAGGTTGATCGATGGCTTTTTTATTAACGGTGCGTTATGGGCCACTCCTATTTTTGCATGCAAACTGTAAAGTGGTTATTCTTCGGCGGAGGTGATTTTTGCCTGAAGGCAGCTCTCAAAGCACAGGTTGATGGTATTACACTTCTGGGCCCTACACAGGCTGGGCTGCATGGACAAGCACAACTGCTTGGTTGGGAGTGAGGAAGTGTGGTTATGGGATAGATATAGGAGGACCAAGGGAAAAAGAGACGGTTGGCAAATTTATGACGCTACACCTCTGGGCCACGCGGCTGAGCCTTTGCAGCATGGCCCAGTGTTGTAACGACCTCTGGGCCATGCTGAAATGAATTCGGCCACGTGGACAAGCAAAAAGCCAGGTAGGAAAGTCTAGGGAGAAGGCACAAGAGGAAAGGAAGGATAGCAAGTGGACCCACCAGACAACAAGAACACAGAGGGCTTGATGGGCGAACACAGCCAGTTGGTTAGGATAGAGGGAATGTGGTTGTGGGATAGACATGGGAGGACCAAGAAGAAAAGAGGCTGGTGGCAACTAAAGAACGGTGCATACCCGCTGGGCCCAATGCAGCGGTGGCACCGGCGGCACAGCAATACAGCCCTCTCATGGCTCAAGCCATGGCAGCAGATATGCAGCTTGCAGTCAGCCAGGGCACTGGCGGCCGCACCTGGTGCTCTGATCTGCTGGGTCCTCTGGGGGTTGCCACTAACTTCCACCTCTTGTACCAGGCTGAACAGGGGTGGGATGCACTTGCTTTTGTGGACTGTGCGGTGGGCATCGTTGAGGGTTAGTCTCTAGGGATTCTGAGGCGCGGTGTCGTTTGCCTTTCCGGCCTTCTCTTTTGGTCCTTTTTTGTTGTTGTTGTTTGCTCTCTTTTTAGTTTCTTCTCTTCTCCCTTCTGATCAGTGGGGCGCCCTCGCGGCCTAGCACGGGTGGGATACGCTTGCTTTTGTGGACTTTTCTTTTCTTAGAGGCTTTGTTGAGGGGCTGGTCTATGGTGGAACTCAGGTGTTGGACTTTGTCTTCTTTGCCTTCCCGGCCTCTCCTTTTACTCCTTTCCCCCTCTCTTCCTTGTAGTTCCTTCTTTACTCCCCTCTGAACAGTTGGGCGCCCACACGGCCGAGCTTTGAGCGGGCCCAGAGGTGTAATGTTATTGACCCGCTGGGCCCGGCTGAAAGCTCGGCAACGTGGGCTGGTGGGGAATGACTGGGCTCAATTCCAGGTATCCTGCATAGCCTGGGCCATGGTGCAGCCATGCTATCCTCCTATGTGAGGTGGCGGGAACATGGAACCCGGGGATCTACTAGTCAGGGGGGGAGAGAAGATCATCTGGCGGGTTCGAATCCTCAACCTCTGGATACGGAACCGAACACAGATCTGCAGCTGCCTATCATGCCTGGTTTCAGCCTACGACAAGTGCCATATTGGCGCATGCTATGGGCCGCATTAAGAAAGGGTGTGCCCGGGGTTGCACGAACTTAAAGTTGCATCCCGGCGCGGTCAGCACAGCCGACACTAGAGGACGACGCAACGATCAACAGCGTGACACACACTACTGCCAGCGATGCTGTGCTAGGGGACATGGCGAGCATGTGGAGGGCATGCATGCTTGTTTTTCATGCCCAAGCATGAAGGCGGCATTTAGGCAGCAGGGGCTGGCTGGTCCCCCAAAAGATGCTACAGACTTCCACCAGTTTTTTCGGGGCAGGCAGGGGTGGGGGGGCTGGCTTTTGTGGAACATGTTGTTGAGCTTGTTGAAGGCTAGTCTCTTCAGGGGCAGGGGATACGGTTTGCCTGACCTGTTTGTTGTTGATCTTTGTGTTAAGCTAGTGCACTTGCTTTCCTGTTGAGCTTTCTCCCTTGGCATTCCTAGCTGATGTTTTGTCTGCCAGCGTGGCCGAGCTTTATTTAAGCAGGGCCCAAAGGTCTAGCCTCCCTTCTGAACAGTTGGGCGCCCACGCGACCGAGCCTTTTGAGCATGGCCCAGAGGTGTAACGTCATTGCCTACATTGCGGACTCTTAAGTATATAAGGATCTAGTTGGGCGCTAACATGTCCCAGCCTTTTTCAACAAGGTCCAGATCAGTTTGTCATGAATAACCTGTCTCCTGAACTGGATAACTTCAGGCGGTTGCCCTTCAATATATCATTTTCAGTCCATGGCATAACACCTCTGGGCTCTGCTCAAAAAGGCTCGCCCGCGTGGGTGCCTAACTAAAGTGGAAAATCCAGAAACGGTGCAATGAAGCTCACCGTTGGTACACTTGCTGAGATCCAAGGCAACAAACAGGCAGCAGGCCGAACGGTGCAATGAAGCTCACCGTTGGTACATTTGCTGAGATCCAAGGCAACAAACAGGCAGCAGGCCGAACGGTGCAATGAAGCTCACCGTTGGTACACTTGCTGAGATCCAAGGCAACAAACAGGCAGCAGGCCGAACGGTGCAATGAAGCTCACTGTTGGTACACTTGCTGAGATCCAAGGCAACAGACAGGCAGCAGCCTGAACGGTGCAATGAAGCTCACTGTTGGTACACTTGCTGAGATCCAAGGCAACAGACAGGCAGCAGCCACACCGAACGGTGCAATGAAGCTCACTGTTGGTACACTTGCTGAGATCCAAGGCAACAAACAGGCAGCAGGCCGAACGGTGCAATGAAGCTCACTGTTGGTACACTTGCTGAGATCCAAGGCAATAGACAGGCAGCAGCCACACCGAACGGTGCAATGAAGCTCACTGTTGGTACACTTGCTGAGATCCAAGGCAACAAACAGGCAGCAGGCCGAACGGTGCAATGAAGCTCACTGTTGGTACACTTGCTGAGATCCAAGGCAACAAACAGGCAGCAGGCCGAACGGTGCAATGAAGCTCACTGTTGGTACACTTGCTGAGATCCAAGGCAACAGACAGGCAGCAGGCCGAACGGTGCAATGAAACTCACTGTTGGTACACTTGCTGAGATCCAAGGCAACAGACAGGCAGCAGGCCGAACGGTGCAATGAAGCTCACTGTTGGTACACTTGCTGAGATCCAAGGCAACAGACAGGCAGCAGGCCGAACGGTGCAATGAAGCTCACTGTTGGTACACTTGCTGAGATCCAAGGACAGGCAGCAGGCCGAATTGTGCAATGAAACTCACTGTTGGTACACTTGCTGAGATCCAAGGCAACAGACAGGCAGCAGGCCGAACGGTGCAATGAAGCTCACTGTTGGTACACTTGCTGAGATCCAAGGCAACAGACAGGCAGCAGGCCGAACGGTGCAATGAAACTCACTGTAGGTACACTTGCTGAGATCCAAGGCAACAGACAGGCAGCAGGCCGAACGGTGCAATGAAGCTCACCGTTGGTACACTTGCTGAGATCCAAGGCAACAGACAGGCAGCAGGCCGAACGGTGCAATGAAACTCACTGTTGGTACACTTGCTGAGATCCAAGGCAACAGGCAGGCAGCAGGCCGAACGGTGCAATGAAACTCACTGTTGGTACACTTGCTGAGATCCAAGGCAACAGACAGGCAGCAGGCCGAACGGTGCAATGAAGCTCACCGTTGGTACACTTGCTGAGATCCAAGGCAACCGACAGGCAGCAGGCCGAACGGTGCAATGAAGCTCACCGTTGGTACACTTGCTGAGATCCAAGGCAACAGACAGGCAGCAGGCCGAACGGTGCAATGAAACTCACTGTTGGTACACTTGCTGAGATCCAAGGCAACAAACAGGCAGCAGGCCGAACGGTGCAATGAAGCTCACTGTTGGTACATTTGCTGAGATACAAGGCAACAAACAGGCAGCAGGCCGAACGGTGCAATGAAGCTCACCGTTTGTACACTTGCTGAGATCCAAGGCAACAGACAGGCAGCAGGCCGAACGGTGCAATGAAACTCACTGTTGGTACACTTGCTGAGATCCAAGGCAACAGGCAGGCAGCAGGCCGAACGGTGCAATGAAGCTCACCGTAGGTACACTTGCTGAGATCCAAGGCAACAGACAGGCAGCAGGCCGAACGGTGCAATGAAGCTCACCGTTGGTACACTTGCTGAGATCCAAGGCAACAGACAGGCAGCAGGCCGAACGGTGCAATGAAGCTCACCGTTGGTACACTTGCTGAGATCCAAGGCAACAGACAGGCAGCAGGCCGAACGGTGCAATGAAACTCACTGTTGGTACACTTGCTGAGATCCAAGGCAACAGGCAGGCAGCAGGCCGAACGGTGCAATGAAGCTCACTGTTGGTACATTTGCTGAGATACAAGGCAACAAACAGGCAGCAGGCCGAACGGTGCAATGAAGCTCACCGTTTGTACACTTGCTGAGATCCAAGGCAACAGACAGGCAGCAGGCCGAACGGTGCAATGAAACTCACTGTTGGTACACTTGCTGAGATCCAAGGCAACAGGCAAGCAGCAGGCCGAACGGTGCAATGAAGCTCACTGTAGGTACACTTGCTGAGATCCAAGGCAACAGACAGGCAGCAGGCCGAACGGTGCAATGAAGCTCACCGTTGGTACACTTGCTGAGATCCAAGGCAACAGACAGGCAGCAGGCCGAACGGTGCAATGAAGCTCACCGTTGGTACACTTGCTGAGATCCAAGGCAACAGACAGGCAGCAGGCCGAACGGTGCAATGAAACTCACTGTTGGTACACTTGCTGAGATCCAAGGCAACAGGCAGGCAGCAGGCCGAACGGTGCAATGAAGCTCACTGTTGGTACATTTGCTGAGATCCAAGGCAACAGACAGGCAGCAGGCCGAACGGTGCAATGAAGCTCACTGTTGGTACACTTGCTGAGATCCAAGGCAACAGACAGGCAGCAGGCCGAACGGTGCAATGAAGCTCACTGTTGGTACACTTGCTGAGATCCAAGGCAACAGGCAGGCAGCAGTCCGAACGGTGCAATGAAGCTCACTGTTGGTACATTTGCTGAGATCCAAGGCAACAGACAGGCAGCAGGCCGAACGGTGCAATGAAGCTCACTGTAGGTACACTTGCTGAGATCCAAGACAACAAACAGGCAGCATGCCGAACGGTGCAATGAAGCTCACCGTTGGTACACTTGCTGAGATCCAAGGCAACAGACAGGCAGCAGGCCGAACGGTGCAATGAAGCTCACTGTTGGTACATTTGCTGAGATCCAAGGCAACAGACAGGCAGCAGGCCGAACGGTGCAATGAAGCTCACTGTAGGTACACTTGCTGAGATCCAAGACAACAAACAGGCAGCAGGCCGAACGGTGCAATGAAGCTCACTGTTGGTACACTTGCTGAGATCCAAGGCAACAGGCAGGCAGCATGCCGAAGGTTGCAATGAAGCTCACTGTAGGTACACTTGCTGAGATCCAAGGCAACAGGCAGGCAGCAGGCCGAACGGTGCAATGAAGCTCACTGTTGGTACATTTGCTGAGATCCAAGGCAACAGGCAGGCAGCAGGCCGAACGGTGCAATGAAGCTCACTGTAGGTACACTTGCTGAGATCCAAGGCAACAAACAGGCAGCAGGCCGAACGGTGCAATGAAGCTCACCGTTGGTACACTTGCTGAGATCCAAGGCAACAAACAGGCAGCAGGCCGAACGGTGCAATGAAGCTCACTGTTGGTACACTTGCTGAGATCCAAGGCAACAGACAGGCAGCAGCCTGAACGGTGCAATGAAGCTCACTGTTGGTACACTTGCTGAGATCCAAGGCAACAGACAGGCAGCAGCCACACCGAACGGTGCAATGAAGCTCACTGTTGGTACACTTGCTGAGATCCAAGGCAACAAACAGGCAGCAGGCCGAACGGTGCAATGAAGCTCACTGTTGGTACACTTGCTGAGATCCAAGGCAATAGACAGGCAGCAGCCACACCGAACGGTGCAATGAAGCTCACTGTTGGTACACTTGCTGAGATCCAAGGCAACAAACAGGCAGCAGGCCGAACGGTGCAATGAAGCTCACTGTTGGTACACTTGCTGAGATCCAAGGCAACAAACAGGCAGCAGGCCGAACGGTGCAATGAAGCTCACTGTTGGTACACTTGCTGAGATCCAAGGCAACAGACAGGCAGCAGGCCGAACGGTGCAATGAAACTCACTGTTGGTACACTTGCTGAGATCCAAGGCAACAGACAGGCAGCAGGCCGAACGGTGCAATGAAGCTCACTGTTGGTACACTTGCTGAGATCCAAGGCAACAGATAGGCAGCAGGCCGAACGGTGCAATGAAGCTCACTGTTGGTACACTTGCTGAGATCCAAGGACAGGCAGCAGGCCGAATTGTGCAATGAAACTCACTGTTGGTACACTTGCTGAGATCCAAGGCAACAGACAGGCAGCAGGCCGAACGGTGCAATGAAGCTCACTGTTGGTACACTTGCTGAGATCCAAGGCAACAGACAGGCAGCAGGCCGAACGGTGCAATGAAACTCACTGTAGGTACACTTGCTGAGATCCAAGGCAACAGACAGGCAGCAGGCCGAACGGTGCAATGAAGCTCACCGTTGGTACACTTGCTGAGATCCAAGGCAACAGACAGGCAGCAGGCCGAACGGTGCAATGAAACTCACTGTTGGTACACTTGCTGAGATCCAAGGCAACAGGCAGGCAGCAGGCCGAACGGTGCAATGAAACTCACTGTTGGTACACTTGCTGAGATCCAAGGCAACAGACAGGCAGCAGGCCGAACGGTGCAATGAAGCTCACCGTTGGTACACTTGCTGAGATCCAAGGCAACCGACAGGCAGCAGGCCGAACGGTGCAATGAAGCTCACCGTTGGTACACTTGCTGAGATCCAAGGCAACAGACAGGCAGCAGGCCGAACGGTGCAATGAAACTCACTGTTGGTACACTTGCTGAGATCCAAGGCAACAAACAGGCAGCAGGCCGAACGGTGCAATGAAGCTCACTGTTGGTACATTTGCTGAGATACAAGGCAACAAACAGGCAGCAGGCCGAACGGTGCAATGAAGCTCACCGTTTGTACACTTGCTGAGATCCAAGGCAACAGACAGGCAGCAGGCCGAACGGTGCAATGAAACTCACTGTTGGTACACTTGCTGAGATCCAAGGCAACAGGCAGGCAGCAGGCCGAACGGTGCAATGAAGCTCACCGTAGGTACACTTGCTGAGATCCAAGGCAACAGACAGGCAGCAGGCCGAACGGTGCAATGAAGCTCACCGTTGGTACACTTGCTGAGATCCAAGGCAACAGACAGGCAGCAGGCCGAACGGTGCAATGAAGCTCACCGTTGGTACACTTGCTGAGATCCAAGGCAACAGACAGGCAGCAGGCCGAACGGTGCAATGAAACTCACTGTTGGTACACTTGCTGAGATCCAAGGCAACAGGCAGGCAGCAGGCCGAACGGTGCAATGAAGCTCACTGTTGGTACATTTGCTGAGATACAAGGCAACAAACAGGCAGCAGGCCGAACGGTGCAATGAAGCTCACCGTTTGTACACTTGCTGAGATCCAAGGCAACAGACAGGCAGCAGGCCGAACGGTGCAATGAAACTCACTGTTGGTACACTTGCTGAGATCCAAGGCAACAGGCAGGCAGCAGGCCGAACGGTGCAATGAAGCTCACTGTAGGTACACTTGCTGAGATCCAAGGCAACAGACAGGCAGCAGGCCGAACGGTGCAATGAAGCTCACCGTTGGTACACTTGCTGAGATCCAAGGCAACAGACAGGCAGCAGGCCGAACGGTGCAATGAAGCTCACCGTTGGTACACTTGCTGAGATCCAAGGCAACAGACAGGCAGCAGGCCGAACGGTGCAATGAAACTCACTGTTGGTACACTTGCTGAGATCCAAGGCAACAGGCAGGCAGCAGGCCGAACGGTGCAATGAAGCTCACTGTTGGTACATTTGCTGAGATCCAAGGCAACAGACAGGCAGCAGGCCGAACGGTGCAATGAAGCTCACTGTTGGTACACTTGCTGAGATCCAAGGCAACAGACAGGCAGCAGGCCGAACGGTGCAATGAAGCTCACTGTTGGTACACTTGCTGAGATCCAAGGCAACAGGCAGGCAGCAGTCCGAACGGTGCAATGAAGCTCACTGTTGGTACATTTGCTGAGATCCAAGGCAACAGACAGGCAGCAGGCCGAACGGTGCAATGAAGCTCACTGTAGGTACACTTGCTGAGATCCAAGACAACAAACAGGCAGCATGCCGAACGGTGCAATGAAGCTCACCGTTGGTACACTTGCTGAGATCCAAGGCAACAGACAGGCAGCAGGCCGAACGGTGCAATGAAGCTCACTGTTGGTACATTTGCTGAGATCCAAGGCAACAGACAGGCAGCAGGCCGAACGGTGCAATGAAGCTCACTGTAGGTACACTTGCTGAGATCCAAGACAACAAACAGGCAGCAGGCCGAACGGTGCAATGAAGCTCACTGTTGGTACACTTGCTGAGATCCAAGGCAACAGGCAGGCAGCATGCCGAAGGTTGCAATGAAGCTCACTGTAGGTACACTTGCTGAGATCCAAGGCAACAGGCAGGCAGCAGGCCGAACGGTGCAATGAAGCTCACTGTTGGTACATTTGCTGAGATCCAAGGCAACAGGCAGGCAGCAGGCCGAACGGTGCAATGAAGCTCACTGTAGGTACACTTGCTGAGATCCAAGACAACAAACAGGCAGCAGGCCGAACGGTGCAATGAAGCTCACTGTTGGTACACTTGCTGAGATCCAAGGCAACAGGCAGGCAGCAGGCCGAACGGTGCAATGAAGCTCACTGTTGGTACATTTGCTGAGATCCAAGGCAACAGACAGGCAGCAGGCCGAACGGTGCAATGAAGCTCACTGTAGGTACACTTGCTGAGATCCAAGACAACAAACAGGCAGCAGGCCGAACGGTGCAATGAAGCTCACTGTTGGTACACTTGCTGAGATCCAAGGCAACAGGCAGGCAGCAGGCCGAACGGTGCAATGAAGCTCACTGTTGGTACATTTGCTGAGATCCAAGGCAACAGACAGGCAGCAGGTCGAACGGTGCAATGAAGCTCACTGTAGGTACACTTGCTGAGATCCAAGACAACAAACAGGCAGCAGGCCGAACGGTGCAATGAAGCTCACTGTTGGTACACTTGCTGAGATCCAAGGCAACAGGCAGGCAGCAGGCCGAACGGTGCAATGAAGCTCACTGTTGGTACACTTGCTGAGATCCAAGACAACAAACAGGCAGCAGGCCGAACGGTGCAATGAAGCTCACTGTTGGTACATTTGCTGAGATCCAAGGCAACAGACAGGCAGCAGGCCGAACGGTGCAATGAAGCTCACTGTTGGTACATTTGCTGAGATCCAAGGCAACAGACAGGCAGCAGGCCGAACGATGCAATGAAGCTCACTGTTGGTACACTTGCTGAGATCCAAGGCAACAGACAGGCAGCAGGCCGAACGGTGCAATGAAGCTCACTGTAGGTACACTTGCTGAGATCCAAGACAACAAACAGGCAGCAGGCCGAACGGTGCAATGAAGCTCACTGTTGGTACACTTGCTGAGATCCAAGGACAGGCAGCAGGCCGAATTGTGCAATGAAGCTCACTGTAGGTACACTTGCTGAGATCCAAGGCAACAAACAGGCAGCATGCCGAACGGTGCAATGAAGCTCACTGTTGGTACACTTGCTGAGATCCAAGGCAACAGGCAGGCAGCAGGCCGAACGGTGCAATGAAGCTCACTGTTGGTACACTTGCTGAGATCCAAGGACAGGCAGCAGGCCGAATTGTGCAATGAAGCTCACTGTAGGTACACTTGCTGAGATCCAAGGCAACAAACAGGCAGCAGGCCGAACGGTGCAATGAAGCTCACTGTTGGTACACTTGCTGAGATCCAAGGCAACAGGCAGCAGGCCGAACGGTGCAATGAAGCTCACTGTTGGTACACTTGCTGAGATCCAAGGCAACAAACAGGCAGCAGGCCGAACGGTGCAATGAAGCTCACTGTTGGTACATTTGCTGACATCCAAGGCAACAGACAGGCAGCAGCCACACCGAACGGTGCAATGAAGCTCACTGTTGGTACACTTGCTGAGATCCAAGGCAACAGACAGGCAGCAGGCCGAACGGTGCAATGAAGCTCACTGTAGGTACACTTGCTGAGATCCAAGGCAAAAAACAGGCAGCAGGCCGAACGGTGCAATGAAGCTCACTGTTGGTACACTTGCTGAGATCCAAGGACAGGCAGCAGGCCGAATTGTGCAATGAAGCTCACTGTAGGTACACTTGCTGAGATCCAAGGCAACAAACAGGCAGCAGGCCGAACGGTGCAATGAAGCTCACTGTTGGTACACTTGCTGAGATCCAGGGCAACAAACAGGCAGCAGGCCGAACGGTGCAATGAAGCTCACTGTTGGTACACTTGCTGAGATCCAAGGACAGGCAGCAGGCCGAATTGTGCAATGAAGCTCACTGTAGGTACAATTGCTGAGATCCAAGGCAACAGACAGGCAGCAGGCCGAACGGTGCAATGAAGCTCACTGTTGGTACACTTGCTGAGATCCAAGGCAACAGGCAGGCAGCAGGCCGAACGGTGCAATGAAGCTCACTGTTGGTACACTTGCTGAGATCCAAGGCAACAAACAGGCAGCAGGCCGAACGGTGCAATGAAGCTCACTGTTGGTACATTTGCTGACATCCAAGGCAACAGACAGGTAGCAGCCACACCGAACGGTGCAATGAAGCTCACTGTTGGTACACTTGCTGAGATCCAAGGCAACAGACAGGCAGCAGGCCGAACGGTGCAATGAAGCTCACTGTTGGTACACTTGCTGAGATCCAAGGACAGGCAGCAGGCCGAATTGTGCAATGAAGCTCACCGTTGGTACACTTGCTGAGATCCAAGGCAACAGACAGGCAGCAGGCCGAACGGTGCAATGAAGCTCACTGTTGGTACACTTGCTGAGATCCAAGGCAACAAACAGGCAGCAGGCCGAACGGTGCAATGAAGCTCACTGTTGGTACACTTGCTGAGATCCAAGGCAACAAACAGGCAGCAGGCCGAACGGTGCAATGAAGCTCACTGTTGGTACACTTGCTGAGATCCAAGGCAACAGGCAGGCAGCAGGCCGAACGGTGCAATGAAGCTCACTGTTGGTACATTTGCTGAGATCCAAGGCAACAGGCAGGCAGCAGCCACACCGAACGGTGCAATGAAGCTCACTGTTGGTACACTTGCTGAGATCCAAGGCAACAGACAGGCAGCAGCCACACCGAACGGGCAATGAAGCTCACTGTTGGTACACTTGCTGAGATCCAAGGCAACAGACAGGCAGCAGGCCGAACGATGCAATGAAGCTCACTGTTGGTACACTTGCTGAGATCCAAGGACAGGCAGCATGCCGAACGGTGCAATGAAGCTCACTGTTGGTACACTTGCTGAGATCCAGGGCAACAGGCAGGCAGCAGGCCGAACGGTGCAATGAAGCTCACTGTTGGTACACTTGCTGAGATCCAAGGCAACAGGCAGGCAGCAGGCCGAACGGTGCAATGAAGCTCACTGTTGGTACTCTTGCTGAGATCCAAGGCAACAGGCAGGCAGTAGGCTGAACGGAAAACACACATGCTCCTAATACCGGTATGCGTTTTCCGCTGTTATTCCCCTGCCCCCCGCCTTTTTCAATTTGTTTCTTCTCTCTCCAACCGGATAATTCCGGTACCCAAGCCAAAGGGCAGTCCTGCAACCAAAGACGATTATAGGGGTATTGCCGTCGGAACTTCCCTATCCAAATTATATTCCCTCGTCTTATTGCAACGTCTTGATTCTTGGGCAGAAAGTCAGGGTTTCAGAGCCGATGGCCAGGCAGGTTTTCGACATGGACGGGGAACACCTGATAATGCTTTCATTCTAAACCACATTATTGAAAAATACCATTCGGAGAAAAAAACGATTTTTGCTGCTTTCATTGATTTTAGGAAGGCATATGACTGCATTGACAGAGATTTATTGTGGCGGAGTTTACAGAGCATGGGTGTGCACGGCCGGATTTTAGAAAGTTTGAAGGAGATGTATCAGGATGTAAAAATCCGTGTACGGGTTGGTGGTAAACTGGGAGATAGTTTCTCCTCCTTTATGGGTGTTAAACAAAGAGACCCGCTGTCCCCTCTATTGTTTGGCCTGTTTATCGACCGTTTCGAGAAGTTTGTCGCAAGTGAGTGCCCTGATATTGGCGCCCGTCTTTCACATGCTTTGGTCAGAGTTTTACTTTATGCAGATGATCTGGTGTTATTCGCTGAATCGCCGGATGATCTGCAAAAACTTCTTGATGCTCTCCATATTTTTTGTCGCCACAATGCCTTGACAGTCAATATAAAAAAAATCTGAAGCAGTTGTTTTTAACCAGAAATATTGTAGTCATTTGGCATCTCTGTCTTATGACGGAAGCGTTCTTGATATTAAGCCCTTTTTCATCTACTTGGGTATGTTATTTGATGAGGCAGAGGGTATGAAGGGAGCAGGTAGACGTTGTGTCAACAAAGGGAGGGCAGCTTTGTATGCCATGGTCCGGAGATGTCATGAGCTTGACATACACAATGTTCACATCAAATGTCATCTTTTTGACTCTTTAGTGAAGCCTATTCTGTTTTATGGGTGTGAAATTTGGGGACCAGGTCTCCTTGCGAAAGGAGTCGGCTTGACAGATACTGGTTTCTCTAGAGATTTGGAGGTAATTCAGTCACAAGGGTTTCCTTAGGCAGTGTCTGGGTCTTCGCAAGTCTGTGGCCGAGTATGTTCTCATGAGTGAACTGCACCGTGAACCCCTTATCTTAAGTCTTTTTCAGCCCACCCTGAGTTTTTGGAATAGAATTAATCTGAGGCCTGACAATGACCTTGTGAAAATGGCTATGCAGGAAAGTTGTGATTTGGCGAAGGCTGGCACTTCACTTTGTTGGGCTGGTTTTTTGTCTACGATACTGATGACTCTGGGTATTGATTTATTGACTGCATCAGCCAATACCTCTTTGGATATTGAGGTCATTGTGAATTCAGCTAGGGATCAGTGGCTTTCCAAAATTTCCAGGGACATGCCACGTACGGCCCTGTCAGTACGTGCTACTCCTGACTCAGAACGCTCGGGGTTCAAATTGTTTACGTTCTCTAAGTGGTTCCAAATTAAGCGTGATGTGCAGGAGACTTTCTGGTACAATTTGAGTAAGCCTAATATTATTTTTGCTGTAGCCCGGTATCGGATGGGGTCGCATTGGCTGAATGTTGAGACGGGGCGCTTTGAGAAACCCTGTGTGCCTCGTAGCGAGAGGATTTGTAGATGTTGCAATCTTAAATGTCGGGAGGATGAGCTTCACATGATTTACTGCCCGTTCTATACAGACCTTCGTTTTCAGTTTAACCTTACTTTCCATAATTTCCTAGAGGACGAGGATGAGGCCATGAAACGGTACGCAAATGGAGTGTGGGGCAAACTTAATGCAGCGGATTCTGCATATGTGTTCTGGAAGAAATTTGGTTGTTTTATCTTTCAGGGTATGATGAAAAGAGAGAATCATCTCATAACTCTGCCAAAATTCCCGTCTCCCCCCTAACTCTCTAGGCGGTGCTCAATCGAACTCTTTTGCACCCACGTCATGTTTTATGGCTGGGGCTTATCTTCTGCACTATGGGGTTCATTCCCACGCCACTGTCGTGGTTGTGTGCTAGTTGTTTGCCCAGGGGGGTCACTGGTTTTCGCTTTCTGTCCTAGTGTATCAAGTGCCTGTACCGGTTTACGGGCACATGTCCCATGCATCAATTGTGATGCTCTGTTGGACTGTAAAAACTTCAATCAAAAAAACTTCAATCAAACTTCAATCAATCAATCAATTGGACACCCACGCCGAGCCATCAGAGCGGGCCCGGAAATTATGATTTCACTAATTAAAGCAAATTGTTTCACTTTTTCAATGCACATTTAAGAAACTCTATTTGGCGTATAGACAGGGCAGTCCCCATGGACAGATGACCAGACAGCACAGCCAGTCAACCTACAGAGATCAGAAAAGCTGACAGCTGCAACATTTGTCTCACCACCCTGATACCGAGGGAGAAAATATATCTGTCTCACCACCCTGATACCGAGGGAGAAAATATATCTGTCTCACCAGTCACCACCCTGATACCGAGGGAGAAAATATATCTGTCTCACCAGTCACCACCCTGATACTGAGGGAGAAAATATATCTGTCTCACCAGTCACCACCCTGATACCGAGGGAGAAAATATATCTGTCTCACCACCCTGATACCGAGGGAGAAAATCTGACACCGCTTGCCATGCATAAGCATAAGGCCTTGCTGTGAAATAACATGAATGACATTACACTTCTGTGCTTTGCTAATAGTTAAAAAGCTCCGCCACGCTGGCCGAAAAGGTATGTGAACAAAGGGAAAAGCATGTCATGAGAGTTGAAACAGCATATAATTCAGTAATTCAAACAAACATTGTTATCTACAGGTAACATAATCAGCTACCGGATGATCAGCTACCATAATCAGCTACCGGATAATCAGCTACCGGATGTACTGCACGCAAGCGTAACACAGACTAGTGCATGGTAGACATTGCATGCATGTAGAAAATATGACGCTCCCGGTGAAATGCGAATAAGTGTGCTCAACTCGTCTTAATCTTGTGCACGTCATCTTGTGCTCAACTCAATCTTGTGCACTCAATCATGCACAACTCGTCTTAATCTTTGCACGTCAGAAAGCAAGCTGAAGTCGGAGTCTCGGATTGCTCGATCAAGCCTCCACATGGTTTGATTTGAGTTTTCTCAGATTTGAGTTTTCTAGCTGATTTTTGCTTTTCAATGTACTGCACGCAGGCTTAACAAAGACTAGTGCAGCGCGAGGAAAACGACATTTCAGAAGTGGATTGAACTTGCCAAACAAATTCAAAATAGCAAGTAAGAAAGGACTGCCAGTAAGGACAAGCAAAAAAACATTTCAGTTTCAAGTACCGGGTTTTAATAAATTAAATATTTCCCTCGAAAATTAAGTTTTGCCGAATCTGTTGTCTGCATCGAAACAAGAGAGCGTCTAATCAAACAGCCCCCCAAAAATACCGCTTGTAAAATATGAAGACTCACACATGGACCATCATGCATCTACACACCAGCCACCACCCTGTTAAAGGCCCCGGCTACCGACGGGGTTGCAGGCCAGCATGCCTCCTGTCCCTCATCCCCTTCATGGCGGCGCAGTTTTCCACGTGCCCGCCACTCCACGCCTGCACCTGGCAGGCCTGGCAGCAGTACCTCGCCCCGCACCCGCCGGCGCACGCAAGCGTCTTGTCAGTCATCTCACATGGGCCGCCCAACTGGAGACAGTCGGGGCTGCAGCAGGGCCCGGTGCCCCACAAGTCCTCAGGCAGGCCCAACAGAAGCTCAGCCCGGACCAGCTCCCAGCTGCTGCCATCAGCAACGCCACTGCCTCCAAGCTGGGGCGGTGCCAGGGGTGAAGGAGCCGCGTATGCACCGCCTCCGCCCTCCATCTGCATCACACCCTGCCCTTGGAGCATGATCTCCCTCTGCAACCCCAGCAGGCTACGGCAAGCCTCCCTGAGGTCAATGGAGCCAAAGGCTGGGCCACGGTTTGCAATCGCCTGGCTAAGAACATGGTGAGTCGAATCACCGACCAGGGCACTAGCCACTGCAGAGAGCGCATCCAGGCCAGGGGAATGAAGCAGGTGCTTGAGCTCGATCAGCAGCTGATGGAAGCAGGTGCTCACAACTACAGCCACACGCGATACCTTAGGTATGAATCCCAGCAGCACCTCCCACACCTCACTGCCTATGACCTTTGACAGGGCAGCTCGCACCACGGCCGCAGAGCTCCTCTCAGCGTCTAACAGCTCTGCCGCCAAGGAGCTGGATGGCTCAGGCCCTGAGGGAGCTCGTTCATCAGGTTGACCCCGCATTTCAGCAGCCATGTATCTGAACCTGGCCGGGCTGTCCATCCTCTCTACCAGCTTGCAGGACCCCAGCGATGCATAGCATTCTGATGCAATGTTTGCCCATATCTGGTCACAGCGGATCAGCTGGTGCTGCCGAGCGCTGCGGAAGGGCTGCTCACCCAATGCAGTGCACGCCAGGCTATCCACCAGCAAGGCCATGGTGGCAGCCACCTCCACGACCAGGTGGCCGAGTCCTAAATCCTCGGCAACGGTAGGCTCCCCATCGGGTGACGCAGCTTGAGTAGGCAGCTGCCAGGCCTGCTGCAGCACCTTGCTGGTGGAGTGGATGCTGATCCACACGGGATCAGTCAGCAATGCAGACAGACACAGCTGAGGTGTTGCAATGCTACTGAGGTAGCGGATCACTCGGAAGCATGAGCAGGTGCTGATGCTGATGGCCTCCCAAGTCTCCTCCTGGATGACGCGGATGGACTGCAATGCTGCAGTTGAGGACTGAAGTACGGCAACATCCACCATGCCAGCAGTTCCGCATGATGGTGATGGTGTGCCACAGTCAGAAGTGGCAGCAGCACAGGCAGGTGCTGTACCGCTGGCAGGCGTTGCAGTAGCACAGACAAGTGCTGTACCGCTGGCAGGTGTTGCAGCAGCACAGGCAGGTGCTGTACCGCTGGCAGGCGTTGCAGTAGCGCAGACAAGTGCTGTACCGCTGGCAGGTGCTGCAGTAGCGCAGACAGGTGCTGTACCGCTGGCAGGTGCTGCAGTAGCGCAAACAGGTGCTGTACCACTGGCAGGTGCTGCAGTAGCGCAGACAGGTGCTGTACCGCTGGCAAGTGCTGCAGTAGCGCAGACAGGTGTTGTACCACTAGCAGGTGTTGCAGTAGCGCAGACAGGTGTTGTACCACTAGCAGGTGTTGCAGTAGCGCAGACAAGTGCTGTACCGCTGGCAGGTGAAAGGACAGGGGGAGGAGGTTGAGGGGCGGGCGTATTGGTTTGATGTGTGGGGTAAGGAGCATTCGATGGCCCTTCTGCACCACTTCATTCCTGCAAGTGCGACAAGAGGCATAGTCTCGCAAGGAAAGGGAGGCGCCGCTCGCAGTACAGTCTATTGCCCGCAAGACAGGCTGTCATCGGACTCCAGGGGGGTGCGACCCTCAAACCTGATGAACCCGATCATAAAAATAGGTAACAAGTGTTCAGGGTGGAAGGCATGTCTGGAGAGCAGGAAAGAGGCGTGATGGAGAGATGTAAAGCAGGTCAAGTCAGGCCAATCCAGGGCCAGTCATGAACCAGGCCAACCGAGCGCGCGCACAAGGCCTGGCGGGGAGGTGGGTGAACGACATGTGTGTGGGCGGGGAATTGAGAAAGAGAGGGGAAATAAGAGGGGGAGGGGGGGCACCCAGAGCGCACCCCATGGCCCTCAAGGTCGGGGAAAAGAGAAAAGGACAGGGGGAGGAGGTTCAGGGGCGGGCGTATTGGTTTGATGTGTGGGGTAAGGAGCATTCAATGACCCTTCTGCACCACTTCATTCATGCAAGTGCGACAAGAGGCAGAGTCTCGCAAGGGAAGGGAGGCGCCGCTCGCAGTACAGTCTATCGCCCGCAAGACTGGCTGTCATCGGACGCCAGGGGGTGCGACCCTCAAACCTGATGAACCCGATCATAAAAATAGGTACCGGTAACAAGTGTTCAGTGTTGAAGGCATGTCTGGAGAGCAGGAAAGAGGCGTGATGGAGAGATGTAGAAGCAGGTCAAGTCAGGCCAATCCAAGGCCAGTCGTGAACCAGGCCAGCCGAGCGCGCGCACAAGACCTGGCGGGGAGGTGGGTGAACGACAGGTGTGTGGGCGGGGAATTGAGAAAGAGAGGGGAAATAAGAGGGGGAGGGGGGGCACCCAGAGCGCACCCCATGGCCTTGGCTCAAGGTCGGGGAAAAGGGGAAAGGACAGGGGGAGGAGGTTGAGGGGCGGGCGTATTGGTTTGATGTGTGGGGTAAGGAGCATTCGATGACCCTTCTGCACCACTTCATTCCTGCAAGTGCGACAAGAGGCAGAGTCTCGCAAGGAAAGGGGGGCGCCACTCGCTGTACAGTCTATTGCCCGCAAGACTGGCTGTCATCGGACGCCAGGGGGATGCGACCCTCAAACCTGATGAACCCGATCATAAAAATAGGTAACAAGTGTTCAGGGTGGAAGGCATGTCTGGAGAGCAGGAAAGAGGCGTGATGGAGAGATGTAGAAGCAGGTCAAGTCAGGCCAATCCAGGGCCAGTCATGAACCAGGCCAACCGAGCGCGCGCACAAGGCCTGGCGGGGAGGTGGGTGAACGACAGGTGTGTGGGCGGGGAATTGAGAAAGAGAGGGGAAATAAGAGGGGGAGGGGGGGCACCCAGAGCGCACCCCATGGACTTGGCTCAAGGTCGGGGAAAAGGGGAAAGGACAGGGGGAGGAGGTTGAGGGGCGGGCGTATTGGTTTGATGTGTGGGGTAAGGAGCATTCAATGACCCTTCTGCACCACTTCATTCCTGCAAGTGCGACAAGAGGCAGAGTCTCGCAAGGGAAGGGAGGCGCCGCTCACAGTACAGTCTATCGCCCGCAAGACTGGCTGTCATCGGACGCCAGGGGGGTGCGACCCTCAAACCTGATGAACCCGATCATAAAAATAGGTAACAAGTGTTCAGGGTGGAAGGCATGTCTGGAGAGCAGGAAAGAGGCATGATGGAGAGATGTAGAAGCAGGTCAAGTCAGGCCAATGCAGGGCCAGTCATGAACCAGGCCAGCCGAGCGCGCGCACATGGCCTGGCGGGGAGGTGGGTGAACGACAGGTGTGTGGGCGGGGAATTGAGAAAGAGAGGGGAAATAAGAGGGGGAGGGGGGGCACCCAGAGCGCACCCCATGGACTTGGCTCAAGGTCGGGGAAAAGAAGAAAGGAGAGGGGGGGGGAGGTTGAGGGGCGGGCGTATTGGTTTGATGTGTGGGGTAAGGAGCATTCGACGACCCTTCTGCACCACTTCATTCCTGCAAGTGCGACAAGAGGCAGAGTCTCGCAAGGGAAGGGAGGCGCCGCTCGCAGAACAGTCTATCGCCCGCAAGACTGGCTGTCATCGGACGCCAGGGGGGTGCGACCCTCAAACCTGATGAACCCGATCATAAAAATAGGTAACAAGTGTTCAGGGTGGAAGGCATGTCTGGAGAGCAGGAAAGAGGCGCGATGGTGAGATGTAGAAGCAGGTCAAGTCAGGCCAATCCAGGGCCAGTCATGAACCAGGCCAGCGGAGCGCGTGCACAAGGCCTGGCGGGGAGGTGGGTGAACGACAGGTGTGTGGGCGGGGAATTGAGAAAGAGAGGGGAAATAAGAGGGGGAGGGGGGGCACCCAGAGCGCACCCCATGGAATTGGCTCAAGGTCGAGGAAAAGGAGAAAGGACAGGGGGAGGAGGTTCAGGGGCGGGCGTACTGGTTTGATGTGTGGGGTAAGGAGCATTCAATGACCCTTCTGCACCACTTCATTCCTGCAAGTGCGACAAGAGGCAGAGTCTCGCAAGGGAAGGGAGGCGCCGCTCACAGTACAGTCTATCGCCTGCAAGACTGGCTGTCATCGGACGCCAGGGGGGTGCGACCCTCAAACCTGATGAACCTGATCATAAAAATAGGTAACAAGTGTTCAGGGTGGAAGGCATGTCTGGAGAGCAGGAAAGAGGCGTGGTGGAGAGATGTAGAAGCAGGTCAAGTCAGGCCAATCCAGGGCCAGTCATGAACCAGGCCAGCGGAGCGCGTGCACAAGGCCTGGCGGGGAGGTGGGTGAACGACATGTGTGTGGGCGGGGAATTGAGAAAGAGAGGGGAAATAAGAGGGGGGGGGGGGGGCACCCAGAGCGCACCCCATGGACTTGGCTCAAGGTCGGGGAAAAGGGGAAAGGACAGGGGGAGGAGGTTGAGGGGCGGGCGTATTGGTTTGATGTGTGGGGTAAGGAGCATTCGATGACCCTTCTGCACCACTTCATTCCTGCAAGTGCGACAAGAGGCAGAGTCTCGCAAGGAAAGGGGGGCGCCACTCGCAGTACAGTCTATTGCCCGCAAGACTGGCTGTCATCGGACGCCAGGGGGATGCGACCCTCAAACCTGATGAACCCGATCATAAAAATAGGTAACAAGTGTTCAGGGTGGAAGGCATGTCTGGAGAGCAGGAAAGAGGCGTGATGGAGAGATGTAGAAGCAGGTCAAGTCAGGCCAATCAAAGGCCAGTCATGAACCAGGCCAGCGGAGCGCGCGCACAAGGCCTGGCGGGGAGGTGGGTGAACGACAGGTGTGTGGGCGGGGAATTGAGAAAGAGAGGGGAAATAAGAGGGGGAGGGGGGGCACCCAGAGCGCACCCCATGGACTTGGCTCAAGGTCGGGGAAAAGGGGAAAGGACAGGGGCAGGAGGTTGAGGGGCGGGCGTATTGGTTTGATGTGTGGGGTAAGGAGCATTCAATGACCCTTCTGCACCACTTCATTCCTGCAAGTGCGACAAGAGGCAGAGTCTCGCAAGGGAAGGGAGGCGCCGCTCACAGTACAGTCTATCGCCCGCAAGACTGGCTGTCATCGGACGCCAGGGGGGTGCGACCCTCAAACCTGATGAACCCGATCATAAAAATAGGTAACAAGTGTTCAGGGTGGAAGGCATGTCTGGAGAGCAGGAAAGAGGCATGATGGAGAGATGTAGAAGCAGGTCAAGTCAGGCCAATGCAGGGCCAGTCATGAACCAGGCCAGCCGAGCGCGCGCACATGGCCTGGCGGGGAGGTGGGTGAACGACAGGTGTGTGGGCGGGGAATTGAGAAAGAGAGGGGAAATAAGAGGGGGAGGGGGGGCACCCAGAGCGCACCCCATGGACTTGGCTCAAGGTCGGGGAAAAGAAGAAAGGAGAGGGGGAGGAGGTTGAGGGGCGGGCGTATTGGTTTGATGTGTGGGGTAAGGAGCATTCGATGACCCTTCTGCACCACTTCATTCCTGCAAGTGCGACAAGAGGCAGAGTCTCGCAAGGGAAGGGAGGCGCCGCTCACAGTACAGTCTATCGCCCGCAAGACTGGCTGTCATCGGACGCCAGGGGGGTGCGACCCTCAAACCTGATGAACCCGATCATAAAAATAGGTAACAAGTGTTCAGGGTGGAAGGCATGTCTGGAGAGCAGGAAAGAGGCGCGATGGTGAGATGTAGAAGCAGGTCAAGTCAGGCCAATCCAGGGCCAGTCATGAACCAGGCCAGCGGAGCGCGTGCACAAGGCCTGGCGGGGAGGTGGGTGAACGACAGGTGTGTGGGCGGGGAATTGAGAAAGAGAGGGGAAATAAGAGGGGGAGGGGGGGCACCCAGAGCGCACCCCATGGAATTGGCTCAAGGTCGAGGAAAAGGAGAAAGGACAGGGGGAGGAGGTTCAGGGGCGGGCGTACTGGTTTGATGTGTGGGGTAAGGAGCATTCAATGACCCTTCTGCACCACTTCATTCCTGCAAGTGCGACAAGAGGCAGAGTCTCGCAAGGGAAGGGAGGCGCCGCTCGCAGTACAGTCTATCGCCCGCAAGACTGGCTGTCATCGGACGCCAGGGGGGTGCGACCCTCAAACCTGATGAACCCGATCATAAAAATAGGTAACAAGTGTTCAGGGTGGAAGGCATGTCTGGAGAGCAGGAAAGAGGCGTGGTGGAGAGATGTAGAAGCAGGTCAAGTCAGGCCAATCCAGGGCCAGTCATGAACCAGGCCAGCGGAGCGCGTGCACAAGGCCTGGCGGGGAGGTGGGTGAACGACATGTGTGTGGGCGGGGAATTGAGAAAGAGAGGGGAAATAAGAGGGGGGGGGGGGGCACCCAGAGCGCACCCCATGGACTTGGCTCAAGGTCGGGGAAAAGGGGAAAGGACAGGGGGAGGAGGTTGAGGGGCGGGCGTATTGGTTTGATGTGTGGGGTAAGGAGCATTCAATGACCCTTCTGCACCACTTCATTCCTGCAAGTGCGACAAGAGGCAGAGTCTCGCAAGGGAAGGGAGGCGCCGCTCGCAGTACAGTCTATCGCCCGCAAGACTGGCTGTCATCGGACGCCAGGGGGGTGCGACCCTCAAACCTGATGAACCCGATCATAAAAATAGGTAACAAGTGTTCAGGGTGGAAGGCATGTCTGAAGAGCAGGAAAGAGGCGCGATGGTGAGATGTAGAAGCAGGTCAAGTCAGGCCAATCCAGGGCCAGTCATGAACCAGGCCAGCGGAGCGCGTGCACAAGGCCTGGCGGGGAGGTGGGTGAACGACAGGTGTGTGGGCGGGGAATTGAGAAAGAGAGGGGAAATAAGAGGGGGAGGGGGGGCACCCAGAGCGCACCCCATGGAATTGGCTCAAGGTCGAGGAAAAGGAGAAAGGACAGGGGGAGGAGGTTCAGGGGCGGGCGTACTGGTTTGATGTGTGGGGTAAGGAGCATTCAATGACCCTTCTGCACCACTTCATTCATGCAAGTGCGACAAGAGGCAGAGTCTCGCAAGGGAAGGGAGGCGCCGCTCGCAGTACAGTCTATCGCCCGCAAGACTGGCTGTCATCGGACGCCAGGGGGGTGCGACCCTCAAACCTGATGAACCCGATCATAAAAATAGGTAACAAGTGTTCAGGGTGGAAGGCATGTCTGGAGAGCAGGAAAGAGGCGCGATGGTGAGATGTAGAAGCAGGTCAAGTCAGGCCAATGCAGGGCCAGTCATGAACCAGGCCAGCCGAGCGCGCGCACATGGCCTGGCGGGGAGGTGGGTGAACGACAGGTGTGTGGGCGGGGAATTGAGAAAGAGAGGGGAAATAAGAGGGGGAGGGGGGGCACCCAGAGCGCACCCCATGGACTTGGCTCAAGGTCGGGGAAAAGAAGAAAGGAGAGGGGGGGGGAGGTTGAGGGGCGGGCGTACTGGTTTGATGTGTGGGGTAAGGAGCATTCAATGACCCTTCTGCACCACTTCATTCCTGCAAGTGCGACAAGAGGCAGAGTCTCGCAAGGGAAGGGAGGCGCCGCTCGCAGTACAGTCTATCGCCCGCAAGACTGGCTGTCATCGGACGCCAGGGGGGTGCGACCCTCAAACCTGATGAACCCGATCATAAAAATAGGTAACAAGTGTTCAGGGTGGAAGGCATGTCTGGAGAGCAGGAAAGAGGCGTGGTGGAGAGATGTAGAAGCAGGTCAAGTCAGGCCAATCCAGGGCCAGTCATGAACCAGGCCAGCGGAGCGCGTGCACAAGGCCTGGCGGGGAGGTGGGTGAACGACATGTGTGTGGGCGGGGAATTGAGAAAGAGAGGGGAAATAAGAGGGGGGGGGGGGGGCACCCAGAGCGCACCCCATGGACTTGGCTCAAGGTCGGGGAAAAGGGGAAAGGACAGGGGGAGGAGGTTGAGGGGCGGGCGTATTGGTTTGATGTGTGGGGTAAGGAGCATTCAATGACCCTTCTGAACCACTTCATTCCTGCAAGTGCGACAAGAGGCAGAGTCTCGCAAGGGAAGGGAGGCGCCGTTCACAGTACAGTCTATCGCCCGCAAGACTGGCTGTCATCGGACTCCAGGGGGGTGCGACCCTCAAACCTGATGAACCCGATCATAAAAATAGGTAACAAGTGTTCAGGGTGGAAGGCATGTCTGGAGAGCAGGAAAGAGGCATGATGGAGAGATGTAGAAGCAGGTCAAGTCAGGCCAATGCAGGGCCAGTCATGAACCAGGCCAGCCGAGCGCGCGCACATGGCCTGGCGGGGAGGTGGGTGAACGACAGGTGTGTGGGCGGGGAATTGAGAAAGAGAGGGGAAATAAGAGGGGGAGGGGGGGCACCCAGAGCGCACCCCATGGACTTGGCTCAAGGTCGGGGAAAAGGGGAAAGGACAGGGGGAGGAGGTTGAGGGGCGGGCGTATTGGTTTGATGTGTGGGGTAAGGAGCATTCAATGACCCTTCTGCACCACTTCATTCCTGCAAGTGCGACAAGAGGCAGAGTCTCGCAAGGGAAGGGAGGCGCCGTTCACAGTACAGTCTATCGCCCGCAAGACTGGCTGTCATCGGACTCCAGGGGGGTGCGACCCTCAAACCTGATGAACCCGATCATAAAAATAGGTAACAAGTGTTCAGGGTGGAAGGCATGTCTGGAGAGCAGGAAAGAGGCATGATGGAGAGATGTAGAAGCAGGTCAAGTCAGGCCAATGCAGGGCCAGTCATGATCTAGGCCAGCCGAGCGCGCGCACATGGCCTGGCGGGGAGGTGGGTGAACGACAGGTGTGTGGGCGGGGAATTGAGAAAGAGAGGGGAAATAAGAGGGGGAGGGGGGGCACCCAGAGCGCACCCCATGGACTTGGCTCAAGGTCGGGGAAAAGAAGAAAGGAGAGGGGGGGGGAGGTTGAGGGGCGGGCGTACTGGTTTGATGTGTGGGGTAAGGAGCATTCAATGACCCTTCTGCACCACTTCATTCCTGCAAGTGCGACAAGAGGCAGAGTCTCGCAAGGGAAGGGAGGCGCCGCTCGCAGTACAGTCTATCGCCCGCAAGACTGGCTGTCATCGGACGCCAGGGGGGTGCGACCCTCAAACCTGATGAACCCGATCATAAAAATAGGTAACAAGTGTTCAGGGTGGAAGGCATGTCTGGAGAGCAGGAAAGAGGCGTGATGGAGAGATGTAGAAGCATGTCAAGTCATGCCAATCCAGGGCCAGTCATGAACCAGGCCAGCCGAGCGCGCACACAAGGCCTGGCGAGGAGGTGGGTGAACGACAGGTGTGTGGGCGGGGAATTGAGAAAGAGAGGGGAAATAAGAGGGGGAGGGGGGGCACCCAGAGCACACCCCATGGCCCTCAAGGTCGGGGAAAAGGGGAAAGGACAGGGGGAGGGGGTTGAGGGGCGGGCGTATTGGTTTGATGTGTGGGGTAAGGAGCATTCAATGACCCTTCTGCACCACTTCATTCCTGCAAGTGCGACAAGAGGCAGAGTCTCGCAAGGGAAGGGAGGCGCCACTCGCAGTACAGTCTATTGCCCGCAAGACTGGCTGTCATCGGACTCCAGGGGGGTGCGACCCTCAAACCTGATGAACCCGATCATAAAAATAGGTACCGGTAACAAGTGTTCAGTGTTGAAGGCATGTCTGGAGATCAGGAAAGAGGCGTGATGGAGAGATGTAGAAGCAGGTCAAGTCAGGCCAATCCAAGGCCAGTCGTGAACCAGGCCAGCCGAGCGCGCGCACAAGACCTGGCGGGGAGGTGGGTGAACGACAGGTGTGTGGGCGGGGAATTGAGAAAGAGAGGGGAAATAAGAGGGGGAGGGGGGGCACCCAGAGCGCACCCCATGGCCTTGGCTCAAGGTCGGGGAAAGGGGGAAAGGACAGGGGGAGGAGTTTGAGGGGCGGGCGTATTGGTTTGATGTGTGGGGTAAGGAGCATTCGATGACCCTTCTGCACCACTTCATTCCTGCAAGTGCGACAAGAGGCAGAGTCTCGCAAGGAAAGGGAGGCGCCGCTCGCAGTACAGTCTATCGCCCGCAAGACTGGCTGTCATCGGACTCCAGGGGGGTGCGACCCTCAAACCTGATGAACCTGATCATAAAAATAGGTAACAAGTGTTCAGGGTGGAAGGCATGTCTGGAGAGCAGGAAAGAGGCGTGATGGAGAGATGTAGAAGCAGGTCAAGTCAGGCCAATCCAGGGCCAGTCATGAACCAGGCCAGCCGAGCGCGCGCACAAGGCATGGCGGGGAGGTGGGTGAACGACAGGTGTGTGGGCGGGCAATTGAGAAAGAGAGGGGAAATAAGAGGGGGAGGGGGGGCACCCAGAGCGCACCCCATGGACTTGGCTCAAGGTCGGGGAAAAGGGGAAAGGACAGGGGGGGGAGGTTCAGGGGCGGGCGTATTGGTTTGATGTGTGGGGTAAGGAGCATTCAATGACCCTTCTGCACCACTTCATTCCTGCAAGTGCGACAAGAGGCAGAGTCTCGCAAGGGAAGGGAGGCGCCACTCGCAGTACAGTCTATTGCCCGCAAGACTGGCTGTCATCGGACGCCAGGGGGGTGCGACCCTCAAACCTGATGAACCCGATCATAAAAATAGGTAACAAGTGTTCAGGGTGGAAGGCATGTCTGGAGAGCAGGAAAGAGGCGTGATGGAGAGATGTAGATGCAGGTCAAGTCAAGCCAATGCAGGGCCAGTCATGAACCAGGCCAACCGAGTGCGCGCACAAGACCTGGCGGGGAGGTGGGTGAACGACAGGTGTGTGGGCGGGGAATTGAGAAAGAGAGGGGAAATAAGAGGGGGAGGAGGGGCACCCAGAGCGCACCCCATGGACTTGGCTCAAGGTCGGGGAAAAGGGGAAAGGACAGGGGGAGGAGGTTGAGGGGCGGGCGTATTGGTTTGATGTGTGGGGTAAGGAGCATTCGATGACCCTTCTGCACCACTTCATTCCTGCAAGTGCGACAAGAGGCAGAGTCTCGCAAGGAAAGGGAGGCGCCGCTCGCAGTACAGTCTATCGCCCGCAAGACTGGCTGTCATCGGACTCCAGGGGGGTGCGACCCTCAAACCTGATGAACCTGATCATAAAAATTGGTAACAAGTGTTCAGGGTGGAAGGCATGTCTGGAGAGCAGGAAAGAGGCGTGATGGAGAGATGTAGATGCAGGTCAAGTCAGGCCAATCCAGGGCCAGTCATGAACCAGGCCAGCCGAGCGCGCGCACAAGGCATGGCGGGGAGGTGGGTGAACGACAGGTGTGTGGGCGGGGAATTGAGAAAGAGAGGGGAAATAAGAGGGGGAGGGGGGGCACCCAGAGCGCACCCCATGGCCCTCAAGGTCGGGGAAAAGGGGAAAGGACAGGGGGAGGAGGTTGAGGGGCGGGCGTATTGGTTTGATGTGTGGGGTAAGGAGCATTCGATGACCCTTCTGCACCACTTCATTCCTGCAAGTGCGACAAGAGGCAGAGTCTCGCAAGGGAAGGGAGGCGCCGCTCGCAGTACAGTCTATCGCCCGCAAGACTGGCTGTCATCGGACTCCAGGGGGGTGCGACCCTCAAACCTGATGAACCCGATCATAAAGATAGGTAACAAGTATTCAGGGTGGAAGGCATGTCTGGAGATCAGGAAAGAGGCGTGATGGAGAGATGTAGAAGCAGGTCAAGTCAGGCCAATCCAAGGCCAGTCATGAACCAGGCCAGCCGAGCGCGCGCAAAAGACCTGGCGGGGAGGTGGGTGAACGACATGTGTGTGGGCGGGGAATTGAGAAAGAGAGGGGAAATAAGAGGGGGAGGGGGGGCACCCAGAGCGCACCCAGCATGTCGGCGGTCTGAGAGGCACAGCCTGAGCGTGCGCAATAGTGGGGCACGCGCAAAGCCTGAGCGCCGCCGCCGCCAGCCAGCAACGTAGCCTCCTAACAGAGCCTCCTAAAATAGCAGCATAAACAGCAAATGTAAGATACAAATGAGGGCAATAACCGCAGGCAGCAGCTCTGGCTGAGTGAGGCTATCCTGCATTACCGGATGCAGGCCGGAGACGGGCAACCGGTGACATGGGCAACCGACATCCAGCATGCAGGAGGGAAGGCCGGAGAGGGCTTCCGCAAGAGATGCAGACGTGCATCGGAAGCCAGTAGCAGAACTTGAGCAGCAGGTGCGGTGCACACGTAGAACCGCTGCCGCCTGAAGGTCTAAAATCAGCTAGGCAGGCAGGCCTTCAACGCAAGACATATCCGTTTCCTGCGCTGCCAGAGTCGCGCACCATGCAGGCAGACAGCACCAAGTTTAGCAAAATATTCCAGACACAGCCTGCTGCAAGGCCAGAGGATAGCGCCGCCCAGCCAGAACCACCGTCAGAGCTGCCAAAGAGGCAGCATCCGCCAGGTTCAATCAGATTTGGCCATACGCCCCTTCTTACCTTGATAACAGGCGACCTCCGGCAAAGGACCTTGTGGACCTTGCGCACCAAGAGGCTGCATGGGAGGTGAAACACTCTCAGACTACTCAAGATAAAATTCAAAGTAGCAGCTAGCTCCAGTGACTTTATAGGCCGACGTGCGGCACACCTGTTCGTCGGAAACGGGCAACATTTGAATTGTTACCACCTGCAACGCGGGGATCACCCGCCTGAAACTGCCCTCCGACAACCGGCCGGCGGCCAGGGTTTCAGACAGGTGTAGCCAACTAGATACACTCCTTGGTTTCTCAGCCATATGTCATCGGGCATAGTTTTCCAAACCCTGCCATGTTGTGGACACTGGGCAGCCCCCATCAAAAGCAGTACTGACCATAAGAAGTGTTGTCTGGTACAGCCCTAGCACAGTGAAGCCCCCTCCTCCCACACCTGCAGGTGCATGCCAGTGCGTAATCGCCCGCCCTGCCCTGCCTTGGTCCCAGGGAATGACCAGCAAGCGCGGCCCCTTCAGCGTCCTTCCCCGGCGCCCAGCAGGTACACCCCCCATACCCCACACCCATCAGGGGCCCCCCAATGTCCCTGCCCACATCCCCACGTGGACAACCTTAGCCTGGCCGCTGCTGCCGTCTGCCGCCTGCCCAGCTCGTAAACCAGGGTGCGGCCTTCTCCCGTGGGGCCAGCAGCAGGGCCTTCCCGGTCGCCAACCCTCCTCCGCCTTGGCTTACAGCTCGTTGAGGTCGACCTTCTGGCCTGACAGCAAGGGGCAAGGAGGGAGGTGGGCTAACAGAGGCAAGCAGAAGCCGCTCCTACGGCTGCAACGACTGTTGGAGGGCTGCCCTGGCAGTCACTCAAGTTCCTAAAACTGCAAAATGCTAACCCTGCTTAAGCCCCATGCAGATGGCAGGGGAAAGCAACTGCTGCAGCCTACATTGCACCAGGCGGAAACTGCCGCCTCGCCAGGGGGAAAGCAGCCTATGAGGCGGGTTTGAGGGTATGGAAGCCCAACAAATCAAGCTGTAAATTGCACCAGGCCAGGAGTTGCCGCCTCATCGGGGGGGAAGCAGCCTGTGACTCCCCATTTGCCTGCATTTCAGCAGAGCAACCTCTGCGATAATATTAGCCAAGTGCCTCTGCCTGACGAATGGTGGTCGTTTGCCTGATGGCCATGCTCAGCTGCTAGCATAGTGGACATGCTCCAAAGTTTGAGGGACAAACTGGGCATGCCCTGAAGCCACAACAGCTTTCTTCGCATGTTGCCGTACAACAACGCTGTCCTTCACTCCCTCCAGCCCCCTGCCCTCGCCTCTGTGCCCCCGCACACCTGCTTCTTCAGCTCCCTTATGCACAGAAGGCAGCCAAACAGCTGTCCGTGTACCTCACGCTGCCGGTGGTTGTCTCACACCTACCGGGACCATTTTTGCCTCAACACGCCTGCACAGGGGGGGGGCATTTCCATTTAGGGAGGCAACGTCTCGTCATAAATGCTGCAGGAGAGAATCCCGATGCTGGGCGAGCGCGGCCGCCTTTCTTGACACGCGTGAACACGCGTCGGGCCAAGAGGGAGGTTTAGGGTTAAGGGTTAGACGACCCTAAGGCCGTAAACCAACATGGGTGGGGGCAACAGGGGGGAGGAAATAAGAGCATTCAGGGAGGCGTGTGCAGTGTGGGGGGGCATTGTGCACTATCCTCTATTAATAGAGCTCACAGCTGCCCTAAAGCTGATGTTGGGAGCACGCTGCAGCTTCCTTGCACACTTTTGCGGCGTGTACAACGCCGTGGAATATGGGAAGGGGGGGGGGTCCAACGAGGACTACGACAAGAGGAGTAGTGTCACCCCGCTCTGGTTTAAACCTGAAACCTAGGTTATGCGCACGTTCAGTGGTATGTGTGCATCTTCTCTGTACCTACCTATCGTCCACCGCTTGTGTAAGGCAGGGCAGCGGTGGAAGTCAGGGGGGGTGGTACTGCGGAACTAGGGGAGGTTGCAGGTCAAGGCAGAGCGGTCACAGTTCTGCAGACAAGCAGAAGTGACCTGAAGAGTATTATTTTACAGCATTCTTAAAGCCATGCCGCCCCCAGCCTATAGGTCTCCGTCAGGCGGAACCTGCTATGCCTGGTTCGGAGACCGTACCGCCGTGAACGCCCAACAATTTCGGTCTTGATGCGGAGGCAGCACGGTTTGCGGCTGGTCAGCGCAAGGGCAGCCGGCCAGTTGAGCGGGTTGTCGACCTTGACCGGCACGATGCAGGGCTTCCCCCCCAGCTTCATCACCAGTTATAAGAGAATGAGCAGGAGAGGAGCCACCGTCTCGGCCATCAGCAGCAGCTGGGACTTGATATCGCCAATCTGCACCGCATATGAGCCAGGCAGAGGCCAGAAAGTGGGAGGGGGGACCTTTGATCAAGAATGCTTCCAATATCAATAACATGTAAATAGCCTCGAGCCGGGGACGAGGTTGAGAGCTCTCTCTCCCCTTATTGCGCATGACGCATGTCGGCGGATATTGCTATCACCCCACAGGCCATGCCATAAGCTGCAAATCACGCAATGGGCAATGACGTTTGCTTTCCTGGCATGGCACGGGCTTCTTCGCCCCCTTCGAGCCCGTGAAACCCCCTTCACAGTGGGCACACAGCTTCCTCTCATCAACATCTGTCATAAAGGAGGGGCAAACGCTCAACGCCACCTCTCGCCTGCGCCGTGGCTCGCGAATTTGGCCTCGGCTTCGACCATCAGCGCGGTGGCCTCGGCGGTGCTGCTGGCTGGCGGCGAGCGGCACTTGAGTTAGAGACGCCGTGTTCAAACGGCCGCTGCCGCCACCGGAGGTCACGAATCAGCTGGGATGGCAGGCCTTCGGCACGCTGCCTCAAGAGCGCCGTATCCCCTCATGCACCAGGCTGACAGCTCGCTCGGCTCGGCAGCGTGGCCAGAGGGTAGCGCCGGCAAGCCAGAACCACCGTTCTAGCGCTACCACGTGCCCCGCGTCCGCAGAGGGAGCGGCCGGGGTACCAGGAGCTGCAGACACAGCGACTGCAACCAACACCACTGACGCACAGGTGGAGGCCCCATGCACCCTCATGCAGCCCCATGCGCCTAACCGGCCTGATCAGAGCATACCGGAACCATGCGCCCTCTCCTCCTGCTCCTTCGCATTCCTGAACTGACATTTAAAATTGATTACGGCCGCAGAGCCAAGCCACGAGGCTAAGAGGACAGATAAAAAAGCTTTACCTATCGCTCTCAGTGCTCAGGGTTTGGCATAGAGACACCTTCAACCCTTCAAAAGGAAAGGGAGTGCACTCGGAGTGACCCTCATTGAAAAAAGTATCCTCCGAATCCTGAGAAGTTCTCTTTCTTTCTTCTTGAACCTTTTGGTTTATTCAGCGTGCTTGTTCTACCAGACTACTCTTGACTTCAGTTTTGCTTGCGACGAATCCGCAGCGTCGACCAACGATAAAGCCCTTGCTTCTAAGTATTTTTGCAAGATTCTGCAAGCCTGCCGTCTCTTGGTTCACTCAGGTGAGATGGTTGTGTCCTTCCTGTTTAGCTGACAGGTCCGCTTCTTCGACTATTCGTAGCGTAGCCTAATTCGCAGCCTGCTGGGACCCAGAGGTTCCAGCCTTTACTGTCTCCTAGCTCACCGATATCCTTGAACTCGTACCGTAGCCTATTTCGCGATTGTCCATGGTCTCCTTGTAGGAGCCCTACAGAAATGACTCGTCCCCTGTTTCCCAAGGAAGTCTTGTGAAAACTTCTGCGGGATCCAGGAGGCAAGGATAGGACCCCAGCCAGGCTGCGAGTTTCTTTCAAGGGACACGAATTGGGAAACGTTAAGCTTAAAGATAGGCTGAGCGTATTCCACGTCTCTCTTTCTGCAGGCTTCTTCAACGTAAATGTTTCCCTCCTCTCGTCCTCGCATTATCACGCAGATGGCTGCATGGCAGCGACGCTTGGGCTGAGCCGGATTGAGAAAAACAATGCTGAGGTCAACATGCTGAGGTTCAGCGACAACGAGCAACGAGTGTACTTTTTGCGCGGATCTGACGATGAAGCGAGTGCTCGGGTCCGGGCTCTGCTTTTGTCTGCAGGTGAGGGGCTCTGCCACTGCGACCTTTTCCACGGCCCGCATTGATACCTGGGGGTGCATGGGGGGCCCTCCCCGCGCCTCTCTGGAGCACCCCCATGCATGCCGTGTGTCACGCGGCCCCCCCTTCACGGTAGGTGCTGTCACACACACACCCTGCAGGGCAGGTGCTGTCACACGCCTGTCTCCGGGGTGGGTGGGACTCAGTCCCCACATGGTCTCACAAGAGCCCCGAACTCCATGCATGTGCTGCCGCCCCCCAACCTGCTCCATCTCATCGCATTTGGAACCCCCGCGCCCTCTGAGGGATGCGCACGAGCATCCCTGCATGGACATGGGGGTGCAGTGAGTGCTCGCAGCTGAAGTGTGAGCTCATGCATGGGGTGCTCTGGCACAGCAGGTGCTGTCGCACGCCTCCCCGAGGTGGGTGGGACTGACCAATCAGTCCCCGAAATGTCTCCCAAGAGCTCCGGCATGGGCAAATGAACTCCATGCATGTGCTGCCATGCGCCATCCAGTGTGGCTGGCCGCGCGTGCACAGGGCCTGCCGAAGGGTAGCTGAATTGTAGCCGAGGGTAGCTGAACTGTAGCCCATCCATGCGCCTGCCAGGTAGTGGCCAACAACAGGTCTGCATGAAGGTGGCCGCATGCCGCCCTGGAGCTTGCCAGACCCTGCAGGGTACATCCCTCCCAGCCCCCTAGCAGTTCGCCAGCCCCTCCTTTGCCCACAGAGGAGTGCAAGGTGGGGCTGCGCACAGACGCGTAGCCCAGTCCCCGCGGTGGGGCAGCGCACCCCCCTGAGACTCATGCGTTCAAACCGCCTGCACCCCCTGCGAGTGCCCTGCCTCACGCCAACCCTTCCCTACTGGTGCCGCCATCCCAGCTGAGCAACATACCGCTGCGACTCACTGGGATCGCAGGGCTGAGAGCGGCACCCCGCTTTGAATGTTCCCCCGCATGGGCTCCCAAGAACCCCAGCATTCCCCCTTATTTCACAACCTCCACTGCTACCCCTTCCCTGCCTCGCCCACACGACCCATGCACATGTGCATGCGGCCCATGCAGCTGGGCACAGATAACCTACTGCCTGGCTTTTCTATTTTAATTATTTCCTGACATTTTGTTTGCTCGTGATTGCAGCGGAAGCGGTGCAGCGGGCGGCAGCAACGAAAGGTGGGCGTAGGGAGGGGATCTAGGGTGGGGCAGGAGGGGTGGGGTCCGTTTCACTGTTGTGAGCTATGGAACACGCTTGGCCCCTGCACTCAAGCGACGTCCACTGTAGCCGCTAAAAAACAGTATGGTGGGCGAGTAGGGGCAGGGTCCCCGGGCCCCCTTCTTTAAATTTTGGCGCTATTTGGAGGGATCTCCGTCTTCACAAGTTGTCGGCAGGCCTCCCCGCGGCCGCTAAAGGCCAGTTAGGCCCCAAACCTAGATCGGCCCCCGTCATGAGGCCCTAGCAGCATGGCCACAGTTTGGGCCGGAGGCCGGAGTGTAGCTGCCAAGTTGCTGACCTTAATTTATAAAAACTGCTGAAGGACCCCTTCTTCTCCTGCCGCCGAGGGGTGCGCGAGTACATGCATAAGCATGCGCCCCTTTTTGCCGTGCCCTGCTGCCGGCAACCCTACCGTACCCTCACGAAACTGAGCCATGTATGCCATGGAGCTCCTCTCCCCCCCTACTCTCCCTCCTGGTGTCCCCTTCCTCCCGCCCGCCCGCCCCTGCTCCATTATCTCTTCCTGCCCCTGCTCTCAGTGGTGCCTACCGCGGACCTCATTGCAAGGCTCCCTCTGGTTACGTTTGCTGCCTGTACTGTGTACTACGACTGACGCTCTTGTGCCGCCTAGACCTTGTGTGAATTTTAGCAGTGGCGGTGGCAACTACTTGACCTTGCTGCTCTGGAGCACCCCCATGCAGGGCCTTGCTTCTGCGAGCCCCTGGAGCACCACCCCGCTGTTGTCACCTTCGTTACTGCCCCCTGCCTCTCCCTCCTGCTGAACTTGCCGCTGCCTCTTGGAGTCGAGGGTCGCGCCTGGTCCCAAACTGACAGACTGACTGACGGATATGGGGTGACTCCGGGAGCTTCGCCCCCACGACCTTCGGCCGCCCGGGGGGGCTCCGCCGAATAAGGCCAGGGTAGAAGTAGAACAACAGCAGCCACAGCAGCAAGCAAGGACACCAGTGGGACAGCCAGCAGGAGCAGAGCAACAAGTAGAACCAGACGTGCAGCCCTAGGTTGGGCTTGGAGGGGCAGGTGGGCGGGATGGGTGGTGTGATGTAGCTGGCCTTGCGCTGGTATTGCACGGACGGGCAGTGCGCATGGGCTATGGGTGTGGGGGTCTGAACTGTGAGTAGTGAGCCACCGGGACTCGGCACACTGGCGCCGTGGCTTGGGGCGGCCAAAATGGAAGCAAAACGGTCTGCCCCCCGCCGCTGTTTTGGAGAGGCCTTATCCCTCTCCCACCCTGTTTTCTGTTGTATCGTTTTTTTTTTTTGCTTCAAGGCTATATTCGGTAGACCGTTCGCGGCCGCCAAAGGATTGGAGCCTAACCTGGAGCGGCTTGTAGACCACCCCTCCCATGCTGCCGTGCTGCCCCCTTGGTTGCCCCCCTCACCGCATGACTGCCCCTTGGCTGCTCTAGGGTGTGGGGGTGATTTGTGAGGCCTTGTATGGACCTAGTGGTGAACCTTGAGGCATGCACCGACCTGGGGATGGACACTTCCATTACGACGTGTCTCCAGATTTCCCCCCTCAGGGCCAGCCGGATTCGCCCGTCCCCATATCGGTGCATCCCAGCCCGACACCTTCTTGAAGTCCGTCCTATTCGTATTGTCTTAACTCTTCGGTTGACTCCATGCTTGTGTGCCTCCTACTGCAGGGGGTAAACATGAGGCGTTTGGCAAGTGGATCATGCACATCGAGGAAGATCTGCTAGGCGACCTGCCCGACTGCGCTGACAAGCTACACAAGGTCCTTCAGCCGGATCAGCACTTCCCCATACCGGTGCCCGGGGGCCACTTCAAGGTGCTCACCGAGGCCCACCCCGCCCTCAAGGACTACTTGGTCGCCGCCGATTGCAACTGTCTCACCTCGAAGTTGGGAGACTTCCTCGTGTCCCACATCTTAAAGCCCCTTGGTAGGACCACAGTATCAAAACCACGGTATTCTGTGCCACAGGTCTCTGCTCCTTTTGCCCTGTTATTAGTGGTGGTGCACATATATAGCTGTTGTACTTTCTGGCTAGCGTGGGAGGGCTCACGCCTCTTCATGCACGCTTGATGCATTTGTCTGGCGTCGCAACTACCCATCATGGGACGACGCAGGTCGCTGAATACAAAGGTCACCGCCGCCTTCACTCACTGTAGGCATCACATCTGAGGTTCATGTGACGGGGCGCACCTCCATGCCGCTGCTGGACGTGGTCGAGCTGCTCAACGAGCGTTTGGTCAAGAAGCTGGGCAACCTGAAGCAACTATCCAACAACTCTACACAAGAAGCGACGAGAGTATAGGCCAGCGCCTCTTCTTCGAAATCTGGATCCAAGCGGAAGGCAACCGTGGCCTCTCTGGTGCGATTCCGTGCCACAATTTATTTGACCCAAGCCTCCGGCACTTTTCCATTAACTTCGAGAACTTGATAGATGAGACCACATGGCTTCAGGCTGTGCACTGGAGTGGGCAGTGCAAACATAGCGCCTTGTTGTTTTTCAGGTCAGGCAGACAACTTGATTGATGTTGGGAAAGGCGCATCTTACTTCTGTGTTTACCGTTACACAGCCAACACTACATGTTGAGAATCCCATACCAGGTATATAATACATACCTCACACATACGTTTGATTTCCACAGCCTGTCATGCAGGGCGCCCTCCGGCCTGATGGGGCCCTGGTGGTGGACAAGGTGTTGTTGCTCCACAACGAGGACAAGGTGGCCAGCCTTCAAGAGGCCATCAAGGACCTGACAAGGAAGCTCAAGAAACCTCAGAATCCTCTACTATTCGACATGACCCCGTTCATCGTCGTCATGGCGTGCGCCGGCCGCCAACTGCAGTTCGGCTATTGCGACGGGGCCACCGGCCAGGTATGACGCTTTGCAAGAATCGACATGCTTTGATGTGTGTCTTGTGTGGAAGGCATGTGGCATACGATCCGCCATAACAGTTTTGAAGCGGCTTGTTTAACGAGCGTGTTCATGAACTCTCTTGTGGGGCGAATGTTGACATGCTGGCAGTTTCTGTGTGACCCCCACCCCACCCCACGAGTGCATGTATTGTTGTGCCCCAACAAAGAAGCTGCAAACTGGATCCAACTCGTGTAAACTTTGTGGTTGTGCTCGTCATGCTGTGCAGGTGATCATGTGTGGGGTGCCGTATGAGACCGACGACCCACTCCACGCCGTGCTGGTGTGCGGCGCCTTGGCGCAGCTGACCAGGCTGCTCCGCCAGCTGCGCGCGAAGGGGCCCTCCGCGAGCGATTTGGCCGGCATGTGGGAGCCCATCGAGCGCCCAGAGGTATGACCGGCGGGGTGACATGATTTGGGCTAGGATTAGGTTGAAAAGTGAAGATAGCCTAGGAGGAGCGAGAGTTTGTGTTGTGGCACATGTGGGGTTCCGCATGTGTAGCTGCCTCCCTTAAATTTTTATATTCATGTTCCCGGAGATTGCAAGAGCACTCTAGTGATGCAGTGGATTTGATGATGTGTATCTTCTCCTCTGCAGCACACCGTCATCGTCGTTGAGAAGGATTTCGTCCGCAAGGAGATACACGCGTTCCAGACCTTTGCGGCGTCTGTCGGTGTAGACCTGTCAGACCTGCAGGTAACTATGGCCATGATTCACAAGACAGTTTGTGGGTAGAAAGTGTGTTTGCTCTTGCTCCTGACACGTGCAAGTTGGCTGGAAGGCTCTCCTTTGCTGCCCGCTAGTTGCCAGCTCCTCAACTTCAAGGGTGTGAATGGCAGGGAAGTTACTCCATACAAATGGCCTCTTGAGTGTGTCCCCCCTTTGTGTGCCTTCAACAGGAAGCGTACGGGGCAGGACTGGGCTGCCTGTACTTGCCGCAGCTGCTTGAAGAGATTCCAGACCTACACCACACCGATGTCGTCCGGAAATGGAACAATCAATGCGACTCTACATCAGGGATGAACGTTTACTGGGTCGAGGTGAGTGCTGAGGAACGCGATCGGTTGCATTGGAAGTAGCCACGTTAGCCTGAGGCAAGGGTGGGTGGGTATATAAGATGTTGACATGGAATCGACAGAGGGGCAGAAAGATTTGCTGCAACGATAGGGCTGCAGTTTATGGTCGGGCTTCAAATACTGGGCTGAAGGGGGAGGGGACGTGGATGGGAGGATGGTGATCACAATCGGCACACACAAGGCCGCTGAGATTGGGCTGGCCTGAGGCAGAGGGGTGAGGGGACGTGTGAGGGAGCCACGGACTTGAGCCTGAGGCAGGGGGCTGGGGGAAGTGGGAAGAAGGGAGGTTGGGAAACACAAATAGGGCAGAAAAGTATGTGCATGCGTACAACATGGGGCTGCAGGCTGGGACAGGAGTGTGGTGATCTTACACGGCACAGACATGGCCACGGGCTTGGTCGGGCCTGATATAGGGGGCTGAGGGGGGTAGGGGGGGGGGTAATAAAGGACCATGCTTGTCATGGACAGGGATCCCGTCTTGCATGCATATGACCCCCTCAGGGTAGCCTATGCGTCAAACACCTCTCCTTTGTGATCACGCAATGCCATGCTGCGCTTTCCGCCACCAGCTGAACGCCGCCAGCGTCGGCCGCCTCGTGGATGTTGGAAACCTTTCCGAAGAGGAGACCCAGATATGCATGCTCTGCGTTCTGAGGGCCCTCCAGGCGCTCCATGGCTGCCTCGACCAAGAGACGAAGAAAGGGCTGGTCCACCGCGACATCCGCTGGCCCAACGTGTTGCACTGCGTCCACCGCGAACCGGATTCCTCGGCTTGGATCTACTATTACAAGCTGATTGACCTTGAGACAGTGGCGCGGGAGGGCAAGGTGAGAGGAATTTCATCAGCAACCTTACAGGTGTCTTGGCCTTGCTCCACATAAAACAGGGGGATGATGGGACCAGAGGCATAAGCTGCCTGTGTGTGTGTCTGTGTGAAAGGTGCCATGAGAGCCATAGTATAGAACATGCGAGGAGCGTTGGTGGTACGTCCTCTATGTTTCACGGTATATTTGCGCGTGCGGCGAAAGGAGCAAGGGTGCATGGATGTTGCTCAAGGATTGATGTTGCTGCGTTTTCTGGGTGCAGGCTCCGACGATGGATGTGAACGCGTGGAAAGCTTGGGAGGAGAAGGGGATGGAGGGGCGGGCTGGCACGCTCGTAGAGGGCAAGTACACAAGATCCAGCGACATCTACTCGGCAGGCCTCATGCTGCGGCTGTCCGTGTCTGCAAAGCTGTGGAAGCTGGACTCAGACGGGCAGGACTTCCTAGAGCACCTCTTGGGACATAAGAAGAGTTTGGACGATATGCTGTCTCACCCGTGGCTGAAGGAGGCATGCGAGAAGCTGCCCGGTGAGTGAAGCATGGGTGTTTGGTAGTGGCCCCGTTCCTTCTGCATCAATGCCTTGATCGTGGCCTAGTTGGTGTGACGTTGCTCACCCAGCAATTCTCTCTACAAGTTGGTCCTACTTCAAGTTCTGATCGGGCAGCGCGGTTGTGTGTTGTGGCATGTTCACCCTCCTCGCATTCCTCGCCCCTGTAAAGCGCCTCGCGCCCAACCCAGATGACGTGAAGATGGCTCAAAACAAGTGGGTTGAGCACAAGAAGAAGAGAAAGCGGGGACCATGACAGGAATAAATATGGATCTTGGTGGTGGGATGAGTGACTTGCGTTTTGTCCGAAGGGCGCGCACCCTGGAGCCCCCCGGAACTCGAGTACCAGCGGACCTCACGAACGCTATGTTTCCTTACCGTAGTAACGCTTCTTGCATTAACTCTTTGCCTCCTAACCGTAGTAACGCTTCATGCATTAACTCTTTGCTTCCTTGCCGTAGTCACGCTTCATGCATGGTTAGGCATTGTTAAGGTCGGGCATGTTCTTCCATAGAATACTACCCCAAGGATGTCTGCCACCATTCCGCTGGGAAGGGCCTTTTCTGGTGCTTCCTCTTCAGCCAACGGACATTTAATGAATATCCATCCTCCATTTTATATAGAGCAGGAACCGGCAATTTGGGGATTGATTTACCATTAGACGCGAGGACAGGGTTTTTGACTGCCAAAGAACTACCAAGGAAGACTACCACAGATGAGGACTAGAGAAAAGTCAACCTACGGACTATTCCCTCACCGTCTCCTACATTCCTCTTTAGGCCTTGTCTCCCCTCACAGACAGGCACCGATGCTACTACCGAACCTGATGCGCCCTGGTCTACCGCAGACCTCACATGCTCAGACTCAAGCGCACCCCACTTCCCACTGCCCTCTAATCACTGATGGGAAAAACACAAATACTTGTGATACCTATACCCGCATACATGACCAGAACAGAGACTCCCTTCCACAATACAACAAACACATTTGACTTCCAGGTGCAGTACAGCTATGATATGTAACATCCTAAAAATTAAAGGGAATGTCCTCTGGATTGCAGCTTGTGCCGCCAGTATTTGTGGGTAAATTGACCCAAAAAACAGGTGCCGCCTTGCTGGAGGCGAGGATGTCAGAGTGAGGGACAGCACAGCCTTTCTGGAGGTGAGGAGGTCTGAGGGAGCCTGGAACTACTGTGACACCTTGTTGCATGTGTGGAGGTCTGAAAGAGCACAAAGCTCTGCTGCCATGCTGGAGATGAGGAGGTCTGAGGGGACACATGACTCCTGTGTCACACCATAAAGCAGTAAACGCGCCAATATGGTAAACTCCGTAATCTCCGGTAAAGGCGCCTTAGAGAGGTGTCCTTCTACTCACAAACAGGCTCCTTGTACTTCAGACAAGAGCTGTTAACTGGCTACTGTAAGGTTCAGCCCTAGCAGGAAGTCTCTCTGCCTAGGGGAAAGTCTGGGTGTCCCTGTCTCGTGGGTACCGCCCCTACTACTTCACTCGCGATGTCCGCTGGTACTCGAGTTCCGGGGGGCTCCAGGGTGCGCGCCCTTCGGACAAAACGCAAGTCACTCATCCCACCACCAAGATCCATATTTATTCCTGTCATGGTCCCCGCTTTCTCTTCTTCTTGTGCTCAACCCACTTGTTTTGAGCCATCTTCACGTCATCTGGGTTGGGCGCGAGGCGCTCTACAGGGGCGAGGAATGCGAGGAGGGTGAACATGCCACAACACACAACCGCGCTGCCCGATCAGAACTTGAAGTAGGACCAACTTGTAGAGAGACTTGCTGGGTGAGCAACGTCACACCAACTAGGCCACGATCAAGGCATTGATGCAGAAGGAACGGGGCCACTACCAAACACCCATGCTTCACTCACCGGGCAGCTTCTCGCATGCCTCCTTCATCCACGGGTGAGACAGCAGATCGTCCAAACTCTTCTTATGTCCCAAGAGGTGCTCTAGGAAGTCCTGCCTGTCTGAGTCCAGCTTCCACAGCTTTGCAGACACGGACAGCCGCAGCATGAGGTCTGCCGAGTAGATGTCGCTGGATCTTGTGTACTTGCCCTCTACGAGCGTGCCAGCCCGCCCCTCCATCCCCTTCTCCTCCCAAGCTTTCCACGCGTTCACATCCATCGTCGGAGCCTGCACCCAGAAAACGCAGCAACATCAATCCTTGAGCAACATCCATGCACCCTTGCTCCTTTCGCCGCACGCGCAAATATACCGTGAAACATAGAGGACGTACCACCAACGCTCCTCGCATGTTCTATACTATGGCTCTCATGGCACCTTTCACACAGACACACACACAGGCAGCTTATGCCTCTGGTCCCATCATCCCCCTGTTTTATGTGGAGCAAGGCCAAGACACCTGTAAGGTTGCTGATGAAATTCCTCTCACCTTGCCCTCCCGCGCCACTGTCTCAAGGTCAATCAGCTTGTAATAGTAGATCCAAGCCGAGGAATCCGGTTCGCGGTGGACGCAGCGCAACACGTTGGGCCAGCGGATGTCGCGGTGGACCAGCCCTTTCTTCGTCTCTTGGTCGAGGCAGCCATGGAGCGCCTGGAGGGCCCTCAGAACGCAGAGCATGCATATCTGGGTCTCCTCTTCGGAAAGGTTTCCAACATCCACGAGGCGGCCGACGCTGGCGGCGTTCAGCTGGTGGCGGAAAGCGCAGCATGGCATTGCGTGATCACAAAGGAGAGGTGTTTGACGCATAGGCTACCCTGAGGGGGTCATATGCATGCAAGACGGGATCCCTGTCCATGACAAGCATGGTCCTTTATTACCCCCCCCCCTACCCCCCTCAGCCCCCTATATCAGGCCCGACCAAGCCCGTGGCCATGTCTGTGCCGTGTAAGATCACCACACTCCTGTCCCAGCCTGCAGCCCCATGTTGTACGCATGCACATACTTTTCTGCCCTATTTGTGTTTCCCAACCTCCCTTCTTCCCACTTCCCCCAGCCCCCTGCCTCAGGCTCAAGTCCGTGGCTCCCTCACACGTCCCCTCACCCCTCTGCCTCAGGCCAGCCCAATCTCAGCGGCCTTGTGTGTGCCGATTGTGATCACCATCCTCCCATCCACGTCCCCTCCCCCTTCAGCCCAGTATTTGAAGCCCGACCATAAACTGCAGCCCTATCGTTGCAGCAAATCTTTCTGCCCCTCTGTCGATTCCATGTCAACATCTTATATACCCACCCACCCTTGCCTCAGGCTAACGTGGCTACTTCCAATGCAACCGATCGCGTTCCTCAGCACTCACCTCGACCCAGTAAACGTTCATCCCTGATGTAGAGTCGCATTGATTGTTCCATTTCCGGACGACATCGGTGTGGTGTAGGTCTGGAATCTCTTCAAGCAGCTGCGGCAAGTACAGGCAGCCCAGTCCTGCCCCGTACGCTTCCTGTTGAAGGCACACAAAGGGGGGACACACTCAAGAGGCCATTTGTATGGAGTAACTTCCCTGCCATTCACACCCTTGAAGTTGAGGAGCTGGCAACTAGCGGGCAGCAAAGGAGAGCCTTCCAGCCAACTTGCACGTGTCAGGAGCAAGAGCAAACACACTTTCTACCCACAAACTGTCTTGTGAATCATGGCCATAGTTACCTGCAGGTCTGACATGTCTACACCGACAGACGCCGCAAAGGTCTGGAACGCGTGTATCTCCTTGCGGACGAAATCCTTCTCAACGACGATGACGGTGTGCTGCAGAGGAGAAGATACACATCATCAAATCCACTGCATCACTAGAGTGCTCTTGCAATCTCCGGGAACATGAATATAAAAATTTAAGGGAGGCAGCTACACATGCGGAACCCCACATGTGCCACAACACAAACTCTCGCTCCTCCTAGGCTATCTTCACTTTTCAACCTAATCCTAGCCCAAATCATGTCACCCCGCCGGTCATACCTCTGGGCGCTCGATGGGCTCCCACATGCCGGCCAAATCGCTCGCGGAGGGCCCCTTCGCGCGCAGCTGGCGGAGCAGCCTGGTCAGCTGCGCCAAGGCGCCGCACACCAGCACGGCGTGGAGTGGGTCGTCGGTCTCATACGGCACCCCACACATGATCACCTGCACAGCATGATGAGCACAACCACAAAGTTTACACGAGTTGGATCCAGTTTGCAGCTTCTTTGCTGGGGCACAACAATACATGCACTCGTGGGGTGGGGTGGGGGTCACACAGAAACTGCCAGCATGTCAACATTCGCCCCACAAGAGAGTTCATGAACACGCTCGTTAAACAAGCCGCTTCAAAACTGTTATGGCGGATCGTATGCCACATGCCTTCCACACAAGACACACATCAAAGCATGTCGATTCTTGCAAAGCGTCATACCTGGCCGGTGGCCCCGTCGCAATAGCCGAACTGCAGTTGGCGGCCGGCGCACGCCATGACGACGATGAACGGGGTCCTGTCGAACAGTAGAGGATTCTGAGGTTTCTTGAGCTTCCTTGTCAGGTCCTTGATGGCCTCTTGAAGGCTGGCCACCTTGTCCTCGTTGTGGAGCAACAACACCTTGTCCACCACCAGGGCCCCATCAGGCCGGAGGGCGCCCTGCATGACAGGCTGTGGAAATCAAACGTATGTGTGAGGTATGTATTATATACCTGGTATGGGATTCTCAACATGTAGTGTTGGCTGTGTAACGGTAAACACATAAGTAAGATGCGCCTTTCCCAACATCAATCAAGTTGTCTGCCTGACCTGAAAAACAACAAGGCGCTATGTTTGCACTGCCCACTCCAGTGCACAGCCTGAAGCCATGTGGTCTCATCTATCAAGTTCTCGAAGTTAATGGAAAAGTGCCGGAGGCTTGGGTCAAATAAATTGTGGCACGGAATCGCACCAGAGAGGCCACGGTTGCCTTCCGCTTGGATCCAGATTTCGAAGAAGAGGCGCTGGCCTATACTCTCGTCGCTTCTTGTGTAGAGTTGTTGGATAGCTGCTTCAGGTTGCCCAGCTTCTTGACCAAACGCTCGTTGAGCAGCTCGACCACGTCCAGCAGCGGCATGGAGGTGCGCCCCGTCACATGAACCTCAGATGTGATGCCTACAGTGAGTGAAGGCGGCGGTGACCTTTGTATTCAGCGACCTGCGTCGTCCCATGATGGGTAGTTGCGACGCCAGACAAATGCATCAAGCGTGCATGAAGAGGCGTGAGCCCTCCCTTGCTAGCCAGAAAGTACAACAGCTATATATGTGCACCACCACTAATAACAGGGCAAAAGGAGCAGAGACCTGCGGCACAGAATACCGTGGTTTTGATACTGTGGTCCTACCAAGGGGCTTTAAGATGTGGGACACGAGGAAGTCTCCCAACTTCGAGGTGAGACAGTTGCAATCGGCGGCGACCAAGTAGTCCTTGAGGGCGGGGTGGGCCTCGGTGAGCACCTTGAAGTGGCCCCCGGGCACCGGTATGGGGAAGTGCTGATCCGGCTGAAGGACCTTGTGTAGCTTGTCAGCGCAGTCGGGCAGGTCGCCTAGCAGATCTTCCTCGATGTGCATGATCCACTTGCCAAACGCCTCATGTTTACCCCCTGCAGTAGGAGGCACACAAGCATGGAGTCAACCGAAGAGTTAAGACAATACGAATAGGACGGACTTCAAGAAGGTGTCGGGCTGGGATGCACCGATATGGGGACGGGCGAATCCGGCTGGCCCTGAGGGGGGAAATCTGGAGACACGTCGTAATGGAAGTGTCCATCCCCAGGTCGGTGCATGCCTCAAGGTTCACCACTAGGTCCATACAAGGCCTCACAAATCACCCCCACACCCTAGGGCAGCCAAGGGGCAGTCATGCGGTGAGGGGGGCAACCAAGGGGGCAGCGCGGCAGCATGGGAGGGCCCAGAGGGAGCCTTGCAATGAGGTCCGCGGTAGGCACCACTGAGAGCAGGGGCAGGAAGAGATAATGGAGCAGGGGCGGGCGGGCGGGAGGAAGGGGACACCAGGAGGGAGAGTAGGGGGGGAGAGGAGCTCCATGGCATACATGGCTCAGTTTCGTGAGGGTACGGTAGGGTTGCCGGCAGCAGGGCACGGCAAAAAGGGGCGCATGCTTATGCATGTACTCGCGCACCCCTCGGCGGCAGGAGAAGAAGGGGTCCTTCAGCAGTTTTTATAAATTAAGGTCAGCAACTTGGCAGCTACACTCCGGCCTCCGGCCCAAACTGTGGCCATCCTGCTAGGGCCTCATGACGGGGGCCGATCTAGGTTTGGGGCCTAACTGGCCTTTAGCGGCCGCGGGGAGGCCTGCCGACAACTTGTGAAGACGGAGATCCCTCCAAATAGCGCCAAAATTTAAAGAAGGGGGCCCGGGGACCCTGCCCCTACTCGCCCACCATACTGTTTTTTAGCGGCTACAGTGGACGTCGCTTGAGTGCAGGGGCCAAGCGTGTTCCATAGCTCACAACAGTGCCTGAAACGGACCCCACCCCTCCTGCCCCACCCTAGATCCCCTCCCTACGCCCACCTTTCGTTGCTGCCGCCCGCTGCACCGCTTCCGCTGCAATCACGAGCAAACAAAATGTCAGGAAATAATTAAAATAGAAAAGCCAGGCAGTAGGTTATCTGTGCCCATCTGCATGGGCCGCATGCACATGTGCATGGGTCGTGTGGGCGAGGCAGGGAAGGGGTAGCAGTGGAGGTTGTGAAATAAGGGGGAATGCTGGGGTTCTTGGGAGCCCATGCGGGGGAACATTCAAAGCGGGGTGCCGCTCTCAGCCCTGCGATCCCAGTGAGTCGCAGCGGTATGTTGCTCAGCTGGGATGGCGGCACCAGTAGGGAGGGGTTGGCGTGAGGCAAGGCACTCGCAGGGGGTGCAGGCGGTTTGAACGCATGAGTCTCAGGGGGGTGCGCTGCCCCACCGCGGGGACTGGGCTACGCGTCTGTGCGCAGCCCCACCTTGCACTCCTCTGTGGGCAAAGGAGGGGCTGGCGAACTGCTAGGGGGCTGGGAGGGATGTACCCTGCAGGGTCTGGCAAGCTCCAGGGCGGCATGCGGCCACCTTCATGCAGACCTGTTGTTGGCCACTACCTGGCAGGCGCATGGATGGGCTACAGTTCAGCTACCCTCGGCTACAATTCAGCTACCCTTCGGCATGCCCTGTGCACGCGCGGCCAGCCACACTGGATGGCGCATGGCAGCACATGCATGGAGTTCATTTGCCCATGCCGGAGCTCTTGGGAGACATTTCGGGGACTGATTGGTCAGTCCCACCCACCTCGGGGAGGCGTGCGACAGCACCTGCTGTGCCAGAGCACCCCATGCATGAGCTCACACTTCAGCTGCGAGCACTCACTGCACCCCCATGTCCATGCAGGGATGCTCGTGCGCATCCCTCAGAGGGCGCGGGGGTTCCAAATGCGATGAGATGGAGCAGGTTGGGGGGCGGCAGCACATGCATGGAGTTCGGGGCTCTTGTGAGACCATGTGGGGACTGAGTCCCACCCACCCCGGAGACAGGCGTGTGACAGCACTTGCCCTGCAGGGTGTGTGTGTGACAGCACCTACCGTGAAGGGGGGGCCGCGTGACACACGGCATGCATGGGGGTGCTCCAGAGAGGCGCGGGGAGGGCCCCCCATGCACCCCCAGGTATCAATGCGGGCCGTGGAAAAGGTCGCAGTGGCAGAGCCCCTCACCTGCAGACAAAAGCAGAGCCCGGACCCGAGCACTCGCTTCATCGTCAGATCCGCGCAAAAAGTACACTCGTTGCTCGTTGTCGCTGAACCTCAGCATGTTGACCTCAGCATTGTTTTTCTCAATCCGGCTCAGCCCAGGCAAGCTCTCCAAGCGTCGCTGCCATGCAGCCATCTGCGTGATAATGCGAGGACGAGAGGAGGGAAACATTTACGTTGAAGAAGCCTGCAGAAAGAGAGACGTGGAATACGCTCAGCCTATCTTTAAGCTTAACGTTTCCCAATTCGTGTCCCTTGAAAGAAACTCGCAGCCTGGCTGGGGTCCTATCCTTGCCTCCTGGATCCCGCAGAAATTTTCACAAGACTTCCTTGGGAAACAGGGGACGAGTCATTTCTGTAGGGCTCCTACAAGGAGACCATGGACAATCGCGAAATAGGCTACGGTACGAGTTCAAGGATATCGGTGAGCTAGGAGACAGTAAAGGCTGGAACCTCTGGGTCCCAGCAGGCTGCGAATTAGGCTACGCTACGAATAGTCGAAGAAGCGGACCTGTCAGCTAAACAGGAAGGACACAACCATCTCACCTGAGTGAACCAAGAGACGGCAGGCTTGCAGAATCTTGCAAAAATACTTAGAAGCAAGGGCTTTATCGTTGGTCGACGCTGCGGATTCGTCGCAAGCAAAACTGAAGTCAAGAGTAGTCTGGTAGAACAAGCACGCTGAATAAACCAAAAGGTTCAAAAAGAAAGAAAGAGAACTTCTCAGGATTCGGAGGATACTTTTTAGGGATCTCCTTCATGGGAGACTGTAAAAAAAGTGTGCCTAGAAAAAAAAAAGTCGCCTACACTCGACGTTGAGTGCATTAGAATCACAATGTCAATGCGCATCTTTTGATCGCCTGCCCGGTGCCTGCTGAGCGTCGTGAGCCGTCCAGGCCGGCATAGTAGGTTCTGCTGCGCGTCTTTGTTTTTTTTAAAGGATTCAAGAAAAGTAAAGACACCAAAAGAAACCCGGGAAAGGTGGCAAAGATCCCCACGATTTTTTCAATGAGGGTCACTCCGAGTGCACTCCCTTTCCTTTTGAAGGGTTGAAGGTGTCTCTATGCCAAACCCTGAGCACTGAGAGCGATAGGTAAAGCTTTTTTATCTGTCCTCTTAGCCTCGTGGCTTGGCTCTGCGGCCGTAATCAATTTTAAATGTCAGTTCAGGAATGCGAAGGAGCAGGAGGAGAGGGCGCATGGTTCCGGTATGCTCTGATCAGGCCGGTTAGGCGCATGGGGCTGCATGAGGGTGCATGGGGCCTCCACCTGTGCGTCAGTGGTGTTGGTTGCAGTCGCTGTGTCTGCAGCTCCTGGTACCCCGGCCGCTCCCTCTGCGGACGCGGGGCACGTGGTAGCGCTAGAACGGTGGTTCTGGCTTGCCGGCGCTACCCTCTGGCCACGCTGCCGAGCCGAGCGAGCTGTCAGCCTGGTGCATGAGGGGATACGGCGCTCTTGAGGCAGCGTGCCGAAGGCCTGCCATCCCAGCTGATTCGTGACCTCCGGTGGCGGCAGCGGCCGTTTGAACACGGCGTCTCTGACTCAAGTGCCGCTCGCCGCCAGCCAGCAGCACCGCCGAGGCCACCGCGCTGATGGTCGAAGCCGAGGCCAAATTCGCGAGCCACGGCGCAGGCGAGAGGTGGCGTTGAGCGTTTGCCCCTCCTTTATGAGAGATGTTGATGAGAGGAAGCTGTGTGCCCACTGTGAAGGGGGTTTCACGGGCTCGAAGGGGGCGAAGAAGCCCGTGCCATGCCAGGAAAGCAAACGTCATTGCCCATTGCGTGATTTGCAGCTTATGGCATGGCCTGTGGGGTGATAGCAATATCCGCCGACATGCGTCATGCGCAATAAGGGGAGAGAGAGCTCTCAACCTCGTCCCCGGCTCGAGGCTATTTACATGTTATTGATATTGGAAGCATTCTGGATCAAAGGTCCCCCCTCCCACTTTCTGGCCTCTGCCTGGCTCATATGCGGTGCAGATTGGCGATATCAAGTCCCAGCTGCTGCTGATGGCCGAGACGGTGGCTCCTCTCCTGCTCATTCTCTTATAACTGGTGATGAAGCTGGGCGGGAAGCCCTGCATCGTGCCGGTCAAGGTCGACAACCCGCTCAACTGGCCGGCTGCCCTTGCGCTGACCAGCCGCAAACCGTGCTGCCTCCGCATCAAGACCGAAATTGTTGGGCGTTCACGGCGGTACGGTCTCCGAACCAGGCATAGCAGGTTCCGCCTGACGGAGACCTATAGGCTGGGGGCGGCATGGCTTTAAGAATGCTGTAAAATAATACTCTTCAGGTCACTTCTGCTTGTCTGCAGAACTGTGACCGCTCTGCCTTGACCTGCAACCTCCCCTAGTTCCGCAGTACCCCCCCCCCTGACTTCCACCGCTGCCCTGCCTTACACAAGCGGTGGACGATAGGTAGGTACAGAGAAGATGCACACATACCACTGAACGTGCGCATAACCTAGGTTTCAGGTTTAAACCTGAGCGGGGTGACACTACTCCTCTTGTCGTAGTCCTCGTTGGACCCCCCCCCCCTTCCCATATTCCACGGCGTTGTACACGCCGCAAAAGTGTGCAAGGAAGCTGCAGCGTGCTCCCAACATCAGCTTTAGGGCAGCTGTGAGCTCTATTAATAGAGGATAGTGCACAATGCCCCCCCACACTGCACACGCCTCCCTGAATGCTCTTATTTCCTCCCCCCTGTTGCCCCCACCCATGTTGGTTTACGGCCTTAGGGTCTTCTAACCCTTAACCCTAAACCTCCCTCTTGGCCCGACGCGTGTTCACGCGTGTCAAGAAAGGCGGCCGCGCTCGCCCAGCATCGGGATTCTCTCCTGCAGCATTTATGACGAGACGTTGCCTCCCTAAATGGAAATGCCCCCCCCCTGTGCAGGCGTGTTGAGGCAAAAATGGTCCCGGTAGGTGTGAGACAGCCACCGGCAGCGTGAGGTACACGGACAGCTGTTTGGCTGCCTTCTGTGCATAAGGGAGCTGAAGAAGCAGGTGTGCGGGGGCACAGAGGCGAGGGCAGGGGGCTGGAGGGAGTGAGGGACAGCGTTGTTGTACGGCAACATGCGAAGAAAGCTATTGTGGCTTCAGGGCATGCCCAGTTTGTCCCTCAAACTTTGGAGCATGTCCACTATGCTAGCAGCTGAGCATGGCCATCAGGCAAACGACCACCATTCGTCAGGCAGAGGCACTTGGCTAATATTATCGCAGAGGTTGCTCTGCTGAAATGCAGGCAAATGGGGAGTCACAGGCTGCTTCCCCCCCGATGAGGCGGCAACTCCTGGCCTGGTGCAATTTACAGCTTGATTTGTTGGGCTTCCATACCCTCAAACCCGCCTCATAGGCTGCTTTCCCCCTGGCGAGGCGGCAGTTTCCGCCTGGTGCAATGTAGGCTGCAGCAGTTGCTTTCCCCTGCCATCTGCATGGGGCTTAAGCAGGGTTAGCATTTTGCAGTTTTAGAAATTGAGTGACTGCCAGGGCAGCCCTCCAACAGTCGTTGCAGCCGTAGGAGCGGCTTCTGCTTGCCTCTGTTAGCCCACCTCCCTCCTTGCCCCTTGCTGTCAGGCCAGAAGGTCGACCTCAACGAGCTGTAAGCCAAGGCGGAGGAGGGTTGGCGACCGGGAAGGCCCTGCTGCTGGCCCCACGGGAGAAGGCCGCACCCTGGTTTACGAGCTGGGCAGGCGGCAGACGGCAGCAGCGGCCAGGCTAAGGTTGTCCACGTGGGGATGTGGGCAGGGACATTGGGGGGCCCCTGATGGGTGTGGGGTATGGGGGGTGTACCTGCTGGGCGCCGGGGAAGGACGATGAAGGGGCCGCGCTTGCTGGTCATTCCCTGGGACCAAGGCAGGGCAGGGCGGGCGATTACGCACTGGCATGCACCTGCAGGTGTGGGAGGAGGGGGCTTCACTGTGCTAGGGCTGTACCAGACAACACTTCTTATGGTCAGTACTGCTTTTGATGGGGGCTGCCCAGTGTCCACAACATGGCAGGGTTTGGAAAACTATGCCCGATGACATATGGCTGAGAAACCAAGGAGTGTATCTAGTTGGCTACACCTGTCTGAAACCCTGGCCGCCGGCCGGTTGTCGGAGGGCAGTTTCAGGCGGGTGATCCCCGCGTTGCAGGTGGTAACAATTCAAATGTTGCCCGTTTCCGACGAACAGGTGTGCCGCACGTCGGCCTATAAAGTCACTGGAGCTAGCTGCTACTTTGAATTTTATCTTGAGTAGTCTGAGAGTGTTTCACCTCCCATGCAGCCTCTTGGTGCGCAAGGTCCACAAAGTCCTTTGCCGGAGGTCGCCTGTTATCAAGGTAAGAAGGGGCGTATGGCCAAATCTGATTGAACCTGGCGGATGCTGCCTCTTTGGCAGCTCTGACGGTGGTTCTGGCTGGGCGGCGCTATCCTCTGGCCTTGCAGCAGGCTGTGTCTGGAATATTTTGCTAAACTTGGTGCTGTCTGCCTGCATGGTGCGCGACTCTGGCAGCGCATGAAACGGATATGTCATGCGTTGAAGGCCTGCCTGCCTAGCTGATTTTAGACCTTCAGGCGGCAGCGGTTCTACGTGTACACCGCACCTGCTGCTCAAGTTCTGCTGCTGGCTTCCGATGCACGTCTGCATCTCTTGCGGAAGCCCTCTCCGGCCTTCCCTCCCGCATGCTGGATGTCGGTTGCCCATGTCACCGGTTGCCCGTCTCCGGCCTGCATCCGGTAATGCAGGATAGCCTCACTCAGCCAGAGCTGCTGCCTGCGGTTATTGCCCTCATTTGTATCTTACATTTGCTGTTTATGCTGCTATTTTAGGAGGCTCTGTTAGAAGGCTACGTTGCTGGCTGGCGGCGGCGGCGCTCAGGCTTTGCGCGTGCCCCACTATTGCGCACGCTCAGGCTGTGCCTCTCAGACCGCCGACATGCTGGGTGCGCTCTGGGTGCCCCCCCTCCCCCTCTTATTTCCCCTCCCTTTCTCAATTCCCCGCCCACACACATGTCGTTCACCCACCTCCCCGCCAGGTCTTTTGCGCGCGCTCGGCTGGCCTGGTTCATGACTGGCCTTGGATTGGCCTGACTTGACCTGCTTCTACATCTCTCCATCACGCCTCTTTCCTGCTCTCCAGACATGCCTTCCACCCTGAATACTTGTTACCTATTTTTATGATCGGGTTCACCAGGTTTGAGGGTCGCACCCCCCTGGAGTCCGATGACAGCCAGTCTTGCGGGCGATAGACTGTACTGCGAGCGGCGCCTCCCTTCCCTTGCGAGACTCTGCCTCTTGTCGCACTTGCAGGAATGAAGTGGTGCAGAAGGGTCATCGAATGCTCCTTACCCCACACATCAAACCAATACGCCCGCCCCTCAACCTCCTCCCCCTGTCCTTTCCTCTTTTCCCCGACCTTGAGGGCCATGGGGTGCGCTCTGGGTGCCCCCCCTCCCCCTCTTATTTCCCCTCTCTTTCTCAATTCCCCGCCCACACACCTGTCGTTCACCCACCTCCCCGCCAGGCCTTGTGCGCGCGCTCGGCTGGCCTGGTTCATGACTGGCCCTGGATTGGCCTGACTTGACCTGCATCTACATCTCTCCATCACGCCTCTTTCCTGCTCTCCAGACATGCCTTCCACCCTGAACACTTGTTACCAATTTTTATGATCAGGTTCATCAGGTTTGAGGGTCGCACCCCCCTGGAGTCCGATGACAGCCAGTCTTGCGGGCGATAGACTGTACTGCGAGCGGCGCCTCCCTTTCCTTGCGAGACTCTGCCTCTTGTCGCACTTGCAGGAATGAAGTGGTGCAGAAGGGTCATCGAATGCTCCTTATATACCCCACACATCAAACCAATACGCCCGCCCCTCAACCTCCTCCCCCTGTCCTTTCCCCATTTCCCCGACCTTGAGCCAAGTCCATGGGGTGCGCTCTGGGTGCCCCTCCTCCCCCTCTTATTTCCCCTCTCTTTCTCAATTCCCCGCCCACACACCTGTCGTTCACCCACCTCCCCGCCAGGTCTTGTGCGCGCGCTCGGTTGGCCTGGTTCATGACTGGCCCTGCATTGGCCTGACTTGACCTGCATCTACATCTCTCCATCACGCCTCTTTCCTGCTCTCCAGACATGCCTTCCACCCTGAACACTTGTTACCCATTTTTATGATCAGGTTCATCAGGTTTGAGGGTCGCACCCCCCTGGAGTCCGATGACAGCCAGTCTTGCGGGCGATAGACTGTACTGCGAGCGGCGCCTCCCTTTCCTTGCGAGACTCTGCCTCTTGTCGCACTTGCAGGAATGAAGTGGTGCAGAAGGGTCATCGAATGCTCCTTACCCCACACATCAAACCAATACGCCCGCCCCTCAACCTCCTCCCCCTGTCCTTTCCCCTTTTCCTCGACCTTGAGCCAAGTCCATGGGGTGCGCTCTGGGTGCCCCCCCTCCCCCTCTTATTCCCCCTCTCTTTCTCAATTCCCCGCCCACACACCTGTCGTTCACCCACCTCCCCGCTAGGCCTTGTGCGCGCGCTCCGCTGGCCTGGTTCATGACTGGCCTTGGATTGGCCTGACTTGACCTGCTTCTACATCTCTCCATCACGCCTCTTTCCTGCTCTCCAGACATGCCTTCCACCCTGAACACTTGTTACCTATTTTTATGATCAGGTTCATCAGGTTTGAGGGTCGCACCCCCCTGGAGTCCGATGACAGCCAGTCTTGCGGGCGATAGACTGTACTGCGAGCGGCGCCTCCCTTTCCTTGCGAGACTCTGCCTCTTGTCGCACTTGCAGGAATGAAGTGGTGCAGAAGGGTCATCGAATGCTCCTTACCCCACACATCAAACCAATACGCCCGCCCCTCAACCTCCTACCCCTGTCCTTTCCCCTTTTCCCCGACCTTGAGCCAAGGCCATGGGGTGCGCTCTGGGTGCCCCCCCTCCCCCTCTTATTTCCCCTCTCTTTCTCAATTCCCCGCCCACACACCTGTCGTTCACCCACCTCCCCGCCAGGCCTTGTGCGCGCGCTCCGCTGGCCTGGTTCATGACTGGCCTTGGATTGGCCTGACTTGACCTGCTTCTACATCTCTCCATCACGCCTCTTTCCTGCTCTCCAGACATGCCTTCCACCCTGAACACTTGTTACCTATTTTTATGATCGGGTTCATCAGGTTTGAGGGTCGCACCCCCCTGGCGTCCGATGACAGCCAGTCTTGCGGGCAATAGACTGTACTGCGAGTGGCGCCTCCCTTTCCTTGCGAGACTCTGCCTCTTGTCGCACTTGCAGGAATGAAGTGGTGCAGAAGGGTCATTGAATGCTCCTTACCCCACACATCAAACCAATACGCCCGCCCCTGAACCTCCCCCCCCTGTCCTTTCCCCTTTTCCCCGACCTTGAGCCAAGTCCATGGGGTGCGCTCTGGGTGCCCCCCCTCCCCCTCTTATTTCCCCTCTCTTTCTCAATTCCCCGCCCACACACCTGTCGTTCACCCACCTCCCCGCCATGCCTTGTGCGCGCGCTCGGCTGGCCTGGTTCATGACTGGCCCTGGATTGGCCTGACTTGACCTGCTTCTACATCTCTCCAACACGCCTCTTTCCTGCTCTCCAGACATGCCTTCCACCCTGAACACTTGTTACCTATTTTTATGATCAGGTTCATCAGGTTTGAGGGTCGCACCCCCCTGGAGTCCGATGACAGCCAGTCTTGCGGGCGATAGACTGTACTGCGAGCGGCGCCTCCCTTTCCTTGCGAGACTCTGCCTCTTGTCGCACTTGCTGGAATGAAGTGGTGCAGAAGGGTCATCGAATGCTCCTTACCCCACACATCAAACCAATACGCCCGCCCCTCAACCTCCTCCCCCTGTCCTTTCCCCTTTTCCCCGACCTTGAGCCAAGTCCATGGGGTGCGCTCTGGGTGCCCCCCCTCCCCCTCTTATTTCCCCTCTCTTTCTCAATTCCCCGCCCACACACCTGTCGTTCACCCACCTCCCCACCAGGCCTTGTGCGCGCGCTCCGCTGGCCTGGTTCATGACTGGCCTTGGATTGGTCTGACTTGACCTGCTTCTACATCTCTCCATCACGCCTCTTTCCTGCTCTCCAGACATGCCTTCCACCCTGAACACTTGTTACCTATTTTTATGATCGGGTTCATCAGGTTTGAGGGTCGCACCCCCCTGGCGTCCGATGACAGCCAGTCTTGCGGGCAATAGACTGTACTGCGAGTGGCGCCTCCCTTTCCTTGCGAGACTCTGCCTCTTGTCGCACTTGCAGGAATGAAGTGGTGCAGAAGGGTCATTGAATGCTCCTTACCCCACACATCAAACCAATACGCCCGCCCCTCAACCTCCTACCCCTGTCCTTTCCCCTTTTCCCCGACCTTGAGCCAAGGCCATGGGGTGCGCTCTGGGTGCCCCCCCTCCCCCTCTTATTTCCCCTCTCTTTCTCAATTCCCCGCCCACACACCTGTCGTTCACCCACCTCCCCGCCATGCCTTGTGCGCGCGCTCCGCTGGCTTGGTTCATGACTGGCCTTGGATTGGCCTGACTTGACATGCTTCTACATCTCTCCATCACGCCTCTTTCCTGCTCTCCAGACATGCCTTCCACCCTGAACACTTGTTACCTATTTTTATGATCGGGTTCATCAGGTTTGAGGGTCGCACCCCCCTGGCGTCCGATGACAGCCAGTCTTGCGGGCAATAGACTGTACTGCGAGTGGCGCCTCCCTTTCCTTGCGAGACTCTGCCTCTTGTCGCACTTGCAGGAATGAAGTGGTGCAGAAGGGTCATTGAATGCTCCTTACCCCACACATCAAACCAATACGCCCGCCCCTGAACCTCCCCCCCCTGTCCTTTCCCCTTTTCCCCGACCTTGAGCCAAGTCCATGGGGTGCGCTCTGGGTGCCCCCCCTCCCCCTCTTATTTCCCCTCTCTTTCTCAATTCCCCGCCCACACACCTGTCGTTCACCCACCTCCCCGCCATGCCTTGTGCGCGCGCTCCGCTGGCTTGGTTCATGACTGGCCCTGGATTGGCCTGACTTGACATGCTTCTACATCTCTCCAACACGCCTCTTTCCTGCTCTCCAGACATGCCTTCCACCCTGAACACTTGTTACCTATTTTTATGATCAGGTTCATCAGGTTTGAGGGTCGCACCCCCCTGGAGTCCGATGACAGCCAGTCTTGCGGGCGATAGACTGTACTGCGAGCGGCGCCTCCCTTTCCTTGCGAGACTCTGCCTCTTGTCGCACTTGCTGGAATGAAGTGGTGCAGAAGGGTCATCGAATGCTCCTTACCCCACACATCAAACCAATACGCCCGCCCCTCAACCTCCTCCCCCTGTCCTTTCCCCTTTTCCTCGACCTTGAGCCAAGTCCATGGGGTGCGCTCTGGGTGCCCCCCCTCCCCCTCTTATTTCCCCTCTCTTTCTCAATTCCCCGCCCACACACCTGTCGTTCACCCACCTCCCCGCCAGGCCTTGTGCGCGCGCTCGGCTGGCCTGGTTCATGACTGGCCTTGGATTGGCCTGACTTGACCTGCTTCTACATCTCTCCATCACGCCTCTTTCCTGCTCTCCAGACATGCCTTTCACCCTGAACACTTGTTACCTATTTTTATGATCGGGTTCATCAGGTTTGAGGGACGCATGCCCCTGGCGTCCGATGACAGCCAGTCTTGCGGGCAATAGACTGTACTGCGAGTGGCGCCTCCCTTTCCTTGCGAGACTCTGCCTCTTGTCGCACTTGCAGGAATGAAGTGGTGCAGAAGGGTCATCGAATGCTCCTTACCCCACATATCAAACCAATACGCCCGCCCCTCAACCTCCTACCCCTGTCCTTTCCCCTTTTCCCCGACCTTGAGCCAAGGCCATGGGGTGCGCTCTGGGTGCCCCCCCTCCCCCTCTTATTTCCCCTCTCTTTCTCAATTCCCCGCCCACACACCTGTCGTTCACCCACCTTCCCGCCAGGTCTTGTGCGCGCGCTTGGCTGGCCTGGTTCACGACTGGCCTTGGATTGGCCTGACTTGACCTGCTTTACATCTCTCCATCACGCCTCTTTCCTGCTCTCCAGACATGCCTTCAACACTGAACACTTGTTACCGGTACCTATTTTTATGATCAGGTTCATCAGGTTTGAGGGTCGCACCCCCCTGGCGTCCGATGACAGCCAGTCTTGCGGGCGATAGACTGTACTGCGAGCGGCGCCTCCCTTCCCTTGCGAGACTCTGCCTCTTGTCGCACTTGCTGGAATGAAGTGGTGCAGAAGGGTCATCGAATGCTCCTTACCCCACACATCAAACCAATACGCCCGCCCCTCAACCTCCTCCCCCTGTCCTTTCCCCTTTTCCTCGACCTTGAGCCAAGTCCATGGGGTGCGCTCTGGGTGCCCCCCCTCCCCCTCTTATTTCCCCTCTCTTTCTCAATTCCCCGCCCACACACCTGTCGTTCACCCACCTCCCCGCCAGGCCTTGTGCGCGCGCTCGGCTGGCCTGGTTCATGACTGGCCTTGGATTGGCCTGACTTGACCTGCTTCTACATCTCTCCATCACGCCTCTTTCCTGCTCTCCAGACATGCCTTTCACCCTGAACACTTGTTACCTATTTTTATGATCGGGTTCATCAGGTTTGAGGGACGCATGCCCCTGGCGTCCGATGACAGCCAGTCTTGCGGGCAATAGACTGTACTGCGAGTGGCGCCTCCCTTTCCTTGCGAGACTCTGCCTCTTGTCGCACTTGCAGGAATGAAGTGGTGCAGAAGGGTCATCGAATGCTCCTTACCCCACATATCAAACCAATACGCCCGCCCCTCAACCTCCTCCCCCTGTCCTTTCCCCTTTTCCCCGACCTTGAGCCAAGGCCATGGGGTGCGCTCTGGGTGCCCCCCCTCCCCCTCTTATTTCCCCTCTCTTTCTCAATTCCCCGCCCACACACCTGTCGTTCACCCACCTTCCCGCCAGGTCTTGTGCGCGCGCTTGGCTGGCCTGGTTCACGACTGGCCTTGGATTGGCCTGACTTGACCTGCTTTACATCTCTCCATCACGCCTCTTTCCTGCTCTCCAGACATGCCTTCAACACTGAACACTTGTTACCGGTACCTATTTTTATGATCGGGTTCATCAGGTTTGAGGGTCGCACCCCCCTGGCGTCCGATGACAGCCAGTCTTGCGGGCGATAGACTGTACTGCGAGCGGCGCCTCCCTTCCCTTGCGAGACTCTGCCTCTTGTCGCACTTGCAGGAATGAAGTGGTGCAGAAGGGTCATTGAATGCTCCTTACCCCACACATCAAACCAATACGCCCGCCCCTCAACCTCCTCCCCCTGTCCTTTCCCCTTTTCCTCGACCTTGAGCCAAGTCCATGGGGTGCGCTCTGGGTGCCCCCCCTCCCCCTCTTATTTCCCCTCTCTTTCTCAATTCCCCGCCCACACACCTGTCGTTCACCCACCTCCCCGCCAGGCCTTGTGCGCGCGCTCGGTTGGCCTGGTTCATGACTGGCCTTGGATTGGCCTGACTTGACCTGCTTCTACATCTCTCCATCACGCCTCTTTCCTGCTCTCCAGACATGCCTTCCACCCTGAACACTTGTTACCTATTTTTATGATCAGGTTCATCAGGTTTGAGGGTCGCACCCCCCTGGAGTCCGATGACAGCCAGTCTTGCGGGCGATAGACTGTACTGCGAGCGGCGCCTCCCTTTCCTTGCGAGACTCTGCCTCTTGTCGCACTTGCAGGAATGAAGTGGTGCAGAAGGGTCATCGAATGCTCCTTACCCCACACATCAAACCAATACGCCCGCCCCTCAACCTCCTCCCCCTGTCCTTTCCCCTTTTCCCCGACCTTGAGCCAAGTCCATGGGGTGCGCTCTGGGTGCCCCCCCTCCCCCTCTTATTTCCCCTCTCTTTCTCAATTCCCCGCCCACACACCTGTCGTTCACCCACCTCCCCACCAGGCCTTGTGCGCGCGCTCCGCTGGCCTGGTTCATGACTGGCCTTGGATTGGTCTGACTTGACCTGCTTCTACATCTCTCCATCACGCCTCTTACCTGCTCTCCAGACATGCCTTCCACCCTGAACACTTGTTACCTATTTTTATGATCGGGTTCATCAGGTTTGAGGGTCGCACCCCCCTGGAGTCCGATGACAGCCAGTCTTGCGGGCAATAGACTGTACTGCGAGTGGCGCCTCCCTTTCCTTGCAAGACTCTGCCTCTTGTCGCACTTGCAGGAATGAAGTGGTGCAGAAGGGTCATTGAATGCTCCTTACCCCACACATCAAACCAATACGCCCGCCCCTGAACCTCCCCCCCCTGTCCTTTCCCCTTTTCCCCGACCTTGAGCCAAGTCCATGGGGTGCGCTCTGGGTGCCCCCCCTCCCCCTCTTATTTCCCCTCTCTTTCTCAATTCCCCGCCCACACACCTGTCGTTCACCCACCTCCCCGCCATGCCTTGTGCGCGCGCTCCGCTGGCTTGGTTCATGACTGGCCCTGGATTGGCCTGACTTGACATGCTTCTACATCTCTCCATCACGCCTCTTTCCTGCTCTCCAGACATGCCTTCCACCCTGAACACTTGTTACCTATTTTTATGATCAGGTTCATCAGGTTTGAGGGTCGCACCCCCCTGGAGTCCGATGACAGCCAGTCTTGCGGGCGATAGACTGTACTGCGAGCGGCGCCTCCCTTTCCTTGCGAGACTCTGCCTCTTGTCGCACTTGCTGGAATGAAGTGGTGCAGAAGGGTCATCGAATGCTCCTTACCCCACACATCAAACCAATACGCCCGCCCCTCAACCTCCTCCCCCTGTCCTTTCCCCTTTTCCCCGACCTTGAGCCAAGTTTATGGGGTGCGCTCTGGGTGCCCCCCCTCCCCCTCTTATTTCCCCTCTCTTTCTCAATTCCCCGCCCACACACCTGTCGTTCACCCACCTCCCCGTCAGGCCTTGTGCGCGCGCTCCGCTGGCCTGGTTCATGACTGGCCTTGGATTGGCCTGACTTGACTTGCTTCTACATCTCTCCATCACGCCTCTTTCCTGCTCTCCAGACATGCCTTCCACCCTGAACACTTGTTACCTATTTTTATGATCGGGTTCATCACGTTTGAGGGACGCATCCCCCTGGCGTCCGATGACAGCCAGTCTTGCGGGCAATAGACTGTACTGCGAGTGGCGCCTCCCTTTCCTTGCGAGACTCTGCCTCTTGTCGCACTTGCAGGAATGAAGTGGTGCAGAAGGGTCATCGAATGCTCCTTACCCCACACATCAAACCAATACGCCCGCCCCTCAACCTCCTCCCCCTGTCCTTTCCCCTTTTCCCCGACCTTGAGCCAAGGCCATGGGGTGCGCTCTGGGTGCCCCCCCTCCCCCTCTTATTTCCCCTCTCTTTCTCAATTCCCCGCCCACACACCTGTCGTTCACCCACCTTCCCGCCAGGTCTTGTGCGCGCGCTTGGCTGGCCTGGTTCACGACTGGCCTTGGATTGGCCTGACTTGACCTGCTTCTACATCTCTCCATCACGCCTCTTTCCTGCTCTCCAGACATGCCTTCAACACTGAACACTTGTTACCGGTACCTATTTTTATGATCGGGTTCATCAGGTTTGAGGGTCGCACCCCCCTGGCGTCCGATGACAGCCAGTCTTGCGGGCGATAGACTGTACTGCGAGTGGCGCCTCCCTTTCCTTGCGAGACTCTGCCTCTTGTCGCACTTGCAGGAATGAAGTGGTGCAGAAGGGTCATCGAATGCTCCTTACCCCACACATCAAACCAATACGCCCGCCCCTCAACCTCCTCCCCCTGTCCTTTCCCCTTTTCCCCGACCTTGAGCCAAGGCCATGGGGTGCGCTCTGGGTGCCCCCCCTCCCCCTCTTATTTCCCCTCTCTTTCTCAATTCCCCGCCCACACACCTGTTGTTCACCCACCTCCCCGCCAGGTCTTGTGCGCGCGCTCGGCTGGCCTGGTTCACGACTGGCCTTGGATTGGCCTGACTTGACCTGCTTCTACATCTCTCCATCACGCCTCTTTCCTGCTCTCCAGACATGCCTTCAACACTGAACACTTGTTACCGGTACCTATTTTTATGATCGGGTTCATCAGGTTTGAGGGTCGCACCCCCCTGGCGTCCGATGACAGCCAGTCTTGCGGGCGATAGACTGTACTGCGAGCGGCGCCTCCCTTCCCTTGCGAGACTCTGCCTCTTGTCGCACTTGCAGGAATGAAGTGGTGCAGAAGGGTCATTGAATGCTCCTTACCCCACACATCAAACCAATACGCCCGCCCCTGAACCTCCTCCCCCTGTCCTTTCCTCTTTTCCCCGACCTTGAGGGCCATGGGGTGCGCTCTGGGTGCCCCCCCTCCCCCTCTTATTTCCCCTCTCTTTCTCAATTCCCCGCCCACACACCTGTCGTTCACCCACCTCCCCGCCAGGCCTTGTGCGCGCGCTCGGTTGGCCTGGTTCATGACTGGCCCTGGATTGGCCTGACTTGACCTGCTTTACATCTCTCCATCACGCCTCTTTCCTGCTCTCAGACATGCCTTCCACCCTGAACACTTGTTACCTATTTTTAAGATCGGGTTCATCAGGTTTGAGGGTCGCACCCCCCTGGAGTCCGATGACAGCCAGTCTTGCGGGCAATAGACTGTACTGCGAGCGGCGCCTCCCTTTCCTTGCGAGACTATGCCTCTTGTCGCACTTGCAGGAATGAAGTGGTGCAGAAGGGTCATCGAATGCTCCTTACCCCACACATCAAACCAATACGCCCGCCCCTCAACCTCCTCCCCCTGTCCTTTCCCCTTTTCCCCGACCTTGAGCCAAGTCCATGGGGTGCGCTCTGGGTGCCCTCCCTCCCCCTCTTATTTCCCCTCTCTTTCTCAATTCCCCGCCCACACACCTGTCGTTCACCCACCTCCCCACCAGGCCTTGTGCGCGCGCTCCGCTGGCCTGGTTCGTGACTGGCCTTGGATTGGTCTGACTTGACCTGCTTCTACATCTCTCCATCACGCCTCTTTCCTGCTCTCCAGACATGCCTTCCACCCTGAACACTTGTTACCTATTTTTATGATCGGGTTCATCAGGTTTGAGGGTCGCACCCCCCTGGCGTCCGATGACAGCCAGTCTTGCGGGCAATAGACTGTACTGCGAGTGGCGCCTCCCTTTCCTTGCGAGACTCTGCCTCTTGTCGCACTTGCAGGAATGAAGTGGTGCAGAAGGGTCATTGAATGCTCCTTACCCCACACATCAAACCAATACGCCCGCCCCTGAACCTCCCCCCCCTGTCCTTTCCCCTTTTCCCCGACCTTGAGCCAAGTCCATGGGGTGCGCTCTGGGTGCCCCCCCTCCCCCTCTTATTTCCCCTCTCTTTCTCAATTCCCCGCCCACACACCTGTCGTTCACCCACCTCCCCGCCATGCCTTGTGCGCGCGCTCCGCTGGCTTGGTTCATGACTGGCCTTGGATTGGCCTGACTTGACCTGCTTCTACATCTCTCCATCACGCCTCTTTCCTGCTCTCCAGACATGCCTTCCACCCTGAACACTTGTTACCTATTTTTATGATCGGGTTCATCAGGTTTGAGGGTCGCATCCCCCTGGCGTCCGATGACAGCCAGTCTTGCGGGCAATAGACTGTACTGCGAGTGGCGCCTCCCTTTCCTTGCGAGACTCTGCCTCTTGTCGCACTTGCAGGAATGAAGTGGTGCAGAAGGGTCATCGAATGCTCCTTACCCCACACATCAAACCAATACGCCCGCCCCTCAACCTCCTCCCCCTGTCCTTTCCCCTTTTCCCCGACCTTGAGCCAAGTCCATGGGGTGCGCTCTGGGTGCCCCCCCTCCCCCTCTTATTTCCCCTCTCTTTCTCAATTCCCCGCCCACACACATGTCGTTCACCCACCTCCCCGCCAGGCCTTGTGCGCGCGCTCCGCTGGCCTGGTTCATGACTGGCCTTGGATTGGCCTGACTTGACCTGCTTCTACATCTCTCCATCACGCCTCTTTCCTGCTCTCCAGACATGCCTTCCACCCTGAACACTTGTTACCTATTTTTATGATCAGGTTCATCAGGTTTGAGGGTCGCACCCCCCTGGAGTCCGATGACAGCCAGTCTTGCGGGCGATAGACTGTACTGCGAGCGGCGCCTCCCTTTCCTTGCGAGACTCTGCCTCTTGTCGCACTTGCAGGAATGAAGTGGTGCAGAAGGGTCATCGAATGCTCCTTACCCCACACATCAAACCAATACGCCCGCCCCTCAACCTCCTCCCCCTGTCCTTTCCCCTTTTCCCCGACCTTGAGCCAAGTCCATGGGGTGCGCTCTGGGTGCCCCCCCTCCCCCTCTTATTTCCCCTCTCTTTCTCAATTCCCCGCCCACACACCTGTCGTTCACCCACCTCCCCACCAGGCCTTGTGCGCGCGCTCCGCTGGCCTGGTTCGTGACTGGCCTTGGATTGGTCTGACTTGACCTGCTTCTACATCTCTCCATCACGCCTCTTTCCTGCTCTCCAGACATGCCTTCCACCCTGAACACTTGTTACCTATTTTTATGATCGGGTTCATCAGGTTTGAGGGTCGCACCCCCCTGGCGTCCGATGACAGCCAGTCTTGCGGGCAATAGACTGTACTGCGAGTGGCGCCTCCCTTTCCTTGCGAGACTCTGCCTCTTGTCGCACTTGCAGGAATGAAGTGGTGCAGAAGGGTCATTGAATGCTCCTTACCCCACACATCAAACCAATACGCCCGCCCCTGAACCTCCCCCCCCTGTCCTTTCCCCTTTTCCCCGACCTTGAGCCAAGTCCATGGGGTGCGCTCTGGGTGCCCCCCCTCCCCCTCTTATTTCCCCTCTCTTTCTCAATTCCCCGCCCACACACCTGTCGTTCACCCACCTCCCCGCCATGCCTTGTGCGCGCGCTCCGCTGGCTTGGTTCATGACTGGCCCTGGATTGGCCTGACTTGACCTGCTTCTACATCTCTCCATCACGCCTCTTTCCTGCTCTCCAGACATGCCTTCCACCCTGAACACTTGTTACCTATTTTTATGATCAGGTTCATCAGGTTTGAGGGACGCATCCCCCTGGCGTCCGATGACAGCCAGTCTTGCGGGCAATAGACTGTACTGCGAGTGGCGCCTCCCTTTCCTTGCGAGACTCTGCCTCTTGTCGCACTTGCAGGAATGAAGTGGTGCAGAAGGGTCATCGAATGCTCCTTACCCCACACATCAAACCAATACGCCCGCCCCTCAACCTCCTCCCCCTGTCCTTTCCCCTTTTCCCCGACCTTGAGCCAAGGCCATGGGGTGCGCTCTGGGTGCCCCCCCTCCCCCTCTTATTTCCCCTCTCTTTCTCAATTCCCCGCCCACACACCTGTCGTTCACCCACCTTCCCGCCAGGTCTTGTGCGCGCGCTTGGCTGGCCTGGTTCACGACTGGCCTTGGATTGGCCTGACTTGACCTGCTTCTACATCTCTCCATCACGCCTCTTTCCTGCTCTCCAGACATGCCTTCAACACTGAACACTTGTTATCGTTACCTATTTTTATGATCGGGTTCATCAGGTTTGAGGGTCGCACCCCCCTGGCGTCCGATGACAGCCAGTCTTGCGGGCGATAGACTGTACTGCGAGTGGCGCCTCCCTTTCCTTGCGAGACTCTGCCTCTTGTCGCACTTGCAGGAATGAAGTGGTGCAGAAGGGTCATCGAATGCTCCTTACCCCACACATCAAACCAATACGCCCGCCCCTCAACCTCCTCCCCCTGTCCTTTCCCCTTTTCCCCGACCTTGAGCCAAGGCCATGGGGTGCGCTCTGGGTGCCCCCCCTCCCCCTCTTATTTCCCCTCTCTTTCTCAATTCCCCGCCCACACACCTGTCGTTCACCCACCTCCCCGCCAGGTCTTGTGCGCGCGCTCGGCTGGCCTGGTTCACGACTGGCCTTGGATTGGCCTGACTTGACCTGCTTCTACATCTCTCCATCACGCCTCTTTCCTGCTCTCCAGACATGCCTTCAACACTGAACACTTGTCACCGGTACCTATTTTTATGATCGGGTTCATCAGGTTTGAGGGTCGCACCCCCCTGGCGTCCGATGACAGCCAGTCTTGCGGGCGATAGACTGTACTGCGAGCGGCGCCTCCCTTCCCTTGCGAGACTCTGCCTCTTGTCGCACTTGCAGGAATGAAGTGGTGCAGAAGGGTCATTGAATGCTCCTTACCCCACACATCAAACCAATACGCCCGCCCCTGAACCTCCTCCCCCTGTCCTTTCCTCTTTTCCCCGACCTTGAGGGCCATGGGGTGCGCTCTGGGTGCCCCCCCTCCCCCTTTTATTTCCCCTCTCTTTCTCAATTCCCCGCCCACACACCTGTCGTTCACCCACCTCCCCGCCAGGCCTTGTGCGCGCGCTCGGTTGGCCTGGTTCATGACTGGCCCTGGATTGGCCTGACTTGACCTGCTTTACATCTCTCCATCACGCCTCTTTCCTGCTCTCAGACATGCCTTCCACCCTGAACACTTGTTACCTATTTTTATGATCGGGTTCATCAGGTTTGAGGGTCGCACCCCCCTGGAGTCCGATGACAGCCAGTCTTGCGGGCAATAGACTGTACTGCGAGCGGCGCCTCCCTTTCCTTGCGAGACTATGCCTCTTGTCGCACTTGCAGGAATGAAGTGGTGCAGAAGGGTCATCGAATGCTCCTTACCCCACACATCAAACCAATACGCCCGCCCCTCAACCTCCTCCCCCTGTCCTTTCCCCTTTTCCCCGACCTTGAGCCAAGTCCATGGGGTGCGCTCTGGGTGCCCCCCCTCCCCCTCTTATTTCCCCTCTCTTTCTCAATTCCCCGCCCACACACCTGTCGTTCACCCACCTCCCCGCCAGGCCTTGTGCACGCGCTCCGCTGGCCTGGTTCATGACTGGCCATAGATTGGCCTGACTTGACCTGCTTCTACATCTCTCCATCACGCCTCTTTCCTGCTCTCCAGACATGCCTTCCACCCTGAACACTTGTTACCTATTTTTATGATCGGGTTCATCAGGTTTGAGGGTCGCACCCCCCTGGAGTCCGATGACAGCCAGTCTTGCGGGCGATAGACTGTACTGCGAGCGGCGCCTCCCTTCCCTTGCGAGACTCTGCCTCTTGTCGCACTTGCAGGAATGAAGTGGTGCAGAAGGGTCATTGAATGCTCCTTACCCCACACATCAAACCAATACGCCCGCCCCTCAACCCCCTCCCCCTGTCCTTTCCCCTTTTCCCCGACCTTGAGGGCCATGGGGTGCGCTCTGGGTGCCCCCCCTCCCCCTCTTATTTCCCCTCTCTTTCTCAATTCCCCGCCCACACACCTGTCGTTCACCCACCTCCCCGCCAGGCCTTGTGTGCGCGCTCGGCTGGCCTGGTTCATGACTGGCCCTGGATTGGCATGACTTGACATGCTTCTACATCTCTCCATCACGCCTCTTTCCTGCTCTCCAGACATGCCTTCCACCCTGAACACTTGTTACCTATTTTTATGATCGGGTTCATCAGGTTTGAGGGTCGCACCCCCCTGGCGTCCGATGACAGCCAGTCTTGCGGGCGATAGACTGTACTGCGAGCGGCGCCTCCCTTCCCTTGCGAGACTCTGCCTCTTGTCGCACTTGCAGGAATGAAGTGGTGCAGAAGGATCATCGAATGCTCCTTACCCCACACATCAAACCAGTACGCCCGCCCCTGAACCTCCTCCCCCTGTCCTTTCTCCTTTTCCTCGACCTTGAGCCAATTCCATGGGGTGCGCTCTGGGTGCCCCCCCTCCCCCTCTTATTTCCCCTCTCTTTCTCAATTCCCCGCCCACACACCTGTCGTTCACCCACCTTCCCGCCAGGCCTTGTGCACGCGCTCCGCTGGCCTGGTTCATGACTGGCCCTGGATTGGCCTGACTTGACCTGCTTCTACATCTCACCATCGCGCCTCTTTCCTGCTCTCCAGACATGCCTTCCACCCTGAACACTTGTTACCTATTTTTATGATCGGGTTCATCAGGTTTGAGGGTCGCACCCCCCTGGCGTCCGATGACAGCCAGTCTTGCGGGCGATAGACTGTACTGCGAGCGGCGCCTCCCTTCCCTTGCGAGACTCTGCCTCTTGTCGCACTTGCAGGAATGAAGTGGTGCAGAAGGGTCATCGAATGCTCCTTACCCCACACATCAAACCAATACGCCCGCCCCTCAACCTCCCCCCCCCCCTCCTTTCTTCTTTTCCCCGACCTTGAGCCAAGTCCATGGGGTGCGCTCTGGGTGCCCCCCCTCCCCCTCTTATTTCCCCTCTCTTTCTCAATTCCCCGCCCACACACCTGTCGTTCACCCACCTCCCCGCCAGGCCATGTGCGCGCGCTCGGCTGGCCTGGTTCATGACTGGCCCTGCATTGGCCTGACTTGACCTGCTTCTACATCTCTCCATCATGCCTCTTTCCTGCTCTCCAGACATGCCTTCCACCCTGAACACTTGTTACCTATTTTTATGATCGGGTTCATCAGGTTTGAGGGTCGCACCCCCCTGGAGTCCGATGACAGCCAGTCTTGCGGGCGATAGACTGTACTGCGAGCGGCGCCTCCCTTCCCTTGCGAGACTCTGCCTCTTGTCGCACTTGCAGGAATGAAGTGGTGCAGAAGGGTCATTGAATGCTCCTTACCCCACACATCAAACCAGTACGCCCGCCCCTGAACCTCCTCCCCCTGTCCTTTCTCCTTTTCCTCGACCTTGAGCCAATTCCATGGGGTGCGCTCTGGGTGCCCCCCCTCCCCCTCTTATTTCCCCTCTCTTTCTCAATTCCCCGCCCACACACCTGTCGTTCACCCACCTCCCCGCCAGGCCTTGTGCACGCGCTCCGCTGGCCTGGTTCATGACTGGCCCTGGATTGGCCTGACTTGACCTGCTTCTACATCTCACCATCGCGCCTCTTTCCTGCTCTCCAGACATGCCTTCCACCCTGAACACTTGTTACCTATTTTTATGATCGGGTTCATCAGGTTTGAGGGTCGCACCCCCCTGGCGTCCGATGACAGCCAGTCTTGCGGGCGATAGACTGTACTGCGAGCGGCGCCTCCCTTCCCTTGCGAGACTCTGCCTCTTGTCGCACTTGCAGGAATGAAGTGGTGCAGAAGGGTCATCGAATGCTCCTTACCCCACACATCAAACCAATACGCCCGCCCCTCAACCTCCTCCCCCTGTCCTTTCCTCTTTTCCTCGACCTTGAGCCAAGTCCATGGTGTGCGCTCTGGGTGCCCCCCCTCCCCCTCTTATTTCCCCTCTCTTTCTCAATTTCCCGCCCACACACATGTCGTTCACCCACCTCCCCGCCAGGCCATGTGCGCGCGCTCGGCTGGCCTGGTTCATGACTGGCCCTGGATTGGCCTGACTTGACCTGTTTCTACATGTCTTTATCACGCCTCTTTCCTGCTCTCCAGACATGCCTTCCACCCTGAACACTTGTTACCTATTTTTATGATCAGGTTCATCAGGTTTGAGGGTCGCACCCCCCTGGAGTCCGATGACAGCCAGTCTTGCGGGCGATAGACTGTACTGCGAGCGGCGCCTCCCTTCCCTTGGGAGACTCTGCCTCTTGTCGCACTTGCAGGAATGAAGTGGTGCAGAAGGATCATCGAATGCTCTTTACCCCACACATCAAACCAATACGCCCGCCCCTCAACCTCCTCCCCCTGTCCTTATCCCTTTTCCCCGACCTTGAGCCAAGTCCATGGGGTGCGCTCTGGGTGCCCCCCCTCCCCCTCTTATTTCCCCTCTCTTTCCCAATTCCCCGCCCACACACATGTCGTTCACCCACCTCCCCGCCAGGCCTTGTGCGCGCTCGGCTGGCTTGGTTCATGACTGGCCCTGGATTGGCCTGACTTGACCTGCTTCTACATCTCTCCATCACGCCTCTTTCCTGCTCTCCAGACATGCCTTCCACCCTGAACACTTGTTACCTATTTTTATGATCGGGTTCATCAGGTTTGAGGGTCGCACCCCCCTGGAGTCCGATGACAGCCAGTCTTGCAGGCGATAGACTGTACTGCGAGCGGCGCCTCCCTTCCCTTGGGAGACTCTGCCTCTTGTCGCACTTTCAGGAATGAAGTGGTGCAGAAGGATCATCGAATGCTCTTTACCCCACACATCAAACCAATACGCCCGCCCCTCAACCTCCTCCCCCTGTCCTTATCCCTTTTCCCCGACCTTGAGCCAAGTCCATGGGGTGCGCTCTGGGTGCCCCCCCTCCCCCTCTTATTTCCCCTCTCTTTCTCAATTTCCCGCCCACACACATGTCGTTCACCCACCTCCCCGCCAGGCCATGTGCGCGCGCTCGGCTGGCCTGGTTCATGACTGGCCCTGGATTGGCCTGACTTGACCTGTTTCTACATGTCTTTATCACGCCTCTTTCCTGCTCTCCAGACATGCCTTCCACCCTGAACACTTGTTACCTATTTTTATGATCAGGTTCATCAGGTTTGAGGGTCGCACCCCCCTGGAGTCCGATGACAGCCAGTCTTGCGGGCGATAGACTGTACTGCGAGCGGCGCCTCCCTTCCCTTGGGAGACTCTGCCTCTTGTCGCACTTGCAGGAATGAAGTGGTGCAGAAGGATCATCGAATGCTCTTTACCCCACACATCAAACCAATACGCCCGCCCCTCAACCTCCTCCCCCTGTCCTTATCCCTTTTCCCCGACCTTGAGCCAAGTCCATGGGGTGCGCTCTGGGTGCCCCCCCTCCCCCTCTTATTTCCCCTCTCTTTCCCAATTCCCCGCCCACACACATGTCGTTCACCCACCTCCCCGCCATGCCTTGTGCGCGCTCGGCTGGCTTGGTTCATGACTGGCCCTGGATTGGCCTGACTTGACCTGCTTCTACATCTCTCCATCACGCCTCTTTCCTGCTCTCCAGACATGCCTTCCACCCTGAACACTTGTTACCTATTTTTATGATCGGGTTCATCAGGTTTGAGGGTCGCACCCCCCTGGAGTCCGATGACAGCCAGTCTTGCAGGCGATAGACTGTACTGCGAGCGGCGCCTCCCTTCCCTTGGGAGACTCTGCCTCTTGTCGCACTTTCAGGAATGAAGTGGTGCAGAAGGATCATCGAATGCTCTTTACCCCACACATCAAACCAATACGCCCGCCCCTCAACCTCCTCCCCCTGTCCTTATCCCTTTTCCCCGACCTTGAGCCAAGTCCATGGGGTGCGCTCTGGGTGCCCCCCCTCCCCCTCTTATTTCCCCTCTCTTTCTCAATTCCCCGCCCACACACATGTCGTTCACCCACCTCCCCGCCAGGCCTTGTGCGCGCTCGGCTGGCTTGATTCATGACTGGCCCTGGATTGGCCTGACTTGACCTGCTTCTACATGTCTTTATCACGCCTCTTTCCTGCTCTCCAGACATGCCTTCCACCCTGAACACTTGTTACCTATTTTTATGATCGGGTTCATCAGGTTTGAGGGTCGCACCCCCCTGGCGTCCGATGACAGCCAGTCTTGCGGGCGATAGACTGTACTGCGAGCGGCGCCTCCCTTCCCTTGCGAGACTCTGCCTCTTGTCGCACTTGCAGGAATGAAGTGGTGCAGAAGGGTCATCGAATGCTCCTTACCCCACACATCAAACCAATACGCCCGCCCCTCAACCTCCTCCCCCTGTCCTTTCCCCTTTTCCTCGACCTTGAGCCAAGTCCATGGTGTGCGCTCTGGGTGCCCCCCCTCCCCCTCTTATTTCCCCTCTCTTTCTCAATTTCCCGCCCACACACATGTCGTTCACCCACCTCCCCGCCAGGCCATGTGCGCGCGCTCCGCTGGCTTGGTTCATGACTGGCCCTGGATTGGCCTGACTTGACCTGCTTCTACATCTCTCCATCACGCCTCTTTCCTGATCTCCAGACATGCCTTCCACCCTGAACACTTGTTACCTATTTGTATGATCGGGTTCATCAGGTTTGAGGGTCGCACCCCCCTGGAGTCCGATGACAGCCAGTCTTGCAGGCGATAGACTGTACTGCGAGCGGCGCCTCCCTTCCCTTGGGAGACTCTGCCTCTTGTCGCACTTTCAGGAATGAAGTGGTGCAGAAGGATCATCGAATGCTCCTTACCCCACACATCAAACCAATACGCCCGCCCCTCAACCTCCTCCCCCTGTCCTTATCCCTTTTCCCCGACCTTGAGCCAAGTCCATGGGGTGCGCTCTGGGTGCCCCCCCTCCCCCTTTTATTTCCCCTCTCTTTCTCAATTCCCCGCCCACACACATGTCGTTCACCCACCTCCCCGCCAGGCCTTGTGCGCGCTCGGCTGGCTTGGTTCATGACTGGCCCTGGATTGGCCTGACTTGACCTGCTTCTACATCTCTCCATCACGCCTCTTTTCTGCTCTCCAGACATGCCTTCCACCCTGAACACTTGTTACCTATTTTTATGATCGGGTTCATCAGGTTTGAGGGTCGCACCCCCCTGGCGTCCGATGACAGCCAGTCTTGCGGGCGATAGACTGTACTGCGAGCGGCGCCTCCCTTCCCTTGCGAGACTCTGCCTCTTGTCGCACTTGCAGGAATGAAGTGGTGCAGAAGGGTCATTGAATGCTCCTTACCCCACACATCAAACCAGTACGCCCGCCCCTGAACCTCCTCCCCCTGTCCTTTCTCCTTTTCCTCGACCTTGAGCCAATTCCATGGGGTGCGCTCTGGGTGCCCCCCCTCCCCCTCTTATTTCCCCTCTCTTTCTCAATTCCCCGCCCACACACCTGTCGTTCACCCACCTCCCCGCCAGGCCTTGTGCACGCGCTCCGCTGGCCTGGTTCATGACTGGCCCTGGATTGGCCTGACTTGACCTGCTTCTACATCTCACCATCGCGCCTCTTTCCTGCTCTCCAGACATGCCTTCCACCCTGAACACTTGTTACCTATTTTTATGATCGGGTTCATCAGGTTTGAGGGTCGCACCCCCCTGGCGTCCGATGACAGCCAGTCTTGCGGGCGATAGACTGTACTGCGAGCGGCGCCTCCCTTCCCTTGCGAGACTCTGCCTCTTGTCGCACTTGCAGGAATGAAGTGGTGCAGAAGGGTCATCGAATGCTCCTTACCCCACACATCAAACCAATACGCCCGCCCCTCAACCTCCTCCCCCTGTCCTTTCCTCTTTTCCTCGACCTTGAGCCAAGTCCATGGGGTGCGCTCTGGGTGCCCCCCCTCCCCCTCTTATTTCCCCTCTCTTTCTCAATTTCCCGCCCACACACATGTCGTTCACCCACCTCCCCGCCAGGCCATGTGCGCGCGCTCGGCTGGCCTGGTTCATGACTGGCCCTGGATTGGCCTGACTTGACCTGTTTCTACATGTCTTTATCACGCCTCTTTCCTGCTCTCCAGACATGCCTTCCACCCTGAACACTTGTTACCTATTTTTATGATCGGGTTCATCAGGTTTGAGGGTCGCACCCCCCTGGAGTCCGATGACAGCCAGTCTTGCAGGCGATAGACTGTACTGCGAGCGGCGCCTCCCTTCCCTTGGGAGACTCTGCCTCTTGTCGCACTTGCAGGAATGAAGTGGTGCAGAAGGATCATCGAATGCTCTTTACCCCACACATCAAACCAATACGCCCGCCCCTCAACCTCCTCCCCCTGTCCTTATCCCTTTTCCCCGACCTTGAGCCAAGTCCATGGGGTGCGCTCTGGGTGCCCCCCCTCCCCCTCTTATTTCCCCTCTCTTTCCCAATTCCCCGCCCACACACATGTCGTTCACCCACCTCCCCGCCAGGCCTTGTGCGCGCTCGGCTGGCTTGGTTCATGACTGGCCCTGGATTGGCCTGACTTGACCTGCTTCTACATTTCTCCATCACGCCTCTTTCCTGCTCTCCAGACATGCCTTCCACCCTGAACACTTGTTACCTATTTTTATGATCGGGTTCATCAGGTTTGAGGGTCGCACCCCCCTGGAGTCCGATGACAGCCAGTCTTGCAGGCGATAGACTGTACTGCGAGCGGCGCCTCCCTTCCCTTGGGAGACTCTGCCTCTTGTCGCACTTTCAGGAATGAAGTGGTGCAGAAGGGTCATCGAATGCTCCTTACCCCACACATCAAACCAATACGCCCGCCCCTCAACCTCCTCCCCCTGTCCTTATCCCTTTTCCCCGACCTTGAGCCAAGTCCATGGGGTGCGCTCTGGGTGCCCCCCCTCCCCCTCTTATTTCCCCTCTCTTTCTCAATTCCCCGCCCACACACATGTCGTTCACCCACCTCCCCGCCTGGTCTTGTGCGCGCTCGGCTGGCTTGATTCATGACTGGCCCTGGATTGGCCTGACTTGACCTGCTTCTACATGTCTTTATCACGCCTCTTTCCTGCTCTCCAGACATGCCTTCCACCCTGAACACTTGTTACCTATTTTTATGATCGGGTTCATCAGGTTTGAGGGTCGCACCCCCCTGGCGTCCGATGACAGCCAGTCTTGCGGGCGATAGACTGTACTGCGAGCGGCGCCTCCCTTCCCTTGCGAGACTCTGCCTCTTGTCGCACTTGCAGGAATGAAGTGGTGCAGAAGGGTCATCGAATGCTCCTTACCCCACACATCAAACCAATACGCCCGCCCCTCAACCTCCTCCCCCTGTCCTTTCCCCTTTTCCTCGACCTTGAGCCAAGTCCATGGGGTGCGCTCTGGGTGCCCCCCCTCCCCCTCTTATTTCCCCTCTCTTTCTCAATTCCCCGCCCACACACATGTCGTTCACCCACCTCCCCGCCAGGCCTTGTGCGCGCGCTCGGCTGGCCTGGTTCATGACTTGCCCTGGATTGGCCTGACTTGACCTGCTTCTACATCTCTCCACCACGCCTCTTTCCTGCTCTCCAGACATGCCTTCCACCCTGAACACTTGTTACCTATGTTTATGATCGGGTTCATCAGGTTTGAGGGTCGCACCCCCCTGGAGTCCGATGACAGCCAGTCTTGCGGGCGATAGACTGTACCGCGAGCGGCGCCTCCCTTCCCTTGCGAGACTCTGCCTCTTGTCGCACTTGCTGGAATGAAGTGGTGCAGACGGGTCATCGAATGCTCCTTACCCCACACATCACACCAATACGCCCGCCCCTCAACCTCCTCCCCCTGTCCTTTCTTCTTTTCCCCGACCTTGAGCCAAGTCCATGGGGTGCGCTCTGGGTGCCCCCCCTCCCCCTCTTATTTCCCCTCTCTTTCTCAAATTCCCCGCCCACACACATGTCGTTCACCCACCTCCCCGCCAGGCCTTGTGCGCGCGCTCGGCTGGCCTGGTTCATGACTGGCCCTGGATTGGCCTGACTTGACCTGCATCTACATCTCTCCACCACGCCTCTTTCCTGCTCTCCAGACATGCCTTCCACCCTGAACACTTGTCACCTATTTTTATGATCGGGTTCATCAGGTTTGAGGGTCGCACCCCCCTGGCGTCTGATGACAGCCAGTCTTGCGGGCGATAGACTGTACTGCGAGCGGCGCCTCCCTTCCCTTGCGAGACTCTGCCTCTTGTCACACTTGCAGGAATGAAGTGGTGCAGAAGGGTCATCGAATGCTCATTACTCCACTCATCAAACCAATACGCCCGCCCCTCAACACCTCCCCCTGTCCTTTCCCCTTTTCCCCGACCTTGAGGGCCATGGGGTGCGCTCTGGGTGCCCCCCCTCCCCCTCTTATTTCCCCTCTCTTTCTCAATTCCCCGCCCACACACCTGTCGTTCACCCACCTCCCCGCCAGGCCTTGTGCGCGCGCTCGGCTGGCCTGGTTCATGACTGGCCCTGCATTGGCCTGACTTGACCTGCTTCTACATCTCTCCATCACGCCTCTTTCCTGCTCTCCAGACATGCCTTCCACCCTGAACACTTGTTACCTATTTTTATGATCGGGTTCATCAGGTTTGAGGGTCGCACCCCCCTGGCGTCCGATGACAGCCAGTCTTGCGGGCGATAGACTGTACTGCGAGCGGCGCCTCCCTTCCCTTGCGAGACTCTGCCTCTTGTCGCACTTGCAGGAATGAAGTGGTGCAGAAGGGTCATCGAATGCTCCTTACCCCACACATCAAACCAATACGCCCACCCCTCAACCTCCTCCCCCTGTCCTTTCCCCTTTTCCCCGACCTTGAGCCAAGTCCATGGGGTGCGCTCTGGGTGCCCCCCCTCCCCCTCTTATTTCCCCTCTCTTTCTCAATTCCCCGCCCACACACATGTCGTTCACCCACCTCCCCGCCAGGCCTTGTGCGCGCGCTCGGCTGGCCTGGTTCATGACTGGCCCTGGATTGGCCTGACTTGACCTGCTTCTACATCTCTCCACCACGCCTCTTTCCTGCTCTCCAGACATGCCTTCCACCCTGAACACTTGTTACCTATGTTTATGATCGGGTTCATCAGGTTTGAGGGTCGCACCCCCCTGGCGTCCGATGACAGCCAGTCTTGCGGGCGATAGACTGTACTGCGAGCGGCGCCTCCCTTCCCTTGCGAGACTCTGCCTCTTGTCGCACTTGCAGGAATGAAGTGGTGCAGAAGGGTCATCGAATGCTCCTTACCCCACACATCAAACCAATACGCCCGCCCCTCAACCTCCTCCCCCTGTCCTTTCCTCTTTTCCTCGACCTTGAGCCAAGTCCATGGGGTGCGCTCTGGGTGCCCCCCCTCCCCCTCTTATTTCCCCTCTCTTTCTCAATTCCCCGCCCACACACATGTCGTTCACCCACCTCCCCGCCAGGCCTTGTGCGCGCTCGGCTGGCTTGATTCATGACTGGCCCTGGATTGGCCTGACTTGACCTGCTTCTACATGTCTTTATCACGCCTCTTTCCTGCTCTCCAGACATGCCTTCCACCCTGAACACTTGTTACCTATTTTTATGATCGGGTTCATCAGGTTTGAGGGTCGCACCCCCCTGGCGTCCGATGACAGCCAGTCTTGCGGGCGATAGACTGTACTGCGAGCGGCGCCTCCCTTCCCTTGCGAGACTCTGCCTCTTGTCGCACTTGCAGGAATGAAGTGGTGCAGAAGGGTCATCGAATGCTCCTTACCCCACACATCAAACCAATACGCCCGCCCCTCAACCTCCTCCCCCTGTCCTTTCCCCTTTTCCTCGACCTTGAGCCAAGTCCATGGGGTGCGCTCTGGGTGCCCCCCCTCCCCCTCTTATTTCCCCTCTCTTTCTCAATTTCCCGCCCACACACATGTCGTTCACCCACCTCCCCGCCAGGCCATGTGCGCGCGCTCGGCTGGCTTGGTTCATGACTGGCCCTGGATTGGCCTGACTTGACCTGCTTCTACATCTCTCCATCACGCCTCTTTCCTGATCTCCAGACATGCCTTCCACCCTGAACACTTGTTACCTATTTTTATGATCGGGTTCATCAGGTTTGAGGGTCGCACCCCCCTGGAGTCCGATGACAGCCAGTCTTGCAGGCGATAGACTGTACTGCGAGCGGCGCCTCCCTTCCCTTGGGAGACTCTGCCTCTTGTCGCACTTTCAGGAATGAAGTGGTGCAGAAGGATCATCGAATGCTCTTTACCCCACACATCAAACCAATACGCCCGCCCCTCAACCTCCTCCCCCTGTCCTTATCCCTTTTCCCCGACCTTGAGCCAAGTCCATGGGGTGCGCTCTGGGTGCCCCCCCTCCCCCTCTTATTTCCCCTCTCTTTCCCAATTCCCCGCCCACACACATGTCGTTCACCCACCTCCCCGCCAGGCCTTGTGCGCGCTCGGCTGGCTTGGTTCATGACTGGCCCTGGATTGGCCTGACTTGACCTGCTTCTACATCTCTCCATCACGCCTCTTTCCTGCTCTCCAGACATGCCTTCCACCCTGAACACTTGTTACCTATTTTTATGATCGGGTTCATCAGGTTTGAGGGTCGCACCCCCCTGGAGTCCGATGACAGCCAGTCTTGCAGGCGATAGACTGTACTGCGAGCGGCGCCTCCCTTCCCTTGGGAGACTCTGCCTCTTGTCGCACTTTCAGGAATGAAGTGGTGCAGAAGGATCATCGAATGCTCTTTACCCCACACATCAAACCAATACGCCCGCCCCTCAACCTCCTCCCCCTGTCCTTATCCCTTTTCCCCGACCTTGAGCCAAGTCCATGGGGTGCGCTCTGGGTGCCCCCCCTCCCCCTCTTATTTCCCCTCTCTTTCTCAATTCCCCGCCCACACACCTGTCGTTCACCCACCTCCCCGCCAGGCCTTGTGCGCGCTCGGCTGGCTTGATTCATGACTGGCCCTGGATTGGCCTGACTTGACCTGCTTCTACATGTCTTTATCACGCCTCTTTCCTGCTCTCCAGACATGCCTTCCACCCTGAACACTTGTTACCTATTTTTATGATCGGGTTCATCAGGTTTGAGGGTCGCACCCCCCTGGCGTCCGATGACAGCCAGTCTTGCGGGCGATAGACTGTACTGCGAGCGGCGCCTCCCTTCCCTTGCGAGACTCTGCCTCTTGTCGCACTTGCAGGAATGAAGTGGTGCAGAAGGATCATCGAATGCTCTTTACCCCACACATCAAACCAATACGCCCGCCCCTCAACCTCCTCCCCCTGTCCTTATCCCTTTTCCCCGACCTTGAGCCAAGTCCATGGGGTGCGCTCTGGGTGCCCCCCCTCCCCCTCTTATTTCCCCTCTCTTTCTCAATTCCCCGCCCACACACATGTCGTTCACCCACCTCCCCGCCAGGCCTTGTGCGCGCTCGGCTGGCTTGGTTCATGACTGGCCCTGGATTGGCCTGACTTGACCTGCTTCTACATCTCTCCATCACGCCTCTTTTCTGCTCTCCAGACATGCCTTCCACCCTGAACACTTGTTACCTATTTTTATGATCGGGTTCATCAGGTTTGAGGGTCGCACCCCCCTGGCGTCCGATGACAGCCAGTCTTGCGGGCGATAGACTGTACTGCGAGCGGCGCCTCCCTTCCCTTGCGAGACTCTGCCTCTTGTCGCACTTGCAGGAATGAAGTGGTGCAGAAGGGTCATTCGAATGCTCCTTACCCCACACATCAAACCAGTACGCCCGCCCCTGAACCTCCTCCCCCTGTCCTTTCTCCTTTTCCTCGACCTTGAGCCAATTCCATGGGGTGCGCTCTGGGTGCCCCCCCTCCCCCTCTTATTTCCCCTCTCTTTCTCAATTCCCCGCCCACACACCTGTCGTTCACCCACCTCCCCGCCAGGCCTTGTGCACGCGCTCCGCTGGCCTGGTTCATGACTGGCCCTGGATTGGCCTGACTTGACCTGCTTCTACATCTCACCATCGCGCCTCTTTCCTGCTCTCCAGACATGCCTTCCACCCTGAACACTTGTTACCTATTTTTATGATCGGGTTCATCAGGTTTGAGGGTCGCACCCCCCTGGCGTCCGATGACAGCCAGTCTTGCGGGCGATAGACTGTACTGCGAGCGGCGCCTCCCTTCCCTTGCGAGACTCTGCCTCTTGTCGCACTTGCAGGAATGAAGTGGTGCAGAAGGGTCATCGAATGCTCCTTACCCCACACATCAAACCAATACGCCCGCCCCTCAACCTCCTCCCCCTGTCCTTTCCTCTTTTCCTCGACCTTGAGCCAAGTCCATGGGGTGCGCTCTGGGTGCCCCCCCTCCCCCTCTTATTTCCCCTCTCTTTCTCAATTCCCCGCCCACACACATGTCGTTCACCCACCTCCCCGCCAGGCCATTGTGCGCGCGCTCGGCTGGCCTGGTTCATGACTGGCCCTGGATTGGCCTGACTTGACCTGCTTCTACATGCTCTTCCATCACGCCTCTTTCCTGCTCTCCAGACATGCCTTCCACCCTGAACACTTGTTACCTATTTTTATGATCGGGTTCATCAGGTTTGAGGGTCGCACCCCCCTGGAGTCCGATGACAGCCAGTCTTGCAGGCGATAGACTGTACTGCGAGCGGCGCCTCCCTTCCCTTGCGAGACTCTGCCTCTTGTCGCACTTGCAGGAATGAAGTGGTGCAGAAGGGTCATCGAATGCTCCTTACCCCACACATCAAACCAATACGCCCGCCCCTCAACCACCTCCCCCTGTCCTTTCCCCTTTTCCCCGACCTTGAGCCAAGTCCATGGGGTGCGCTCTGGGTGCCCCCCCTCCCCCTCTTATTTCCCCTCTCTTTCTCAATTCCCCGCCCACACACCTGTCGTTCACCCACCTCCCCGCCAGGCCTTGTGCGCGCGCTCGGCTGGCTTGGTTCATGACTGGCCCTGGATTGGCCTGACTTGACCTGCTTCTACATCTCTCCATCACGCCTCTTTCCTGCTCTCCAGACATGCCTTCCACCCTGAACACTTGTTACCTATTTTTATGATCGGGTTCATCAGGTTTGAGGGTCGCACCCCCCTGGCGTCCGATGACAGCCAGTCTTGCGGGCGATAGACTGTACTGCGAGCGGCGCCTCCCTTCCCTTGCGAGACTCTGCCTCTTGTCGCACTTGCAGGAATGAAGTGGTGCAGAAGGGTCATCGAATGCTCCTTACCCCACACATCAAACCAATACGCCCGCCCCTCAACCTCCTCCCCCTGTCCTTTCCCTTTTCCCCGACCTTGAGCCAAGTCCATGGGGTGCGCTCTGGGTGCCCCCCCTCCCCCTCTTATTTCCCCTCTCTTTCTCAATTCCCCGCCCACACACATGTCGTTCACCCACCTCCCCGCCAGGCCTTGTGCGCGCGCTCGGCTGGCCTGGTTCATGACTGGCCCTGGATTGGCCTGACTTGACCTGCTTCTACATCTCTCCATCACGCCTCTTTCCTGCTCTCCAGACATGCCTTCCACCCTGAACACTTGTTACCTATGTTTATGATCGGGTTCATCAGGTTTGAGGGTCGCACCCCCCTGGCGTCCGATGACAGCCAGTCTTGCGGGCGATAGACTGTACTGCGAGCGGCGCCTCCCTTCCCTTGCGAGACTCTGCCTCTTGTCGCACTTGCAGGAATGAAGTGGTGCAGAAGGGTCATCGAATGCTCCTTACCCCACACATCAAACCAATACGCCCGCCCCTCAACCTCCTCCCCCTGTCCTTTCCCCTTTTCCCCGACCTTGAGCCAAGTCCATGGGGTGCGCTCTGGGTGCCCCCCCTCCCCCTCTTATTTCCCCTCTCTTTCTCAATTCCCCGCCCACACACATGTCGTTCACCCACCTCCCCGCCAGGCCTTGTGCGCGCGCTCGGCTGGCCTGGTTCATGACTGGCCCTGGATTGGCCTGACTTGACCTGCTTCTACATCTCTCCATCACGCCTCTTTCCTGCTCTCCAGACATGCCTTCCACCCTGAACACTTGTTACCTATTTTTATGATCGGGTTCATCAGGTTTGAGGGTCGCACCCCCCTGGCGTCCGATGACAGCCAGTCTTGCGGGCGATAGACTGTACTGCGAGCGGCGCCTCCCTTCCCTTGCGAGACTCTGCCTCTTGTCGCACTTGCAGGAATGAAGTGGTGCAGAAGGGTCATCGAATGCTCCTTACCCCACACATCAAACCAATACGCCCGCCCCTCAACCTCCTCCCCCTGTCCTTTCCCCTTTTCCCCGACCTTGAGCCAAGTCCATGGGGTGCGCTCTGGGTGCCCCCCCTCCCCCTCTTATTTCCCCTCTCTTTCTCAATTCCCCGCCCACACACATGTCGTTCACCCACCTCCCCGCCAGGCCTTGTGCGCGCGCTCGGCTGGCCTGGTTCATGACTGGCCCTGGATTGGCCTGACTTGACCTGCTTCTACATCTCTCCATCACGCCTCTTTCCTGCTCTCCAGACATGCCTTCCACCCTGAACACTTGTTACCTATTTTTATGATCGGGTTCATCAGGTTTGAGGGTCGCACCCCCCTGGCGTCCGATGACAGCCAGTCTTGCGGGCGATAGACTGTACTGCGAGCGGCGCCTCCCTTCCCTTGCGAGACTCTGCCTCTTGTCGCACTTGCAGGAATGAAGTGGTGCAGAAGGGTCATCGAATGCTCCTTACCCCACACATCAAACCAATACGCCCGCCCCTCAACCTCCTCCCCCTGTCCTTTCCCCTTTTCCCCGACCTTGAGCCAAGTCCATGGGGTGCGCTCTGGGTGCCCCCCCTCCCCCTCTTATTTCCCCTCTCTTTCTCAATTCCCCGCCCACACACATGTCGTTCACCCACCTCCCCGCCAGGCCTTGTGCGCGCGCTCGGCTGGCCTGGTTCATGACTGGCCCTGGATTGGCCTGACTTGACCTGCTTCTACATCTCTCCATCACGCCTCTTTCCTGCTCTCCAGACATGCCTTCCACCCTGAACACTTGTTACCTATTTTTATGATCGGGTTCATCAGGTTTGAGGGTCGCACCCCCCTGGCGTCCGATGACAGCCAGTCTTGCGGGCGATAGACTGTACTGCGAGCGGCGCCTCCCTTCCCTTGCGAGACTCTGCCTCTTGTCGCACTTGCAGGAATGAAGTGGTGCAGAAGGGTCATCGAATGCTCCTTACCCCACACATCAAACCAATACGCCCGCCCCTCAACCTCCTCCCCCTGTCCTTTCCCCTTTTCCCCGACCTTGAGCCAAGTCCATGGGGTGCGCTCTGGGTGCCCCCCCTCCCCCTCTTATTTCCCCTCTCTTTCTCAATTCCCCGCCCACACACATGTCGTTCACCCACCTCCCCGCCAGGCCTTGTGCGCGCGCTCGGCTGGCCTGGTTCATGACTGGCCCTGGATTGGCCTGACTTGACCTGCTTCTACATCTCTCCATCACGCCTCTTTCCTGCTCTCCAGACATGCCTTCCACCCTGAACACTTGTTACCTATTTTTATGATCGGGTTCATCAGGTTTGAGGGTCGCACCCCCCTGGCGTCCGATGACAGCCAGTCTTGCGGGCGATAGACTGTACTGCGAGCGGCGCCTCCCTTCCCTTGCGAGACTCTGCCTCTTGTCGCACTTGCAGGAATGAAGTGGTGCAGAAGGGTCATCGAATGCTCCTTACCCCACACATCAAACCAATACGCCCGCCCCTCAACCTCCTCCCCCTGTCCTTTCCCCTTTTCCCCGACCTTGAGCCAAGTCCATGGGGTGCGCTCTGGGTGCCCCCCCTCCCCCTCTTATTTCCCCTCTCTTTCTCAATTCCCCGCCCACACACATGTCGTTCACCCACCTCCCCGCCAGGCCTTGTGCGCGCGCTCGGCTGGCCTGGTTCATGACTGGCCCTGGATTGGCCTGACTTGACCTGCTTCTACATCTCTCCATCACGCCTCTTTCCTGCTCTCCAGACATGCCTTCCACCCTGAACACTTGTTACCTATTTTTATGATCGGGTTCATCAGGTTTGAGGGTCGCACCCCCCTGGCGTCCGATGACAGCCAGTCTTGCGGGCGATAGACTGTACTGCGAGCGGCGCCTCCCTTCCCTTGCGAGACTCTGCCTCTTGTCGCACTTGCAGGAATGAAGTGGTGCAGAAGGGTCATCGAATGCTCCTTACCCCACACATCAAACCAATACGCCCGCCCCTCAACCTCCTCCCCCTGTCCTTTCCCCTTTTCCCCGACCTTGAGCCAAGTCCATGGGGTGCGCTCTGGGTGCCCCCCCTCCCCCTCTTATTTCCCCTCTCTTTCTCAATTCCCCGCCCACACACATGTCGTTCACCCACCTCCCCGCCAGGCCTTGTGCGCGCGCTCGGCTGGCCTGGTTCATGACTGGCCCTGGATTGGCCTGACTTGACCTGCTTCTACATCTCTCCATCACGCCTCTTTCCTGCTCTCCAGACATGCCTTCCACCCTGAACACTTGTTACCTATTTTTATGATCGGGTTCATCAGGTTTGAGGGTCGCACCCCCCTGGCGTCCGATGACAGCCAGTCTTGCGGGCGATAGACTGTACTGCGAGCGGCGCCTCCCTTCCCTTGCGAGACTCTGCCTCTTGTCGCACTTGCAGGAATGAAGTGGTGCAGAAGGGTCATCGAATGCTCCTTACCCCACACATCAAACCAATACGCCCGCCCCTCAACCTCCTCCCCCTGTCCTTTCCCCTTTTCCCCGACCTTGAGCCAAGTCCATGGGGTGCGCTCTGGGTGCCCCCCCTCCCCCTCTTATTTCCCCTCTCTTTCTCAATTCCCCGCCCACACACATGTCGTTCACCCACCTCCCCGCCAGGCCTTGTGCGCGCGCTCGGCTGGCCTGGTTCATGACTGGCCCTGGATTGGCCTGACTTGACCTGCTTCTACATCTCTCCATCACGCCTCTTTCCTGCTCTCCAGACATGCCTTCCACCCTGAACACTTGTTACCTATTTTTATGATCGGGTTCATCAGGTTTGAGGGTCGCACCCCCCTGGCGTCCGATGACAGCCAGTCTTGCGGGCGATAGACTGTACTGCGAGCGGCGCCTCCCTTCCCTTGCGAGACTCTGCCTCTTGTCGCACTTGCAGGAATGAAGTGGTGCAGAAGGGTCATCGAATGCTCCTTACCCCACACATCAAACCAATACGCCCGCCCCTCAACCTCCTCCCCCTGTCCTTTCCCCTTTTCCCCGACCTTGAGCCAAGTCCATGGGGTGCGCTCTGGGTGCCCCCCCTCCCCTCTTATTTCCCCTCTCTTTCTCAATTCCCCGCCCACACACATGTCGTTCACCCACCTCCCCGCCAGGCCTTGTGCGCGCGCTCGGCTGGCCTGGTTCATGACTGGCCCTGGATTGGCCTGACTTGACCTGCTTCTACATCTCTCCATCACGCCTCTTTCCTGCTCTCCAGACATGCCTTCCACCCTGAACACTTGTTACCTATTTTTATGATCGGGTTCATCAGGTTTGAGGGTCGCACCCCCCTGGCGTCCGATGACAGCCAGTCTTGCGGGCGATAGACTGTACTGCGAGCGGCGCCTCCCTTCCCTTGCGAGACTCTGCCTCTTGTCGCACTTGCAGGAATGAAGTGGTGCAGAAGGGTCATTGAATGCTCCTTACCCCACACATCAAACCAATACGCCCGCCCCTCAACCTCCTCCCCCTGTCCTTTCCTCTTTTCCCCGACCTTGAGCCAAGTCCATGGGGTGCGCTCTGGGTGCCCCCCCTCCCCCTCTTATTTCCCCTCTCTTTCTCAATTCCCCGCCCACACACATGTCGTTCACCCACCTCCCCGCCAGGCCTTGTGCGCGCGCTCGGCTGGCCTGGTTCATGACTGGCCCTGGATTGGCCTGACTTGACCTGCTTCTACATCTCTCCACCACGCCTCTTTCCTGCTCTCCAGACATGCCTTCCACCCTGAACACTTGTTACCTATTTTTATGATCGGGTTCATCAGGTTTGAGGGTCGCACCCCCCTGGCGTCCGATGACAGCCAGTCTTGCGGGCGATAGACTGTACTGCGAGCGGCGCCTCCCTTCCCTTGCGAGACTCTGCCTCTTGTCGCACTTGCATGGAATGAAGTGGTGCAGAAGGGTCATCGAATGCTCCTTACCCCACACATCAAACCAATACGCCCGCCCCTCAACCTCCTCCCCCTGTCCTTTCTTCTTTTCCCCGACCTTGAGCCAAGTCCATGGGGTGCGCTCTGGGTGCCCCCCCTCCCCCTCTTATTTCCCCTCTCTTTCTCAATTCCCCGCCCACACACATGTCGTTCACCCACCTCCCCGCCAGGCCTTGTGCGCGCGCTCGGCTGGCCTGGTTCATGACTGGCCCTGGATTGGCCTGACTTGACCTGCTTCTACATCTCTCCACCACGCCTCTTTCCTGCTCTCCAGACATGCCTTCCACCCTGAACACTTGTTACCTATTTTTATGATCGGGTTCATCAGGTTTGAGGGTCGCACCCCCCCTGGAGTCCGATGACAGCCAGTCTTGCGGGCGATAGACTGTACTGTGAGCGGCGCCTCCCTTCCCTTGCGAGACTCTGCCTCTTATCGCACTTGCTGGAATGAAGTGGTGCAGAAGATCAAACCAATACGCCCGCCCCTCAACCTCCTCCCCCTGTTCTTTCTTCTTTTCCCCGACCTTGAGCCAAGTCCATGGGGTGCGCTCTGGGTGCCCCCCCTCCCCCTCTTATTTCCCCTCTCTTTCTCAATTCCCCGCCCACACACATGTCGTTCACCCACCTCCCCGCCATGCCTTGTGCACGCGCTCCGCTGGCCTGGTTCATGACTGGCCCTGGATTGGCCTGACTTGACCTGCTTCTACATCTCTCCATCACGCCTCTTTCCTGCTCTCCAGACATGCCTTCCACCCTGAACACTTGTTACCTATTTTTATGATCGGGTTCATCAGGTTTGAGGGTCGCACCCCCCTGGAGTCCGATGACAACCAGTCTTGCGGGCGATAGACTGTACTGCGAGCGGCGCCTCCCTTCCCTTGCGAGACTCTGCCTCTTGTCGCACTTGCAGGAATGAAGTGGTGCAGAAGGGTCATTGAATGCTCCTTACCCCACACATCACACCAATACGCCCGCCCCTTAACCTCCTCCCCCTGTCCTTTCCCCTTTTCCCCGACCTTGAGCCAAGTCCATGGGGTGCGCTCTGGGTGCCCCCCCTCCCCCTCTTATTTCCCCTCTCTTTCTCAATTCCCCGCCCACACACATGTCGTTCACCCACCTCCCCGCCAGGCCTTGTGCACGCGCTCCGCTGGCTTGGTTCATGACTGGCCCTGGATTGGCCTGACTTGACCTGCTTCTACATCTCTCCATCACGCCTCTTTCCTGCTCTCCAGACATGCCTTCCACCCTGAACACTTGTTACCTATTTTTATGATCGGGTTCATCAGGTTTGAGGGTCGCACCCCCCTGGAGTCCGATGACAGCCAGTCTTGCGTGCGATAGACTGTACTGCGAGCGGCGCCTCCCTTCCCTTGCGAGACTCTGCCTCTTGTCGCACTTGCAGGAATGAAGTGGTGCAGAAGGGTCATTGAATGCTCCTTACCCCACACATCACACCAATACGCCCGCCCCTCAACCTCCTCCCCCTGTCCTTTCCTGTTTTCCCCGACCTTGAGCCAAGTCCATGGGGTGCGCTCTGGGTGCCCCCCCTCCCCCTCTTATTTCCCCTCTCTTTCTCAATTCCCCGCCCACACACATGTCGTTCACCCACCTCCCCGCCAGGCCTTGTGCACGCGCTCCGCTGGCTTGGTTCATGACCGGCCCTGGATTGGCCTGACTTGACCTGCTTCTACATCTCACCATCGCGCCTCTTTCCTGTTCTCCAGACATGCCTTCCACCCTGAACACTTGTTACCTATTTTTATGATCGGGTTCATCAGGTTTGAGGGTCGCACCCCCTGGCGTCCGATGACAGCCAGTCTTGCGGGCGATAGACTGTACCGCGAGCGGCGCCTCCCTTCCCTTGCGAGACTCTGCCTCTTGTCGCACTTGCTGGAATGAAGTGGTGCAGAAGGGTCATCGAATGCTCCTTACCCCACACATCAAACCAATACGCCCGCCCCTCAACCTCCTCCCCCTGTCCTTTCTTCTTTTCCCCGACCTTGAGCCAAGTCCATGGGGTGCGCTCTGGGTGCCCCCCCTCCCCCTCTTATTTCCCCTCTCTTTCTCAATTCCCCGCCCACACACATGTCGTTCACCCACCTCCCCGCCATGCCTTGTGCACGCGCTCCGCTGGCCTGGTTCATGACTGGCCCTGGATTGGCCTGACTTGACCTGCTTCTACATCTCTCCATCACGCCTCTTTCCTGCTCTCCAGACATGCCTTCCACCCTGAACACTTGTTACCTATTTTTATGATCGGGTTCATCAGGTTTGAGGGTCGCACCCCCCTGGAGTCCGATGACAGCCAGTCTTGCGGGCGATAGACTGTACTGCGAGCGGCGCCTCCCTTCCCTTGCGAGACTCTGCCTCTTGTCGCACTTGCAGGAATGAAGTGGTGCAGAAGGGTCATTGAATGCTCCTTACCCCACACATCAAACCAGTACGCCCGCCCCTCAACCTCCCCCCCCTGTCCTTTCCTCTTTTCCCCGACCTTGAGGGCCATGGGGTGCGCTCTGGGTGCCCCCCCCCCCCTCTTATTTCCCCTCTCTTTCTCAATTCCCCGCCCACACACATGTCGTTCACCCACCTCCCCGCCAGGCCTTGTGCACGCGCTCCGCTGGCTTGGTTCATGACTGGCCCTGGATTGGCCTGACTTGACCTGCTTCTACATCTCACCATCGCGCCTCTTTCCTGCTCTCCAGACATGCCTTCCACCCTGAACACTTGTTACCTATTTTTATGATCGGGTTCATCAGGTTTGAGGGTCGCACCCCCCTGGAGTCCGATGACAGCCAGTCTTGCGGGCGATAGACTGTACCGCGAGCGGCGCCTCCCTTCCCTTGCGAGACTCTGCCTCTTGTCGCACTTGCTGGAATGAAGTGGTGCATAAGGGTCATCGAATGCTCCTTACCCCACACATCAAACCAATACGCCCGCCCCTCAACCTCCTCCCCCTGTCCTTTCTTCTTTTCCCCGACCTTGAGCCAAGTCCATGGGGTGCGCTCTGGGTGCCCCCCCTCCCCCTCTTATTTCCCCTCTCTTTCTCAATTCCCCGCCCACACACATGTCGTTCACCCACCTCCCCGCCAGGCCTTGTGCGCGCGCTCGGCTGGCCTGGTTCATGACTGGCCTTGGATTGGCCTGACTTGACCTGCTTCTACATCTCTCCACCACGCCTCTTTCCTGCTCTCCAGACATGCCTTCCACCCTGAACACTTGTTACCTATTTGTATGATCGGGTTCATCAGGTTTGAGGGTCGCACCCCCCTGGCGTCCGATGACAGCCAGTCTTGCGGGCGATAGACTGTACTGCGAGCGGCGCCTCCCTCCCCTTGCGAGACTCTGCCTCTTGTCGCACTTGCTGGAATGAAGTGGTGCAGAAGGGTCATCGAATGCTCCTTACCCCACACATCAAACCAATACGCCCGCCCCTCAACCTCCTCCCCCTGTCCTTTCTTTTTTTCCCCGACCTTGAGCCAAGTCCATGGGGTGCGCTCTGGGTGCCCCCCCTCCCCCTCTTATTTCCCCTCTCTTTCTCAATTCCCCGCCCACACACATGTCGTTCACCCACCTCCCCGCCAGGCCTTGTGCGCGCGCTCGGCTGGCCTGGTTCATGACTGGCCCTGGATTGGCCTGACTTGACCTGCATCTACATCTCTCCACCACGCCTCTTTCCTGCTCTCCAGACATGCCTTCCACCCTGAACACTTGTTACCTATCTTTATGATCGGGTTCATCAGGTTTGAGGGTCGCACCCCCCTGGAGTCCGATGACAACCAGTCTTGCGGGCGATAGACTGTACTGCGAGCGGCGCCTCCCTTCCCTTGCGAGACTCTGCCTCTTGTCGCACTTGCTGGAATGAAGTGGTGCAGAAGGGTCATCGAATGCTCCTTACCCCACACATCAAACCAATACGCCCGCCCCTCAACCTCCTCCCCCTGTCCTTTCCCCTTTTCCCCGACCTTGAGCCAAGTCCATGGGGTGCGCTCTGGGTGCCCCCCCTCCCCCTCTTATTTCCCCTCTCTTTCTCAATTCCCCGCCCACACACATGTCGTCCACCCACCTCCCCGCCAGGCCTTGTGCACGCGCTCCGCTGGCCTGGTTCATGACTGGCCCTGGATTGGCCTGACTTGACCTGCTTCTACATCTCTCCACCACGCCTCTTTCCTGCTCTCCAGACATGCTTTCCACCCTGAACACTTGTTACCTATTTTTATGATCGGGTTCATCAGGTTTGAGGGTCGCACCCCCCTGGCGTCCGATGACAGCCAGTCTTGCGGGCGATAGACTGTACTGCGAGCGGCGCCTCCCTTCCCTTGCGAGACTCTGCCTCTTGTCGCACTTGCTGGAATGAAGTGGTGCAGAAGGGTCATCGAATGCTCCTTACCCCACACATCAAACCAATACGCCCGCCCCTCAACCTCCTCCCCCTGTCCTTTCTTCTTTTCCCCGACCTTGAGCCAAGTCCATGGGGTGCGCTCTGGGTGCCCCCCCTCCCCCTCTTATTTCCCCTCTCTTTCTCAATTCCCCGCCCACACACATGTCGTTCACCCACCTCCCCGCCAGGCCATGTGCGCGCGCTCGGCTGGCCTAGTTCATGACTGGCCCTGCATTGGCCTGACTTGACCTGCTTCTACATCTCTCCACACGCCTCTTTCCTGCTCTCCAGACATGCTTTCCACCCTGAACACTTGTTACCTATTTTTATGATCGGGTTCATCAGGTTTGAGGGTCGCACCCCCCTGGCGTCCGATGACAGCCAGTCTTGCGGGCGATAGACTGTACTGCGAGCGGCGCCTCCCTTCCCTTGCGAGACTCTGCCTCTTGTCGCACTTGCTGGAATGAAGTGGTGCAGAAGGGTCATCGAATGCTCCTTACCCCACACATCAAACCAATACGCCCGCCCCTCAACCTCCTCCCCCTGTCCTTTCTTCTTTTCCCCGACCTTGAGCCAAGTCCATGGGGTGCGCTCTGGGTGCCCCCCCTCCCCCTCTTATTTCCCCTCTCTTTCTCAATTCCCCGCCCACACACATGTCGTTCACCCACCTCCCCGCCAGGCCTTGTGCACGCGCTCCGCTGGCCTGGTTCATGACTTGCCCTGGATTAGCCTGACTTGACCTGCTTCTACATCTCTCCACCACGCCTCTTTCCTGCTCTCCAGACATGCCTTCCACCCTGAACACTTGTTACCTATTTTTATGATCGGGTTCATCAGGTTTGAGGGTCGCACCCCCATGGCGTCCGATGACAGCCAGTCTTGCGGGCGATAGACTGTACTGCGAGCGGCGCCTCCCTTCCCTTGCGAGACTCTGCCTCTTGTCGCACTTGCTGGAATGAAGTGGTGCAGAAGGGTCATCGAATGCTCCTTACCCCACACATCAAACCAATACGCCCGCCCCTCAACCTCCTCCCCCTGTCCTTTCTTCTTTTCCCCGACCTTGAGCCAAGTCCATGGGGTGCGCTCTGGGTGCCCCCCCTCCCCCTCTTATTTCCCCTCTCTTTCTCAATTCCCCGCCCACACACATGTCGTTCACCCACCTCCCCGCCAGGCCTTGTGCACGCGCTCCGCTGGCCTGGTTCATGACTTGCCCTGGATTGGCCTGACTTGACCTGCTTCTACATCTCTCCACCACGCCTCTTTCCTGCTCTCCAGACATGCCTTCCACCCTGAACACTTGTTACCTATTTTTATGATCGGGTTCATCAGGTTTGAGGGTCGCACCCCCATGGCGTCCGATGACAGCCAGTCTTGCGGGCGATAGACTGTACTGCGAGCGGCGCCTCCCTTCCCTTGCGAGACTCTGCCTCTTGTCGCACTTGCTGGAATGAAGTGGTGCAGAAGGGTCATCGAATGCTCCTTACCCCACACATCAAACCAATACGCCCGCCCCTCAACCTCCTCCCCCTGTCCTTTCCCCTTTTTCCCGACCTTGAGCCAAGTCCATGGGGTGCGCTCTGGGTGCCCCCCCTCCCCCTCTTATTTCCCCTCTCTTTCTCAATTCCCCGCCCACACACATGTCGTTCACCCACCTCCTCGCCAGGCCATGTGCGCGCGCTCCGCTGGCCTAGTTCATGACTGGCCCTGCATTGGCCTGACTTGACCTGCTTCTACATGTCTTTATCACGCCTCTTTCCTGCTCTCCAGACATGCCTTCCACCCTGATCACTTGTTACCTATTTTTATGATCGGGTTCATCAGGTTTGAGGGTCGCACCCCCCTGGCGTCTGATGACAGCCAGTCTTGCGGGCGATAGACTGTACTGCGAGCGGCGCCTCCCTTCCCTTGCGAGACTCTGCCTCTTGTCACACTTGCAGGAATGAAGTGGTGCAGAAGGGTCATCGAATGCTCCTTACTCCACACATCAAACCAGTACGCCCGCCCCTCAACCTCCTCCCCCTGTCCTTTCCCCTTTTCCCCGACCTTGAGGGCCATGGGGTGCGCTCTGGGTGCCCCCCCTCCCCCTCTTATTTCCCCTCTCTTTCTCAATTCCCCGCCCACACACCTGTCGTTCACCCACCTCCCCACCAGGCCTTGTGCGCGCTCGGCTGGCCTGGTTCATGACTGGCCCTGCATTGGCCTGACTTGACCTGCTTCTACATCTCTCCATCACGCCTCTTTCCTGCTCTCCAGACATGCCTTCCACCCTGAACACTTGTTACATATCTTTATGATCGGGTTCATCAGGTTTGAGGGTCGCATCCCCCTGGCGTCCGATGACAGCCAGTCTTGCGGGCGATAGACTGTACTGCGAGCGGCGCCTCCCTTCCCTTGCGAGACTCTGCCTCTTGTCGCACTTGCAGGAATGAAGTGGTGCAGAAGGGTCATTGAATGCTCCTTACCCCACACATCACACCAATACGCCCGCCCCTCAACCTCCTCCCCCTGTCCTTTCCTGTTTTCCCCGACCTTGAGCCAAGTCCATGGGGTGCGCTCTGGGTGCCCCACCTCCCCCTCTTATTTCCCCTCTCTTTCTCAATTCCCCGCCCACACACCTGTCGTTCACCCACCTCCCCGCCAGGCCTTGTGCACGCGCTCGGCTGGCCTGGTTCATGACTGGCCCTGGATTGGCCTGACTTGACATGCTTCTACATCTCTTCATCACGCCTCTTTCCTGCTCTCCAGACATGCCTTCCACCCTGAACACTTGTTACCTATTTGTATGATCGGGTTCATCAGGTTTGAGGGTCGCACCCCCCTGGCGTCCGATGACAGCCAGTCTTGCGGGCGATAGACTGTACTGCGAGCGGCGCCTCCCTTCCCTTGCGAGACTCTGCCTCTTGTCGCACTTTCAGGAATGAAGTGGTGCAGAAGGGTCATTGAATGCTCCTTACCCCACACATCAAACCAATACGCCCGCCCCTCAACCTCCTCCCCCTGTCCTTTCCTCTTTTCCCTGACCTTGAGCCAAGTCCATGGGGTGCGCTCTGGGTGCCCCCCCTCCCCCTCTTATTTCCCCTCTCTTTCTCAATTCCCCGCCCACACACATGTCGTTCACCCACCTCCCCGCCAGGCCTTGTGCACGCGCTCCGCTGGCCTGGTTCATGACTGGCCCTGGATTGGCCTGACTTGACCTGCTACTACATCTCTCCACCACGCCTCTTTCCTGCTCTCCAGACATGCCTTCCACCCTGAACACTTGTTACCTATTTGTATGATCGGGTTCATCAGGTTTGAGGGTCGCACCCCCCTGGAGTCCGATGACAGCCAGTCTTGCGGGCGATAGACTGTACTGCGAGCGGCGCCTCCCTTCCCCTGCAAGACTCTGCCTCTTGTCGCACTTGCAGGAATGAAGTGGTGCAGAAGGGTCATCGAATGCTCCTTACCCCACACATCACACCAATACGCCCGCCCCTCAACCTCCCCCCCCTGTCCTTTCCCCTTTTCCCCGACCTTGAGGGCCATGGGGTGCGCTCTGGGTGCCCCCCCTCCCCCTCTTATTTCCCCTCTCTTTCTCAATTCCCCGCTCACACACATGTCGTTCACCCACCTCCCCGCCAGGTCTTGTGCGCGCGCTCGGTTGGCCTGGTTCATGACTTGCCCTGGATTGGCCTGACTTGACCTGCTTCTACATCTCTCCATCACGCCTCTTTCCTGCTCTCCAGACATGCCTTCCACCCTGAACACTTGTTACCTATTTTTATGATCGGGTTCATCAGGTTTGAGGGTCGCACCCCCCTGGCGTCCGATGACAGCCAGTCTTGCGGGCGATAGACTGTACTGCGAGCGGCGCCTCCCTTCCCTTGCGAGACTCTGCCTCTTGTCGCACTTGCAGGAATGAAGTGGTGCGGAAGGGTCATCGAATGCTCCTTACCCCACACATCAAACCAATACGCCCGCCCCTCAACCTCCTCCCCCTGTCCTTTCCCCTTTTCCCCGACCTTGAGGGCCATGGGGTGCGCTCTGGGTGCCCCCCCTCCCCCTCTTATTTCCCCTCTCTTTCTCAATTCCCCGCCCACACACCTGTCGTTCACCCACCTCCCCACCAGGCCTCGTGCGCGCTCGGCTGGCCTGGTTCATGACTGGCCCTGCATTGGCCTGACTTGACCTGCTTCTACATCTCTCCATCACGCCTCTTTCCTGCTCTCCAGACATGCCTTCCACCCTGAACACTTGTTACCTATTTGTATGATCGGGTTCATCAGGTTTGAGGGTCGCATCCCCCTGGAGTCCGATGACAGCCAAACTTGCGTGCGATAGACTGTACTGCGAGCGGCGCCTCCCTTCCCTTGTGAGACTCTGCCTCTTGTCGCACTTGCTGGAATGAAGTGGTGCAGAAGGGTCATCGAATGCTCCTTACCCCACACATCAAACCAATACGCCCGCCCCTCAACCTCCTCCCCCTGTCCTTTTCCCTTTTCCCCGACCTTGAGCCAAGTCCATGGGGTGCGCTCAGGGTGCCCCCCCTCCCCCTCTTATTTCCCCTCTCTTTCTCAATTCCCCGCCCACACACATGTCGTTCACCCACCTCCCCGCCAGGCCTTGTGCACGCGCTCCGCTGGCCTGGTTCATGACTGGCCCTGGATTGGCCTGACTTGACCTGCTTCTACATCTCTCCACCACGCCTATTTCCTGCTCTCCAGACATGCCTTCCACCCTGAACACTTGTTACCTATTTTTATGATCGGGTTCATCAGGTCTGAGGGTCGCACCCCCCTGGCGTCCGATGACAGCCAGTCTTGCGGGCGATAGACTGTACTGCGAGCGGCGCCTCCCTTCCCTTGCAAGACTCTGCCTCTTGTCGCACTTGCAGGAATGAAGTGGTGCAGAAGGGTCATCGAATGCTCCTTACCCCACACATCACACCAATACGCCCGCCCCTCAACCTCCCCCCCTTGTCCTTTCCTCTTTTCCCCGACCTTGAGGTCCATGGGGTGCGCTCTGGGTGCCCCCCATCCCCCTCTTATTTCCCCTCTCTTTCTCAATTCCCCGCCCACACACATGTCGTTCACCCACCTCCCCGCCAGGCCTTGTGCGCGCGCTCGGCTGGCCTGGTTCATGACTGGCCCTGGATTGGCCTGACTTGACCTGCTTCTACATCTCTCCATCACGCCTCTTTCCTGCTCTCCAGACATGCCTTCCACCCTGAACACTTGTTACCTACTTGTATGATCGGGTTCATCAGGTTTGAGGGTCGCACCCCCCTGGAGTCCGATGACAGCCAGTCTTGCGTGCGATAGACTGTACTGCGAGCGGCGCCTCCCTTCCCTTGCGAGACTCTGCCTCTTGTCGCACTTGCTGGAATGAAGTGGTGCAGAAGGGTCATCGAATGCTCCTTACCCCACACATCAAACCAATACGCCCGCCCCTCAACCTCCTCCCCCTGTCCTTTCTTCTTTTCCTCGACCTTGAGCCAAGTCCATGGGGTGCGCTCTGGGTGCCCCCCCTCTCCCTCTTATTTCCCCTCTCTTTCTCAATTCCCCGCCCACACACATGTCGTTCAACCACCTCCCCGCTAGGCCTTGTGCACGCGCTCCGCTGGCCTGGTTCATGACTGGCCCTGGATTGGCCTGACTTGACCTGCTTCTACATCTCTCCATCACGCCTCTTTCCTGCTCTCCAGACATGCCTTCCACCCTGAACACTTGTTACCTATTTTTATGATCGGGTTCATCAGGTTTGAGGGTCGCACCCCCCTGGCGTCCGATGACAGCCAAACTTGCGGGTGATAGACTGTACTGCGAGCGGCGCCTCCCTTCCCTTGCAAGACTCTGCCTCTTGTCGCACTTGCAGGAATGAAGTGGTGCAGAAGGGTCATCGAATGCTCCTTACCCCACACATCACACCAATACGCCCGCCCCTCAACCTCCCCCCCCTGTCCTTTCCCCTTTTCCCCGACCTTGAGGGCCATGGGGTGCGCTCTGGGTGCCCCCCCTCCCCCTCTTATTTCCCCTCTCTTTCTCAATTCCCCGCTCACACACGTGTCGTTCACCCACCTCCCCGCCAGGTCTTGTGCGCGCGCTCGGTTGGCCTGGTTCATGACTGGCCCTGGATTGGCCTGACTTGACCTGCTTCTACATCTCTCCATCACGCCTCTTTCCTGCTCTCCAGACATGCCTTCCACCCTGAACACTTGTTACCTATTTTTATGATCGGGTTCATCAGGTTTGAGGGTCGCACCCCTCTGGCGTCCGATGACAGCCAGTCTTGCGGGCGATAGACTGTACTGCGAGCGGCGCCTCCCTTCCCTTGCGAGACTCTGCCTCTTGTCGCACTTGCAGGAATGAAGTGGTGCAGAAGGGTCATCGAATGCTCCTTACCCCACACATCAAACCAATACGCCCGCCCCTCAACCTCCTCCCCCTGTCCTTTCCCCTTTTCCCCGACCTTGAGCCAAGTCCATGGGGTGCGCTCAGGGTGCCCCCCCTCCCCCTCTTATTTCCCCTCTCTTTCTCAATTCCCCGCCCACACACATGTCGTTCACCCACCTCCCCACCAGGCCTCGTGCGCGCTCGGCTGGCCTGGTTCATGACTGGCCCTGCATTGGCCTGACTTGACCTGCTTCTACATCTCTCCATCACGCCTCTTTCCTGCTCTCCAGACATGCCTTCCACCCTGAACACTTGTTACCTATTTGTATGATCGGGTTCATCAGGTTTGAGGGTCGCATCCCCCTGGAGTCCGATGACAGCCAGTCTTGCATGCGATAGACTGTACTGCGAGCGGCGCCTCCCTTCCCTTGTGAGACTCTGCCTCTTGTCGCACTTGCTGGAATGAAGTGGTGCAGAAGGGTCATCGAATGCTCCTTACCCCACACATCAAACCAATACGCCCGCCCCTCAACCTCCTCCCCCTGTCCTTTCCCCTTTTCCCCGACCTTGAGCCAAGTCCATGGGGTGCGCTCAGGGTGCCCCCCCTCCCCCTCTTATTTCCCCTCTCTTTCTCAATTCCCCGCCCACACACATGTCGTTCAACCACCTCCCCGCCAGGCCTTGTGCACGCGCTCCGCTGGCCTGGTTCATGACTGGCCCTGGATTGGCCTGACTTGACCTGCTTCTACATCTCTCCATCACGCCTCTTTCCTGCTCTCCAGACATGCCTTCCACCCTGAACACTTGTTACCTATTTGTATGATCGGGTTCATCAGGTTTGAGGGTCGCACCCCCCTGGCGTCCGATGACAGCCAGTCTTGCGGGCGATAGACTGTACTGCGAGCGGCGCCTCCCTTCCCTTGCAAGACTCTGCCTCTTGTCGCACTTGCAGGAATGAAGTGGTGCAGAAGGGTCATCGAATGCTCCTTACCCCACACATCACACCAATACGCCCGCCCCTCAACCTCCCCCCCTGTCCTTTCCCCTTATCCCCGACCTTGAGCCAAGTCCATGGGGTGCGCTCTGGGTGCCCCCCCTCCCCCTCTTATTTCCCCTCTCTTTCTCAATTCCCCGCCCACACACATGTCGTTCACCCACCTCCCCGCCAGGCCTTGTGCACGCGCTCCGCTGGCCTGGTTCATGACTGGCCCTGGATTGGCCTGACTTGACCTGCTTCTACATCTCTCCACCACGCCTCTTTCCTCCTCTCCAGACATGCCTTCCACCCTGAACACTTGTTACCTATTTTTATGATCGGGTTCATCAGGTTTGAGGGTCGCACCCCCCTGGCGTCCGATGACAGCCAGTCTTGCAGGCGATAGACTGTACTGCGAGCGGCGCCTCCCTTCCCTTGCAAGACTCTGCCTCTTGTCGCACTTGCAGGAATGAAGTGGTGCAGAAGGGTCATCGAATGCTCCTTACCCCACACATCACACCAATACGCCCGCCCCTCAACCTCCCCCCCCTGTCCTTTCCTCTTTTCCCCGACCTTGAGGTCCATGGGGTGCGCTCTGGGTGCCCCCCCTCCCCCTCTTATTTCCCCTCTCTTTCTCAATTCCCCGCCCACACACGTCGTTCACCCACCTCCCCGCCAGGCCTTGTGCACGCGCTCCGCTGGCCTGGTTCATGACCGGCCCTGGATTGGCCTGACTTGACCTGCATCTACATCTCTCCATCACGCCTCTTTCCTGCTCTCCAGACATGCCTTTCACCCTGAACACTTGTTACCTACTTGTATGATCGGGTTCATCAGGTTTGAGGGTCGCACCCCCCTGGAGTCCGATGACAGCCAGTCTTGCGGGCGATAGACTGTACTGCGAGCGGCGCCTCCCTTCCCTTGCGAGACTCTGCCTCTTGTCGCACTTGCTGGAATGAAGTGGTGCAGAAGGGTCATCGAATGCTCCTTACCCCACACATCAAACCAATACGCCCGCCCCTCAACCTCCTCCCCCTGTCCTTTCCCCTTTTCCCCGACCTTGAGCCAAGTCCATGGGGTGCGCTCAGGGTGCCCCCCCTCCCCCTCTTATTTCCCCTCTCTTTCTCAATTCCCCGCCCACACACATGTCGTTCAACCACCTCCCCGCCAGGCCTTGTGCACGCGCTCCGCTGGCCTGGTTCATGACTGGCCCTGGATTGGCCTGACTTGACCTGCTTCTACATTTCTCCACCACTCCTCTTTCCTGCTCTCTAGACATGCCTTCCACCCTGAACACTTGTTACCTATTTGTATGATCGGGTTCATCAGGTTTGAGGGTCGCATCCCCCTGGAGTCCGATGACAGCCAGTCTTGCGGGCGATAGACTGTACTGCGAGCGGCGCCTCCCTTCCCTTGCAAGACTCTGCCTCTTGTCGCACTTGCTGGAATGAAGTGGTGCAGAAGGGTCATCAAATGCCCCTTACCCCACACATCAAACCAATACGCCCGCCCCTCAACCTCCTCCCCCTGTCCTTTCCCCTTTTCCCCGACCTTGAGCCAAGTCCATGGGGTGCGCTCTGGGTGCCCCCCCTCCCCCTCTTATTTCCCCTCTCTTTCTCAATTCCCCGCCCACACACATGTCGTTCACCCACCTCCCCGCCAGGCCTTGTGCGCGCGCTCGGCTGGCCTGGTTCATGACTGGCCCTGGATTGGCCTGACTTGACCTGCTTCTACATCTCTCCACCACGCCTCTTTCCTGCTCTCCAGACATGCCTTCCACCCTGAACACTTGTTACCTATTTTTATGATCGGGTTCATCAGGTTTGAGGGTCGCACCCCCCTGGCGTCCGATGACAGCCAGTCTTGCGGGCGATAGACTGTACTGCGAGCGGCGCCTCCCTTCCCTTGCAAGACTCTGCCTCTTGTCGCACTTGCAGGAATGAAGTGGTGCAGAAGGGTCATCGAATGCTCCTTACCCCACACATCACACCAATACGCCCGCCCCTCAACCTCCCCCCCCTGTCCTTTCCCCTTTTCCCCGACCTTGAGGGCCATGGGGTGCGCTCAGGGTGCCCCCCCTCCCCCTCTTATTTCCCCTCTCTTTCTCAATTCCCCGCCCACACACATGTCGTTCACCCACCTCCCCGCCAGGCCTTGTGCACGCGCTCCGCTGGCCTGGTTCATGACTGGCCCTGGATTGGCCTGACTTGACCTGCTTCTACATCTCTCCATCACGCCTCTTTCCTGCTCTCCAGACATGCCTTCCACCCTGAACACTTGTTACCTATTTTTATGATCGGGTTCATCAGGTTTGAGGGTCGCAGCCCCCTGGCGTCCGATGACAGCCAGTCTTGCATGCGATAGACTGTACTGCGAGCGGCGCCTCCCTTCCCTTGCAAGACTCTGCCTCTTGTCGCACTTGCAGGAATGAAGTGGTGCAGAAGGGTCATCGAATGCTCCTTACCCCACACATCACACCAATACGCCCGCCCCTCAACCTCCCCCCCCTGTCCTTTCCCCTTATCCCCGACCTTGAGGGCCATGGGGTGCGCTCTGGGTGCCCCCCCTCCCCCTCTTATTTCCCCTCTCTTTCTCAATTCCCCGCTCACACACGTGTCGTTCACCCACCTCCCCGCCAGGTCTTGTGCGCGCGCTCGGTTGGCCTGGTTCATGATTGGCCCTGGATTGGCCTGACTTGACCTGCTTCTACATCTCTCCATCACGCCTCTTTCCTGCTCTCCTGACATGCCTTCCACCCTGAACACTTGTTACCTATTTTTATGATCGGGTTCATCAGGTTTGAGGGTCGCACCCCCATGGCGTCCGATGACAGCCAGTCTTGCGGGCGATAGACTGTACTGCGAGCGGCGCCTCCCTTCCCTTGCGAGACTCTGCCTCTTGTCGCACTTGCAGGAATGAAGTGGTGCAGAAGGGTCATCGAATGCTCCTTACCCCACACATCACACCAATACGCCCGCCCCTCAACCTCCCCCCCCTGTCCTTTCCTCTTTTCCCCGACCTTGAGGGCCATGGGGTGCGCTCTGGGTGCCCCCCCTCCCCCTCTTATTTCCCCTCTCTTTCTCAATTCCCCGCCCACACACATGTCGTTCACCCACCTCCCCGCCAGGCCATGTGCGCGCGCTCGGCTGGCCTGGTTCATGACTGGCCCTGCATTGGCCTGACTTGACCTGCTTCTACATCTCTCCATCACGCCTCTTTCCTGCTCTCCAGACATGCCTTCCACCCTGAACACTTGTTACCTATTTTTATGATCGGGTTCATCAGGTTTGAGGGTCGCAGCCCCCTGGCGTCCGATGACAGCCAGTCTTGCGGGCGATAGACTGTACTGCGAGCGGCGCCTCCCTTCCCTTGCAAGACTCTGCCTCTTGTCGCACTTGCAGGAATGAAGTGGTGCAGAAGGGTCATCGAATGCTCCTTACCCCACACATCACACCAATACGCCCGCCCCTCAACCTCCCCCCCTGTCCTTTCCCCTTATCCCCGACCTTGAGGGCCATGGGGTGCGCTCTGGGTGCCCCCCCTCCCCCTCTTATTTCCCCTCTCTTTCTCAATTCCCCGCCCACACACATGTCGTTCACCCACCTCCCCGCCAGGCCTTGTGCACGCGCTCCGCTGGCCTGGTTCATGACTGGCCCTGGATTGGCCTGACTTGACCTGCTTCTACATCTCTCCATCACGCCTCTTTCCTGCTCTCCAGACATGCCTTCCACCCTGAACACTTGTTACCTATTTTTATGATCGGGTTCATCAGGTTTGAGGGTCGAAGCCCCCTGGCGTCCGATGACAGCCAGTCTTGCAGGCGATAGACTGTACTGCGAGCGGCGCCTCCCTTCCCTTGCAAGACTCTGCCTCTTGTCGCACTTGCAGGAATGAAGTGGTGCAGAAGGGTCATCGAATGCTCCTTACCCCACACATCACACCAATACGCCCGCCCCTCAACCTCCTCCCCCTGTCCTTTCCCCTTATCCCCGACCTTGAGGGCCATGGGGTGCGCTCTGGGTGCCCCCCCTCCCCCTCTTATTTCCCCTCTCTTTCTCAATTCCCCGCTCACACACGTGTCGTTCACCCACCTCCCCGCCAGGTCTTGTGCGCGCGCTCGGTTGGCCTGGTTCATGACTGGCCCTGGATTGGCCTGACTTGACCTGCTTCTACATCTCTCCATCACGCCTCTTTCCTGCTCTCCTGACATGCCTTCCACCCTGAACACTTGTTACCTATTTTTATGATCGGGTTCATCAGGTTTGAGGGTCGCACCCCCATGGCGTCCGATGACAGCCAGTCTTGCGGGCGATAGACTGTACTGCGAGCGGCGCCTCCCTTCCCTTGCGAGACTCTGCCTCTTGTCGCACTTGCAGGAATGAAGTGGTGCAGAAGGGTCATCGAATGCTCCTTACCCCACACATCACACCAATACGCCCGCCCCTCAACCTCCCCCCCCTGTCCTTTCCTCTTTTCCCCGACCTTGAGGGCCATGGGGTGCGCTCTGGGTGCCCCCCCTCCCCCTCTTATTTCCCCTCTCTTTCTCAATTCCCCGCCCACACACATGTCGTTCACCCACCTCCCCGCCAGGCCATGTGCGCGCGCTCGGCTGGCCTGGTTCATGACTGGCCCTGCATTGGCCTGACTTGACCTGCTTCTACATCTCTCCATCATGCCTCTTTCCTGCTCTCCAGACATGCCTTCCACCCTGAACACTTGTTACCTATTTGTATGATCGGGTTCATCAGGTTTGAGGGTCGCACCCCCCTGGAGTCCGATGACAGCCAGTCTTGCGGGCGATAGACTGTACTGCGAGCGGCGCCTCCCTTCCCTTGCGAGACTCTGCCTCTTGTCGCACTTGCTGGAATGAAGTGGTGCAGAAGGGTCATCAAATGCCCCTTACCCCACACATCAAACCAATACGCCCGCCCCTCAACCTCCTCCCCCTGTCCTTTCCCCTTTTCCCCGACCTTGAGCCAAGTCCATGGGGTGCGCTCTGGGTGCCCCCCCTCCCCCTCTTATTTCCCCTCTCTTTCTCAATTCCCCGCCCACACACATGTCGTTCACCCACCTCCCCGCCAGGCCTTGTGCGCGCGCTCGGCTGGCCTGGTTCATGACTGGCCCTGGATTGGCCTGACTTGACCTGCTTCTACATCTCTCCACCACGCCTCTTTCCTGCTCTCCAGACATGCCTTCCACCCTGAACACTTGTTACCTATTTTTATGATCGGGTTCATCAGGTTTGAGGGTCGCACCCCCCTGGAGTCCGATGACAGCCAGTCTTGCGGGCGATAGACTGTACTGCGAGCGGCGCCTCCCTTCCCTTGCGAGACTCTGCCTCTTGTCGCACTTGCTGGAATGAAGTGGTGCAGAAGGGTCATCAAATGCCCCTTACCCCACACATCAAACCAATACGCCCGCCCCTCAACCTCCTCCCCCTGTCCTTTCCCCTTTTCCCCGACCTTGAGCCAAGTCCATGGGGTGCGCTCTGGGTGCCCCCCCTCCCCCTCTTATTTCCCCTCTCTTTCTCAATTCCCCGCCCACAAACATGTCGTTCACCCACCTCCCCGCCAGGCCTTGTGCGCGCGCTCGGCTGGCCTGGTTCATGACTGGCCCTGGATTGGCCTGACTTGACCTGCTTCTACATCTCTCCACCACGCCTCTTTCCTGCTCTCCAGACATGCCTTCCACCCTGAACACTTGTTACCTATTTTTATGATCGGGTTCATCAGGTTTGAGGGTCGCACCCCCCTGGCGTCCGATGACAGCCAGTCTTGCGGGCGATAGACAGTACTGCGAGCGGCGCCTCCCTTCCCTTGCAAGACTCTGCCTCTTGTCGCACTTGCAGGAATGAAGTGGTGCAGAAGGGTCATCGAATGCTCCTTACCCCACACATCACACCAATACGCCCGCCCCTCAACCTCCCCCCCCTGTCCTTTCCCCTTTTCCCCGACCTTGAGGGCCATGGGGTGCGCTCAGGGTGCCCCCCCTCCCCCTCTTATTTCCCCTCTCTTTCTCAATTCCCCGCCCACACACATGTCGTTCACCCACCTCCCCGCCAGGCCTTGTGCACGCGCTCCGCTGGCCTGGTTCATGACTGGCCCTGGATTGGCCTGACTTGACCTGCTTCTACATCTCTCCATCACGCCTCTTTCCTGCTCTCCAGACATGCCTTCCACCCTGAACACTTGTTACCTATTTTTATGATCGGGTTCATCAGGTTTGAGGGTCGCAGCCCCTTGGCGTCCGATGACAGCCAGTCTTGCAGGCGATAGACTGTACTGCGAGCGGCGAACCCTTCCCTTGCAAGACTCTGCCTCTTGTCGCACTTGCAGGAATGAAGTGGTGCAGAAGGGTCATCGAATGCTCCTTACCCCACACATCACACCAATACGCCCGCCCCTCAACCTCCCCCCCCTGTCCTTTCCCCTTATCCCCGACCTTGAGGGCCATGGGGTGCGCTCTGGGTGCCCCCCCTCCCCCTCTTATTTCCCCTCTCTTTCTCAATTCCCCGCTCACACACGTGTCGTTCACCCACCTCCCCGCCAGGTCTTGTGCGCGCGCTCGGTTGGCCTGGTTCATGACTGGCCCTGGATTGGCCTGACTTGACCTGCTTCTACATCTCTCCATCACGCCTCTTTCCTGCTCTCCTGACATGCCTTCCACCCTGAACACTTGTTACCTATTTTTATGATCGGGTTCATCAGGTTTGAGGGTCGCACCCCCATGGCGTCCGATGACAGCCAGTCTTGCGGGCGATAGACTGTACTGCGAGCGGCGCCTCCCTTCCCTTGCGAGACTCTGCCTCTTGTCGCACTTGCAGGAATGAAGTGGTGCAGAAGGGTCATCGAATGCTCCTTACCCCACACATCACACCAATACGCCCGCCCCTCAACCTCCCCCCCCTGTCCTTTCCTCTTTTCCCCGACCTTGAGGGCCATGGGGTGCGCTCTGGGTGCCCCCCCTCCCCCTCTTATTTCCCCTCTCTTTCTCAATTCCCCGCCCACACACATGTCGTTCACCCACCTCCCCGCCAGGCCATGTGCGCGCGCTCGGCTGGCCTGGTTCATGACTGGCCCTGGATTGGCCTGACTTGACCTGCTTCTACATGTCTCCATCATGCCTCTTTCCTGCTCTCCAGACATGCCTTCCACCCTGAACACTTGTTACCTATTTGTATGATCGGGTTCATCAGGTTTGAGGGTCGCATCCCCCTGGAGTCCGATGACAGCCAGTCTTGCGGGCGATAGACTGTACTGCGAGCGGCGCCTCCCTTCCCTTGCGAGACTCTGCCTCTTGTCGCACTTGCTGGAATGAAGTGGTGCAGAAGGGTCATCAAATGCCCCTTACCCCACACATCAAACCAATACGCCCGCCCCTCAACCTCCTCCCCCTGTCCTTTCCCCTTTTCCCCGACCTTGAGCCAAGTCCATGGGGTGCGCTCTGGGTGCCCCCCCTCCCCCTCTTATTTCCCCTCTCTTTCTCAATTCCCCGCCCACACACATGTCGTTCACCCACCTCCCCGCCAGGCCTTGTGCGCGCGCTCGGCTGGCCTGGTTCATGACTGGCCCTGGATTGGCCTGACTTGACCTGCTTCTACATCTCTCCACCACGCCTCTTTCCTGCTCTCCAGACATGCCTTCCACCCTGAACACTTGTTACCTATTTTTATGATCGGGTTCATCAGGTTTGAGGGTCGCACCCCCCTGGCGTCCGATGACAGCCAGTCTTGCGGGCGATAGACTGTACTGCGAGCGGCGCCTCCCTTCCCTTGCAAGACTCTGCCTCTTGTCGCACTTGCAGGAATGAAGTGGTGCAGAAGGGTCATCGAATGCTCCTTACCCCACACATCACACCAATACGCCCGCCCCTCAACCTCCCCCCCCTGTCCTTTCCCCTTTTCCCCGACCTTGAGGGCCATGGGGTGCGCTCTGGGTGCCCCCCCTCCCCCTCTTATTTCCCCTCTCTTTCTCAATTCCCCGCCCACACACCTGTCGTTTACCCACCTCCCCACCAGGCCTTGTGCGCGCTCGGCTGGCCTGGTTCATGACTGGCCCTGCATTGGCCTGACTTGACCTGCTTCTACATCTCTTCATCACGCCTCTTTCCTGCTCTCCAGACATGCCTTCCACCCTGAACACTTGTTACCTATTTTTATGATCAGGTTCATCAGGTTTGAGGGTCGCACCCCCCTAGCGTCCGATGACAGCCAGTCTTGCGGGCGATAGACTGTACTGCGAGCGGCGCCTCCCTTCCCTTGCAAGACTCTGCCTCTTGTCGCACTTGCAGGAATGAAGTGGTGCAGAAGGGTCATCGAATGCTCCTTACCCCACACATCACACCAATACGCCCGCCCCTCAACCTCCCCCCCCTGTCCTTTCCTCTTTTCCCCGACCTTGAGGTCCATGGGGTGCGCTCTGGGTGCCCCCCCTCCCCCTCTTATTTCCCCTCTCTTTCTCAATTCCCCGCCCACACACATGTCGTTCACCCACCTCCCCGCCAGGCCTTGTGCACGCGCTCCGCTGGCCTGGTTCATGACTGGCCCTGGATTGGCCTGACTTGACCTGCTTCTACATCTCTCCATCACGCCTCTTTCCTGCTCTCCAGACATGCCTTCCACCCTGAACACTTGTTACCTACTTGTATGATCGGGTTCATCAGGTTTGAGGGTCGCACCCCCCTAGCGTCCGATGACAGCCAGTCTTGCGTGCGATAGACTGTACTGCGAGCGGCGCCTCCCTTCCCTTGCGAGACTCTGCCTCTTGTCGCACTTGCTGGAATGAAGTGGTGCAGAAGGGTCATCGAATGCTCCTTACCCCACACATCAAACCAATACGCCCGCCCCTCAACCTCCTCCCCCTGTCCTTTCCCCTTTTCCCCGACCTTGAGCCAAGTCCATGGGGTGCGCTCAGGGTGCCCCCCCTCCCCCTCTTATTTCCCCTCTCTTTCTCAATTCCCCGCCCACACACATGTCGTTCAACCACCTCCCCGCCAGGCCTTGTGCACGCGCTCCGCTGGCCTGGTTCATGACTGGCCCTGGATTGGCCTGACTTGACCTGCTTCTACATTTCTCCACCACTCCTATTTCCTGCTCTCCAGACATGCCTTCCACCCTGAACACTTGTTACCTATTTTTATGATCGGGTTCATCAGGTTTGAGGGTCGCACCCCCCTGGCGTCCGATGACAGCCAGTCTTGCGGGCGATAGACTGTACTGCGAGCGGCGCCTCCCTTCCCTTGCAAGACTCTGCCTCTTGTCGCACTTGCAGGAATGAAGTGGTGCAGAAGGGTCATCGAATGCTCCTTACCCCACACATCACACCATTACGCCCGCCCCTCAACCTCCCCCCCTGTCCTTTCCCCTTATCCCCGACCTTTAGGGCCATGGGGTGCGCTCTGGGTGCCCCCCCTCCCCCTCTTATTTCCCCTCTCTTTCTCAATTCCCCGCCCACACACATGTCGTTCACCCACCTCCCCGCCAGGCCTTGTGCACGCGCTCCGCTGGCCTGGTTCATGACTGGCCCTGGATTGGCCTGACTTGACCTGCTTCTACATCTCTCCATCACGCCTCTTTCCTGCTCTCCAGACATGCCTTCCACCCTGAACACTTGTTACCTATTTTTATGATCGGGTTCATCAGGTTTGAGGGTCGCACCCCCCTGGCGTCCGATGACAGCCAGTCTTGCAGGCGATAGACTGTACTGCGAGCGGCGCCTCCCTTCCCTTGCAAGACTCTGCCTCTTGTCGCACTTGCAGGAATGAAGTGGTGCAGAAGGGTCATCGAATGCTCCTTACCCCACACATCACACCAATACGCCCGCCCCTCAACCTCCCCCCCCTGTCCTTTCCCCTTATCCCCGACCTTGAGGGCCATGGGGTGCGCTCTGGGTGTCCCCCCTCCCCCTCTTATTTCCCCTCTCTTTCTCAATTCCCCGCTCACACACGTGTCGTTCACCCACCTCCCCGCCAGGTCTTGTGCGCGCGCTCGGTTGGCCTGGTTCATGACTGGCCCTGGATTGGCCTGACTTGACCTGCTTCTACATCTCTCCATCACGCCTCTTTCCTGCTCTCCTGACATGCCTTCCACCCTGAACACTTGTTACCTATTTTTATGATCGGGTTCATCAGGTTTGAGGGTCGCACCCCCATGGCGTCCGATGACAGCCAGTCTTGCGGGCGATAGACTGTACTGCGAGCGGCGCCTCCCTTCCCTTGCGAGACTCTGCCTCTTGTCGCACTTGCAGGAATGAGGTGGTGCAGAAGGGTCATCGAATGCTCCTTACCCCACACATCACACCAATACGCCCGCCCCTCAACCTCCCCCCCCTGTCCTTTCCTCTTTTCCCCGACCTTGAGGGCCATGGGGTGCGCTCTGGGTGCCCCCCCTCCCCCTCTTATTTCCCCTCTCTTTCTCAATTCCCCGCCCACACACATGTCGTTCACCCACCTCCCCGCCAGGCCATGTGCGCGCGCTCGGCTGGCCTGGTTCATGACTGGCCCTGCATTGGCCTGACTTGACCTGCTTCTACATCTCTCCATCATGCCTCTTTCCTGCTCTCCAGACATGCCTTCCACCCTGAACACTTGTTACCTATTTGTATGATCGGGTTCATCAGGTTTGAGGGTCGCATCCCCCTGGAGTCCGATGACAGCCAGTCTTGCGGGCGATAGACTGTACTGCGAGCGGCGCCTCCCTTCCCTTGCGAGACTCTGCCTCTTGTCGCACTTGCTGGAATGAAGTGGTGCAGAAGGGTCATCAAATGCCCCTTACCCCACACATCAAACCAATACGCCCGCCCCTCAACCTCCTCCCCCTGTCCTTTCCCCTTTTCCCCGACCTTGTGCCAAGTCCATGGGGTGCGCTCTGGGTGCCCCCCCTCCCCCTCTTATTTCCCCTCTCTTTCTCAATTCCCCGCCCATACACATGTCGTTCACCCACCTCCCCGCCAGGCCTTGTGCGCGCGCTCGGCTGGCCTGGTTCATGACTGGCCCTGGATTGGCCTGACTTGACATGCTTCTACATCTCTCCACCACGCCTCTTTCCTGCTCTCCAGACATGCCTTCCACCCTGAACACTTGTTACCTATTTTTATGATCGGGTTCATCAGGTTTGAGGGTCGCACCCCCCTGGCGTCCGATGACAGCCAGTCTTGCGGGCGATAGACTGTACTGCGAGCGGCGCCTCCCTTCCCTTGCGAGACTCTGCCTCTTGTCGCACTTGCAGGAATGAAGTGGTGCAGAAGGGTCATCGAATGCTCCTTACCCCACACATCAAACCAATACGCCCGCCCCTCAACCTCCCCCCCCTGTCCTTTCCCCTTTTCCCCGACCTTGAGGGCCATGGGGTGCGCTCTGGGTGCCCCCCCTCCCCCTCTTATTTTCCCTCTCTTTCTCAATTCCCCGCCCACACACCTGTCGTTCACCCACCTCCCCGCCAGGTCTTGTGCGCGCGCTCGGCTGGCATGGTTCATGACTGGCCTTGGATTGGCCTGACTTGACATGCTTCTACATCTCTCCATCACGCCTCTTTCCTGCTCTCCAGACATGCCTTCCACCCTGAACACTTGTTACCTATTTTTATGATCGGGTTCATCAGGTTTGAGGGTCGCACCCCCATGGCATCCGATGACAGCCTGTCTTGCGGGCGATAGACTGTACTGCGAGCGGCGCCTCCCTTCCCTTGCGAGACTCTGCCTCTTGTCGCACTTGCAGGAATGAAGTGGTGCAGAAGGGTCATCGAATGCTCCTTACCCCACACATCACACCAATACGCCCGCCCCTCAACCTCCCCCCCCTGTCCTTTCCTCTTTTCCCCGACCTTGAGGGCCATGGGGTGCGCTCTGGGTGCCCCCCCTCCCCCTCTTATTTCCCCTCTCTTTCTCAATTCCCCGCCCACACACATGTCGTTCACCCACCTCCCCGCCAGGCCATGTGCGCGCGCTCGGCTGGCCTGGTTCATGACTGGCCCTGCATTGGCCTGACTTGACCTGCTTCTACATCTCTCCATCATGCCTCTTTCCTGCTCTCCAGACATGCCTTCCACCCTGAACACTTGTTACCTATTTTTATGATCGGGTTCATCAGGTTTGAGGGTCGCAGCCCCCTGGCGTCCGATGACAGCCAGTCTTGCGGGCGATAGACTGTACTGCGAGCGGCGCCTCCCTTCCCTTGCAAGACTCTGCCTCTTGTCGCACTTGCAGGAATGAAGTGGTGCAGAAGGGTCATCGAATGCTCCTTACCCCACACATCACACCAATACGCCCGCCCCTCAACCTCCCCCCCTGTCCTTTCCCCTTATCCCCGACCTTGAGGGCCATGGGGTGCGCTCTGGGTGCCCCCCCTCCCCCTCTTATTTCCCCTCTCTTTCTCAATTCCCCGCCCACACACATGTCGTTCACCCACCTCCCCGCCAGGCCTTGTGCACGCGCTCCGCTGGCCTGGTTCATGACTGGCCCTGGATTGGCCTGACTTGACCTGCTTCTACATCTCTCCATCACGCCTCTTTCCTGCTCTCCAGACATGCCTTCCACCCTGAACACTTGTTACCTATTTTTATGATCGGGTTCATCAGGTTTGAGGGTCGCAGCCCCCTGGCGTCCGATGACAGCCAGTCTTGCAGGCGATAGACTGTACTGCGAGCGGCGCCTCCCTTCCCTTGCAAGACTCTGCCTCTTGTCGCACTTGCAGGAATGAAGTGGTGCAGAAGGGTCATCGAATGCTCCTTACCCCACACATCACACCAATACGCCCGCCCCTCAACCTCCCCCCCCTGTCCTTTCCCCTATCCCCGACCTTGAGGGCCATGGGGTGCGCTCTGGGTGCCCCCCCTCCCCCTCTTATTTCCCCTCTCTTTCTCAATTCCCCGCTCACACACGTGTCGTTCACCCACCTCCCCGCCAGGTCTTGTGCGCGCGCTCGGTTGGCCTGGTTCATGACTGGCCCTGGATTGGCCTGACTTGACCTGCTTCTACATCTCTCCATCACGCCTCTTTCCTGCTCTCCTGACATGCCTTCCACCCTGAACACTTGTTACCTATTTTTATGATCGGGTTCATCAGGTTTGAGGGTCGCACCCCCATGGCGTCCGATGACAGCCAGTCTTGCGGGCGATAGACTGTACTGCGAGCGGCGCCTCCCTTCCCTTGCGAGACTCTGCCTCTTGTCGCACTTGCAGGAATGAAGTGGTGCAGAAGGGTCATCGAATGCTCCTTACCCCACACATCACACCAATACGCCCGCCCCTCAACCTCCCCCCCCTGTCCTTTCCTCTTTTCCCCGACCTTGAGGGCCATGGGGTGCGCTCTGGGTGCCCCCCCTCCCCCTCTTATTTCCCCTCTCTTTCTCAATTCCCCGCCCACACACATGTCGTTCACCCACCTCCCCGCCAGGCCATGTGCGCGCGCTCGGCTGGCCTGGTTCATGACTGGCCCTGCATTGGCCTGACTTGACCTGCTTCTACATCTCTACATCATGCCTCTTTCCTGCTCTCCAGACATGCCTTCCACCCTGAACACTTGTTACCTATTTGTATGATCGGGTTCATCAGGTTTGAGGGTCGCATCCCCCTGGAGTCCGATGACAGCCAGTCTTGCGGGCGATAGACTGTACTGCGAGCGGCGCCTCCCTTCCCTTGCGAGACTCTGCCTCTTGTCGCACTTGCAGGAATGAAGTGGTGCAGAAGGGTCATCGAATGCTCCTTACCCCACACATCACACCAATACGCCCGCCCCTCAACCTCCCCCCCCTGTCCTTTCCCCTTTTCCCCGACCTTGAGGGCCATGGGGTGCGCTCTGGGTGCCCCCCCTCCCCCTCTTATTTCCCCTCTCTTTCTCAATTCCCCGCCCACACACCTGTCGTTTACCCACCTCCCCACAAGGCCTTGTGCGCGCTCGGCTGGCCTGGTTCATGACTGGCCTTGGATTGGCCTGACTTGACCTGCTTCTACATCTCTTCATCACGCCTCTTTCCTGCTCTCCAGACATGCCTTCCACCCTGAACACTTGTTACCTATTTTTATGATCAGGTTCATCAGGTTTGAGGGTCGCACCCCCCTAGCGTCCGATGACAGCCAGTCTTGCGGGCGATAGACTGTACTGCGAGCGGCGCCTCCCTTCCCTTGCAAGACTCTGCCTCTTGTCGCACTTGCAGGAATGAAGTGGTGCAGAAGGGTCATCGAATGCTCCTTACCCCACACATCACACCAATACGCCCGCCCCTCAACCTCCCCCCCCTGTCCTTTCCCCTTTTCCCCGACCTTGAGGGCCATGGGGTGCGCTCTGGGTGCCCCCCCTCCCCCTCTTATTTCCCCTCTCTTTCTCAATTCCCCGCTCACACACGTGTCGTTCACCCACCTCCCCGCCAGGTCTTGTGCGCGCGCTCGGTTGGCCTGGTTCATGACTGGCCCTGGATTGGCCTGACTTGACCTGCTTCTACATCTCTCCATCACGCCTCTTTCCTGCTCTCCAGACATGCCTTCCACCCTGAACACTTGTTACCTATTTTTATGATCGGGTTCATCAGGTTTGAGGGTCGCAGCCCCCTGGCGTCCGATGACAGCCAGTCTTGCGGGCGATAGACTGTACTGCGAGCGGCGCCTCCCTTCCCTTGCAAGACTCTGCCTCTTGTCGCACTTGCAGGAATGAAGTGGTGCAGAAGGGTCATCGAATGCTCCTTACCCCACACATCACACCAATACGCCCGCCCCTCAACCTCCCCCCCCTGTCCTTTCCCCTTTTCCCCGACCTTGAGGGCCATGGGGTGCGCTCTGGGTGCCCCCCCTCCCCCTTTTATTTCCCCTCTCATTCTCAATTCCCCGCTCACACACGTGTCGTTCACCCACCTCCCCGCCAGGTCTTGTGCGCGCGCTCGGTTGGCCTGGTTCATGACTGGCCCTGGATTGGCCTGACTTGACCTGCTTCTACATCTCTTCATCACGCCTCTTTCCTGCTCTCCAGACATGCCTTCCACCCTGAACACTTGTTACCTATTTTTATGATCGGGTTCATCAGGTTTGAGGGTCGCACCCCCCTGGCGTCCGATGACAGCCAGTCTTGCGGGCGATAGACTGTACTGCGAGCGGCGCCTCCCTTCCCTTGCGAGACTCTGCCTCTTGTCGCACTTGCAGGAATGAAGTGGTGCAGAAGGGTCATCGAATGCTCCTTACCCCACACATCAAACCAATACGCCCGCCCCTCAACCTCCTCACCCTATCCTTTCCCCTTTTCCCCGACCTTGAGGGCCATGGGGTGCGCTTTGGGTGCCCCCCCTCCCCCTCTTATTTTCCCTCTCTTTCTCAATTCCCCGCCCACACACCTGTCGTTCACCCACCTCCCCGCCAGGTCTTGTGCGCGCGCTCGGCTGGCCTGGTTCATGACTGGCCTTGGATTGGCCTGACTTGACATGCTTCTACATCTCTCCATCACGCCTCTTTCCTGCTCTCCAGACATGCCTTCCACCCTGAACACTTGTTACCTATTTTTATGATCGGGTTCATCAGGTTTGAGGGTCGCACCCCCATGGCATACGATGACAGCCTGTCTTGCGGGCGATAGACTGTACTGCGAGCGGCGCCTCCCTTCCCTTGCGAGACTCTGCCTCTTGTCGCACTTGCAGGAATGAAGTGGTGCAGAAGGGTCATTGAATGCTCCATACCCCACACATCAAACCAATACGCCCGCCCCTCAACCTCCTCCCCCTGTCCTTTCCTCTTTTCCCCGACCTTGAGCCAAGTCCATGGGGTGCGCTCTGGGTGCCCCCCCTCCCCCTCTTATTTCCCCTCTCTTTCTCAATTCCCCGCCCACACACCTGTCGTTCACCCACCTCCCCGCCATGCCTTGTGCGCGCGCTCGGCTGGCCTGGTTCATGACTGGCCCTGGATTGGCCTGACTTGACCTGCTTCTACATCTCTCCATCACGCCTCTTTCCTCATCTCCAGACATGCCTTCCACCCTGAACACTTGTTACCTATTTTTATGATCGGGTTCATCAGGTTTGAGGGTCGCACCCCCCTGGCATCCGATGACAGCCTGTCTTGCGGGCGATAGACTGTACTGCGAGCGGCGCCTCCCTTCCCTTGCGAGACTCTGCCTCTTGTCGCACTTGCTGGAATGAAGTGGTGCAGAAGGGTCATTGAATGCTCCTTACCCCACACATCAAACCAATACGCCCGCCCCTCAACCTCCCCCCCCCCTGTCCTTTCCCCTTTTCCCCGACCTTGAGGTCCATGGGGTGCGCTCTGGGTGCCCCCCCTCCCCCTCTTATTTCCCCTCTCTTTCTCAATTCCCCGCTCACACACCTGTCGTTCACCCACCTCCCCGCCAGGTCTTGTGCGCGCGCTCGGCTGGCCTGGTTCATGACTGGCCTTGGATTGGCCTGACTTGACCTGCTTCTACATCTCTTCATCACGCCTCTTTCCTGCTCTCCAGACATGCCTCCCACCCTGGACACTTGTTACCTATTTTTATGATCGGGTTCATCAGGTTTGAGGGTCGCACCCCCCTGGCGTCCGATGACAGCCAGTCTTGCGGGCGATAGACGGTACTGCGAGCGGCACCTCCCTTCCCTTGCGAGACTCTACCTCTTGTCGCACTTGCAGGAATAAAGTGGTGCAGAAGGGTCATAGAATGCTCCTTACCCCACACATCAAACCAATACGCCCGCCCCTCAACCTCCCCCCCCTGTCCTTTCCCCTTTTCCCCGACCTTGAGGTCCATGGGGTGCGCTCTGGGTGCCCCCCCTCCCCCTCTTATTTCCCCTCTCTTTCTCAATTCCCCGCCCACACACCTGTCGTTCACCCACCTCCCCGCCAGGTCTTGTGTGCGCGCTCGGCTGGCCTGGTTCATGACTGGCCTTGGATTGGCCTGACTTGACCTGCTTCTACATCTCTCCATCACGCCTCTTTCCTGCTCTCCAGACATGCCTTCTGACACCCTGAACACTTGTTACCTATTTTTATGATCGGGTTCATCAGGTTTGAGGGTCGCACCCCCCTGGCGTCCGATGACAGCCTGTCTTGCGGGCGATAGACTGTACTACGAGCGGCGCCTCCCTTCCCTTGCGAGACTCTGCCTCTTGTCGCACTTGCTGGAATGAAGTGGTGCAAAAGGGTCATTGAATGCTCCTTACCCCACACATCAAACCAATACGCCCGCCCCTCAACCTCCTCCCCCTGTCCTTTCCTCTTTTCCCCGACCTTGAGCCAAGTCCATGGGGTGCGCTCTGGGTGCCCCCCCTCCCCCTCTTATTTCCCCTCTCTTTCTCAATTCCCCGCCCACACACCTGTCGTTCACCCACCTCCCCGCCATGCCTTGTGCGCGCGCTCGGCTGGCCTGGTTCATGACTGGCCCTGGATTGGCCTGACTTGACCTGCTTCTACATCTCTCCATCACGCCTCTTTCCTCATCTCCAGACATGCCTTCCACCCTGAACACTTGTTACCTATTTTTATGATCGGGTTCATCAGGTTTGAGGGTCGCACCCCCCTGGCGTCCGATGACAGCCAGTCTTGCGGGCGATAGACTGTACTGCGAGCGGCGCCTCCCTTCCCTTGCGAGACTCTGCCTCTTGTCGCACTTGCAGGAATAAAGTGGTGCAGAAGGGTCATAGAATGCTCCTTACCCCACACATCAAACCAATACGCCCGCCCCTCAACCTCCCCCCCCTGTCCTTTCCCCTTTTCCCCGACCTTGAGGTCCATGGGGTGCGCTCTGGGTGCCCCCCCTCCCCCTCTTATTTCCCCTCTCTTTCTCAATTCCCCGCCCACACACCTGTCGTTCACCCACCTCCCCGCCAGGTCTTGTGTGCGCGCTCGGCTGGCCTGGTTCATGACTGGCCTTGGATTGGCCTGACTTGACCTGCTTCTACATCTCTCCATCACGCCTCTTTCCTGCTCTCCAGACATGCCTTCTGACACCCTGAACACTTGTTACCTATTTTTATGATCGGGTTCATCAGGTTTGAGGGTCGCACCCCCCTGGCGTCCGATGACAGCCTGTCTTGCGGGCGATAGACTGTACTACGAGCGGCGCCTCCCTTCCCTTGCGAGACTCTGCCTCTTGTCGCACTTGCTGGAATGAAGTGGTGCAGAAGGGTCATTGAATGCTCCTTACCCCACACATCAAACCAATACGCCCGCCCCTCAACCTCCTCCCCCTGTCCTTTCCTCTTTTCCCCGACCTTGAGCCAAGTCCATGGGGTGCGCTCTGGGTGCCCCCCCTCCCCCTCTTATTTCCCCTCTCTTTCTCAATTCCCCGCCCACACACCTGTCGTTCACCCACCTCCCCGCCATGCCTTGTGCGCGCGCTCGGCTGGCCTGGTTCATGACTGGCCCTGGATTGGCCTGACTTGACCTGCTTCTACATCTCTCCATCACGCCTCTTTCCTCATCTCCAGACATGCCTTCCACCCTGAACACTTGTTACCTATTTTTATGATCGGGTTCATCAGGTTTGAGGGTCGCACCCCCCTGGCGTCCGATGACAGCCAGTCTTGCGGGCGATAGACTGTACTGCGAACGGCGCCTCCCTTCCCTTGCGAGACTCTGCCTCTTGTCGCACTTGCTGGAATGAAGTGGTGCAGAAGGGTCATTGAATGCTCCTTACCCCACACATCAAACCAATACGCCCGCCCCTCAACCTCCCCCCCCCCCCTGTCCTTTCCCCTTTTCCCCGACCTTGAGGTCCATGGGGTGCGCTCTGGGTGCCCCCCCTCCCCCTCTTATTTCCCCTCTCTTTCTCAATTCCCCGCTCACACACCTGTCGTTCACCCACCTCCCCGCCAGGTCTTGTGCGCGCGCTCGGCTGGCCTGGTTCATGACTGGCCTTGGATTGGCCTGACTTGACCTGCTTCTACATCTCTTCATCACGCCTCTTTCCTCCTCTCCAGACATGCCTCCCACCCTGGACACTTGTTACCTATTTTTATGATCGGGTTCATCAGGTTTGAGGGTCGCACCCCCCTGGCGTCCGATGACAGCCAGTCTTGCGGGCGATAGACGGTACTGCGAGCGGCGCCTCCCTTCCCTTGCGAGACTCTACCTCTTGTCGCACTTGCAGGAATAAAGTGGTGCAGAAGGGTCATAGAATGCTCCTTACCCCACACATCAAACCAATACGCCCGCCCCTCAACCTCCTCCCCCTGTCCTTTCCCCTTTCCCCGACCTTCAGCCAAGTCCACGGGGTGCGCTCTGGGTGCCCCCCCTCCCCCTCTTATTTCCCCTCTCTTTCTCAATTCCCCGCCCACACACCTGTCGTTCACCCACCTCCCCGCCAGGTCTTGTGCGCGCACTCGGCGAGGCTTGCTGCACCCTGGGGGCATAGGACGAGGGTGGGCCGTGGCCTGCCAGCAAAGAGCAGTTGTGAAAGGTGGGCGAACAAACGCAAGCAGCAGGGAGAGTGTGGATGGCCTGAGGGGACAGGGGGCCCTGCAGGCCCTCGCCCCCGAAGGACTGTCTGCCCCTGCCCCGCCTCCGGCCCCCCCATCGCGTCCGCCCAGGCTCATCTCGCTGTGCATTCATTTCAGAGAATGAGATGGTGTCCGCCAGTTGCACATGGGCCAAGCAAAGCAAACACTCTCACGAGAGCTACACATGCCTGCACCCCGTTATGCTCCCTCTCAACCACCTTGTGATGCAGTGTGGTTCAAACAGAGTATGTCGTGACCTCCTAAGCATCTCGGCTCCCCGGCAGACCCGAGGGCGCAGGCGCATAGTGGCTGTACGAGCTCGTGGTAGTCAGCCTGAGAGAGGGGCCGATGTGTGAAGAGGCATGTGTATGAGGTGGCAAGCCATCTCACCACCTAACTTTGGTTCACCTGCACCTGCGGCAGTGCCTGCTATGGCCTCCAGCTCTCCCCTCAATGTCAGCCTCTCTTGCTGCAACTTCAGGGTCTCCCGGGCCGGCCAAAGATAACGTAATAACTTGTCAGCATGGCAAGCTGCAAGCGCCCCTCCCACAGCAGGCGCCCCCTCCACCCCTCCCCGCCGCCAACCTCAGCATGAACCTTCCAACTTCCTGCCCACGCCCCAGGCCCCAGCATGCGCCTTACCCTCCTGCCCCCGCCATCAATCCCGTCCCATCTAGACAAGTATGGCCAGGTCGCCGCCGCCGCCGGTCCATCCCGAAACCAGGCCCACGGCCCTGCCACCGGTTCCACAAGGCCAATTAGTGCGCCCCACCCTCCGCCGAGCCCACGCGCATGCGCATGCATGCATGGGCTCACACGCCCGCCCCTGCCCTGTCCTTTATTTGGTTCCATGTGGACATGCCAAGTGTCGTTTAAGAGGCTGGAGCCCTTGTGCAAATATCATTCAACCTCCTCCCCCATCGTCGGCACATGTTTACACCTTGGTGCCACCTCAGCCCTACACACCCTCATGAGCAACACATCAAGTAACGCACATATGGCCCACTTGCAGGGACGGGCTTCCGCAGTGGCGATGATGAGCTGAAGATGCAGCTGGATAAGCTCGAGAAGGAGTTCCAGACGGAGAAAGTCAGGACGGGCAAAATAATGCAACATATGGAAAAGATGATCCGGACGGTAGGTGGCTGGTGCGTGGGTGAATGTGAGGATTTATCCGACAAGGAGACTGACTCAACGGGGTGGATGGACAGGCACTGCCTGTTGGGTTAGTTCAGGGTATCCGAGTGCTGCCCTTAGCGGAAAAAGGGACCCTTACCTGCCTTTTCGATGCGTAGGCATTTGCCCAGTGCGTTCCACCTTGGTCGACACAAGACTATGCGCCCCGTACGTGTCGGTGTCACTAAAAGTGTCATCCAGGCCTTGGCGCACATCCCGTCTCAAATGGACATCTTTGGCATACAAAAAGCTGTTACATCGTGGGACTTTGGTTTCATATTCCGCTTTTTCAACTTGTCTACATCCCATGTCACGATTCTCACTCCATGTGGGCTTATGGAGCCATGGGCCTCGCTTGCTAAGGGCTCGTACGGAAAACAGGTAATAACCCATCCATTTGCGAATATCTTTCAAGCATGGATAGCTTCGGTGCCCTATGCATGCGTCAGTCCCACATTCGCAGACGTCACTCAGTGTGCGTGGCTGGTAGTCTAGTATCGGTACGTGAAGATCACACTAAAAGTGCATGACCATGCGGTATTGGCCATGTCCAATTCAGTGTGTGCAACCGATATATTACGATGTGCAGGCTGCTGGGCAGGCACCACTAAGCATATGAAGACGAAAACATGTCTGGCCTCGAGCTGGCCAGCATTTGAGCTGAAACTTCGCACTAAATCCAGAGCATAGACACGCACCAATTCAGTTATGAATGTCTACACAATTTGGAAGCTTTCGGTTCATGGGGTCACTGGCAATCCTATGCCGCCCCGGGGTGCGCCCATGGTACTTGCTTCATCATGTCACCCTTAATGTGCAATGCACGGGCGCATGTCCAGCTGTCACACACAAATATTCGGGCAATGGGAGGTACCGCCATGTGACCCTTTCATATTTAGACTAGATGCTTGCTGTGTGTTCCTCAACCCTATGTTTCTTGCCCCTTGCAGTTGTCTGGCCCAGCGGGCATCGGCGCAATGACTCACTTGCGGCAGCTCAAGAACGAATTGAAAACGTTTTTTCGGAAAGGCTTTCCTAAAACGTTGTTTGAAGAGTGTAGCGGCGGCAGCAAAAGGAAGGAGATTGTCCATGTCAGCTTTGTGACGGCCATCCAGCAGATCGCTCAAAGCAAGGACCATCTGTTGTTAATATTTACACATAACGGGATCCACACTTTCACGGTTCGGAAAACCTTGCTCGTTTTTTTTTTAAGATTTTCATTTTTTTATTTGTTGCATGCCGCAGTGGTACTTGTAATGGGAATCAATGGCCAAAAAGCGTGAATGATGAAAAAGGTACGATGCTTGCTTCGAGCTGGCAGAAAGGAACACATTCCAAGTACACAACTAGAACAGGCACGGAAAGCGAGGCTTGCAATGACAGCAAAGCAAGCAATAAATGCCAGCCATAAAGTGGAAGAAAGGAAACATTCATTGAAACCCCTGATTGGAACCCTAATATAACGGGTATGGAAAGCGAGGCGTGCAATGACAGCAAAGCAAGCAATACACACCGGCCATACAAAGGCAAAAAGGAGAACATTTAAGGAAGCACCATTAAAATTCAGATATGGAATGCGAGGCATGCAAGCACAGCACAGCAAAGCGAACAAAACACTACTGTATGGATGCCATGTCCATCGATCTTTAATTAAGCAGATATGACCACGGCTGCACCATAATCACAAAGAATCCACCCCCTCAGCCGCTTAGGTCAGGACGTTGCCGATTGTAGCCGTGGCACATGTCAAGTGGTGACAAGCATGCTGATTCAGATATCAGGATGTGAAGCTAATGTCGCACCATAAAGCAGTAACTGCAATACTATGGTAAATACCGTAAACTCCGGTCAGGACACCTTAGAGAGGTGTCCTCTACTCACAAATACGGTACATCACCGTACACTCATGCTCCTTGTACTTCAGACAAGAGCTTGTTAACAAGATAACTGTAACTGGAAGTCCCTAACTGGATATCTCTGTCTGGAAGTCTCTGTCTCGTGGGTACCGCCCCTACTACTTTACTCGCGATGTGCGCTTCAGGTCCGTGGCGGACTTCTTTCCTCACGGCAGTGATGGACGCCTACGGGCAGGCTCAGTGACTACACACTGGCTGCGAGTGCTCAGCGAGTTAAGCAGCGTAGCTGGCTATTTGGTTGTATGGCAATTGACTAAGGGAGCACAGGCCTTCTGGCCGTCTGGGCGCGATCCAGCTGGGCTATGTTAAGGGCACTTACCGCGCTTCTCGCGGTGAGGGTGTCGGGACGTGGACTGCGTACTTCTTGTTCGGCAGGGTCTCGGGCCTCTTAGCTAGGTACTTGTCTCCAGCTATCTCAGCTGAGGCTGAGGTAGTCTTGACTCGAGTTAAGGTACTGACTTATATGAAAGCTGCTGGTCTCGAAGACGGCCGGTGCTTGTTACAAATAGAGGTCTGTCCTTTAGAAAGGGACGAAGTAACTAGTCAAGGCAATTGCCGGGATACAGGGACCCGGCAGGCCCAGTTCAGAGTACGGTAGAACCTGTTAAACTAATCCTGCGTAAGCGGGTTTCTAGGTCTCTGTTCAAATCCGTGGGCTCCGCAGAGAAGCTGCGGAGTCCCCGAGGCCGCTAACTGCGGTCTAAACGGTTCTGTCACGTATACTGTAATATACTGTGACACTAATTTCGCTGCCCATGCTGGATCCCTGACTGGAGGCCGAAGAGCAAGCAGTGGAAAGTGCTGCAACTACAAATGGGGAGGGAGGATAGTAACATCCATCAGTCTCAAGAGAAGCAAGGTAATGCATGGGTGGTAAACATAAAGCTGAGTTGGATCATAAACAATGTACGCCCCGATCCAGCCAGTTTAGACCAATGTAAATTGAAGGGTGCTTCTGCTACATATCAGCTACATAATCCCCTATATGGCCATGGGGCCTAGTACAGCAGGTCAAGCTGCTTGGGCCACCGGCCGCATGTCGCTCAAAATGTGGCCCCCATTCGTCCTGCGGTGGCTGCCCAGCAGCATGCAGAAGACAGCCTGGCGCAAACAAGACAAAATAAGGCTGTTCTCTCCCCTTTGGCATCACCAATGTGATGCAGATTGTGCAGCTCGGGGTCAAGGCCACCACGCCAACCGCCGTCACCATAACTGGAAAACACACTGGCTAATGTGATATGTCACTCCTTTCATGTTCAGTCAAGACACTTTTCGAATGTGCCAGGATGAGAAATCAAGTAACAAGGCCCCCCTTGAAACAGCACACCAGCTGTTCAGACCTCAACCCTCACGCCCGCTGAGTCAGCAGCAATGTTGTGCTCATGAGAAAAGCACGGCACAGGAAAAGCGAGCCGGGTTTGAGTGACATGACAGAGGACTCACCATTGTTTCCCGTATCCCCGATGGTGTTTGCGACAGACCTCTTGACCATCGTGACCACATCGATTTCGTTTGAAAGCTGCAGGAAAATGCAGCAAACATACGAGCGGGGGCATTCCATTGGTAAATTGATGCATACCAGGTCATCCATGTGGAGGACCTTTGCATCAAGGTCGATGATCAGACACTACCGGTACATGAATCAAGTTCCTATCAGATCCGAACAGGTCAAAAACTACGAGGATCAGATACTATCTGCCGAGAATCAGATTCAATTCGCCAACATATGATGCAAATTGCACAAATGACATTTGCCTGCCTCCACAGTTGAACGACTGGGGACAAAAAGAGAGTGTTCAGAAAAGGCAAGCCTCATTCAAAATTTCAAAAGGCCTGGGCTGGTAGCAACAAAGGGGTTTTCCAATGATAGGCAATCGTACTACGGTATTAGAACTGCATGCTTGACTGCACGATGACATCTGTACTGCACCACCTGGTTCAGCAACTTTACCAAAGGCCTGACACTACTACCGCCAGAAGCAGATAGAGTACTGATCCAAAACACTCCAAGATGGCACATTTGATGTCGAAATCTCCCGTTGTCTGACTGCAGCGACGCAAAGCGCCTCATGCCCATGCCATACTGTTTCCTGAACGTCCATGCCCGTGACGGACGTATTTTATTTTGCATGCCCTACTCATACCTGGCTGAGAAGGTATGCAATGCGCCTCCTGCTCTTGGACAACTCTAAGGTACGGCCTCAGCTGGCAGAAATAAAATATGACCATGAGCAGAAGAGAGAGGACCAAGCCCACTGTGTGGATGGCGAGGACAGACCTGAGGCGCACAAAGAAACGATTGGCAGAGGTGAATCGAAGTGCGGAGGAAAGAAGTTGCTCACTGCATCCTGTCCTTTACTGAGCGGGCCAAACAATGCCACGCTTATGACGGACAGGTAGCCTACCCCCCAGGTTCTTAAAATCGTGGATACTCACTGGTACACCGACTCGACGAACAAGTAGTACACATGGTTCAGCTCGATGAGGCCTGCACCATGAGTGGGTCAGTGGTCTCAGGGTTTACGGATTCAAGATTCAGCCCGATGAGGCCTGAACCCTTAACAGACAGCAAGCACAGGCCCATCGCCCTAATTGAATGCTCAACTTGCAAGACCTGTCCAGCCTGAAAAACTAAAACATCACCCCGCTTGAATGTATAGAATCAGACCTGCCGCCGCCGCCGCCGCGGAGCAACCAACGCACCTCTGATGATGTCGGGCTTCAGATTCCAGACCAGGTTGAACGCGTCGCTGGTCAGGGTCGGGTCGGATGCGTTCATTGCCATCATGAAACTGACCTGGTCGATGTGAGCCTGAACGGCAATGTCCAGACCGTTCACCGTGTACTGCAGTGGTGGGCAGTGGTGGCAGTGGTAGACAGTGTTGGGCGAAGGTAGGCGGTGGTGGACAGTGGTAGGCACTAGGCAGTGGTGGGCACTGGGCAGTGGTAGGCTGTGGTGGGCAGTAGTAGGCGGTGGTGTGCAGTGGTAGGCGGTGGTGGGCAGTGGTGGGCAGTAGTAGGCAGTGATGGGCAGTGGTAGACAGTGTTGGGCAAAGGTAGGCGGTGGTGGATAGTGGTAGGCAGTGGTGGGCAGTGGTAGGCGGTGGTGGGCACTGGGCAGTAGTTGGCGGTGGTGGGCAGTGGTAGGCGGTGGTGGGCAGTGGTGGGCAGTAGTAGGCGGTGGTGGGCAGTAGTAGGCAGTGGTGGGCAGTGGTAGACCGTGGTGGGCGAAGGTAGGCGGTGGTGGGCAGTGGTAGGCGGTGGTGGGCAGTGGTGGACAGTAGTAGGCAGTGGTTGGCAGTGGTAGGCCGTGGTGGGCAGTGGTAGGCGGTGGTGTGCAGTGGTGGGCAGTATTAGGCAGTAATGGGCAGTGGTAGGCGGTGGTGGGCAGTGGTAGGCGGTGGTGGGCAGTGGTGGGCAGTAGTAGGCGGTGGTGGGCAGTGGTAGGCGGTGGTGGGCAGTGGTGGGCAGTAGTAGGCAGTGGTGGGCAGTAGTAGGCGGTGGTGGACAGTGGTAGGCAGTGGTGGGCAATGGTAGGCGGTGGTGGGCAGTGGTAGGCGGTGGTGAACAGTGGTGCGCAGTAGTAGACAGTCGTGGGCAGTAGCAGGCGGTGGTGGGCAGTGGTAGGCAGTGGTGGGCAGTGGTAGGCGGTGGTGGGCAGTGGTAGGCAGTGGTAGGCGGTGGTGGGTAGTGGTAGGCGGTGGTGGGCGGTGCTAGGCGGTGCTGGGCAGTAGTAGGCGATGGTGGGCAGCGGTAGCCAGTGGTGGGCATTGGTGGGCAATAGTAGGCGGTGGTGGGCAGTGGTAGACAGTGGTGGGCAGTGGTAGGCGGTAGTGGGCAGTAGTAGGCGGTGGTGGGCAGTGGTTGGCGGTGGTGGGCAATGGTGGACAGTAGAAGGCAGTGGTGGGCAGTGGTAGGCGGTGGTGGGCAGTGGTAGGCGGTGGTGGGCAGTGGTGGGCAGTAGTAGGCGGTGGTGGGCAGTGGTAGGCGGTGGTGGGCAGTGGTGGGCGGTGGTGGGCAGTGGTGGGCAGTAGTAGGCGGTGGTGGGCAGTGGTAGGCGGTGGTGGGCAGTGGTGGGCAGTAGTAGGCAGTGGTGGGCAGTAGTAGGCGGTGGTGGACAGTGGTAGGCAGTGGTGGGCAATGGTAGGCGGTGGTGGGCAGTGGTAGGCGGTGGTGGACAGTGGTGGGCAGTAGTAGACAGTGGTGGACAGTAGCAGGCGGTGGTGGGTAGTGGTAGGCAGTGGTGGGCAGTGGTAGGCGGTGGTGGGCAGTGGTAGGCGGTGGTGGGTAGTGGTAGGCGGTGGTGGGCGGTGCTAGGCGGTGCTGGGCAGTGGTAGGCGATGGTGGGCAGCGGTAGCCAGTGATGGGCAGTGGTGGGCAATAGTAGGCGGTGGTGGGCAGTGGTGGGCAATAGTAGGCGGTGGTGGGCAGTGGTAGACAATGGAAGGCGGCGGTAGGCGGTGGTGGGCAGTGGTAGACAGTGGTGGGCAATAGTAGGCGGTGGTGGGCAGTGGTAGACAGTGGTGGGCAGTAGTAGGCAGTAATGGGCAGTGGTAGGCGGTGGTGGGCAGTGGTAGGCGGTGGTGGGCAGTGGTGGGCAGTAGTAGGCGGTGGTGGGCAGTGGTAGGCGGTGGTGGGCAGTGGTGGGCAGTAGTAGGCAGTGGTGGGCAGTAGTAGGCGGTGGTGGACAGTGGTAGGCAGTGGTGGGCAATGGTAGGCGGTGGTGGGCAGTGGTAGGCGGTGGTGGACAGTGGTGGGCAGTAGTAGACAGTGGTGGACAGTAGCAGGCGGTGGTGGGCAGTGGTAGGCAGTGGTGGGCAGTGGTAGGCGGTGGTGGGCAGTGGTAGGCAGTGGTAGGCAGTGGTGGGCAGTGGTAGGCGGTGGTGGGCAGTGGTAGGCGGTGGTGGGCGGTGGTAGGCGGTGGTGGGCAGTGGTAGGCGGTGGTGGGCAGCGGTAGCCAGTGGTGGGCATTGGTGGGCAATAGTAGGCGGTGGTGGGCAGTGGTAGACAGTGGTGGGCAGTGGTAGGCGGTAGTGGGCAGTAGTAGGCGGTGGTGGGCAGTGGTTGGCAGTGGTGGGCAGTGGTAGGCGGTGGTGGGCAGTGGTAGGCGGTGGTGAACAGTGGTGGGCAGTAGTAGACAGTCGTGGGCAGTAGCAGGCGGTGGTGGGCAGTGGTAGGCAGTGGTGGGCAGTGGTGGGCGGTGGTAGGCAGTGGTAGGCAGTGGTAGGCGGTGGTGGGTAGTGGTAGGCGGTGGTGGGCGGTGCTAGGCGGTGCTGGGCAGTGGTAGGCGATGGTGGGCAGCGGTAGCCAGTGGTGGGCATTGGTGGGCAATAGTAGGCGGTGGTGGGCAGTGGTAGACAGTGGTGGGCAGTGGTAGGCGGTAGTGGGCAGTAGTAGGCGGTGGTGGGCAGTGGTTGGCGGTGGTGGGCAATGGTGGACAGTAGAAGGCAGTGGTGGGCAGTGGTAGGCGGTGGTGGGCAGTGGTAGGCGGTGGTGGGCAGTGGTGGGCAGTAGTAGGCGGTGGTGGGCAGTGGTAGGCGGTGGTGGGCAGTGGTGGGCGGTGGTGGGCAGTGGTGGGCAGTAGTAGGCGGTGGTGGGCAGTGGTAGGCGGTGGTGGGCAGTGGTGGGCTGTAGTAGGCAGTGGTGGGCAGTAGTAGGCGGTGGTGGGCAGTGGTAGGCAGTGGTGGGCAGTGGTAGGCGGTGGTGGGCAGTGGTAGGCGGTGGTGGACAGTGGTGGGCAGTAGTAGACAGTGGTGGACAGTAGCAGGCGGTGGTGGGTAGTGGTAGGCAGTGGTGGGCAGTGGTAGGCGGTGGTGGACAGTGGTAGGCGGTGGTGGGTAGTGGTAGGCGGTGGTGGGCGGTGCTAGGCGGTGGTGGGCAGTGGTAGGCGGTGGTGGGCAGCGGTAGCCAGTGGTGGGCAGTGGTGGGCAGTAGTAGGCGGTGGTGGGCAGTGGTGGGCAATAGTAGGCGGTGGTGGGCAGTGGTAGACAATGGAAGGCGGCGGTAGGCGGTGGTGGGCAGTGGTAGACAGTGGTGGGCAATAGTAGGCGGTGGTGGGCAGTGGTAGACAGTGGTGGGCAGTATTAGGCAGTAATGGGCAGTGGTAGGCGGTGGTGGGCAGTGGTAGGCGGTGGTGGGCAGTGGTGGGCAGTGGTAGGCGGTGGTGGGCAGTGGTAGGCGGTGGTGGGCAGTGGTGGGCAGTGGTAGGCAGTGGTGGGCAGTGGTAGGCGGTGGTGGGCAGTGGTAGGCAGTGGTGGGCAGTGGTAGGCGGTGGTGGGCAGTGGTAGGCGGTGGTGGGCAGTGGTGGGCAGTAGTAGACAGTGGTGGGCAGTAGCAGGCGGTGGTGGGCAGTGGTAGGCAGTGGTGGGCAGTGGTAGCCGGTGGTGGGCAGTGGTAGGCAGTGGTAGGCAGTGGTGGGCAGTGGTAGGCGGTGGTGGGTAGTGGTAGGCGGTGGTGGGCGGTGCTAGGCGGTGCTGGGCAGTGGTAGGCGATGGTGGGCAGCGGTAGCCAGTGGTGGGCATTGGTGGGCAATAGTAGGCGGTGGTGGGCAGTGGTAGACAGTGGTGGGCAGTGGTAGGCGGTAGTGGGCAGTAGTAGGCGGTGGTGGGCAGTGGTTGGCGGTGGTGGGCAGTGGTTGGCGGTGGTGGGCAGTGGTGGACAGTAGAAGGCAGTGGTGGGCAGTGGTAGGCGGTGGTGGGCAGTGGTAGGCGGTGGTGGGCAGTGGTGGGCAGTAGTAGGCAGTGGTGGGCAGTGGTAGGCGGTGGTGGGCAGTGGTAGGCGGTGGTGGGCAGTGGTGGGCAGTAGTAGGCGGTGGTGGGCAGTGGTAGGCGGTGGTGGGCAGTGGTGGGCAGTAGTAGGCAGTGGTGGGCAGTAGTAGGCGGTGGTGGACAGTGGTAGGCAGTGGTGGGCAATGGTAGGCGGTGGTGGGCAGTGGTAGGCGGTGGTGGACAGTGGTGGGCAGTAGTAGACAGTGGTGGACAGTAGCAGGCGGTGGTGGGTAGTGGTAGGCAGTGGTGGGCAGTGGTAGGCGGTGGTGGACAGTGGTAGGCGGTGGTGGGTAGTGGTAGGCGGTGGTGGGCGGTGCTAGGCGGTGCTGGGCAGTGGTAGGCGATGGTGGGCAGCGGTAGCCAGTGGTGGGCATTGGTGGGCAATAGTAGGCGGTGGTGGGCAGTGGTAGACAGTGGTGGGCAGTGGTAGGCGGTAGTGGGCAGTAGTAGGCGGTGGTGGGCAGTGGTTGGCGGTGGTGGGCAATGGTGGACAGTAGAAGGCAGTGGTGGGCAGTGGTAGGTGGTGGTGGGCAGTGGTAGGCGGTGGTGGGCAGTGGTGGGCAGTGGTAGGCGGTGGTGGGCAGTGGTAGGCGGTGGTGGGCAGTGGTGGGCGGTGGTGGGCAGTGGTGGGCAGTGGTAGGCGGTGGTGGGCAGTGGTAGGCGGTGGTGGGCAGTGGTGGGCAGTAGTAGGCAGTGGTGGGCAGTAGTAGGCGGTGGTGGGCAGTGGTAGGCAGTGGTGGGCAGTGGTAGGCGGTGGTGGGCAGTGGTAGGCGGTGGTGGACAGTGGTGGGCAGTAGTAGACAGTGGTGGACAGTAGCAGGCGGTGGTGGGTAGTGGTAGGCAGTGGTGGGCAGTGGTAGGCGGTGGTGGACAGTGGTAGGCGGTGGTGGGTAGTGGTAGGCGGTGGTGGGCGGTGCTAGGCGGTGCTGGGCAGTGGTAGGCGATGGTGGGCAGCGGTAGCCAGTGATGGGCAGTGGTGGGCAATAGTAGGCGGTGGTGGGCAGTGGTGGGCAATAGTAGGCGGTGGTGGGCAGTGGTAGACAATGGAAGGCGGCGGTAGGCGGTGGTGGGCAGTGGTAGACAGTGGTGGGCAATAGTAGGCGGTGGTGGGCAGTGGTAGACAGTGGTGGGCAGTATTAGGCAGTAATGGGCAGTGGTAGGCGGTGGTGGGCAGTGGTAGGCGGTGGTGGGCAGTGGTGGGCAGTAGTAGGCGGTGGTGGGCAGTGGTAGGCGGTGGTGGGCAGTGGTGGGCAGTAGTAGGCAGTGGTGGGCAGTAGTAGGCGGTGGTGGGCAGTGGTAGGCAGTGGTGGGCAATGGTAGGCGGTGGTTGGCAGTGGTAGGCGGTGGTGGACAGTGGTGGGCAGTAGTAGACAGTGGTGGACAGTAGCAGGCGGTGGTGGGCAGTGGTAGGCAGTGGTGGGCAGTGGTAGCCGGTGGTGGGCAGTGGTAGGCAGTGGTAGGCAGTGGTGGGCAGTGGTAGGCGGTGGTGGGTAGTGGTAGGCGGTGGTGGGCGGTGCTAGGCGGTGCTGGGCAGTGGTAGGCGATGGTGGGCAGCGGTAGCCAGTGGTGGGCATTGGTGGGCAATAGTAGGCGGTGGTGGGCAGTGGTAGACAGTGGTGGGCAGTGGTAGGCGGTGGTGGGCAGTAGTAGGCGGTGGTGGGCAGTGGTTGGCGGTGGTGGGCAGTGGTTGGCGGTGGTGGGCAATGGTGGACAGTAGAAGGCAGTGGTGGGCAGTGGTAGGTGGTGGTGGGCAGTGGTAGGCGGTGGTGGGCAGTGGTGGGTAGTAGTAGGCAGCGGTGGGCAGTGGTAGGCGGTGGTGGGCAGTGGTAGGCGGTGGTGGGCAGTGGTGGGCAGTAGTAGGCGGTGGTGGGCAGTGGTAGGCGGTGGTGGGCAGTGGTGGGCAGTAGTAGGCAGTGGTGGGCAGTAGTAGGCGGTGGTGGACAGTGGTAGGCAGTGGTGGGCAATGGTAGGCGGTGGTGGGCAGTGGTAGGCGGTGGTGGACAGTGGTGGGCAGTAGTAGACAGTGGTGGACAGTAGCAGGCGGTGGTGGGTAGTGGTAGGCAGTGGTGGGCAGTGGTAGGCGGTGGTGGACAGTGGTAGGCGGTGGTGGGTAGTGGTAGGCGGTGGTGGGCGGTGCTAGGCGGTGCTGGGCAGTGGTAGGCGATGGTGGGCAGCGGTAGCCAGTGATGGGCAGTGGTGGGCAATAGTAGGCGGTGGTGGGCAGTGGTGGGCAATAGTAGGCGGTGGTGGGCAGTGGTAGACAATGGAAGGCGGCGGTAGGCGGTGGTGGGCAGTGGTAGGCAGTGGTGGGCAGTGGTAGGCGGTGGTGGTCAAGAGTACAGGCGAGGAGATTGGTGGGGAGAAATCCTTTATACTATAATCCTATATCTAATCCTATGTAGACCTGCAGTAATTACTATGTAGACCTACATCTAATCCTAATGTAGACCTGCAGTTCAAATACATAGCGGGGAGATATCCTTTATACTATAATCCTATATCTAATCCTATGGGTCGGACCCCTCTAATCCCTCTACTTCGCCCTTGCCCGCCCTCGCTTGAACCCTAAGGCATAATGCCAGTTTCTTTGCATTCGTTTTGGGTGGCCTGTCCAACATGTTGTCAATTAAAATTAATTTTTACTTTTAGAATGGCCCTTGTTGTAGATATGTGCAACGTTATTGACATGGCTATATTGCAGACGGTAGTGATTAGATACGACTCTATTTCTCATGGGCGCAAGGGTTTGGATAACTAAGGGATCTTGTGGCATATGCCAAGGCCGTGTCCGCACCACTTCACTGAAACAGTAAATGCCACCATGAGCGGAACGGAATGTTAAATGCCCGTTGCGGAGAGGAGTAGCAGATAGCAAATGAGGGTAGTAACGGAGAGTTGTAGAATACCATGCAGCTGAGAGTAATAGCGGAGAGCAAAATATGCGGAGATCACCACATTTTGCTAGATGGGATGATCATGGAACGACCTAGATGTATCAATGAAGGGGCTTCCACCACCCCTATAGTATTGGATAGGCGGCCAGAATTATAAGTCGGCCGGATTTAAATTAAAAAAACCGGAAACAGAGGTTTGCTCCTCAACACCGTTCATGGATCTTGCTTAGCCCTTTGCTTCACAGCCCAAGCGAATCTTAGTCCCCCCTCTGATGTTAATGACGTCATACCTCTGGGCCTTGCTTGAATAAATAAAGCTCGGCCACGTCGGCAAACATGAAGTCTGCTAGGAAATCTAAAGGAGAAGGCACACGAGGAAAGAAAGGATAACAAGTTCACTACAAGTTCACCTCATTGTAGTATGCCATCCTTGTAATCGTGTGTTGATGCGTGGTTGTGCTATCCTTGTAGTAATCCTGTGTTGATGCGTGGTTGTGCTATCCTTGTTATCGTGTGTTGATGCGTGGTTGTGCTATCCTTGTAATCGTATGTTGATGCGTGGTTGTGCCATCCTTGTAATCGTGTGTTGATGCGTGGTTGTGCTATCCTTGTAATCGTGTGTTGATGCGTGGTTGTGCTATCCTTGTTATCGTGTGTTGATGCGTGGTTTACTGGTTAGCGGAGCATCCTTGGTTACTGAGGCATGGGGCAGGGGACCGGACAACACACACCTAGTAACGCAAGATGAATAACGTGTCAGGGTTATACCTCGGCGTTGACTTCACACCTTTCCTCTTATTCTAATTTGGGTGGTTAATTTTAAGAAAACCTGCCGTGAGTGCCCACGCCGGCGCAACCCTGAATATACAGCAACACCCTGGAATAAAAGCTGGTGAGCCCTGGTAATGGCGCGGATGTGGCTTCGGCCCAGGCTGTGCGGTTTCCTTAACGTTAACGCCTCCCACGGGGCGTAGCTTTATTTCTTTCTTTCCTCGGTGAGCCCAGGTCACACAGCAGCTGATCTCCGACTAGTGAAGCTAGGGTCAAGCCGTCCCCCCCGGCCAGGCCGCTGTCACCGCCGCCTGTATGTTTCTCAAAGCCGATAGCTTCAGCTCGTACTTGCTGCATATAGCCTACACAAGGGAGGGGGGAAGATATTGCGGTGGGGTGTTGACGATGTGTACAGCTAAGATTAGGGTTTAGGGTAGAATGAAAGAAAGAAAACTACGCCATGCAGGGGCGTGAGGCTGAAGGAATCAACGCGGCATGGGCCTAGGCCACGTCCGCGCCGTTACCATTGTGGTTTAGGGTTAACGCTAGATACATGTTGGTATATACCCTTCCTACGACCTCTCCCCCCCTCCTTTACCCCCTTGTCCCCCTCCCTCTCCCCCCCCCCCCTCTTTCCCCCCCTCTTCCCCATCCCTTTCACCCCCCATCATTTGCCCCCTTGTCCCCTTCCCACCAACCAACCCTTCAAACATAAAGCTGAAAGCGCAAGCCACTGTAGCTTTCTTGACCTTTCTTCTTGTAGTCATGGTAGTGGCGCGGACGAGGCCTCGGCCCATGCTACGGGGCGTATGCTTTCTTCCTTCCTCACCTGTAATTTTCCTTGCCCCCCAGGATCTCTTGCGTGGCCTCAAGAACTCCATGGCCATGTTGTTGCATGGGTTTAGGGTTTAGTTTTAGTCTTTTCATTTCAACATCCTGCCTGTCTTTTTGAACGAAGCGCCGCCCTACCAAGACACGCATGCGCGCATATACGCCGCTTTCTGCTGTTTCGAACACTGTTTTATCTAACGTGCCATACACGCCTGATGCCTCAGGTGACAGCAACAACATGTTCACCCATCAGTTTTTTGCAACAACATCTTACCGATCTGCGTCGAAGCCACGCCGCACCTACAGGTTGGCCACGCAGCCCTCGCCAGCTGTGCTGCCTGAGCGCAGCAAGAGGTGGCAGGAGGGCACACCCAGCGCGATTGCAGTGCATCTGATAAAGCAATCATGCAAAGCGTACCTCGCCGTTCCTACAGCTCCACGATCAGTGTTACTACTAGATGGTGTTGCATGATGTTGAGCGAAACCTCTGGTTGATCTTGTAGACCTACACCAGGAATGCCAATCTCAACAGACGGCCATGATACGCCTGGAGACCGAACGTCTCGACGCCACAGCCATGGGGCAACGTTCCACACTTTGTACCACCTGTCGACGATCTGGAATGCACTTCTCAGTACCACCAGTGTACCAGTCCCTTCTTGAAAGATCAACCAATTCAGGTGAGCTTGGTAGCACACGTAATGCTACGCTCTGATGGCGACCCAGCTTCATCCTGATATGCCCGATCATGCTTTGCCACGGATTGGATCTTGTATGAAGTTCTCTGAGTAACGCGTTGTACTCATACGGTACGCAATGTAATGTATAAGCAGCATCTTCCTCATGCGTACCGTCAGGTACCCAACACACCGGGGGCCGACATCCCCACGCATCCCCAAAGCGCCATCGTAAACGCAAGAACAAGGAAGATCGAGAAGCCCAGCAACTACCATCCCCTGTGCACAAGACTCCATCACCTTGCTACATCAGATCAGAGTGCCACAACCACTCGACCACACGACCACTCGACTCGACCTTCCTGCTGTTTGCTGGATGAAAGGCAAGTAACAGCGTGTCCCTCCCGCATGGCCCTCCAGCATGGGCCATGTGCCCTCTAGCCTGTCCATACCCCCCCCTCCCCCTCGTGCTTACACCCCAGGCCATCAGCCACAAGTAAATTACAGAGCAAGGTACCAGTACCTGTCCCCGTGCACACGACTCCACCTCCATGTTTTTATCAGAGCAGCGTACAAGTACATGTCCCCATGCACAAGACTCCACCATCCTGATACATCAAGGCAAAGTAACAGAACCCCCTCCCCAAACACCTCTCCCCCTCAGCTGCCTAGCTCATGCAGTCCACATATCCCCCTTTGCTGCCTAGATCCAGCAGTCCACCTCTCCCCCTCAGCTGCCCATGTCTTGCATGCCAAAGATCCCCCACAATTGCCCAGCAATTTAGGGTCCAACCACTCAAAGTCCAACCAGTCAGGGTCCAGCCACATCCAGTACCCCCATGTGCTCTCCTAGACTCTCCCACATACCATCCCGTACATCCCATGCCATAAAGCATGCACCCTTTATGTCCCTTGCTACCACAGGACTATGCTAGCTGGCCTACCATGCATCATGATCGTCTGAAGGTACCCAAGCCCAGCCTCATCACCTACTGCTTCTCAACAGCCAAAGCACTCCACATGCTCCCTGTCGTCCCATCCTCCTTCGCAACAGCCAATGCACTCCACCTGCTCTACCGTCTTCCCATCCTACTTCTCAACAGCCAAAGCACTCCACCTGCTCCCCCGTCCTCCCATCATGCTTCTCAAAAGCCAAAGCACTCCACCTGCTCCCTCGTCCTCCCATCCTGCTTCTCAACAGCCAAAGCACTCCCCCTGCTCCCCCGTCCTCCCATCCTGCTTCTCAACATCCAAAGCACTGCACCTGCTCCCTCGTCCTCCCATCCTGCTTCTCAACGGCCAAAGCACTCCACCTGCTCCCCCGTCCCCCCATCCTGCTTCTCAACAGCCAAAGCACTCCTACTGCTCCCATCTTGCTTCTCAACAGCCAATGCACTACACCTGCTCCCTCGTTCTCCCATCCTGCTTGTCAACAGCCAAAGCACTCCACCTGCTCCCCCGTCCTCCCATCCTGCTTCTCAACAGCCAAAGCACTCCTACTGCTCCCATCCTGCTTCTCAACAGCCAATGCACTACACCTGCTCCCTCGTCCTCCCATCCTGCTTCTCAACAGCCAAAGCACTCCACCTGCTCCCTGTCCTCCCATCCTGCTTCTCAACAGCCAAAGCACTCCACCTGCTCCCCCGTCCTCTCGCCCTGCTTCTCCACAGCCAAATGACTACACATGCTCTACCGTCTTCCCATCCTGCTTCTCAACAGCCAAAGCACTCCACCTGCTCCCTCGTCCTCCCTGCCTGCTTCTCAACAGCCAAAGCACTCCACCTGCTCCCTCGTCCTCCCATCCTGCTTGTCAACAGCCAAAGCACTCCACCTGCTCCCCCGTCCTCTCGTCCAGCTTCTCAACAGCCAATGCACTACACCTGCTCTACCGTCTTCCCATCCTGCTTCTCAACAGCCAAAGCTCTCCTACTGCTCCCCCGTCCTCCCATCCTGCTTGTCAACAACCAAAGCTCTCCACCTGCTCCCTCGTCCTCCCATCCTTCTTCTCAACATCCAAAGCTCTCCACCTGCTCCCCCGTCCTCCCATCCTGCTTGTCAACAGCCAAAGCACTCCACCTGCTCCTTGTCCTCCCATCCTGCTTCTCAACAGCCAAATCACTCCACCTGCTCCCTCGTCCTCCCATCATGTTTCTCAACAGCCAAATGACTACACATGCTCTACCGTCTTCCCATCCTGCTTCTCAACAGCCAAAGCACTCCACCTGCTCCCTCGTCCTCCCATCCTGCTTCTCAACAGCCAAAGCACTCCACCTGCTCCCTCGTCCTCCCATCCTGCTTGTCAACAGCCAAAGCACTACACCTGCTCCCCCGTCCTCTCGTCCTGCTTCTCAACAGCCAATGAACTACACCTGCTCCCCCGTCCTCCCGTCCTGCTTCTCAACAGCCAAAGCACTCCACCTGCTCCCCTGTCCTCCCATCCTGCTTCTCAACATCCAAAGCACTCCACCTGCTCCCTCGTCCTCCCATCTTGCTTCTCAACATTTAAAGCACTCCACCTGCTCCCTCGTCCTCCCATCCTGCTTCTCAACAGCCAAAGCACTCCACTTGCTCCCCCGTCCTCCCATCCTGCTTCTCAACAGCCAGAGCACTACACCTGCTCTACCGTCTTCCCATCCTGCTTCTCAACAGCCAAAGCTCTCCTACTGCTCCCCCGTCCTCCCATCCTGCTTCTCAACAACCAAAGCTCTCCACCTGCTCCCCCGTCCTCCCATCCTTCTTCTCAACATCCAAAGCTCTCCACCTGCTCCCCCGTCCTCCCATCCTGCTTGTCAACAGCCAAAGAACTCCACTTGCTCCTTGTCCTCCCATCCTGCTTCTCAACAGCCAAATCACTCCACCTGCTCCCTCGTCCTCCCATCATGTTTCTCAACAGCCAAATGACTACACATGCTCTACCGTCTTCCCATCCTGCTTCTCAACAGCCAAAGCACTCCACCTGCTCCCTCGTCCTCCCATCCTGCTTCTCAACAGCCAAAGCACTCCACCTGCTCCCTCGTCCTCCCATCCTGCTTGTCAACAGCCAAAGCACTACACCTGCTCCCCCGTCCTCTCGTCCTGCTTCTCAACAGCCAATGAACTACACCTGCTCCCCCGTCCTCCCGTCCTGCTTCTCAACAGCCAAAGCACTCCACCTGCTCCCCTGTCCTCCCATCCTGCTTCTCAACAGCCAAAGCACTCCACCTGCTCCCTCGTCCTCCCATCTTGCTTCTCAACAGCCAAAGCACTCCTACTGCTCCCTCGTCCTCCCATCCTGCTTCTCAACAGCCAAAGCACTCCACCTGCTCCCCCGTCCTCCCATCCTGCTTCTCAACAGCCAAAGCACTACACATGCTCTTCCGTCTTCCCATCCTGCTTCTCAACAGCCAAAGCTCTCCACCTGCTCCCCCGTCCTCCCATCCTGCTTGTCAACAGCCAAAGCTCTCCCCCTGCTCCCCCATCCTCCCATCCTTCTTCTCAACATCCAAAGCTCTCCACCTGCTCCCCCGTCCTCCCATCCTGCTTCTCAACATCCAAAGCTCTCCACCTGCTCCCCCGTCCTCCCATCCTGCTTGTCAACAGCCAAAGCTCTCCACCTCCTCCCCCGTCCTCCCATCCTGCTTCTCAACCGCGAAATGACTACACATACTCTACCATCTTCCCATCCTGCTTCTCAACAGCCAAAGCACTCCACCTGCTCCCTCGACCTCCCATCCTGCTTCTCAACAGCCAAAGTACTCCACCTGCTCCCTCGTCCTCTCGTCCTGCTTCTCAACAGCCAAAGCACTCCACGTGCTCCCCCGTCCTCCCATCCTGCTTCTCAACAGCCAAAGCACTACACCTGCTCCCTGTCCTCCCATCCTGCTTCTCAACAGCCAAAGCACTCCTACTGCTCCCATCCTGCTTCTCAACAGCCAATGCACTACACCTGCTCCCTCGTCCTCCCATCCTGCTTCTCAACAGCCAAAGCACTACACGTGCTCCCTGTCCTCCCATCCTGCTTCTCAACAGCCAAATGACTACACATGCTCTACCGTCTTCCTATCCTGCTTCTCAACAGCCAAAGCACTCCTACTGCTCCCATCCTGCTTCACAACAGCCAATGCACTACACCTGCTCCCTCGTCCTCCCATCCTGCTTCTCAACAGCCAAAGCACTCCACCTGCTCCCCCGTCCTCTCGCCCTGCTTCTCAACAGCCAAATGACTACACATGCTCTACCGTCTTCCTATCCTGCCTCTCAACAGCCAAAGCACTCCACCTGCTCCCTCGTCCTCCCATCCTCCTTTTCAACAGCCAAAGCACTCCACCTGCTCCCTCGTCCTCCCATTTTGCTTGTCAACAGCCAAAGCACTACACCTGCTCCCCCGTCCTCTCGTCCTGCTTCTCAACAGCCAATGCACTACACCTGCTCCCCCGTCCTCCCGTCCTGCTTCTCAACAGCCAAAGCACTCCACCTGCTCCCCCGTCCTCCCATCCTGCTTCTCAACAGCCAAAGCACTCCACCTGCTCCCTCGTTCTCCCATCCTGCTTCTCAACAGCCAAAGCACTCCACCTGCTCCCCCGTCCTCCCATCCTGCTTCTCAACAGCCAAAGCACTACACCTGCTCTACCGTCTTCCCATCCTGCTTCTCAACAGCCAAAGCTGTCCTACTGCTCCCCCGTCCTCCCATCCTTCTTCTCAACATCCAAAGCTCTCCACCTGCTCCCCCGTCCTCCCATCCTGTTTGTCAACAGCCAAAGCTCTCCACCTGCTCCCCCGTCCTCCCATCCTTCTTCTCAACAGCCAAAGCACTACACCTGCTCTACCGTCTTCCCATCCTCCTTCTCAACATCCGAAGCTTTCCACTTGCTCCCCCGTCCTCCCATCCTGCTTCTCAACATCCAAAGCTCTCCACCTGCTCCCCTGTCCTCCCATCCTGCTTCTCAACATCCAAAGCACTCCTACTGCTCCCCCGTCCTCCCATCCTTCTTCTCAACATCCAAAGCTCTCCACCTGCTCTTCCGTCCTCCCATCCTGCTTGTCAACAGCCAAAGCTCTCCACCTGCTCCCCCGTCCTCCCATCCTTCTTCTCAACAGCCAAAGCACTACACCTGCTCTACCGTCTTCCCATCCTCCTTCTCAACATCCGAAGCTTTCCACTTGCTCCCCCGTCCTCCCATCCTGCTTCTCAACATCCAAAGCTCTCCACCTGCTCCCCTGTCCTCCCATCCTGCTTCTCAACAACCAAAGCACTCCTACTGCTCCCCCGTCCTCCCATCCTGCTTCTCAACATCCAAAGCTCTCCACCTGCTCCCCCGTCCTCCCGTCCTGCTTCTCAACAGCCAAAGCTCTCCACCTGCTCCCCCGTCCTCCCGTCCTGCTTCTCAAGCAGCAGCAAGAAGTCATGGCAAGCAAAATGCTGTAGCACTCGTACAAAAAAGTGCCGGGTCTGCATGGCCAGTGCGCATGTAGATGCAGTCAGGCCATGAGGCGGGATAGGCGGGAAGAGGCGCGCGTACAAACCCTTAACCTTAGGGAACTTGCATGCAGAGTTTCCAGGACTTGCATGTGGTGGGAGGCCCTGGTAGTGACATGCTCTGTCTTATAAGAACAAATATTCAGTAGACAGCCAAACTGCAGTACCTGCTGCATTACTTGCTCCATCTCATAAGAACTCATAGTAATGACACGCACATCCTCATATACTGATACGCACATCCTCATATACTGATACGCACATCCGCATATACTAATACGCACATCCTCATATACTGATATGCACATCCTCATATACTGATACGCACATCCTCATATACTGATACGCACATCCTCATATATATACTGATACGCACATCCTCATATACAGATACGCACATCCTAATAAACTGATATGCACATCCTCATATACTGATACGCACATCCTCATGTACTGATACGCACATCCTCATATACTGATACGCACATCCTCATAAACTGATATGCACATCCTCATATACTGATATGCACATCCTCATATACTGATATGCACATCCTCATATATTGATACGCACATCCTCATATACTGATATGCACATCCTCATATACTGATACGCACATCCTCATAAATTGATATGCACATCCTCATATACTGATATGCACATCCTCATTAACTGATATGCACATCCTAATATACTGATACGCACATCCTCATATACTGATACACACATCCTCATATACTGATACGCACATCCTCATATATTGATACGCACATCCTCATATCCTGATACGAACATCCTCATATATTGATACGCACATCCTCATATACCGTAGTCACGGACGTGTTTCGTTGTTTTCGAATTTCGTTGTTGCTTAACAAGTCGTTGTTTTGGCGATTTTTGTGAATCGTTGCACCTTCACGTGAAAAATTCTAGTCAAAAACGTTTTCACTGTCGATTTCGTTGTTCCCAGACTAATGATCAAAACAACGAAATACGTCCGTGACTACGGTACTGATACGCACATCCTCATATACTGATACGCACATCCTCATATATTGATACTGACGCACATCCTCATAAACTGATATGCACATCCTCATATACTCATACGCACATCCTCATATATTGATATGCACATCCTCATATACAGATATGCACATCCTCATATAATGATACGCACATCCTCATATACTGATACGCACATCCTCATATACTGATACGCAAATCCTCATATACTGATACGCACATCCTCATACCGTACTGCCACGAGGTTTTGGTGCTTCGACATTGGGGGAAGCAACCCCCAATAGTAGCACCTTCGACATTAGGGGTCCGCGCGAACCCCCAAATTCAAATCACCACGCATTTTCAACCCAAGTGTGGCGTTTCAGTGACAAACTGCCGGCACTCTCCTGCGCCGTCTAAAAAACGGGTTCATCACTATGGAGGGCACTACCCCTCCACCGCGACCACCCCCAGCGTATGGTACAGCAACAGCATCCAATAGCCGGAAGAAACAGAGGACGTTGAGCTTCTTTGGAGTTATTAGGAGGGTAGAAGTTGGAAAACCTAGCGTAGTTGATCAGACTATCAGACTTGTCCCAGAAGTTCGACAACAACAGGATGATCGACGCGCGGCTCGAGCGGCAGAACTAGCTTGCAACCCGCTGCCTGCACAGCTCCAGCTCTAGGCAGGGCCGTCCCTCGCGTCTCCAAGCATGCTGTGAAAATCACCCCCCAAAGTCATATCACCGGAATATTTTGAAAGCTTCAGCGAACCCCCAAAGCGAACCCCCAAAATATAATAGCAGGCCTCAAAACGAACCCCCAAAGGCATCGAAGCACCAAAACCTCGTGGCAGTACGGTATACTCATACGCACATCCTCATATACTGATACGCACATCCTCATATACTGATACGCACATCCTCATATACTGATACGCACATCCTCTGTAACAGAGTGGCACTTATAATGCCTTAGAATGCCTCCTTGTTTCCATGCCTATTGTATCCATGCTAGTTGTCACAGTATATTACCGTATACGTGACAGAACCGTTTAGACCGCAGTTAGCGGCCGCGGAGCCTCCGCAGCTTATCTGCGGAGTCTCCGGATTTGAACTGAGACCTAGAAACCCGCTTACGCAGGGTGATTTAGCATAATCTGTACTCTGAATTGGGCCTGCCGGGTCCCTGTATCCCGGCAATTGCCTAAGCTACTACTTTTGTCCCTTTTGAAGGACAGGCCTCTGGTGTAAAGAGTATAGGCCTAGCTCTCACGGATACTAGCCCTTGCTCGCCACTAAGTCAGTACCTTACACTTCAGTCAAGTCTAGCACCACGGAAAGTGGTGATAGCATAAGCAAGTGACAAGCGAGCCCCATCCAGATCACTGGTCATCCCCAGCCGACGCGATCTACGGAGCTCGCCCTGAAGAGCACGCGACCTACGGTGCCGATCCCTAACTACTCGTCCATCGGAGACGACTAATCAGGCAAGCAGTCCCAAGCAGATATTCACCTAAATAGACCAGGAGGCGCAAAGCCGACCAGGAGCTCTCGGCGTACCAGCTTCCAGCTGAGTCCGCCCGGCGACAAAACCCACGGACAAAGTCACCTCCGTCGCCGTTCCTTCGCAACCCCGAGCATCCCCGCTCTCAGTGTCCTTCAAAAGGGACAAAAGTGGTATTGCAGCCTGATCAGCTGCTTGCCAACGAGTTCCTTGCTGAGGGAAGCTAAGCTTGTCTGACCTGGAATATTTTTTTGAATTGTTCGCCTTGGACAGCTTGAAAAAGCACCTCTGTCGCTGCATTCTGCTTGGGCTTTTCGCGCCAAATTAGATCTTGCAAACTCCAGTTGTGAAGAGCCTTGGGGAGAAGCTCGAAGATCCAGTTGTGGAGTTATAAACCCAGCTTGATTCCCTGTGCATTGAGCGTGGCAGCTTAGTGTTGAGTCCAGGAGAGGCTTGAAGATCTGGCTGGGGATTTATCCAGCAGATAATTACCTGTATGACTGCAGATTGAGATCAGGTGGATCCAATCCTTCATCATTGACAGAAGTGAACTTGTGGATAGAACATCCAGGTTTGAAATTTTGTGGGTGTACCAAAGGATCCCCGCAGGACCGCAGAACTGAACGGACACTACGCAAGAGGATACCTCCGCGTAGGACGCGAGACATCCACGCGGGACGTGTGCCATCTAGAAGCAGCCCAGCCAGCAAAGGTGGGAAGTACTAAAAAGGGCGAAGGAGGATTCCGCCAGATTAAAAATCAGCAAGCAGAAAAAAGGGCGAAGGAGGATTCCGCCAGATTAAAAATCAGCAAGCAGAAAAAAGGGCGAAGGAGGATTCCGCCAGATTAAAATTAGCGAGCAGAAAAGAGGGCGAAGGAGGATTCCGCCAGATTCAAATTAGCGAGCAGAAAAGAGGGCGAAGGAGGATTCCGCCAGATTCAAATTAGCGAGCAGAAAAGAGGGCGAAGGAGGATTCCGCCAGATTAAAATTAGTGAGCAGAAAAGCAGAAAGGCGAGGCCTACCCAGCTTAATCCCATGAGCCAATAGAAAGGGACGCAGAGACCTAGGCAGTGGGCCAGAATACGCGACGCAGAAGAGGCTGCTGAGAGTGGCAAGTGCTGCGCAGTGCGTTAAAAAAGAGAACGGTACGATGCCCCGTGGTGGAAGTCAGGTGATCAGGAAACCTGCAGATCTGCAGGCGGTGGGTAGAGCAAAAGACGCCACTGCGAAATGGCCCCCAGTAAAAAGAAAGGAGGATCTGGCTCAGCCAATAGGGTGGAACATGCTAGGACAGTGGATCGCTGGAGTGTGGAAAGTTGCGTGTGACGCAGTAATCACCTTAACAGAAGAATTCCCTGCGTTGCAAGAAGAGCAGGATCTGTACTGGACAGAAGTCCATGGGGATGACCAGAATGATCCGGAGCAGGCGGGGTTAAGCAGTCTGGCTGTGCCCCAGCAGCGCGCACCCTTGGAGGCATTGACCAGGTGTATGGAGCAGCCAGGTAATCAGGTGTCCCCCAACGGCTGGTCCATGTTTGATATCCTCAGCAGTGACAGTGAGCCAAGTCCCAGGCACCTGATCAACTGTATTACGGCAGAGAGTGCCGGCCCACCCAGGCAGGATAGCCTGGTAGCTAGCGAGCAGCTGCACCTGATCAACTGTATTACGACAGAGAGTGCCGGCCCACCCAGGCAGGATAGCCCGGTAGCTAGCGAGCAGCTGCACCTGATCAACTGTGTTCCGATAGGGAATGCTTTTTCACCCAAACCAGTGACCGGTGGCTGCGAGCCAAGCCAACTGCAGGTGCAGGCGTCACGGCTGGGTTTGCAGAGAGAGGCGGTTCCTGTGACACCTGTAGGGATCGGTGGCTGCGAGCCATGCCAACTGCAGGTGCAGGCGTCACGGCTGGGTTTGCAGAGAGAGGCAGTTCCTGTGACACGTGTAGGGATCGGTGGCTGTGAGCCAGGTCAACTGCATGTGCATGCGTCACGGCTGTGTTTGCCGAGGGAGGCAGCCCATGTGACACCTGTGGCGGCCGCTGGCTGTGAGCCAGGCCAACTGCAGGTGCATGCATCGCGGCTGTGTTTGCAGAGAAAAGCTGTTCCTGTGACACCTGTAGGGATCGGTGGCTGTGAGCCAGACCAACTGCAGGTGCAGGCATCACGGCTGTGTTTGCAGAAGGAGGCAGTTCCTGTGAAAACTGTGGTGATCGGTGGCTGTGAGCCAGACCAACTGCAGGTGCAGGCATCACGGCTGTGTTTGCAGATGGAGGCAGTTCATGTGACACCTGTAGGGATCGGTGGCTGTGAGCCAGACCAACTGCAGGTGCAGGCATCACGGCTGTGTTTGCAGAAGGAGGCAGTTCCTGTGAAAACTGTGGTGGCCGGTGGCCATGAGCCAAGCCAACTGCAGGTGCAGGCGTCACGGCTGTGTTTGCAGAGAGAGGCAGTTCCTGTGACACCTGTAGGGATTGGTGGCTGTGAGCCAGGTCAACTGCAGGTGCATGCGTCACGTTTGTGTTTGTCGAGGGAGGCAGCCCATGTGACACCTGTGGTGGCCGGTGGCTTCGAGCCGGGCCACCTGCATTTGTGGGAGGAGAAGCTGAACCAGCAGGTGGCCAAGGAACCAGCAGAATCAAGGGAGATTGAGGCCCAAGTGCACAGGCAGGCGCCGGTGCTGGTGCAGATGCACCAGCCAGAATTGGATGGGCCTTTCACACCCCTGGTGGCAGCAGCTCCAGGAGGGGGCCAGGTGGCAACACCGGAACCAGGGGCGGCCCAGCAGGCCATCATATGGCTGGGGGCGCCCAAGGGTGTGGCAGGTATGCCTACAGCTGCCAACGGCCCTAGCCAGTCCCAGGTCGAGGCCTCAGGACTGAAGGGGGGCCATGCAGGCAACCTGCCAGAGGGGTTGGCCGTGCAAGGCCCAACTGAAGGGGCAAGGCAGGCGATCCCGGGCATAAGAGAAACAAGCCCAACCAGCCAGGGCAGTGCCCATGGGGAACCCAGAGAACACTCACCCAAGCCTGTTGCGGCAGAGAATCGTGAGGGGTCAATGGAGCTGGATATCCCCATACACATGCTGAGGGAAAATGTGATGAACTACCAGCAGAAGCTCAAAGGAATGGCCAGGCAGTCAGGGATTGCCTGGCAGATGAGAATGACCAGGCAACTGAGGATGATGAAGCGTAGCTCGGCAAAGAAACTGCAGACGCTGTTGCCACAAGGCAGGGCAGCTGATAATGACGTGGACGACAGCAGCAGCAGGAATGTGTGCCTGGTAGCAATCCATGCTGCGGTGCCTGCAGATGAGGAGCTGGCCAGGATCTGGGAGAATCGCGCAACAGGTGCCCGTCAGCAGCCGATGGACATCCGCAATGCCATGCGTCAGAAGAGGCAGAAGAGGAGAATGAGATGGAAGAGGAGGAAGAGGCGGATGAGGAGGAGGAGGCGCGAGAGGCTTCTTGGAGGAAGAGACTTTTTGGAGAAAGATATTCCTTGGATGAAGAGAAGCCAATGTCACCCAGCGAGCGGTCCATAGATGGGCCAAGGTGGCGCTAGGCTTCCAACAAAGAGGAGGAGTCAGCCCTTGCGGAGCTTACCGAGACCTGAGGCCGAGCCCAGAGCGACAAGGCCGCTGAGCACGTGACGTTACCCACGCCGTAACTGGCAAGGAGCGGGCAGGCGCCTACAGAGCAGAAAATGCAGACGCAGCGCGGCTTGTCCTAGTACCCGGCAGGCAGTGGGCCGGCAGCCAGCGGACCGAAGACGGAAGATGCAGGATTGGAGTTAAAGCTATCGCAGCAACATGGTGAAAATTTGTTTCTCAACCACCGTAGCAGCAAGGCTACGGTAGTACATATGTTATGAAGATGATGAGCGAGGAGAATTAGTCAACTCGGGCGATGATAACACAGCAGGGGGCGGATCACGCTGCTACGGCGCACATTTCCTGTGGCCATTGAAGACCAGGCGGCTATGGCGCAGTGGGGCGAGAGCAGCGGTTGTTCTTAGCTTAACCTGATAACTTTGAAAATTTCTCTGTTTGCTAGCCAGTAGTGGGCTGAACAGCCTGGATTTGTAGGATTCTGCGCATTGCGCTTCAGCTGAGACTCGGTGGATTTTTTTAATTCTGATTGAAGAAGGCCTGAACCAGGCAGATTTGCTAAGACGATTTGAGCTTCTACGTACATATTTTCCAGAAGTTTAAAGATTCTGATTTCTGATGGTTTCTGATGATTTCTGATGGTTTATGATGCTTTCTGATGGTTGCTGAGGGTTTCTGATGGGTTCTGACCCTTTATTGCCTGCAACCAAGCATGACACTGGTGACGATACCGGATTCTGTGTGCCCCGATCAGGCAGGAGAGAGATCAGGGTCCCAGAGGCCTTTGTCAAGTGTGCAGAACCGTGGGTGGACCTAGGGTCCGCCACAGGTTTCAGTGAATTTTTTCTTTGATGAATTTCCTTGTGTGGATGTGCAGCACATTTCCTGCAGTGGATTTTCTTCAGGGGATTTTTTTTACCGACTGGCTGGATTGCAGGCAGATGTTTAGGAGGCTTCAGTGTTAGGGAACTGACAAGTTCTGGGCGTACAGATTTTGCTTTGAAAACAGCCTGAACCAGGCTGATGTGTGTATATAGCCTGAACCAGGCAGATGCGGGGGACGGCCTGAACCAGGCAGATTTGCTTTGATATTTTGATCTTCTGAGGTGTACATATTGCCAGAAGTTTCTTTCTTTCAGTACCGACCCCTTTTTCCGGCTCCCAGCGCATGCCCTTTAGGCTTAACGCTGAGGAGCGGGGGGCGAGTGAAGTAGTAGGGGCGGTACCCACAAGACAGGGACACCCAGACATTACCCCTAGGCATAGAGACTTCCTGCTAGGGCTGAACCTTACAGTAGCCAGTTAACAGCTCTTGTCTGAAGTACAAGGAGTCTGTGTGTACGGTAATGTACCGTGTTTATGAGTAGAAGGACACTTCTCTAAGGCGCCTTTACCGGAGATTCCGGAGTTTACCATATTGGCACGTTTACTGCTTTATGGTGCGACAGCTGTCACAGTATATTACCGTATACGTGACAGAACCGTTTAGACCGCAGTTAGCGGCCGCGGAGCCTCCGCAGCTTATCTGCGGAGTCTCCGGATTTGAACTGAGACCTAGAAACCCGCTTACGCAGGGTGATTTAGCATAATCTGTACTCTGAATTGGGCCTGCCGGGTCCCTGTATCCCGGCAATTGCCTAAGCTACTACTTTTGTCCCTTTTGAAGGACAGGCCTCTGGTGTAAAGAGTATAGGCCTAGCTCTCACGGATACTAGCCCTTGCTCGCCACTAAGTCAGTACCTTACACTTCAGTCAAGTCTAGCACCACGGAAAGTGGTGATAGCATAAGCAAGTGACAAGCGAGCCCCATCCAGATCACTGGTCATCCCCAGCCGACGCGATCTACGGAGCTCGCCCTGAAGAGCGCGCGACCTACGGTGCCGATCCCTGACTACTCGTCCATCGGAGACGACTAATCAGGCAAGCAGTCCCAAGCAGATATTCACCTAAATAGACCAGGAGGCGCAAAGCCGACCAGGAGCTCTCGGCGTACCAGCTTCCAGCTGAGTCCGCCCGGCGACAAAACCCACGGACAAAGTCACCTCCGTCGCCGTTCCTTCGCAACCCCGAGCATCCCCGCTCTCAGAGTGAAGTAGTAGGGGCGGTACCCACAAGACAGGGACACCCAGACATTACCCCTAGGCAGAGAGACTTCCTGCTAGGGCTGAACCTTACAGTAGCCAGTTAACAGCTCTTGTCTGAAGTACAAGGAGTCTGTGTGTACGGTAATGTACCGTGTTTATGAGTAGAAGGACACTTTTCTAAGGCGCCTTTACCGGAGATTCATGAGTTTACCATATTGGCACGTTTACTGCTTTATGGTGCGACATAGTAGCTAGTAGGATATCAAAGCATTAGTTTTGCTAGTTCGCCTATTACTCTAGGCGGATTGAAGCCGTTTCCGTTTGTGTCTCTTTTTCGAATCTCCTGCCGAAGTTCGGTGATTACTATAACTGCCATGACACTTTGACATCATGACATGCTGACTAAGTTCCATGACACTCTGACTGTGTCCATGACTCTACTATGCATGGTAGTAATTGTTATTTGTCATAGACTAGGGCCTGCCTAGTCTGCCTTGTCTACTTATACTCTGGCCTTCTAGTTTCAAGTACATTGTTATTGTATCATTTGACTGAACGGTTGTTACAACGTTGTAACAAGAGGTTGCCACATCGTCCCCGACTCCCCGACTCTGAGACTCCCCGGTTCCCAGTCGCTTGAAGACTCGCTCTCACAAGTAAGAGTTGCTCCTGTTATATTTGATTCCAGATTGCCTAATCGATCCTGAATTGTCATTCCTGACAATTTTCGCGAACCTATCGCGCATTGCCTGCGTTCCCTTGAGTCACTGCGCCATTGTCCTCGCCGATTCACTAATGGCCTGTACCCTCGCGTATTATCGTACTCTTATAGTTAGTCACTGTCGCTTGTGTATCTCGCTTGAGTATATCGCCTATGTTCTCGCTTGACCCCCAGTCTCGCTTGAACATTCGCCTGTACCTCTCGCTTGTGCCCTCGCTTCAGCAAAATCCAGCCTCGCTCCAGTTGAAGTTCACTGTGAATTTCCGTCCAGCAGCCTTCCAGCAGTCCACGCGCGTTAAAGTACACTCTTTATTACTTCCCACGCACTGGCTGACGAAGCTGAAAAGTCCGTGGACGAACTGATAGCTGAGGGCACTTCGGACGAAGAAGAAGAGGTCGAAGAGGAGGAGCCCGTCGCCCCTGCCCCAAAGAAGATAAAAACCACCGCCCAGCCCGCCCAACCCAAAGCCAAAGCCACCCCTCCCAAAGCTACTCCCCCAAAGGCCACTCCCCTCCCGCCAAGGCTGCCAAGAAGACGCCCATGGCCGAGTCAACTTACTCATCGGTTCCACAAGTTCACGAAATAAGAGTCGCAAGCCGATGGGTAAGCTGACTCGGCCTTAGGCGTCTTCTTGGCAGCCTTGGCGGGAGGGGGAGTGGCCTTTGGGGGAGTAGCTTTGGGAGGGGTGGCTTCGGCCTTAGGTTAGGTGGGTTGTGCGGCGATTTTTATCTTCTTTGAGGCAGGGACGACGGGCTCCTCCTCTCCTCCCCGAACTACTCGAGATCGTCAAGCGGCAGACGCGCCTCATCAACGAGTGCCGCTCCAAGCTAGATCGCCTCGGCGGCAAGGTCAACGCCTTAGCAGAGCGGCTGACTGACTTTGTTCGCGCAGCCTCACCCGGCCCTACTGCGTACCCTCCTCCACACGGGCCCTACGGCCACCCGGGCTACCCGTTCACCTACCAGTAGATTATAAGCTATGGCTGGTAGTCAAGGCATATCGCAAGTAGACTGGCTCATGCAGCAGATCCAGATCTTGACGGCTAAATTAGCTGGCTTGGAAGTTTCCACCCTGTTGCGGATACTTCCCACTCTGCACGTTTGCCGTCACTCTTGAAACTGCAAACATTGCATCCCTTTGCTGGTATCAGAAACAAATCTAAGGATGTTGATGCGTGGTTGTTCCAGTGCGAGCAGTTGTTTGACCTTGCTGCTGTAACGGATGACGAGCAACGCATCATGTTTGCGGGACATGCCCTGATTGAACATGATGCTTCCTGGTTTTTCGCACGCCGCAAACACTCAGGCCTTAACCGGATCACAACCTAGACAGACTTCAAAAAGTGCTTAAAACAGCAGTTCCATGCCGCAAACAAGTATGAGATAGCTAAGGCTGCACTGTTCCGCTTGACTGAGGGCAAGGACTCTGTCCAAAAGTACACCGACCGCTTCCTGCAGCTCATGACAACGGTTGGGGATGTCGAGGAAAAAGACCTAGTATTCCTGTACAAATAAGGTCTCACCCCCCAGCTCAAGGTGGAAGTAGCTACTCGGCAACCCAGCACTCTGTACGAGACTCTTGAGTTAGTCGAAAGGCTTGAGAACATTCACGTTTAGAATGGCTGGGAATTCCAGGGCAGGCCAGGCGCAAGGGGGAAACAAGATAGCAACCCGGGACAGAACGGTCCGGTCCTGGCAATGGACTTGGGGGCTCTTCAGTACCAACATACCCCTGCCTCATCGGGTTATCCTCCCCAGCAACGTCAACAAGGCTACCCCCCTCAGCAACCACGCCAAGGCTACCCCCCCAGCAACAACGCCAGCCAGGATACCCTCCCCAGCTGGGCTACCCCCCCCAACCCGCGCCCACAGCTGCCGAGCGTCAGGAAAAGGTTCGCCGTAGGGAAGGTGGGCTGTGCTTCGGCTGCGGCCAGACCGGTCACATCCACAGCCAATGCCGCACCAACCCTCCCCAGCCAAGGCCGGGAAACGGCCAGCGCAAGGCCAAGGGGGGCCGTTGGTAGATCTGCAGGGGGGGAAGGCCCCACGGCGACAGAGACGCTTGCAAGGGAGAAAAAGCGGTTCGTTCCACAAGTACCTAAAGCCAAACCAGTGCCTCCACCAAGGCCGGAACCTCCACCGCTAGTCTTCAAGAAGCTCAAAATGAAAATCAAACACGAGGATCCTAACGTCCTTATGTTTGACATCACCATTAAAGGCCAACAGTTCAAAGCCCTCATTGACTCGGGCGCGAACGGGTTGTTTTTGAGCTCCAAGGTAGTCACTTAGCTGCGACTCAAGACGGTCGTTAAAGATCAGCCTGACGCTGTTCGCCTTGCAGACGGTAGCTCTCTCGACAGCTGCGCCGCACTTCGGCTAGGCTTCAGACTTGACGGTTTTCGAGACGTAGATTCCTTTCATGTCCTAGACCTGCCGAAGTTCGATGTAGTTCTGGGAATCCCGCGGCTGCAACGCATGAATCCCGGAGCCATTGACTGGAAGAAACGCACCATGACAGCCAAGCATCTTGGTCGCACCCACCGTTATCACGCCGCGTCCGATACAAAAGGAGCGCATGTACTAGCAAGTTTGACGATTTCCGCTTTAGAGCTAAAGCAAGCTGTTAAGAGAGGCGATGACGTGTTTCTCATATCTCTAAAGGAGGTATTGGAGAGCATCCCCGGAGACCTTGTCAAAATCCCCCAGGAAGGTCTACCACTCCCAGCAGGCTGGCAAGAACGCTTGAATCAGAAAGTGACTTCATACAACGATGTCGTCTCACCGGATCCAGACTGGAAACCCTCATTTCCTCCAGAACGGACAGTGGATCATATCATCGAGCGCATACCGGGCGTTCCTGTCTCACAGCGACCCATGGGGCGCATGGGCCAAGACGAGCTCGAAGAATTGAGAACACAACTCGCAGATTTCCTTGACAGGGGTTACATCGTGCCTAGTTCTTCTCAGTTTGCATCTCCTGTGCTTATGGTCAAGAGGCCAGGTGAGACTAAACTTAGGTTATGTCTTGATTACCGGGCACTGAACTCTGCTACCGTCAAGAACGCATACCCCTTGCCCCCGATCCATGATTTGCTTGATAGATTGCACGGCGCTACTATCTTTAGCAAGATCGACCAGGCAGGCGCGTATCACCAAGTTCGGATGGCAGAAGATAGTGCACACATGATAGCGTTCCGGTGCCGCTATGGGTTATTTGAGTGGCGGGTTATGCCGCTCGGCTTATGTAATGCCCCAGCCACCTTCCAGCGTCTGATCATGGATGTCCTCCGCCCGCACCTCGACGTCTTCGTGACCTGCTATTTGGACGACCTAATCATATGGTCTAAGAACGAGGAGGAACACTTAGTACACATTGAGACCGTCCTAGCACTACTACGGGAGCACAAGCTGTATGCTCGGCCGCACAAGTGTGAGTTCGGGAGACGCCGGATCAAGTTTCTCGGCCACTATGTCAGCTCCAACGGCATTCGGACTGGCATTGAAGTGGACCATGAAAAGATTCGTGCTGTCGCAGAGTGGCCAACGCCTTAGAATGTAAAGGACATACTACAGTTCAAAGGCTTGGCAGAGTTCTATCGACAATTCGTCAAGGACTTCTCCATGATAGCAGCTCCGCTATCGGCACTCACAGGCAACGTCAAATGGACGTGGGGTCCAGCACAAGAGGCATCGTTTAAGCTACTGAAACATGCCCTTACTCACGCTCCTATCTTGGCTCCCCCTGACTATACACAGCCATTTGTAGTCACCTGCGATTCGTCCGGCTTCGCTGTCGGCGTAGTAGTCCTAACCCAAGGCGAGGGGATGGATCTGCGCGTCATCGCGTACGAAAGCAGAAAGATGATTGATGCGGAGACGCGTTATGAGAACCACGACAAAGAGTTGCTTGCTGTCATACACGCGCTCAAGAAGTGGGGTTTCCATCTTAGGGGGGAGAAGTTCGTCATAGTCACGGATAATTGGGCGACGAAGTTCATTTAGACAAAACCAACACTCAACCACAGACAGATGAATTGGATGAGCACATTGGCTGAGTTTGATTTCGAAATTGTCCACCGTCTTGGCAAAGAAAACATTGTAGCCGACGCATTGTCCCGTCGTCCGGACTACACGGTGAACGCATTAACGTGGCTTAAAGCAGATGACGATCTCTTCCAGCATGTTCGCACCGCATTGATATCTGATCCGGAGTACCAGCGCACTCTCAAGGCTAGAGAAGGGCTTCGCGGAAGGATTTCCAGCAGACAGGTGGATTGCTCTACAAGGGGTCCAAGCTGTATGTGCCGCAGTGCGATCTGCGACATAAGCTGTTGTTTGAGGCTCATGATGCCCCGCTTTCCGGCCACTTAGGGCGCGACAAGACTTACGAACGTCTCTCACGCGCCTTCTATTGGCCTAGGCAGCATCATATGGTGGATCAATACTGCAGTACATGTCCATCGTGCCAGGCTATTAAGCCGAGCCATCAAAAAAAGATGGGGTTGTTACATCCCTTGCCTATCCCTGTCGAGGCTGGTGCATCGTGGTCAATGGACTTCATCACCGGTCTCCCCCACACGAAACACGGGCATGACAGCATTTGTACATTCGTCCACCTCATGACCAAGCTAGTAGTTCTAGCTCCCACGTCAGTCGAAGTAACAGCAAAGGGCAGTGCTAAGTTGTTCCGTTCCAATATCTTAAGGCGTTTCGGCATGCCTCAGTCCATCATCAGTGACATAGACCCCCGGTTCACTTCGGATTTTTGGAAAGCGTTGCAGTCGCAGCTAGGAACACGCCTCAATATGTCCACGGCAAATCACCCTCAGACAGACGGCCAGACGGAGAATGCTAACAAGACTGTTGAGGATATGGTACGGGCGTACGTGTTGCCGTATGAGGATGATTGGGATGAGCACCTCGTTTCATGCGAGTTCGCTAACAACGACTCTGAGCATGCTAGTCACCGGTTCACACCTTCCTACTTGACTCACGGTCGTCACCCAAGGGTTCCCCTCAGCATGGTTCTCAAACCGGATCAGGAGCCTAGCTCTGAAAGGGTCAATGAGTACACCTCCCGGTTGCGGGCTGAATGGGAACGAGCTCGAATAGCTATGAAGGCAGCTCAAGATAGGATGGCTAAGAACGCAAACAAACACCGTCGGGAGTTTACGTTTGAGGTGGGCGACACAGCGTGGCTTGCTGCAGCCCATCTCCGCATGCCTCGAGCATTGCGGGCAACGAGAAAGCTTCAGCCTCGGTACTACGGCCCGTACAAAATCATCCAGGTTTTGTCGGATGTTGCGTACAGGCTCACTTCAAAATCCATCCCGTCATTCACATCTCGCATCTCAAAGCGAATGAGGACGGATCCCTAGACTTCCCGCAGCGCCCGGCATACACAGCCCCTCCGCCGCCGGTCGTTCAAGGTGATGATGAGGAAGAAGAAGAGTATTTCCATGTAGAGGCGATCAGATTGCATCGGTTCCGGGGTAAAGGACAGCGACGTCAGACCTCCTACCTGGTCAAGTGGATTGGCTACGGTGAAGATGATAATGTTTGGATTTCTGAGACACGACTTCGGGTTGACATGCAAGACGGGCTAGTAGATGGATTAATTGCTGACTATGTCCGCCGGATATCAGCTAATCTGACGTAGTAAGGCTCCGAGGGCGTCGCCTGATTGAAAGGGGGGGGGAATGTAACAGAGTGGCACTTATAATGCCTTAGAATGCCTCCTGGTTTCCATGCCTATTGTATCCATGCTAGTAGCTAGGATATCAAACCATAAGTTTTGCTAGTTCGCCTATTACTCTAGGCGGATTGAAGCCGCTTCCGTTTGTGTCTCTTTTCCGAATCTCCTGCCGAAGTTCGGTGATTACTATAACTGCCATGACACTTTGACACCATGACATGCTGACTAAGTTCCATGACACTCTGACTGTGTCCATGACTCTACTATGCATGGTAGTAATTGTTATTTGTCATAGACTAGGGCCTGTCTAGTCTGCCTTGTCTACTTATACACTGGCCTTCTAGTTGCAAGTAGATTGTTATTGTCATGGTAGCACGATACGATGTTTTGGCCTTCGTATTCGTATCGTTTCGATGATACGAAACGATACGCTTGATTCGAAACGATACGATGCTGCCCAGCCCAGTCCAGTCCACAGGATGGACAGTAGAGCCTCAGTGCCCCCCTCTCGTTATTTAAGGCATGCCGTGCCGATGTACACACTAGTAAAACTGGGACGTGTCTCGTCTCCGACAAAGCGCTGCACAATGTCGGATGATGACGAGGTTGACGTCCTCAGTAGATACTGTCAGAACCTCGGAAAATTGCCGCAGAAAGGCGACCCAGGCAAGTTTACCTCAAACAGCAAGTGGAAGTGCCTGAAATGCAAGAATGAACGTGTGCTCTGGTGTAAACAAGCCCATTCCACCTACGCCGGGGACGATTCCTTACTTCGCCAACAAGCTGCAGAAGGACGACGTCGACCTATCAGTCGCAATGGCATTCTACGCCAACGGCATCCCCTTCAACGTCTCCCGCCATCGCTACTGGAAGAGGATGATGCGCAAGGTGGCTGCGTTCGGAGCTGTTACAAGCCTCCTGGCTACAACCTGTTGCGTACTACACTGCTCGACAAGGCGAGCTTAAAAAGTGAAGATAATTGCAGAGTTATCCGGTGATAATCCGGTGACTGGCCGGGTGGTGCATGGGTGCTCTGAATTTCCCTGCCAGCCTGCCCTGAGTGCCGGCCTGCCCTACGGACCTGCCCTGAGCCCCTGATTGCCATGCAACCATCCTTTGGTTGCTATGCTTCGATGCTTTGATTGCCATGCACCCACGTCTGTTTTGTTGCTGCTGCTGCTGTGTTGCAGTGTGAATGAAAATGATACACTAGCCATTGTTGTGCCGGCTGACAAATGTTGGAATCATGCTGTGCTGGCATGGACGAAAAATGCTTTGCCGGCCCTCAACTCGGTCTCAACACTACACAACTTACTCAGGCCCTCAGCTATTGAGCTATCCAGCTCAGTCAAAACTACTCAGCTTGACCCCACAGACTCTAGTTATCAGCTCAGTCTAAAAATGATTTTTCACTGAAGTGATACGATACGTTCAATTCATCGTATTGTATCGTATTCGTATCGTATCGTATTGCATTGTATCGGATCGTGCTACCATGGTTATTGTATCATTTGACTGCACGGTTGTTACTACGTTGTAACAAGAGGCCGCCACATCGTCCCCGACTCCTCGACTCTGAGACTCCCCGGTTCCAAGTCGCTTGAAGACTCGCTTTCACAAGTAAGAGTTGCTCATGTTATATCCTCATATACTGATACGCACATCCTCATAAACTGATTTGCACATCCTCATATACTGATACGCACATCCTCATATACTGATATGCACATCCTCATAAACTGATACGCACATCCTCATATACTGATACGCACATCCTCATATACTGATATGCACATCCTCATATACTGATACGCACATCCTCATATACTGATACGCACATCCTCATGAACTGATATGCACATCCTCATATACTGATACGCACATCCTCATATACTAATACGCACATCCTCATGAACTGATACGCACATCCTCATAAACTGATACGCACATCCTCATATACTGATACGCACATCCTCATATACTGATACGCACATCCTCATATACTAATACGCACATCCTCATATACTGATATGCACATCCTCATATAATGATATGCACATCCTCATATACAGATATGCACATCCTCATACACTGATACGCACATCCTCATATACCGATACGCATGCACATCCTCATATACTGATATGCACATCCTCATATACTGATACGCACATCCTCATATACTGATACGCACATCCTCATATACTGATATGCACATCCTCATATACTGATACGCACATCCTTATATACTGATACGCACATCCTCATATACTGATATGCACATCCTCATATACTGATACGCACATCCTCATAAATTGATATGCACATCCTCATATAATGATACGCACATCCTCATATACTGATATGCACATCCTCATATACTGATATGCACATCCTCATATACTGATACGCACATCCTCATATACTGATACGCACATCCTCATATACTGATACGCACATCCTCATATACTGATATGCACATCCTCATATACTGATACGCACATCCTCATATACTGATATACACTCATCCTTTTAGACAGCCAACCTGCAATACATGCAGCCGCTGCTGCTCCCCAGCTGAGAGGCAAGATATGGCGTGCTTCAAAACGGGTGAGGCGAGTGCAAGGACCTGTGCGTGTGAGTGTGGGATTGTTGAGGAAGGGAGGAAGCGTGAGATAGAGAGATGAAGAGTGATGGCGGGTTTTTCAGGAAGTGGCCCAGCACTAGCATGCATGGCTGATGCATGTGACTGATGAGGGAGGAGGTGTGTGATAGAGTGACGGCGGGCATTTCACGAACTGGCCCAGGAGGCATGCAAGGCTTTTGCAGGTGACGGATGAGGGAGGAGGTGTGTGATAGAGTGATGGTGGGCATTTCAGGAACTGGCCCAGCAGGCAGGCAGGGCTGCTGCAGGTGACTGATGAGGGAGGAGGTGTGTGATAGAGTGATGGTGGGCATTTCAGGAACTGGCCCAGCAGGCAGGCATGGCTGCTGCATGTGACTGATGAGGGAGGAGGTGTGTGATAGAGTGATGGCGGGTATTTCAGGAACTGGCCGAGCAGGCAGGCAGGGCTATTGCAGTTGACTAATGACAGCAGGTGGATAGTTTGGATCTATGTCTTGTATGCTTCAGTTTTCGCCAGTGCTTCCATGCATGGGAATTGGGATGTGCCTTGGAAGTGTAGCATATAAGACATGGGTGTAACATATACGACATAGGTGTAGCATACAAGACATAGGTGTAGCATACAAGACATAGGTGTAGCATATAAGACATAGGTGTAGCATATAAGACATAGGTGTAGCATACAAGACATATGTGTAGCATATAAGACATAGGTGTAGCATACAAGACATAGGTGTAGCATACAAGACATAGTGTAGCATACAAGACAAAGAGTAGCATTAATTTTCCTCTGGAATTAAGCTACATCGTTTTCGACACCACCTTTGCCATGTATTTAAAGACTATGTTTGATATTGAACATGCATGGCCTCGTTACAGCGGCATCATGTTATGAATAGATGTAATCGAAGGAATCACTCAGGGTAAAGCCAAATTACAAATCCAGTTGCAAATTCAGTTACAAATCCAGTTACAATTCCAGTTACAAATATAGGATGAGCCCCTAGACCAAACCCCAGATGACCCCGTGTTGATAGTTCTGGTCCTTCAACTGGTTGAACTCAGGTCCTCCACCTAGTCCCACTCTAGATCTTCAACCGATCCTTCAACCGGTTCAACCCAGGTTCCTCACCTAGTCCAACTCTAGTTCTTCCTTGGAACGAAATGAATGGTCCTTAGTATAGTTACGTGTGTGGGCCGTATTATGCCGTAAGCGGCCAGTTTCCGGCAGCAGTTTTGTTTGCAAGTTGACCCTGTTTGGGTCGTGGTGTATCGTGCTCTCCGAACCCACAGCCACACATCCAGCAGTGTGAACAAACACCCGTGGCAACAGCAACCAAGAAGGGAAGTGTGGGCATCTTGCAAGTAAGCTTGCACGACCTTGGTGGGCGCACCTGGCTGTGGACATGCAGGACCTTGGACGAGACGACAGATGTTTCCTCGATCAGGCAAAGGTGCAGATCGCTTGGGAGCAGCTTGGAATATTGGTCTAGGAAGGAGGGCATTTTGATTTTCGAGCACACCTGGTTTTGAACACAAGTTGGGCATTTCGAAATTTTGGAGGGCATTTTGAACACACCCGCTTTTGAAGACACTGAATATCGAAGTGGGTGATCAAGTGATTGTCGGCAATGTAGGCTCTGTCCTTGCTTGCTCATAAAGTTCTGCTCGTATCGTATGGTACTATGAGTAGGCAGTCATGCATTATAGTGAGCAGCGTTACGCCCAGTGGATGATGAAGAGATGAGGGCTGTATGCCGCTATCCGAGTGTCTGTTTCAGCATACCGGGAAAGTAGGGTTTGCAGCTACTATTCACCGCGACATAAAAACTTGCCTTAATTCCGCAAAACTGGGAGAGTCTCCAATCGGGTCACCTTACTACCAGTGGTTGGCGAGGAAAAATGCCAGGGTACAAAAATGCAACAGATATGCATGCACAAAAGGCCAATCGAGAACGGCACCGACTGATGATACGATATATACGGCTTGCAGCTGAAACAGGTCTCTTCTGTCCGCATACATCTGCCTAGCGGTAAATAAGCCTCGATCGATCAATCTTGTGGACGACGGGTGCGTGTGATGTTGATTGATTGATCGACATTAGGGGCCAAGTCAGGGTCCCCTGATTGACATCTGGCAAATTAAATCATGTGCTCCCGGGCGCGAAACTGATGCCTGAGTGCCTGCCGTATTAAACATTTAAAACAGCATTTCCCTGCATTTTTGAATACCGGTATCGGCAGGGTGATCAGGGGTAAAGCACGCAAGGGGGGTCCGACCTGGGGGGGGATGACGCTCGCACCCACGGGACTCCACTTTTTGTTCAGCATCAAGAGCTGAACTTGGGTCTGATCCTTTGCAAGGGATTCATTCCCACGCCACTAGGAGGACTGGTTGCTTGCCCAGGGCAGGTTGTTGTTTCCCCGTTGTTTCCCCTTTGGTTGTTCTAGTTTACTTTGTGAACCGATTTCGGGCACCGGCCGTACACCAATTGTGATGCCCCGCTGGATTGGAAAAAAGTTCAAACAAAAAAACCTAAAAAAAGGTGAAGGCAGCCCCACGTTTCATCGCGTCCATGTACGGTGGTGAGCAAGTAAGCAATAATCGGCAACATTGCCATGATTTGCTTGCTATCCCTCATGTGCAATTGCGCGTTCATTCAGATATAAGTACGGTTCTTAACTGGTATATGTAGCTGAATTTGCCTTGAATTACAGTGGCTGTAACTCAGCTAGTATTTTAGACACCGTAAGGACCGTCATATGCACACAGCACAACACTGGCAATAATGCATGTTAGTTCCAAACCGGTTGTTAGAGCTGTTGGTTCAGGGTTTAGGTGCAATAGTGATCGGCAGTTCATAAGCAATAGAGACAAGAGCCCTGGACCATTGAAGCGGCCCCATACAAGTAGTCATGAAGAACTCAAATGATTAGAAACTCCACACCCATCCATACTATTCACACCAAAGGGCCCAGAGGTGTAACGTCATTGACTATTCACACCAAAAAGAGTCTCGTAGGGCGTCAACTGAGCGCAGGCACCGTTGCAGCTAGAAGGCGTTGCAGGTACTGTGCCCTGGCCTCAGGGCTCGGCTCCTTCAGCCAACCCAACATGACGGGCACGCTGACCACACGCCAGCCGCGCGCCTCCAACATCGAGTTCCGCAGCCTGGAGGTACCCGTCAGCATGTCCGGCGCGTTGGACAAGAAGTGTTGCGGGCCGTCCACCTCAATCGCGACCCGCTCCCCGCACGGCAGTTGCACCGCAATGTCAATGCTGAACAGCCCGTCCTCAGTCGGGAGCTCGCTGATGGCTCCGGAGCAGCCGGGAAGCTTCCGAACCTCCGCTAGCACATCCAGCTGAACCTCGGAGGTGTAGATTGTTCTGCTGCCTAGCCAGGCTTCGCGGCAGGTTCTCCGTAGCTTTTGGTACACCGCGCTGTCCTGCACCTCCGGGTTCAGGAACCCGTTTGCCTCCAGCATCATCATGTACTGAAAGGGCTGGTTGAGCCAGACTAAGCGCAGCGGGTCCTCCGTGCCCCAGCTTGTGATCAGGCCTGGCAGCTCATCGAGGAGCATGACCTGTACATAGGGGGTAGGACACACCATGTAAGTATATGAATGTAGAAGATATGATTTGCCTTCCCTTGGGCATAAAACCACATCGTGCTACCGTATTCCGTACCCTGTGTCCCTAGCCTCGTGGTCTGGCACCCGGCACTCTCCCCTCCCTCCACAGTGACCGGTGCCCAGGCATGATCCCATTTGGCCTAGTGGTCTGGCTTGCACTCCGCCCTCAAAGGGGTGTGGCACCCGGCCCTCTCCCCTCCCTCCACACTGACCTGGGCCCAAGGGAAGTACATGCCTGATTGCGCGAGCCCATGCAAGGTGTTGCAGACGGCCTCCAGGTTGGACTCGCACGACGGATCCAGCGGCAGCAGCTGCTCTCCGGTCATAAAAACCTCGGCATCTGTGCAGCCCAGGGTGGCCAGGGACTGGATGTTGGAGCCGATGACGATCGGGGTGAGGCTCTTCCTGTCAGCCAGGATCCGCTGCACAGCGCTCGCCATGAAGCCGCTGTCGTGGTGCCGCATCGCCGACATGGCCCACAGCGTGTTGGCGGTGGCTTGCGGGTTGAGGTCGCTGATCAGGGCCTGGGTCCTGACCAAGGCCGCGTCCACGAAGGCCGTGTTCAAGTGCTTGAGCTTGCCCATCGCCCAGAGCGTGTTGGACAGGTCCTGTGCGTTGAACAGCGGCAGCTTGCCCTTGGCCTCGCCCAGCAAGGCGTGGACAAACTCCGACGAGTTGGAAAGCTCCAGCCTTGCCACAGCCCAGATGGTCAGTGCGAGGGACTGCGCGTTGAAGGTGCGTATCTTTGACTTGGCCTCGGGCAGGAAGGCACCAATGAAGGTGTTCCGGTCGGGGTGCTGCAGGGACGCGACGGCCCAGAAGGTGCTGGCGAGCGATTGGGCGTCGAAGGTGCGGATCTTGCGCGCCGACTCGAGCAGCAGGGCCGTGACGAAGTCCGCATCGCCATGTTGCATGGCCACCATGGCGCAGATCGTGTTGGACAGCGCCTGAGGGAGCAACCAGGGCGGGTGTGGGCAAGTTATGTATTAGTGTGAAGATCTAGGCAATATCAGTGTGAAGATTCCTCCATCAATCAGATTGTGTTGGACAGCGCCTGCGGGTGCAACCAGGTGGATGTGGGCCAATCACGGTGTGAAGATGTTGCATGGCCACCATGGCGCAGATCGTGTGGAACAGCGCCTGCGAGTGGGGTAACCAGGTGGGTGTGGGCAAACTATGTATTAGTGTGAAGATAAAGGTAATATTAGTGTGAAGATTCCTCCATCGCGCAGATTGTGTTGGAGAGCGCCTGTGACTGGGGTAAGCAGGTGTGTGTGTGGACGAATTATGTACAGTATTAGTGTGAAGATTCCTACATCAATCAGATTGTGTTGGAGAGCGCCTGCGAGTGGGGTAACCAGGGCGGGTGTGGGCAAATTAGGGTTAGGGTTACGGGTTTAGAGTTAGGGTTTACGGTCCTCACTGCAAGCCGCACCCTGCCTCTGCTTCCTTTGACCCCTCCCCCCCTCATCCAGTCGCACCAATCAGCCAGTAAAATACAGCCGCAGGCGCAAGCCCTGACGCATCTTGCATGCTATTTATTCTGTTATGATGGTAATGGCGCGGATGCGGCCTCTGCGGAGCGTCACACTGTATCCCTGTAACCCTCAGGCCCATGAGGAGCGTAGTTTCCTTTCCCTTCTTTCACATAAGTATCCTCTTTCTACGCCCCCCCCTTCCCCTATTGGCGGTCCTCCCCCAGCCACTTGCGTTGAATGCCTGCAGCTTGGGCTTTGCCAGGACTAGTAGCGCTGCGGTGAAGGCAGCATCCTTTTCTTTCTGTTCTTCCTTTCCCCCTTCTTTTCTTTACATTCTTCCTCTCTACGCCCCCCCCTTCCCCTATTCGCGGTCTTTCCCCACTTGCCTGCGCGTTGAACGCCTGCAGCTTGGGCTTAGCCTGGACCAGCAGCGCTGCGGTGAAGGCAGCGTCCTTCACCTGGAGCGTCGCCATGACCCACATGACGTTCGCCAGGCCCTGCGGGTTAAACGTATTCAGCTTCTCCTTAGCTTCCTCCAGCAGCGCCTCCGCAAACGCCGGGGTCGCAATCCCCAGAGACACAGCAGACCAAAGCGTGATGGCGAGCGGCTGGGCGCTGAAGGAGCCGCGCCTGGCGACCGCTTCGGCCATCAGCGCAGCCGTGAATGCCGGGCTCGGGTGCTGCAGCGTCGCCAGCGCCCACAACGTGTTGGCGAGGTCCTGCGGGTTGCACAGGTGCAGCTTGGCTCTTGCCTCCAGTAGGAGCTTGTCGGTGAACGCAGGGTCGTGGTGCTTGAGCAGCGCAAGAGCGTACACCGTGTTGGCGAGGTGCTGCGGCTCGAAGGACGGCAGCTCCGACTCGGCTCTCGCAATAAGAGCGGCGAGCAGCCCCTCATCGCGGTGCTCCAGCTTGGACAGCGCCCAGATGCAGTTGGCCACCTGCCGGCAGCCCATCTCCGGCGTGCGAAGCCGGACCAGCTCCGTCACCCTCGCCATAACGGCGGCCTCCGCCGAGCGGGACACCCCCAACGCCCGAACTAGGCTGACGCTCGAGTGCAGCGCGGCGGCCGCGTGGATGAAGTTGAAGGCAGCGGGTCCATGCTTCTCGATCAGCTGGTCCAGCTCGATCAGGTCCTTCGCGAGTTTAATCTTACTGGTCAGCAACGCCGGGCTGATCACGCCCCTCATAGGAGGGGGAGAATCTCCACCAGCCCCGCCCCTCGCAGGCAGACCTCCCCCCGCCCTGTCCCCAGCGCCAGACTCAGTCACGGAGCCCTCACGCGCACCTGCTGTTTCCCCCTGGATCCTGGGCCCGCCAGCCCGGTTGAAGCTCCTGGCCCCTCGGTCCTCCCTGGTCCTTTCCCTCATCTCCCCCGATGGCGGCGCACCCGCTGCCCCGGAGCTGCCCCTACTGTCCCACTGGCGCCCCGACTGTACCCGGGCGCCACCACTGCCCTCCTCCCTGCGTGCGCTGAACGCCCCACCATTTCTACCATCCTCTCTGCGTGCGCTGTATGGCCTGTCGCTGCTGCTGCCCTCCTCCCTGCGTGCGTAGGATGCCCTGATGCCGTTGCGGCCCTCTTCCCCACGTGCGGTGGAGGGCTTGCCGCTGCCGTCATCTTTCCAGCGGGCACCGGACGGCCCGCCCCTGCTACTCCCATCTGCCTCGCGAAGGCTGGACGGCCCGCTGCCGCTGCTGCTGCCCTCCTCCCAGCGGGCATTTGATGGCCTGCCGTTGCTGCTGCCATCTTCTCTGCGGGCACCTGACGGCCTCCGCCCTGCAGCGGGTTGCGCATAGCTGTGCTGGCTCCTTCCCCTGCTGCTGCTCTCCGGCCCCCGCTCGCGCACGCTGCTGTTGCTGCCGCTACTGCTGCGGCGGCTGCTGCTACCTTCATTGTCGCTGCTGCCGTCACTGCTGCGGCGGGTGATGCCTTCGTTTTCAGTGCCGTTGCTCCTCCTGTCCCTGCTGTCTGACTTCCCCTCTTGACCCCTCGACCTCTCCTGCCTCCCGTCCTGCAGTGGGAGGGAGAAACACATCAGCGCAAATTCAAATTCAAATTCGGAAGGCTGCGATTGTGATTTTCCATGCTCATGTGACCCGCCATGCCCCCAAACCCCCAAAGCACCATGTCACCAAGTGTCATGCATATGGATTGAGCCAGATGCTAGTACCAGAGAGAGGATGAGTGAAGAAGGCACACAACCAGTACGTGTGCATGCCATGCTCATGTGATCAGCCATGCCCCCAAGCCCCCAATAGACCATGCCACCAAGTGCCATGCACATGGAGTGAGCTAGATGTCGGTGCCAGAGAGTGGTTGGGGGTGAAGAAGGCACACAACCATTACGTGTGCTTGCCATGCTCATGTGATCAGCCATGCCCCCAAGCCCCCAATACACCATGCCACCAAGTGCCATGCACATGGAGTGAGCTAGATGTCGGTGCCAGAGAGTGGTTGGGGGTGAAGAAGGCACACAACCATTACGTGTGCTTGCCATGCTCATGTGATCCGCCATGCCCCCAAGCCCCCAATACACCATGCCACCAAGTGCCATGCACATGGAGTGAGCTAGATGTCGGTGCCAGAGAGTGGTTGGGGTGAAGAAGGCACACAACCAGTACGTGTGCTTACCATGCTCATGTGATCAGCCATGCCCCCAAGCCCCCAATACACCATGCCACCAAGTGCCATGCACATGGAGTGAGCTAGATGTCGGTGCCAGAGAGTGGTTGGGGTGAAGAAGGCACACAACCAGTATTTTCTTTTCTTTGAACTTTACAAGGTGTGAGGCCGGCCGCCCAACCCTAGAAGACCTGAGACGCTGACACACAAAAAACAGTATGCATGCATGCAAATCTCATGCGTCCCGCCATGCCCTCAGGCGCCATCCATATGCTGGTGTGAAGCTCCATACCCTTTAGGTGGATCACCCCTAATTGTGGCTGGTGCCCTTGCCCATGCTCATGCCTGTCCTTTGCCCATGCTGCCACTTTATCAGGCCTGAAATACGGTATAGAATGCATACCGGAACCGGAGTGCTGCTCGTATCCTGCAGGGCATGATAAGCGGTCTGTGCGCTTCGAATGCGACGAGACTGAGATTCCGAGTACAGGAACGCTGTCAAGCTGCCTGCAGCTCTTCTTTTGCTTGGACAGAACAAAGTGCGTGGGCCGCCGCTCACCCCTTGTGACGCAGCTACCACAAAACCAGCCTGCATGCCCTCATGGTCCCATCGTTGAGCACTTTGTCAGCTTTCAGTCACAGTGCGGCTGTTCGCACCTGTGCACGTTGTGTATCATCCTGTCCTGGTCGTGTCTGGGGTGCGCTAGGAGACGCGGCGCTCGCCACTACGCGCGTTCTGACGTGAAGCGTCTCCTTCAGCATGGACTGCCTTGCCTCGAGCATGACACGAGTCGCCATTGGGAGCCGCGCTGAGCCGAAGCTGGCAAGCGGCGGTGGAGATATGCTGTGGGATGACATGTCGTGCTGCAGCAGCCGTCGACACCGGGCATTGCGGCCGAAAAGGGTCGAACGATTCAACTGGAAAGATGTCATCCTACTAATCCCAGCTTGAACCTGTTTAAAAGGGTCTCTCGTGCAGTGGATTTTCAAGACTTTCGATGGTACAGATGGGGCATATGGCACGGCTCATTTTCGGTTAAGAGGTTGGAGACCGCCATTTTCGGTTAAGACGTTGGAGACCGCCAAGAACAGCACTCCAGCGGCACCTCTGCCCCCAACTAAGTTAAGGGGCCTATCAGGCTAACACGGTGTGCAATAATCGCTCGGTTAGCTACTCTATCCGCTTTACCCCTGATTCCCCTGCCGATATTCGAAATACCAGTATGCTGATTTAACTGTTTACGGTATTTGATATGGCAAGCAGGTGCAGAGTATTTATTTGGCGCCCAGGTGCACAAGATTTATTATATGTCAATTGTCAATCAGGGATGTTCTTTTTGTTTGGAGGGTTAATTCGTTGACATTTCTTTCCTCTTATGCCTTCTCCCTTGACTTTCCTAGCTGTCTTTTTGTTTGCCGACGTGGCTGAGCTTCATTTAATCATTTCAGCATGGCCCAGAGGTCAATGACGTTAAACCTCTGGTCCCTGCTAAGAAAAGCCTCGGCCTCGTCGGCGCCTAACTAAAGGGTTGGGAGGAAAGATGGAAAACACACAAGGGGGCAGGCCCAAAAAAATAAGGAAAAAGTGGGGAATAAAGTGAAGGGACAAATCAAAAGGTTGGATAAAAAAGACAACGGAAGTTCCAACCTCTGAAAAAGTCTACGCCTCAACGATATCTACCACGTCGTCCACAAAGGCCAGGGCATCCCACCCAAGCATGCCCCGGTGGCCCAGAGGTATAACCGGATGAGTAACGTCACCAACATGTCAAGCAGGGGACCCCGATCAGCCCCTGATGCCAATCCATCAACCAACATCAGGCGCACCCGTCCACACGATTGATCGATCGAGGCTTATCCATCAGACAGATGCATGCGGACTTCTGAGATTTGTTACAGTTGCCAGCCGTGTTATCATCAGTCGGTACCGTACCAGCTTGGCCTATATATGGATAATTTGTAAAGAACGAGTTGTTGGTCAATGACGTTACACCTTTGGCCCATAGGTAGACGTTTTCAGAGGTTGCAACTTTCTTTACATTTATTTTCCAGCCTTTTGTTTTGTACCTTAGCTTTAATCCCCACTTTTTCCTTTTCCTTTTGTCCTGCCCCCTCGTGCTTGTTTCCATCTTTCCGCCCAACTCTTTAGTTGGGGGCCCCCGCGGCCGAGCCTTTTTGAGCAGGGCCCCGGGGTGTTACGTCATTAAGCAATGGCCCATTGGCTATGGGCCCTGCTCAAAAGGTGTGGCCTCGTGGGCGCCCAACTGACCAGCTGGGAGGAACCATAAGTTGGTCGGACAATAAGCACAAAGACACGGGGGGGAATAAAGTCAAGGGACGCACACAAGCTAGGCTGGGAAAGTAGGTAAGTCTAAGAAAGCCTTTGAAACGAATGAGCTGGTGATCTTTACAGATAAGTCAGGCACTCGTGCAGACGTGCAAGTGTTCCTTTAATTGGGGGTCAATATGGTTGTCTGTTTTTAACCAAACCCTCTTCGGGAAACCTGAATTGGGCAATCAGTATACGGCCGTGACGGTCTCATGGTCTCAGTGTCACAACAATTGTACGGTCCATTCTTCTTCAGTCAGAACATAACTGATTTTTCTGTGTAACATATCGTCTTACATTACCCTTGTGTTATGCATGTCGGAGCAGGGAAGTCGATAACGTAGACGCCCTTTGCCTTCGCACCGTTTTATGATATTTGGGACGTATGGAATGGCACGCGGTTTATTATTTCATTCGCGGCTTACTTACTGGTAACGTAACAAGTAGAATCTGGAATTTTCGCCTGTGAGGACCGATACCATAGTAATTCCCCACACTTTCCCATAGCGGTACCAATATACCATAGTAATTCCCCACACTTTCCCATAGCGGTACCAATATACCATAGTAATTCCCCACACTTTCCCATAGCGGTACCAATATTCTTAGCGTTATGCTCTATGCGTTCCCACCAAAGGGTTCCCACCTGCCCCTGCAATTGCTACGCCGTACCTCGCTAGCAAAGCGCCAGTTTCCGTTTTAGTGGCTTCTCTGATTATCATCAAACTTTTGATGTCCCGTGCAGTTTAATCAATGACATTATGACATTACACCTCTGGGCCCACGCGGCCGAGCCTTGTTTGAGCAGGGCCCAGAGGTGTAAGTCAATAACGTTACACCTCTGGGCCCGCTCAAAGGTTGTATAAGTGTGTATCGTCATTGATCTCTGGGCCCTGCTCAAAAAGGCTCGGCTGTGGTGGCACCTAACTGTCCCGTTGGAAGAGAAGAATAATAGGAACCACTTCTGGGCCCTCCTGTTAAAAAAACAACTAGAATTAATTCCCTCAGGCGACTGAAGGCAAAGAGCGTCTACAGTACCGTTAAGTCTGTTAAAGCGATAGTGTTGGTGGAATGAATGAAAGCAAGTGGTTACAGGATGCAAAGGTGGCCCGTAGAATTGTAAGCGGTTTTGTGTGGGCAATGTGTGGAACCTGGAGTGGTCCGTCTAAGGTGCCATACGTGACAATTAGTACATCTTCATGTCGTCTTCAACAGAGGTCTTGAATAAAAGACCAGTGCAAAAAACCTTGAGGCTGAGAACTTACCTGGTCTCGAGCTCTGAGGATGTAGCAGATTTGGCATGCATTACGCTCCTGCTATAGCGAGGAGCTCGAATGTTTGAAAACACCACCTCAATTGATGAGCGCATGTCCAGAGGCGGCGGGGGGATGGGGGACAAAGCTGTGTGGCCTACACTGCAAGAGTGTTGAAGGTTATCTGCTGCTTCTGAGAAGCTGATCCTGGTGTGCATGCGGGTTGGGTGGTCATGATTCATGAAGGGGGCTGGTCGATGACGACATGACGTTACACCTCTATCTGGGCCCTGCCTAAAGGCTTGGCCGAATGGCTTGTGGGCGCCCAACTACCTGGGCGGGAGGAAAAGAGACGGATGACTAGATGAGAAAGGAGAGAAACACAGGGAAATCGGACAAGGAAAATCCACACCCCAAAAGTCCGAAGTCTTAAAAAAAGGGGTCTGATGCATATGGGCAATAGCAGGCACATGGCCCAATTTCAGCTCACAGCTCCTCGTGGCGTCCTCCTCTGGTAGATCCTTGTGGCCATTCCAGCGCAAGGAGGGGAGGGTCGAAGGGTTAATGAGGCCTCTCCTCCTTGGCCTTGGGTGGCCATGCCGGCCAAATCTTGCGCATGACAGGTTGGTAAACTGAGGCTTTCGGCATGGCGAGGAGTAACATGAGCGTCATGCGATATTTGCGGGGGGGGCTTTTATTTCGAATCCCGGCTCTGTACGCCATGACTCCCAGGTTGGATCACGGTGTCGCAAGAGCAGGGGTTGCTGCTTCTCGACGGGCTCACATTGGCGTTATTGTAGGGGGTAAACGGTGTTCGGTGAAAATGGGTATGTTTTGAACATACAGGCGATGTTGCGACAAGGATAGGGCAGGCATGCTGGCACTTGAGTTCCACGGTCTCTGTCACCACTAGACCCCGAGGTTGTGGTGTGGAATATGCTGACCTAGCTCCAGCTCGTCTCTCCCACAAACCTGTGATCTGTACCAGCGCAAATTCTGCGAAATTCCGGCACTCGCATTATTTGCAAGTTACGAGCTACCAACAAGGCACAAAATACAATTTTGCGCAGCAGTGACGTAAAGGCATCCAGGAGCAGGCGTTCGCGTTCGGCCCGTCATTTCGCCCTCGCTGAATAGCTGTAATATCGAGTTGCCTGATATCAGCTCCATCCCCATCTAGACAAGGTACGCACCCGCATATACCCTCTAGGTGCTAAGGCCAACTGGATCCCGGTCTGCCCAGTTCGTTTCTCCTTGCTCCTTCCGAGTTGCAGCGCATCAGACCAGTCCATGATGGGATCCACACACGACTTGCCGCATGCATTATGACTGCCCACTGCGATCAGTCCGCGTTGTTGACGACGATGCGCAAGAGGACCGGCCGTGTCATCATATGTACTGGGATCGCACTGGGCACCCCAGAATCTGTCTCAACCCTCTCTTCATGATGTGTCTTGAGACTCTAGGGCGAAGAGAAGCCCAGCCCTGCCGAGATTTCATAAGTAGTGCGTGTGCCCGCATGAACACCCGGCTTGTGTCATCGCCCCCCCTCCTCTCAGGGTCCAGGCCCCTTGCTTCCCGCAGCTACGCTCGGAAGCAGCTTGGGCGCGAAAGGCTTTCGTCTCCACCCGCACCCGAGCAGGAGGTCCAACAGCAGTACCTGCTGCTTCTCTAAAGAGTCGTTGAATTCCCCGCTAATTCTCCTCTGAGCAGCGACGCACGGACTCTCACAGCCTAGTACGGAAAGCAGTCACAGCGCCACGCCCAGAAGTATCTGCTCTACCAGCGTCCCATCGGAAGTCGCAGAGCAGCTGCAAAGCATAGAGCAGCCTCCTCACACAGAGGGCCATGTAAAGGAGGGGATGGACACAGAAGTCATGCCATCGAATGGCCACTCCTCCCCCGAGCCCCTCAGTCCGCCCCCCTCAGACGCCCACAACCGCATGGACACCACTCCCTCTAGCCCCGTCCTGGGCCACGCGGATGCCCAGGACAGCATGCAGTGGCAGCAGAGCAGCGGCTTAGAGCAGAATGGGCACAGCAAGCCGACCAAAGCCGTGTCGGGTGTCGTGGCAGGCCGCGAAGACTCCGCCATGCAAGTGGTGGTGCAGCCAAGCGGGCCGCTGTCCGGTTCCAGCGCCTTCCGCCGCTACCAGACCGGAGCGCCGCCGCATGTTGCACCTCAGAAGCTGCAGCAGCAAGGGCAGGGAGGGAGCATCGCCGGCGCTATGCGCATCGTTCCGGCAACGGCTGCTCCCAGCTCCTCTGTCGTGCTCAGCGTCACAACCTCCTTGGTGGAGACCTACCGCCAGTGCAACGTGGACTATGCGTACAGTCAGCACGCCAACCCGAAACGAGCGCTGACCAAGCCCTCGACAGGCACGCGGAACGATGGGCACGACAACGAGAACTCGGACCTGATCCTCTATGTGAATGATGCGCTCATCAACCACCAGCCCAGCAGCAGCATCCGGAGACGATACGTCATTCAAGAGATGCTGGGGCAGGGCACCTTTGGGCAGGTGCGGCAGTGAAGGCAGGGTGGGACGTAGGGCAGGGAGGTCGGCTCTGAAGGTTGGTCCCTTTGGTAGGTGTGGCAGAACAAGGAGGGTGGTAGGCAGGGTGGGAGGTACGGTGGGAAGCAGGGTGGTAGGCAGGGTGGAAGGTAGGGTGGGAGGTAGGGTGCGAGGCAGGGTGGGAGGCAGGGTGGGAGGTAGGGTGGGAGGCAGGGTGGGAGGTAGGGTGGGAGGCAGGGTGGGAGGCAGGGTGGGAGGCAGGGTGGGAGGCAGGGTGGGAGATAGGGTGGGAGGCAGGGTGGGAGGTAGGGTGGTAGGCAGGGTGGGAGGCAGGATGGAAGGCAGGGTGGGAGGCAGGGTGGGAGGCAGGGTGGGAGGTAGGGTGGGAGGTAGGGTGGGAGGCAGGGTGCGAGGCAGGGTGGGAGGCAGGGTGGGAGGCGGGGTGGGAGGTAGGGTGGAAGGTGGGGTGGGAGATAGGGTGCGAGGCAGGGTGGGAGGCAGGGTGGGGAACAGGGTGGGAGGTAGGGTGGGAGGCAAGGTGGGAAGCAGGGTGGGAGGCAGGGCGGGAGGCAAGGTGGGAGGCATGATGGGAGGAAGGGTGGGAGGCAGGGTGGGTGGTACAGTGGGATGTAGGGTGGGAGGCAGGGTGGGAGGCAAGGCGGGAGGTAGGATGGGAAGCAGGGTGGGTGGTAGGGTGGGAGGCAGGGCGGGAGGTAGGGTGGGAGGCAAGGTGGGAGGCAGGGTGGGAGGAAGGGTGAGAGGCAGGGTGGGAGGCAGGGTGGGAGTTAGGGTGGGAGGCAGGGTGGGAGGCAGGGCGGGAGGTAGGGTGGGAGGCAGGGTGGGAGGCAGGGCAGGGAGATAGGGCAGGGAGATAGGGAAGGGAGGCAGGGGAGGGAGGCTGCGCAGTGAGGCAAGATAGGGGCAGGGAGGCAGGGAAGGATGCAGGACAGGGAGGCAGGGCAGGGAGGCTGGGCAGGAAGGAAGGATAGGGTGACAGGGCAGGATGCAGGGCAGGGAGGCAGGGCAGGGAGGCTGGTCAGAGAGGCAGGATAGGGGGGCAGGGCAGGGAGGCAGGGCAGGGAGACAGGGTAGGGAGGCAGGGCAGGGAGGCAGGGCAGGGGGACAGGGTAGGGAGGCAGGGCAGGGAGACAGGGTAGGGAGGCAGGGATGGGAGGCAGGGTAGGGAGACAGGGCAGGGAGACAGGGTAGGGAGGCAGGGTAGGGAGGCAGGGCAGGGAGGCTGGGCAGGGAGGCAGGGTAGGGAGGCAGGGTAGGGAGGCAGGGCAGGGATGCAGGGCAGGGAGGCTGGTCAGGAAGGCAGGATAGGGGGGCAGGGTAGGGAGGCAGGGCAGGGAGGCAGGGCAGGGGGACAGGGTAGGGAGGCAGGGCAGGGAGACAGGGCAGGGGGACAGGGTAGGGAGGCAGGGTAGGGAGGCAGGGCAGGGAGACAGGGTAGGGAGGCAGGGAAGGGAGGCATGATAGGGGCAGGGAGGCAGGGCAGGGAGACAGGCCAGGGAGGTAGGGCAGGGCAGGGAGGCTGGGCAAGGAGGCAGGATAGGGGGGCAGGGCAGGGAGGCAGGGCAGGTAGGCATCCACCCTAGTATCTTGAACTGCTAACCTTAAACCCTCAGCCCTAAACCTTCATCTGATTCCGCAAACTTCTAAACCCTGAACCCTCCACACTGAGCCCTTCACCCTAGTACCTCAAACCCCTCTCCCTGGACCCTTCACCCTGAACCCCTTTCCCTAAACCCTCCACCCTGAACCCTCCACCCCATCCCATCCCTGAACCCTCCACCCCATCCCTGAACCCGCCACCCCATCCCTGAACCATCCACCCTGAACCCTCCACCCTGAACCCTCCACCCCATCGCTGAACCCTCCACCCCATCCCTAAACCCTCCACCCTCCACCCTGAACCCTCCACCCCATCCCTGAACCCTCCACCCCTCCACCCCGAACCCTCCACCCTGAACCCTCCACCCTAAACCCTCCACCCTAAACCCTTCATTCTGAACCCTCCACTTGAACCCTCCACCCTGAACCCATCACCCTGAACCCTCCACCCTGAACCCTCCACCCCGAACCCTCCACCCTGAACCCTCCACTCTGAACCCTCCACCCTGAACCCTCCACCCTGAACCCTCTCCCTGAACCCTCCACCCTGAACCCTCCACCCTGAATCCATCACCCTGAACCCTCCACCCTGAACCCTCCACCCTGAACCCTCTCCCTGAACCCTCCACCCTGACCCTCCACCCTGACCCTTCACCCAGAACCCTTCACCCTGAACCCTCCACCCTGAACCCTCCACCCTGAACCCATCACCCTGAACCCTCACCCTGAACCCTCCACCCTGAACCCTCCACCCCGAACCCTCCACCCTAAACCCTCCACTCTGAACCCTCCACCCTGAACCCTCCACCCTGAACCCTCTCCCTGAACCCTCCACCCTGAACCCTCCACCCTGAATCCATCACCCTGAACCCTCCACCCTGAACCCTCCACCCTGAACCCTCTCCCTGAACCCTCCACCCTGACCCTCCACCCTGACCCTTCACCCAGAACCCTCCACCCTGAACCCTCCACCCTGAACCCTCCACCCTGAACCCATCACCCTGAACCCTTCACCCTGAACCCATCACCCTGAACCCTCACCCTGAACCCTCCACCCTGAACCCTCCACCCTGAGCCCTCCACCCTGAACCCTCCACCATGAACCTTCCACCCTGAACCCTCCACCCTAAACCCTCCACCCTGACCCTTCACCCTGAACCCATCACCCTGAACCCTCCACCCTGAACCCTCCACCCTGAACCCTCCACCCTGAACCCTCCACCCTGAACCCTCCACCCTGAACCCTCCACCCTGAACCCCCCACCCTGAACCCTCCACCCTGAACCCTCCGCCCTGAACCCATCACCCTGAACCCTCCACCCTGAACCCTCCACCCTGAACCCTCCACCCTGAACCCTCTCCCTGAACCCTCCACCCTGAACCCTCCACCCTGAACCCTCCACCCTGAACCCTCCACCCTGACCCTCCACCCTGAAACCTCCACCCTGAAACCTCCACCCTGAACCCATCACCCTGAACCCTCCACCCTGAACCCTCCACCCTGAACCCTCCACCCTGACCCTCCACCCTGACCCTTCACCCAGAACCCTCCACCCTGAACCCTCCACCCTGAACCCTCCACCCTGAACTCTCCACCCTGAACCCTCCACCCTAAATCCTCCACCCTGAACCCTCACCTGCAGGTGGTGGCTTGCACATGTGAAGAGGAGTCGGACGACGGCAATCTACACAAACACCCCCCCAAGGTGGGCTGACAATGGCAAAATCACTAGTCCAAAGATGGGATAAAACACACACACAAACAACAAGGCAATCTCCACAGCCAGAAGGGTAAATCTCCACTCACTGTCTCACACCACTCACTGTCTCACACCACTCACTGTCTCACACCACTCACTGTCTCACACCGCTCACTGTCTCACACCACTCACTGCCTCACACCACTCACTGTCTCACACCACTCACTGTCTCACACCACCCCAAGGTATGCTGGAAATGGCAATCGCCTGTGAACAGGCTATCCCCTGTTTAAAGGGCGATCACTGGTCCACGGGGGATACAAGACACACAGAGTAAAAGGCAATCTCCACAAGGGGCCTGTCACTTGGGGGGTCGGACGAGTCCCCCCAAACAGGGGTTTCAGCAGGGACGGAGCCTTTCCACTCAAAAAGTTTGACAGAAAAAAGAAGCCAACTTTCCTTCCGTATGAAAATAGCTCCAGTCCTGGACGCCAGTTACACTTTTAGTGTGGAAGGATTCCTTCCCAAGGGTCGACTACCGTTTTCGGGGGACTCGTCCGACCCCCTAAGTGACAGGCCCCTTATCTCCACGCCCAGAAGGGTTATCTCCACGCACACCATGACTCCATGAAATGCTGCTGAACATGAAAAACGGCGATTCCAGTACGGTTCACATCAAGCCTGGTCTTCAGGAGTTGGGTTTAAAAAACATGTCCCCTGCTGCACGCAATCATGGCACAAATGACGTGAAGGTCGGCCGCCATGCGCACCAAAACGAAGAATGCTTCTTATTTCACGACTCTGCTACGTGTCAGCCACATGTCAGGTACACTCTGGCCCCTGGCCAGAAGCCCTGTTTGCTTCCAGCCAAGCTGCCTTGGGCACCAGTCGTAGGCTGGACCTGGATTCCCCCAATGGGGCCTTTGGTGGCGGCAGGGCGGCCAGTGGGGGTGGACTCGTAGCCGGAAAAGGAACACCGGGTCCAAACAAGTCGCCATGCAGAGTTGCCGCATGTGGTTTGAAGTGCATGCAAGACCCTCTTGAGCCGCTGGACCAGCACCTTAGGGCCCACCCCGGCCTACAGACGGTAGCCGGATAAGTAAGATGATCAAACCAACTATTAAATGGCGTACCTGACTCTCTCTCCTCTTCCAGGTCGCGCGGGCCTCGTCGTCTGGCACCGCCTTTGTCTCAGGCTCCGGTTTGGGGTCCAAGTCAGTAACATTGAAAAAACAACTCTAAACTGCAAACTGTCCTCATTCAGGTTGCGCGGGCCTCGTCGTCCGGCACCGCCTCCGTCTCTGGCTCGAGTTTGGGGCCCAAGACAGTGGCGGTCAAGGTCATCAAGAACCAGCCCGCGTACTACCACCAGGTAACCAGATCCTTGGAGGCGCCTTAAAGGGTATTGTCCGTCTCGGATGGCGGGCGTGTGGTGGAGTATGGGTCCTAAAGGCGGGCCTGAATGCCATGGTCGCGCACTACCACCAGGTAACCACCAGGCCTTGGAAGCAGCATAAAAAGGGAATCGTTAGGTCAAGGTAGGGTCAGGCCTGTAGAAAGAAAGAAAGAAAACTACGCCACCCCTAGGGGCGTGCGGTGAAGGGAACAGCGCAGCTCGGGGCCGAAGCTACATCCGCACCGTTACCAGGTTGGGCTCGGATGGAGGGCATATATTCTGATGGTATGGAATGGGCTCTGAAGGCGGGCCAGCAGGCGTTGATCGCATTTCTTTTTGGTAAGCATTGACGGCGCTATGAGAGACACTATCATGAACGTCGGTGCCTTTTGCAATGCCCATGTACAAGCCATGTGTGAAACTCGCCCATGCACTGAGCCCATGCACTGAGCCCATGCACTGAGCCCATGCACTGAGCCCATGCACTGAGCCCATGCACTGAGCCCATGCACTGAGCCCATTCACTGAGCCCATGCACTGAGCCCATGTACTGAGCCCATGCACTGAGCTCATGCACTGAGCCCATGCACTGAGCCCATGCACTGAGCCCATGCACTGAGCCCATGCACAGGGCCCATGCACAGAGCCCATGCACAGAGCCCATGCACTGAGCCCATGCACTGAGCCCATGCACTGAGCCCATGCACTGAGACCATGAACTGAGCCCATGCACTGAGACCATGCACTGAGCCCATGCACTGAGCCCATGCACTGAGCCCATGCACTGAGCCCATGCACTGGCCTATGCACTGAGCCCATGCACTGAGCCCATGCACTGAGCCCATGCACTGTGCCCATGCACTGAGCCCATGCACTGAGCCCATGCACTGAGCCCATGCACTGTGCCCATGCACTGAGCCAATGCACTGAGCCCATGCACTGAGCCCATGTACTGAGCCCATGCACTGTGCCCATGCACTGAGCCAATGCACTGAGCCCATGTATACAACACACATTGCCCATGCACACGCACAACATCCATGGAAAACATCCATGTACAATACCTATGCACAATCACAACTATCATGCACACACACAAAGCCCATGCTAAACTTATGCAAGACACCGATGTACAAGCCCCATGCAGGCCCGTGTCGAGATCGGTCTCCTTCAGTTCCTCAACACACGCTGCGACCCTGATGACAGCCACCATATTGTGCACAAGATGCATGCCTGTACAGAAGGCGTATGTCCATTGCCCATGCTAAACACCCATGCACATTACTCATGCAAAACACCCATGCAAAATACCCATGCAAAACATATATACACATTTCCCCATGCAGGCCCGTGTCGAGATCGGTCTCCTCCAGTTCCTCAACACACGCTGCGACCCTGATGACGGCCACCACATTGTGCGCATGACGGACTTCTTCCTTTTTAGAAAGCACTTGTGCCTAGTGTTCGAGCGCCTGGACGTCAACCTGTTCGAGCTGCTCAAAAGGAACCAATTCAGAGGTACGTGGGGTTCAGGGGGGGGCGGGGGGGCAGGGTAAGGGCCTTTGAGTGGTTTTCCTTTTAAAAGTGCTGAAGCAGTTCATAGGTAGGTGGGGTTCAGGGCCCCTCTGGTGAAGGGACTTCAGGGCCCAGGGTTCAGGGGGTTTAAGGTTCAGGGCCTTTCGGGTGAAGGGACTTAGGCTTCTGAAGAAGATTCGAGGTAGGTAGCCTCAGCCTTGTGTAGCTCATCCTACTCTGTCCCGCTACTCTGGTTTCAGCCTCAACTCCACCCCCTTGTTCCCACCTGCCCTGCCCTGCTGCTCAGGGTTGAGCCTCATTTTTGTGTGCTACTCATTTGTGTGTTCATCCCCTCTTGCTCCTACCTGCCCTGCCCTTCTGCTGCAGGGTTGAGCCTCAGCCTAGTACAGCTCTTTCTGCGACAGATCCTGGACTCTCTAGCGGTGTTGAGAGATGCCTCCATCATCCACTGCGACCTGAAGGTGTGAGGAAGAAGGAAATACGGCTATGTGATCTAAAGTGTGGATGTGCTATGCGATCTGAAAGTGTGGATGGTGTGGTATGGATACCTCACTCTAAACCCTGGACTCACTAGCGGTGTTGAGAGACACCTCTATCACTGACTGTGACCTGAAGGTGTGCGGAAGAAGGGCATGCAGTTTTGCGATCTGAAAGTGTGGATGTGCTATGCAATCTCAAAGTGTGGATACTGTGGTATGGATACCTTAACTCTAAACCCTGGGCTCTCTTTAACTGTGTTGAGAGACACCACTATCACTTACTGTGACCTGAAGGTGGGAAGAAGGGCATGCCAACCTGGACAAACAATGTGCTAACCCTACCCTCAACCCTAGCTCATCATCCACTGGAATCTGTATGTGTGGATATGGTATGGACTATGGTATGCAGAAACTCTTCAACCTTCAACCTTCAACCTTTGAGCCGCCTGCCCGCCTGCCACCCACTGACCCACCTGCTCGCCTGTCTGCCTCTGCCCCTCTCTAGCCCGAGAACATCTTGCTGGAAAGCGCAGTGTCTGCCTGCCCGCCTGCCCCCCACTGACCCACCCTCCCACCTGCTCGCCTGTCTGCCTCTGCCCCTCTACAGCCCGAGAACATTTTGCTGAAAAATGCAACCTTTGGCCGCCTGCCTCTGCCCCTCTCTAGCCCGATAACATTTTGCTGAAAAATGCAACCTCTGCCTGCATATCTGCCACCCCCACCCCCACCACCACCTCCCACCTGCTCGCCTATCTTCCTCTGCCCATTCATAGCCCGAGAACATTTTGCTTAAGAACGCAACCTCTGGCGAGATCAAGCTCATCGACTTTGGAAGCGCTTGCTTTGAGAACCGGACGGTGTACAGCTACATCCAATCCAGGTAAGACACAAAGCGTGTTAATGGTTTAGGTCGGCGCGCCTCTGTTACAATACAGCTACATTCAATCCAGGTGAGACACAAAGCGTGTTAAGGGTTTAGGTCGGCGCGCCTCTGTTACAATACAGCTACATCCAATCCAGGTGAGACACAAAGCGTGTTAAGGGTTTAGGTCGGCATGCCTCTGTTACAATACAGCTACATCCAATCCAGGTAAGACACAAAGCGTGTTAAGGGTTTAGGTCGGCGCGCCTCTGTTACAATACAGCTACATCCAATCCAGGTGAGACACAAAGCGTGTTAAGGGTTTAGGTCGGCGCGCCTCTGTTACAATACAGCTACATCCAATCCAGGTGAGACACAAAGCGTGTTAAGGGTTTAGGTCGGCGCGCCTCTGTTACAATACAGCTACATCCAATCCAGGTAAGACACAAAGCGTGTTAAGGGTTTAGGTCGGCGCGCCTCTGTTACAATCCAGCTACATCCAATCCAGGTGAGACACAAAGCGTGTTAAGGGTTTAGGTCGGCGCGCCTCTGTTACAATACAGCTACATCCAATCCAGGTGAGACACAAAGCGTGTTAAGGGTTTAGGTCGGCGCGCCTCTGTTACAATACAGCTACATCCAATCCAGGTAAGACACAAAGCGTGTTAAGGGTTTAGGTCGGCGCGCCTCTGTTACAATACAGCTACATCCAATCCAGGTGAGACACAAAGCGTGTTAAGGGTTAAGGTCGGCGCGCCTCTGTTACAATACAGCTACATCCAATTGAGGCGATTCAAGAGGGAGAAAGGTGTGGGGGGGGGCAGCGATTGCTTGGGGTGATTGAGGACAGCACACCCCTGGGACCACCACCTGTACCCCGCATTCTCGTGTGCGTGCCTCCTGCTCCAGCCCAACTAGGTTCTACCGCTCCCCGGAGATGTTCCTTGGCTCCACGCACAACGTGGCGATTGACATGATTCCCACCCATGTGTGTGCCTCCCCCCCCTATTCAGGTTTTACCGCTCCCCGGAGGTAGTCTTAGGCTCCTCATACAACGTGGCGATTGACATGTGGTCCCTGGGCTGTGTTGCGGCGGAGCTGTTCCTGGGCCTGCCGCTGTTCCCGGGGGCTTCGGAGCATGATCTGCTGGCAAGGGTGAGGTCGGGTGGTTTGATTACGTTTCAAAACTGATTACGTTATTTAATTTTTTGTATCCTGGGCCTGCCGCTGTTCCAAGGGTGAGGCTGCGTTTTTTTGCTTCACACTGTCTTCTACGTTTCAAACTGTGTTCATACTTTTATTTCCCCCCAGGGGCTTCAGGGCACGGCCAGCTGGCCTAGGTGAGGCCAGGTGGTTTCTTTATTTGAAATTGTGTTCATGCCTTAAGTTCTTTTAGCTATTCTGTTCTGTTTCCAGGGGCTTCGGAGCACGGCCAGCTGGCCAGGGTGAGGCCGGGTGGTTTCTTTATTCTAAACTGTGTTCACACTTTGAATTTCTTGCTCCCTTTGGCTTCAGAGCATAGCCTGCATGTCAGGGTGAGGCCAGGGACACCCCCCCCCTCACACACCTTGTTCCTACCTGTTCATACTTGTATTCCAGCGCTTGGTGTCTCCAGTTGTGTAACCGTCCCTTGGTGCAAGGTTAGGGTTTAGGGTGAGAAGGTTAGGGTTCATGGTGCAAAGTTTGAAAGTTATTGTGGGGGCCATGCAGGCTCTCTTGCGAGGGGTGTTGCGCATGGACAGGATGTTTGCAAGCCGCCACAGGATTCTGATTTGAAGCTATGGTCTCGATGTATGAAAGGTAGGACTGCTGACAATATCAAAGGTGACTGCCGTAGTGATACGATGAATTGGTGATATACTGATATAATCACTTTGGTTAAAGAAAATCAAAGGAAAATCATAACATGGTGATTTAAGTTTGGTTATAGGATTTCAATTTGTGTTAGGCGTAATGGTGATTTAATGGTTAACGCTCTTTTTCCCACCATGGATTTCACTAAATTTACTTGAGGCAGCGCCTCAGGTGATCAAGGATACTGTGACATGGTTCTCTGCTCATGGTTCTCATGTTGATGCAGCGTTGATGCAACCACCCTGAAGCCTTTCTAGAAAGCACCAGGCAGAGCGAATTTACAGGAAAGCTAGAAAGAGAAGCTTAACATAACATAATGAAACAGTTTATAAAACAACAGGGGCGCAACCACACTCCAGTCCAGAACTAGGGAGCCTATAATCAGAGTCGAGTCAAGTGAACATTTGTCATGCGCGGCACGTACCACAGCTCGGACAGTCACTGTGTATTTTCTGGCTGCAACGACTCGGCTTAATGGCCCCTTAGCGCCTAGGAGACGGACACGCAATGAGCGCCTAGGAGAAAGCAATGAGCGCCTAGGAGAACGCAATGAGCGCCTAGGAGACGGACACGCTGCGGAACACCTGCTGTCGTAGCGCGCGTTGAATGGGGGTCAACATCTGATCTCTTTCGCTCCTCTATTCAGTCCTCCGGTCTTTTTCTTGCTGCACCGCTGGATGTAGTAGAGACTTGAGAGTGATGAGATGATGAGTTTCTGCATTCGGCTGCCCGGCTGGAACACGTTTCGTGAATTCAAGCAGAGACCGCTGGCCAGGAGGTGGCCCTTCCATTGGAGCAAAATAAGTAAAGAAGGCACTAGGAAGCGCGGCTTCCGAGGTCGAATGACGGCTAGGAAAAAAAACGCGCCCCAACACGCATAGGGGGGATTTCAACTGGCGGGTTCAGGGTTTTGAGGTCGAAAATCGCGGTGATTCCCTTTGGTTAAAGTCCTTCGCTGCATTTCACTTGGTGGATCACCGATTCATCGTTTCGTTACGGTATCTGAACTTGCCCTGCGATTGTATGCGTGATGGCCAGAGCCACCCATTATTAAACAATTTATGTTAATGCTCTGCCCTCAAGGCAAAATACGGCCCAAATCTCTAAATTTCTGACTGGAAAATGGCGTCGACAATCGATCCTATGTATATTCATGGATCCCTCAAAACCCCAGGCAACGTTAATCACGAGGGCTGGCAAAGAAAATCCACAGTAATAAATAATGAATAAATGACGCCCCCGCTGGATATAATAAATAATGAATAAATGACGCCCCAGCTGGGAAATAATAAATAATGAATAAATGACGCCCCAGCTGGGAAATAATAAATAATGAATAAATGACGCCCCAGCTGGGAAATAATAAATAATGAATAAATGACGCCCCAGCTGAGAAATAATAAATAATGAATAAATGACGCCCCCGCTGGGAAATAATAAATAATGAATAAATGACGCCCCAGCTGGGAAATAATAAATAATGAATAAATGACGCCCCAGCTGGGAAATAATAAATAATGAATAAATGACGCCCCAGCTGGGAAATAATAAATAATGAATAAATGACGCCCCAGCTGGGAAATAATAAATAATGAATAAATGACGCCCCCGCTGGGAAATAATAAATAATGAATAAATGACGCCCCAGCTGGGAAATTTTAAATCATGAATAAATGACGCCCCAGCTGGGAAATAATAAATAATGAATAAATGACGCCCCAGCTGGGAAATAATAAATAATGAATAAATGACGCCCCAGCTGGGAAATAATAAATAATGAATAAATGACGCCCCCGCTGGGAAATAATAAATAATGAATAAATGACGCCCCAGCTGGGAAATAATAAATAATGAATAAATGACGCCCCAGCTGGGAAATAATAAATAATGAATAAATGACGCCCCCGCTGGGAAATAATAAATAATGAATAAATGACGCCCCAGCTGGGAAATAATAAATAATGAATAAATGACGCCCCAGCTGGGAAATAATAAATAATGAATAAATAACGCCCCAGCTGGGAAATGATAAATAATGAATAAATGACGCCCCAGCTGGGAAATAATAAATAAATAAATAACCCTTGTGTGTGTGCGGCTGGTGCGTGCAGGTAATGGAGACGTTGGGCAACTTGCTGACGTGGCAGATGAGGATCAAGAAATAATGCCAGTCGGGAGATAATAAAGAACGTTTGTGTGCGTGCAGGTGATCGAGACGTTGGGCAACTTGCCGGCCTGGCTGCTGCTGGAGGCAAAGCACTCGGATAAGTTCTTCAGGCGGCAAGCGGTGCAGGTGAGTGGGCGGGAAGTGGGGGCAGGGGGTAGGAGCAAGGGGCAAGGGCTCGGGATAAGTTCTTCAGGCGGAAAGCGGTGCAGGTGAGTGGGGGGGAAGTGGGGACAGGGGGTAGGAGCAAGGGGCAAGGGCTCGGGATAAGTTCTCCAGGTGGAAAGCGGTGCAGGTGAGTGGGGGGGAAGTGGGGGCAGGGGGTAGGAGCAAGGGGCAAGGGCTCGGGATAAGTTATTCAGGCGGAAAGCGGTGCAGGTGAGTGGGGGGGAAGTGGGGGCAGAGGGTAGGAGCAAGGGGCAAGGGCTCGGGATAAGTTCTTCAGGCGGAAAGCGGTGCAGGTGAGTGGGGGGGAAGTGGGGGCAGGGGGTAGGAGCAAGGGGCAAGGGCTCGGGATAAGTTCTTCAGGCAGAAAGCGGTGCAGGTGAGTGGGGGGGAAGTGGGGGCAGAGGGTAGGAGCAAGGGGCAAGGGCCCGGGATAAGTTCTTCAGGCGGAAAGCGGTGCAGGTGAGTGGGGGGGAAGTGGGGACAGGGGGTAGGAGCAAGGGGCAATGGCTCGGGATAAGTGTTTCAGGCGGAAAGCAGTGCAGGTGAGTGGGGGGGAAGTGGGGGTAGTAGCAAGGGGCAAGGGCTCGGGATAAGTTCTTCAGGCGGAAAGCGGTGCAGGTGAGTGGGGGGGAAGTGGGGGCAGGGGGTAGGAGCAAGGGGCAAGAGCTCGGGATAAGTTCTTCAGGCGGAAAGCGGTGCAGGTGAGTGGGGGGGAAGTGGGGGCAGGGGGTAGGAGCAAGGGGCAAGGGCTCGGGATAAGTTCTTCAGGCGGAAAGCGGTGCAGGTGAGTAGGGGGGAAGTGGGGGCAGGGGGTAGGAGCAAGGGGCAAGGGCTCGGGATAGGTTCTCCAGGCGGAAAGCGGTGCAGGTGAGTGGGGGGGAAGTGGGGGCAGGGGGTAGGAGCAAGGGGCAAGGGCTCAAGATAAGTTCTTCAGGCTGCAGGCGGTGCAGGTGAGTGGGGGGGAAGTGGGGACAGGGGGTAGGAGCAAGGGGCAAGGGCTCGGGATAAGTTCTTCAGGCGGCAAGCGGTGCAGGTGAGTGGGGGGGGAAGTGGGGGTAGGGGCAAGGGCTCGGGACAATATCTTCAGGCAGCAAGCGGTGCAGGTGGGTGGGTGGAAGTGGGGGCAGGGGGTAGGAGCAAGGGCCAAGGGCTCGGGACAATATCTTCAGGCGGCAAGTGGTGCAGGTGAGAGGAAGGAAGTGGGGGTAGGAGCACGGGGCAAGGGGTGGGAAGCAGGAGAGGGAGACAGGGGCAGGGGGTAGGAGCAAGGGGAGGGAGGCAGGGGGGACAGGGGTAGGAGGAAGGGGAGGGAGGCAGGGGGGGCAGGGGTAGGAGGAAGGGGAGGGAGGCAGGGGGGACGGGGGTGGGAGCAAGGGGAGGGAGGCAGGGGGGGCAGGGGTAGGAGGAAGGGGAGGGTGGCAGGGGGGCAGGGGTAGGAGCAAGGGGAGGGAGGCAGGGGGGGCAGGGGTAGGAGTAAGGGGAGGGAGGCAGGGGGGGCAGGTGTAGGAGGAAGGGGAGGGAGGCAGGGGGGACGGGGGTGGGAGCAAGGGGAGGGAGGCAGGCGGGGGCAGGGGTAGGAGCAAGGGGAGGGAGGCAGGGGGGACAGGGGTAGGAGCAAGAGGCAGACAGCATGAGAGGGAGGCGGAGCAGGGGGTAGGAGCACGGAGCAAGGGGTTAGAAGCAGGTGAGGGAGACAGGGGCAGGCAGCATGAGAGGGAGGCGGGGGCAGGGGGTAGGAGCAAGAGGCAGACAGCATGAGAGGGAGGCGGGGGCAGGGGGTAGGAGCAAGGGGAGGGAGGCAGGGGGGGCAGGGGTAGGAGCAAGAGGCAGACAGCATGAGAGGGAGGCGGGGGTAGGAGCAAGGGGAGGGAGGCAGGGGGGGCAGGGGTAGGCGCAAGAGGCAGGCAGCATGAGAGGGAGGCGGCGGCAGGGGGTAGGAGCAGGGGGCAATGGGTGGGAAGCAGGAGAGGGAGACAGGGGGGGCAGGGGGTAGAAGCAAGGGGCAGGGGGGGCAGGGGTAGGAGCATGCAGCAGGATTGGGGGGCAGTGGGTGGGACATGGTTGTTTGTGTTTGATGTAGTCAGTGTGGTTTTGTGAAGGGTTCAAGGTTTGCTTTGGACTTTGGGTTCAGGGTTTCAGGGTTTGATTTCCTTTGGACTCTGGGTATAAGATTGTCACCGTCCAGATGCATCCAGAAGGGTGTTGAAGGTTAAGGAGTTGCCCGCCCTTTCATCCAGACGTTCAGGTGGTAGGCTCAACCTGCGCCTTTGATTGCTGTTGTACTGATGATTGGTGTTGTACTGCTGGTGATTGAGGTTGTACTGCTACTGATAATCGAGGTTGTGCTGCTGGTGATTGAGGTTGTACTGCTACTGATGATTGAGGTTGTACTGATGATTGGTGTTGTACTGCTGGTGATTGAGGTTGTACTGCTACTGATGATTGAGGTTGTACTGCTGATTGATGTTGTACCCATCCCAGCATCTAGGAGGTTATTGGAGGTTATATGGGTTTCCCGCCCTGGCACCCAGATGTTCCCTGATGGAAAGAGGGTTTGCCTGGGACTTTAAAGATATATCCCTTAAAGATGTGTGTCTGACTTTGTTTGATATTTGTTTTTCCCTCCTCTCCCTCCCCCCCCCCCTCCAATCCCACTCCCCTCAGCTTTGCCTGATCTTGCTGTGTTCCTCTCCCGCCCCGAGCGCCTCTCGGTTTTTCTGTGTTTACCTACAATGCCAACTTCAGCAGGCCGCCCTGCAACCAAACCGGAGTGTAGCTGACATGTAGCTGAGTCGTGAAAAAATAAGCACTGGCACCTCACCTCCCGCCTAGTCTCTTCTACAGGGCCCTGATGTCCAGGTTTCCAAGCGGCACATGCTGCTGTCCTGACCCAGCATCCATTTCTTCCTCTCTCATCCCTTTTCCGCCCTAAACCCCGAGCCCCCCTTCCCACCCTAAACCCCGGTATCTCCCCCTTCCCACCCTTAACCCCGCCACATCCCGCCCTAGACCCTGCCATCTCCCCCTTCCCACCCTTTTCCGCAGGGCCCTGACGGTCAGGTCTCCAACCGGCACATGCTGCTGTCCCGACACGAGTTTGAGGCGCGGAATAGTGGCAGCAAGGCGCCGGCAGGCAAGCGCTACTTCAGCCACGTGGCGCTGCCGGACATCATTGGAGCCTACCCTATGAAAACGGGCTTGTCGGTAAGAGGGGGGGGAGGGTAGTCGATGTAGGGGGAGGGGGGGCAGTAGTTGCAAGGAGGGGGTGGGGGGGTGTAGGGGGGGGGGGAGGGAGGAGAAGGGGGGGGGGGGGGGAGGGAGAACACCTAACGAATACTTGAAAGAGGGCGCATCGCTGCTGGACATCATAGGAGCCTACCCCATGAAAACGGGCTTGCCGGTGAGTGGGTGGGTGGAGGAGTAATGCAGACTGGTATTCATGGGTTCAAGATATGAAGGGTTCATGCAGGCTGTAGTGAAGGGTCCAGGCATACGCCTGTGTGGTCATTGTTTGTCCCAGGCGAAGGTAGTGTGGTGATTTGGTCCATTAGCAGCTAGAGCCTACCCCATGAAAACGGGTATGTAGGTAATTAGGCTGAGGTAGTTGTAGGGGTGGCGCTTTAGCTGCAAGGGGGGGGGGGGCAGTGAGAGGGTAGGAGGCGTGGTTGCCCATGCATGTGTTAGGTGTTGGCCGCAGACAACAAAGACGGCGGTTCAGTAACCACTGGATTGTACCCAATGAAGATGGGGGTGTCAGTAAGTGAGCAGGGGGCAGGAGGGTTCTCATGGAGGTGGTAGTTTAGAACAAGGAGCATATTGGCGTTAGTTGTTTTCCTCAAGCGAAGAAATGGGAGTTGGTGGAATAGTGGAGTTGACCCAGTAGAGGCAGGGTTGTCTGTGTGGGTAGAGGCAGGGTTGTCTGTGTGGGTAGAGGCAGGGTTGTCTGTGTGGGTAGAGGCAGGGTTGTCTGTGTGGGTAGAGGCAGGGTTGTCTGTGTGGGTAGAGGCAGGGTTGTCTGTGTGGGTAGAGGCAGGATTGCCTGTGTGGGTAGAGGCAGGGTTGTCTGTGTGGGTAGAGGCAGGGTTGCCTGTGTGGGTAGAGGCAGGGTTGTCTGTGTGGGTAGAGGCAGGGTTGTCTGTGTGGGTAGAGGCAGGGTTGTCTGTGTGGGTAGAGGCAGGGCTGTCTGTGTGGGTAGAGGCAGGGTTGTCTGAGTGGGTAGAGGCAGGGTTGTCTGTGTGGGTAGAGGCAGGATTGCCTGTGTGGGTAGAGGCAGGGTTGCCTGTGTGGGTAGAGGCAGGGTTGTCTGTGTGGGTAGAGGCGGGGTTGTCTGTGTGGGTAGAGGCAGGGTTGTCTGTGTGGGTAGAGGCAGGGTTGCCTGAGTGGGTAGAGGCAGGATTGCCTGTGTGGGTAGAGGCAGGGTTGTCTGTGTGGGTAGAGGCAGGGTTGCCTGTGTGGGTAGAGGCAGGGTTGTCTGTGTGGGTAGAGGCAGGGTTGTCTGTGTGGGTAGAGGCAGGGTTGTCTGTGTGGGTAGAGGCAGGGCTGTCTGTGTGGGTAGAGGCAGGGTTGTCTGAGTGGGTAGAGGCAGGGTTGTCTGTGTGGGTAGAGGCAGGATTGCCTGTGTGGGTAGAGGCAGGGTTGCCTGTGTGGGTAGAGGCAGGGTTGTCTGTGTGGGTAGAGGCGGGGTTGTCTGTGTGGGTAGAGGCAGGGTTGTCTGTGTGGGTAGAGGCAGGGTTGCCTGAGTGGGTAGAGGCAGGGTTGTCTGTGTGGGTAGAGGCAGGGTTGTCTGTGTGGGTAGAGGCAGGGTTGTCTGTGTGGGTAGAGGCAGGGTTGTCTGTGTGGGTAGAGGCAGGGTTGTCTGAGTGGGTAGAGGCAGGGTTGTCTGTGTGGGTAGAGGCGGGGTTGTCTGTGTGGGTAGAGGCAGGGTTGTCTGTGTGGGTAGAGGCAGGGTTGTCTGTGTGGGTAGAGGCAGGATTGCCTGTGTGGGTAGAGGCAGGGTTGTCTGTGTGGGTAGAGGCAGGGTTGTCTGTGTGGGTAGAGGCAGGGTTGTCTGAGTGGGTAGAGGCAGGGTTGTCTGTGTGGGTAGAGGCGGGGTTGTCTGAGTGGGTAGAGGCAGGGTTGTCTGTGTGGGTAGAGGCAGGGTTGTCTGTGTGGGTAGAGGCAGGGTTGTCTGTGTGGGTAGAGGCAGGGTTGTCTGTGTGGGTAGAGGCAGGGTTGTCTGTGTGGGTAGAGGCAGGGTTGTCTGTGTGGGTAGAGGCAGGGTTGTCTGTGTGGGTAGAGGCAGGGTTGTCTGTGTGGGTAGAGGCAGGGTTGTCTGTGTGGGTAGAGGCAGGGTTGTCTGTGTGGGTAGAGGCAGGGTTGTCTGAGTGGGTAGAGGCAGGGTTGTCTGTGTGGGTAGAGGCAGGGTTGTCTGTGTGGGTAGAGTCAGGGTTGTCTGTGTGGGTAGAGGCAGGGTTGTCTGTGTGGGTAGAGGCAGGGTTGTCTGTGTGGGTAGAGGCAGGGTTGTCTGTGTGGGTAGAGGCAGGATTGCCTGTGTGGGTAGAGGCAGGGTTGTCTGTGTGGGTAGAGGCAGGGTTGCCTGTGTGGGTAGAGGCAGGGTTGTCTGTGTGGGTAGAGGCAGGGTTGTCTGTGTGGGTAGAGGCAGGGTTGTCTGTGTGGGTAGAGGCAGGGCTGTCTGTGTGGGTAGAGGCAGGGTTGTCTGAGTGGGTAGAGGCAGGGTTGCCTGTGTGGGTAGAGGCAGGATTGCCTGTGTGGGTAGAGGCAGGGTTGCCTGTGTGGGTAGAGGCAGGGTTGTCTGTGTGGGTAGAGGCGGGGTTGTCTGTGTGGGTAGAGGCAGGGTTGCCTGAGTGGGTAGAGGCAGGGTTGTCTGTGTGGGTAGAGGCAGGGTTGTCTGTGTGGGTAGAGGCAGGGTTGTCTGTGTGGGTAGAGGCAGGGCTGTCTGTGTGGGTAGAGGCAGGGTTGTCTGAGTGGGTAGAGGCAGGGTTGTCTGTGTGGGTAGAGGCGGGGTTGTCTGTGTGGGTAGAGGCAGGGTTGTCTGTGTGGGTAGAGGCAGGGTTGTCTGTGTGGGTAGAGGCAGGGTTGTCTGTGTGGGTAGAGGCAGGGTTGTCTGTGTGGGTAGAGGCAGGGTTGTCTGTGTGGGTAGAGGCAGGGTTGTCTGAGTGGGTAGAGGCAGGGTTGTCTGTGTGGGTAGAGGCGGGGTTGTCTGAGTGGGTAGAGGCAGGGTTGTCTGTGTGGGTAGAGGCAAGGTTGTCTGTGTGGGTAGAGGCAGGGTTGTCTGTGTGGGTAGAGGCAGGGTTGTCTGTGTGGGTAGAGGCAGGGTTGTCTGTGTGGGTAGAGGCAGGGTTGTCTGTGTGGGTAGAGGCAGGGTTGTCTGTGTGGGTAGAGGCAGGGTTGTCTGTGTGGGTAGAGGCAGGGTTGTCTGTGTGGGTAGAGGCAGGGTTGTCTGAGTGGGTAGAGGCAGGGTTGTCTGTGTGGGTAGAGGCAGGGTTGTCTGTGTGTGTAGAGGCAGGGTTGTCTGTGTGGGTAGAGGCAAGGTTGTCTGTGTGGGTAGAGGCAGGGTTGTCTGTGTGGGTAGAGGCAGGGTTGTCTGTGTGGGTAGAGGCAGGGTTGTCTGTGTGGGTAGAGGCAGGGTTGTCTGAGTGGGTAGAGGCAGGGTTGCCTGTGTGGGTAGAGGCAGGGTTGCCTGTGTGGGTAGAGGCAGGGTTGTCTGTGTGGGTAGAGGCGGGGTTGTCTGTGTGGGTAGAGGCAGGGTTGTCTGTGTGGGTAGAGGCAGGGTTGTCTGTGTGGGTAGAGGCAGGGTTGTCTGAGTGGGTAGAGGCAGGGTTGTCTGTGTGAGAGGAGGGGGGCAAGTTCTTCAACGCATGGGGTACATCCAGGGTCTATGTGTGTGGGGTAGGGTTTGCCCTAAACAAATAAAATGGGATGGTTGACTACAGTAGTGGGGCCGACCTGATACAGCCTGGTTTTCAGTGTGATGGGAAGGGATTCGTGTGCTTACGAGCATGAGGCACACCCAGGGTTGGTGTGTATGCTACTGTTTGCCCCAAGCGAAGAAAATAGGGTTATTTGGTAGGGTTATTTGGTTCATCAGCAGCTGGGACCCTGCTTCCCCCCGAAACCAGCCCCCCTCCCCCCAAGAGACGTCCCAAGGACGAGGAGGTGTCAAGAGAGGGCACTCCTGCCCCTGACTCGGCCATCTCACCGTCCTCTGATCCTGTCCCCCTAAACCCTGAACCCTATTCACAGGACAAGGAGGTATCAAGGGAGCGCACCTGCCGCACAGCCTTCACCCTGTCCCCCACATGGCCAAAACCCTGTTTTCCACCCCGGCCTACCCCGACAAATCCTGAACCCGACATATGTCTTCACACGATGAGGAGGTATTGAGGGAGCGTACCCGCCGCGCGGCCTCCACCAACTTCCTGCTTGGCGTGTCTCGAAAACCCTAAAATCGGAACCCGGTTTCCACTCAGGCATCCTCCCAGAAACCCTAAATTATGAACCCTATCCCTAGGACGAGGAGGTGTCGAGGGAGCGTACCTGCCGCGCCGCCTTCACTTCCTGCTTGATGTAAACCCTGTTTCCACCCCAGCCTCCCCAAAAATCTTTAACCCTAATCCCTGTTCCCAGGATGAGGATGTGTCGAGGGAGCGTACCCGCCGCGCGGCCTTCACAGACTTCCTGCTTGGCGTGTTAGACTTGGACCCTCGGCACCGCTGGACCCCTCGGCAGGCGGCCCAACACCCCTTCGTGACGGGTGAGAGGAGAGAGGGGGGTCTGGGTACCATTTTGTGATGTGCGACAAAAAAGGGGATCCGGGCAACACTTTTGGGACGGGAGGGACAGAAATGGGGGCCTGGGTAGTTTTTTTGTGATGTAGGGCTAAAAAGGGGATCTTGACCATCCTCGGCACCGCTGGACCCCTCGGCAGGCGGGGCTCAACACCCCTGACGGGTGAGTAGGAAAGGGCTATGGGCATGCCTTTATGGCGGGTGAGAGAAGAAAAGGCTTCAAAATATCCTCGTTGGTGCGGAAGGGGACCGGGGGCCAGTCGGGCCTGAGCTGCACTGGGCCACATCTGTGATAGGCCTTTAACGGTGCTGAAAGTTGACCCTCACTCAAAGATTATCAACTTTCACTCCTGAACCTCCCTCAAATGACAGGAACCCCTCACTGAACCCTCATTAACCTTCACTCCAAACTCACTCATGACTCATCGACCCGGATGAACCCTAATTACCCCTCGCTCAAACCTCACTTCAACAGGCACACCGTTCAAGGGCCCCCACCAGCCCACTCCTGATGAGAAGCAGCCTCTGTGCCCCTCTTCCTCGGAGCCCATGGACTCCCGCCCGGGCTGCTCTGCGCCTGTAAGCATCAGCGGTTGCCTACCGCAGCAACAGCAGCAGGAGCAGCAGCAGACCAACCGCGGCGCCGCAGCGGCTGCCGCTGCGTCTGGCAGCGTGCTATATCCGGGGATGGTCCAGCAGTCGGTTGCGGCGGCAGCCGCGGCGGCCTCTGTTGCCGGCGGCGGTGGCCATGGCATGTTCGCGCACCCGGGCGAAGGTTTCATGCAGCAGCAGCAGCTGATCGCCGCGGCGGCGCTGGGGGGCGGGTCTGCCACGGGCGGCCCATCAGCGGCGGCGCAGGCTCATGCGCACGCCATCGCGCTGGCTACGCTACAGCACCTGAGCCCGCAGTTCAGCTTCTTGGCAGCTTCTGCCGGTCGCGGCGGCGGCGGTCCCTCCTCCTCGGCGCAGGCTGCGGGGGGCGGCTCGCTCGAAGTCCCGTACCAGCTCCCGGGCAACTCGCTCGCAGGAGCCTCGATGGGCACCTCGTTCGGGGCGGGCCTCGGAACATCGTACGGCTCTGGAGGCCCCGGGACAAGCTCGTTGCACTGGGGGGGCATGCCGTCTCAGCTGATGGGCAGCTCGCTACCTCCGCCCACTCACCTGCTGGGCTGCTCGGTGCCCGCTGGTGGCGGCGCTTCCGGTGCAGGAAGTATGGCGATCAGCGCCGCGAGCGTCCAGCAGATGCAGCAGCAGTACCACCAGCAGGTTGTGGCGGTACAGCAGCAGCAGCGGCAGCAGCAGCTGCACCACATCCAGCTAGGATCCACACCTTCCACACCTTCCTTCTTAGTTCACCAGCAGCAGATGCTGCACCAGCAGCAGCAGCAGGTCTACGATGCAGCTGCGGTGGGTGGCGGAGGAGGAGGGCCCATGGCCATCGCGGCCGCGGCGGCGGCAGCCGCCATGGCTGCCAGTCCCGGCGGGGCACACCTCCTTTCTCAGCAGCAGCAGCAGCAGGGGGGCAGTTTGCCGTTTCAGCTCGCGGGGAGCTCGTTCAGCGGCGCTTCGGGCTCTGGCATGCCGCCGCCGCCGCCGCCGCCGCCGCCCCCACAGCAGCAGCTGGGCCAGTCCTTTAACCACAACCTGCAGCTTGGCCACTTAAGCCCGGCGGACATGCAGAGCGTGATGCTGATGGCGGCGCACGCGGCTGCCCGTCAGGCGCAGCAGTTGCAGCAACAGCAGCAGCAGGCTCTGATGCAGCAAGGCGGTGGCGGAGGTTCTGGACCCGCTTATGGTCAGCAGCAGCAGCAGCAGCTCCCGGTGCAGCAGCTGGTGGGATTCCACCTGCCCAGCGGCAGCGGGATGCAACCCGGTACGGTGGCGGCGGCGGCTGCTTCTCCGGACCAGCAAGGTCAGCGGCGGCAGCAGCGGAGGAGGAGTGGCGGGCGGGCGAGCCATGAGGGACAGCAGGTGCAACAACAACAGCAACAACAGCAGAGGCACGAGGGTTTTGTCTTCCAGCTACAGCCACAACAGCTGCAACAACAGCAGCTGCAACAGCCTGCCATCGCCAGTGTTTCGATGGGTGGCCCGTACGTGATGAACAGGCAGTACGGGCAGCAGTACGCCCCATTGTCTTTGCAACATCAGCCGACGCAACAGCTGCAGGGCCCGAGGCAGCATGGTCAACCTCAGCGCCCGCGTGGCGGCTGCGAGTGCGAGGAGGACGTCAGCATGGACATCGATTTAGTCATGGCCATGATGGTGCCAGCGGCCTCGACCAGCCGCGGGGCTTCGGAGCGCGGCGCCACGCCGGTCGACGACGCGTCGGAGAGCGGCGGTCCCAGGGCTGCCAGCGGGTCCCGGGCGGGCAACAACTCGGACTCTATCCATCCTCTGGGGGTGAGCCCCGCCGATTGGGATCCGCTGTACGAGGATGATCTGCTGTTTGAGGGCGAGGGGCGAGCAGGGATGGGCGGCTCCGAATCCAGCTCCCCGGCCATGATGCAGTCCTCCGGGGGGGGCGGCAGCGGGGGCGGAGGTGCAGGCGGCAACGGGGGTGGGAGCAGAAGGGGCATGATGCCCCCGCCGCGGTCTTTGGGCGCGTCCGGCTCTGGCGGCGGCGGTACAGCGCTGGCCCTGCCGCCGCAACAGCAACAAATGTACTTCCAGCAGCAGCAACAACAAACTGGAAGCAGTAACCTTGACCCGCGGTACCAGTACGGTACGGAGCAGCAGTACAACGCACAGCTGTACAACGTGCCGACTATCAGCGGGGCCGGCGCGGCCGGGGTCATGGCAGTGCACGGCCAGATGCAGCAGCAACAGCTGCAACAACAGCAGCAACAGATGTTCAGCCTGGGCATGGGCAGCCTACCGTACAGCGGGTTTGTACCGCCGATCATGCACTTCGGGCGGTATGCGGGCGATCCGTCCCAGCAGCAGGGCGCGAGGGAGGACGCAGGACGGAATGTTTGAAGCGGGTTGCAACTCAGCCCTGGATCCGTGGATGAATAATGTTCAAGTCCACGTTTCAAAGCTGTTAGTTGTACAACTCCTACTTGAGCCGGTAGATGGAAGGGCCTGTCACTTCGGAGGTCGGACGAGTCCCCAGACAACCGCAGTCGACCCTTGGGATGGGGTCTTTCCCCGCGAAAAGGTTAACTGGCGTTTCAGGGCTAAAGCTTTTCTATACGGAAGGAAAGTTCGTTTTTCCTGTCGAGCTTATAGGGTGGAAAGCTCCGTCCCGGCCGAAAACCCTTGTTTTGGGGGACTCGTCCGGCCTCCTGAGTGACAGGCCCCTTGGTAGATGTTTGACTTCAAATTTCAAAGCAGGTAGATGTTTGACTGTCTTTTTTAAAGCCGACAGATGTTTCACTGTCAGTTTCAAGTTTCCAAGCGTGTTTGTTTGCACGGTGCATGTTTCAAGTGGTTTGCAATTCTGCCCTGGGTCTGTGACAGTGCCCTGGATACAAAGCGTGTTATGCATGCGCTGCCTTATTGATGTGTTTCACCATTTTTTTGTGTAGCTGATAGGGCATGTTCCGTTGTGGATAACAGCTGTTGTGGGCACGCCTTAGCGTGTGTGCCGAATGTCGCGTGTAAAGATACCGTGCACTGTCAAGGTGGCTGTGGATAAGGGTTTAAGAGAGGAGAGAGCAAGAGAGGATCAAAAAGGATCATACCCCTTCTTCCCACCCAACGATAGGAAAAGGAAACCAAGTCCCCGTCCCCCATTGAATCTAGCCCTCGACGATGTCAACCATCACTTACAGGATTGCATGGTGATGGGAAATGCGTGTACATAAGCAGTTCAGCGACCTACCGGATCTGATCGCAGCCGAGTGCCCGGCAGAAGTTGTGCTTGAGGCGGGGCGACGATAAAGATGCCTATTATATGCAGATTATCTCTCCCTACTAGCTGGCAGCTCAGCGGGGCTGCAACGCATGCTAGATGCCCTGCATGAGTATGCGGCGGATAACCAGCTCCAGGTCAACGTCAGCGAGACAGATCTTGCAGCTCGGCCGCCGCTTAGCAGCGTGGCGCCGGCAACCAGCCCATACCTACGTGTACGACTGTACGGCCCCGATATGACAGAGCGCTGAAGCGTATCCAAGCATTCAAGTTCGTGGGCATCATTCAGCACGATAGCGGTAGCATGAAGAAGGCCATACAGAGAAGAGGGGCACATCCGGCTGCTGCGCTGCAGCGTGCCCGAAGTATGGCAGCCAAGGTACGTCTGAGGCAACATTTGCCTGCACGCATCCAGATGGCGGCCACATACGCAACGCCTGCAGCCAACTACGGTGATGCGGTGTGGGCCACAGGTCACCTCCGACCGCAACACTACCGGTACCTTTACAGCAAGCTGCAGTTCAGCTGTCTACAGCACCCGCGCCAGGCAGCGGGGCTCCCAACGTCCGCAGCCAGTGGGGCAGTCATGAGGGAGCTACAGATCCAACCGTTTCAACGAGGTTGGTGGCGCCATGGCAATGATGTTACACCTCTGGGCCCTGCTTAAGAAGGCTCGGCCGCGTGGGCGCCTAACTAAAAAGAGTTGGGAGGAAAGATGGAAACAACACAAGGGGGCAGGACAAAAGAAAGGAGGAAAAAGTGGAAAAGAAGGAGAAGAACACAAAGGAAAGAAATACCCCCCCCCAAAGGAAAAGGCAGCCCGAAGTACCCTTGGTGGCGCCATGTGTTTCGCTTTTACAATGCAGAGGGAGCACTGGCAGCCCATGAAGACAGCCCATTCATGGCAGCAACCATGGCGGCTGATATGCATCTCACGCACAGTCAGACCACTGGATGCAGTGAAGTGGATGCAATGAACTGCTAGGTGCCTTAGAGAAACTAGATAGGGAGCAGCCGTCCCCAAACTGCGTCAGGTAGAGGCTGGCCTACAACTTCTCCCCGTCTTGAAGTCAATGACGTAACACCTCTGGGCCCTGCTCAAATAAGGCTCGGCCGCATGGGCGCCTCACTAAAGAGTTGGGAGGAAAGATGGGAAGAAACACAGAAGGGGGCAGGACTAAAAAAGGGGGGAGGAAGTGGGAAAAGATTGAAGGGACAAAACAAAAGGCTGGAAACACACAGAATACCAAGGAAGTCCCAACCTCTGAAAAAACGCCGTCTTGAAGGTGCTAGCGCTAGTGGACGCTGCCAATGAGCGATCGGCCTGGCGCAGGTGGTGGTCCTCGGCCGGGGAGACCCAAGGGGAACTAGGATAGCCCGCTGGCATGAGTGGGAGGTCCTGGCTTTTGCGCAATTTGTGGTTGGATGTTTTTGAAGGCTAGTCTCTTCATGTTCAGGGGATATGGTTTGCCTGACCTTTTTGTTGTTGGGTGGAATGCCAAGAACAGGGTGGAATGCCAAGAACAGTGCACACAAACTCTGATGCAAGTATTATCGGAAAGCTGCTATGATCGAAATTGGGGGTTCGCGTAAAAAAGAAATAGTGGCTGCAGAAACTCCAGCAGCCATTAAGAAGGAGGCAAAAGTGTGGAAAACACACTTCTCTGATGATCAGAGAATACACGGAAGTTAGTTTCTAGTGGAACTCAGGTGTTGGACTTGGTCTTCGTTGCCTTCCCGGCCTCCCCTTTTGCTCCTTTCCCCCTCTCTTCCTTTTAGTTTCTTCTTTACTCCCTTCTGAACAGTTGGGCGCCCACGCGGCCGAGCTTTGAGCGGGCCCAGAGGTGTAACGTTATTGACACACGAGTAAATGACGTTACACCTCTGGGCCCTGCTTAAAAAGGCTCGGCCGCGTGGGCGTGCAACTGTCTCGTTGGAAGAAAAGAAACTGAAGTTACGAGGGAAAGAAGGAGAAGAAAAGTAGAAAACCAGGAAATAACTGCCCCCCCCAAAGGAAAAGGCAGCCCGAAGTAAACAATGCCCCTCTCAAGCCTATTCCCCAAGAAGGCAAAACAAAACTAGGCCTCACCAAAGCAAAATAACGTCCTCAACAAAAGTCGGAGCCTCCCATCCAAGCCTGCCCTGGTACAACTGTTGAAAGTCTGTGGCATACACACTACACAGAGTTCCATACACAGAGTTCAACTGCAGGCATCCTTAAGCAAGGAACTGATAATTCAGTAATACGCGCGGTGCGCTATATCAGCATGACATGTGATGGCTCTATAGAGAATGCCAGAGCAGACAATGATGACTCAATGGACAAAGGGATGCGGGACGTGGGGGTCAGCAGGAGGGGGTGGTGTCGGAGATGATGGAAGAGGTTAGTTGTGGAGGAGTTGTGGGAAGAGGTGTCATGGCAGGGGGAGAGAGGGTCCATCCAGTGGCGCGGAGGAAATGTACCAATTGTGCATGCTGTGAGGATTTGTGGGAAAGGCAAAATTGCATATTGGAAGTAAAACCAAGTTCAAGAATGTGGATAGCACAACGGGGCTGAAGGTCAAGAAGGAAGGGCTGGAAGGCAGGGTTGGTAAGCCGGGCGAGAGGAAAGCTGTGGAGATCGGCAATGGTCAGGCCTTCAACCAAGAAGACGTCCGATCGAAGGCGGCAGAGGGTGGCAGGGGGGACAGCAGGAAGCATCCATGATCCATTGAACCTACAACGTTAACGGAACCAAGCTCCACGGTATCTTTCAAGTGCCACGCTGGCACGCCGTGCGCCCGCACCCGTACCCAAAATCCGGGTTCAGCATATATAATCAGGGTTTGACATCATCATATCATCAAATCTCAATCCCCCCAATGATCGAGACCCGGCACTCAGTTCGGCCAATGCTGATGTTGGCCGGGTTACAGGGCAAGATGCTCACGCGCGGAACCCAACTCTCTCGGTGCCCTCCTGCTTCAATGAACAGTGCGTTTGGAAGGGTGCATGCAGATGTGAAAGATATAGTCATTGTATTCGGATAGGACGGAGGCCTGATTCGAAACGTTGTTTTAAACGGCGAAACAACGACCCAACACCAGTTTTCGAGACTGCCAAGCAGTGCGAACAAGAAGAACAGAAAAAATGTGGACGGAAGCTGAGACCCTGAAATTTTGAGACTTGAGACTCACCTTGTTAAGTCCTAGCAAAATAACTCCGGGGAAGATCTTGGACATGCTACAGATCGCCCCAAGTATACCGCTCTTGCTCCACATCCGTCATAATAACGCACCAAATGTGGATCGTCATTCCTGGCAACGTCAGGTCAACTGTGCTGCCGATAATGACCATGAAGAACAGAAGAACCACTCCGACTTATGCTGTCTGCTTCGCTCTTTACCCTGTGCATGGCCAGTGGGTGCTCATTTGCTCATGTGCTTGGCAAGTGGATGTAACATATTTACAGGTACACCTCATTCTGCTAATTTTGCAGGTTGCGCTCCCTCCAGATATTTGCTGGTCTCTGGACGACCACCCAGTGCAGTGCGTTCATCAGCCAGCATGAGCCCCAGCTGTAGCCGCAGCCATGCATCCTCGTGGACGAGGCCCAGTAGTCCGCAGGCGACGTTGAATCCTCTGACAAGACAAACACCAAGACCCAGCCGGATGATGAGTCAGGCGGCAGTAGCACACACCAGCCGGATGACGAGTCAGGCGGCAGTAGCACACACCAGCCGGATGACGAGTCAGGCGGCAGTAGCACACACCAGCCGGATGACGAGTCAGGCGGCAGTAGCACACACCAGCCGGATGACGAGTCAGGCGGCAGTAGCACACACCAGCCGGATGACGAGTCAGGCGGCAGTAGCACACACCAGCTGTCACTATGTGGCGGATACTCATGGGCCCCATCATCACTGGGCGAAACGTGGAGGACAAACCTCACCCCAGCAAGCTGGGTTCGGCTCTGGTAGCCTCAGGCTACGTAGCCTGAGCAGCAACAGCTTTGGTGTTGTGTGCGCTTTCTACAGCCGCTCCGCTGGCTCGAGCGAGGATGAGAAAGAAGCCAGGGACAGAGCTAGCGTCATGATCGATGCTGACCGGGAGTTCTGGAGGATCCTGATGCTGCGGATTGAAGGGTAAGCCGGGCTGAGGGGGCGTTGAGCTCTGACGTATCTTGAATTCTGACGTAGTTTGAATTCTGGCGTTGTTCGAATCCTGGCGTGATTTGAATCCTGGCGTTATTTGAATCCTGGCGTAATTCGATTTCTTCTTTACACATCTTGTTGTCGCGCTAGCTCGAGTCTCCAGCATTTCCTTCGACTTACCAATTGTGTGCGCAGTCTCACCCTTGATTCCTTGATGAGGTTTGAAAGGACATGCCTCCAGAGTTATAGAGGGGAGCCAGTGTTGCTGGTTTCTTCTCTACACATCTCGTTTTAGTGCTAGCTCGTGTCTCCAGCATGCCCGTTGGCTTACCAGTGAGTGGTTTTTTTAGTGAGTGGTATACCACTGACAGCTACTGTTCAGCTACATCGTGGCCCCTGGCAACGAGCCCCTAGTGCGGCCAGCCATGCTGCGTGGGCCACCGGCCTGAGGCCAGTCCAAGTTTGGTGTTAATCGGCAACCCAGGGGTGGCCGCGGGGCGGCCCATCAAAGGTGGTCCCTAACATTGCCACCGAAGTCCTGCTCCTATTGCTACTCCGCCTCATCCCCAGAGCTTGCACTCCTCCGCTGCCTCTTGGCGCCTGGTTGCTGTGCTGCGGTGGTGGGCCTGCTGGTGGTGGTGGGCCTGCTGGTTGTGGGGCTGGTGGTGGGCACAACCTTCACATGAAGCCGCCTGCTCGACCTGCTGGCCACAGCAGCGGAGGCAGTGGACACCTGCCGCGCCAGGCTCGCTGCTCCCGCGGGGCGGCCCATCGAATGTGGTCCCTTACCCACTAAAATAAACACTGTTACCAGTTGTGTGCGCAGTCTCGCCCTGGATTCTTTGATGAAGGTTTGGTGTTTGGGCACGTTGCGTTTCGCGTTTGGTCAGTGTGACTGGCGTCGCGTCAGCACTCTTTCCAGACGCAGACGCAAGCACAACGCAGTCTGACCAACCTATTACCAGTTGTGTGCGCAGTCTCACCCTGGATTCTTTAATGGGGTTTGAAAGGATATGCCTCAAGAGTTGTTGAGGAGAGCCAATGTTGCTGGTTTTATTGTACAAAATGTGTCTGAGAGTTTGCGTGTTGTGGCTGTTCTGATGACGCAGGATGCCACATGTGTGTGTGTGGTGTGTGTATGTGTGTGGGTGGTGGTGGTGGTGGTGGTGGTGGGGTACTGCACCTTTCTAAGCTCAGTCTGTCAGCCAATGGTTCATCATTATGCTGTGGCCCACTCAGGCTCATGACTTTGTATATACCACCACGATGGGGGCCAATCTGTCGATCAGGGTAGGGTGGATCATCTGGAGATTCCGCCCGTAGGTCCCGCCTGGGGTTAGTCAAACGACCCAGATGGCTTTGTTGTACAAAATCACGATGAGGGCCAATCTGTCAATCTGTCGATCAGGGTAGGGTGGGGCATCTGGAGGTTCCACCTGTGGTTCAGTCAGAGGACCCATATGACGCCCTGTCCATGGACCAGAGTGGATGCGGCTCTTTAGACTGTGCCCTAATCCCCTTGCACTTTGCTTCTGCCCTTCGTCATTCCTGGCAAAGTCAGTATTGTGGATCCTCCGGAGATTGAGCCTGGGGTTCAGTCAGAGGACCCATATGACGCTCCGTCCATGGACCAGAGTGGATGCAGCTCTTCAGACTGTGCCCTAATTCACTTGGAAATAAAGAAAGTAAGCAACGCCCTATTTAGGGCGTGGAGGTTAAGGAAACAACGCAGCTTGGGGCTGTAGCCACATCCGCGCCGTTACCATAGTTCCCTTGCAATCTGCTTCTGCCCTTGTTGCCCTGCCCCTGCTTCTGCTCAGGATTGTCCTCAAAGAGCTGCTGTCGAAACTGGACATGGCGCACATCCTGGGTATCTCGAAGCCTGGGGGGGATCGAGGGAACGGAAAGGCGGCATCCAGTTTCCCCTTCTACAGTTTCTTCTGTGAAGTCAAGCGGTTGCATCCGCGCTGCGTGGTGCTTGTGCAGGTGCGCCCTAGGGTGCTGGTGGGGGTTGCAAATCAACGAGTATGTGATGGAATCTAAAGAGGGCATGAGTGCATTAGGAGGGAGATTGTGGTAACATATAGCATATGGCTTCAGTCGAGAGAGCGCATGACTTTTTGTTCACTTTTTGTCCACTTTTTGTTCACAACGGCCGCGTTGTGAACAGTGGGTTCACGCAGAAACATGGGTTACACACCACAGGGTTCAGTGTTTTTTGCAGTGGTTACCGCATCGCTTTCAGCTACATTTCAGCTACACTGCGGCCTACGGCCACCAGCCCCTGGCCCGGCAAGCCCTGCTGCCAAGGCCACTGGTCGGAGGCCGGTCCAGATTTGTTGTCAATCGGCCCAGGGGTGGCCGCAGCACGGCCCATCAAAGGTGGTCCGGTAACCACTAAAAAAAATACTGACAGGGGTGTGCCATAGACTTCAATAGACTGTGCAGATTTTTAACTTCATAATCTTGGAATGTGCTGGGATGACACGAGGCGGAATCAAGCAGGATTGTTCAGTGTGTGGATGCCAGTGTGTGGATGACACGAGGCGGAATCAAGCAGGATTGTTCAGTGTGTGGATGCCAGTGTGTGGATGTCAGTGTGTGGGTGCCAGTGTGTGTATGTCAGTGTGTGGATGTCAGTGTGTGGATGTCAGTTTGTGGATGCCAGTGTGTGGATGCCAGTGTGTGGATGTCAGTGTGTGGATGTCAGTGTGTGGATGTCAGTGTGTGGATGTCAGTGTGTAGATGTCAGTGTGTGGATGACACGAGGTGGAATCAAGCAGGATTGTTCAGTGTGTGGATGCCAGTGTGTGGATGCCAGTGTGTGGATGTCAGTGTGTGGATGACAAGGGGCAGAATCGGGCAGAATTGGTTGGTGTGTGGATGACAAGGGGCGGAATCAGGCGGAATTGGTTGGTGTGTGGGATGACAAGGGGCGGAATCGGGCGGAATTGGTTGGTGTGTGGATGACAAGGGGCGGAATCGGGCGGAACTGGTTGGTGTGTGGGATGACAAGGGGCGGAATCGGGCGGAATTAGTTGGTGTGTGGGATGACAAGGGGCGGAATTGGTTGGTGTGTGGATGACAAGGGGCGGAATTGGTTGGTGTGTGGATGACAAGGGGCGGAATTGGTTGGTGTGTGGATGACAAGGGGCGGAATCGGGCGGAACTGGTTGGCGTGTGGGATGACAAGGGGCTGAATCGGGCGGAATTGGTTGGTGTGTGGGATGACAAGGGGCGGAATCGGGCGGAATTGGTTGGTGTGTGGATAACAAGGGGCAGAATCAGGCGGAATTGGTTGGTGTGGGATGACAAGGGGCGGAATCGAGCGGAATTGGTTGGTGTGTGGGATGACAAGGGGCGGAATCGGGCGGAATTAGTTGGTGTGTGGGATGACAAGGGGCGGAATTGGTTGGTGTGTGGATGACAAGGGGCGGAATTGGTTGGTGTGTGGATGACAAGGGGCGGAATTGGTTGGTGTGTGGATGACAAGGGGCGGAATTGGTTGGTGTGTGGATGACAAGGGGCGGAATTGGTTGGTGTGTGGCTAATTAAACATGATGGTTAATTACACTGCGGGCCTTCAAATATAAAAAAACTGATGCAAGGCCCACTCACGAGGCGCACTGATAATACCCAATCTTATTATCCTACGGGTGCAGTGAGGGCCTCGTCATCTGCAGAACCGTACATTTGCTTTGCCACACTCCAGCATGACTGTATCACTTCTTTCAATGCTGCTCTGCACCCAAATTTCGAAATTTAAAATGTTGATGGGCTCCCTCGATTTGATTTGTGATGCAAACTGGCAGCGTGGACGATCCATCACAAGTATTTACATGTATCGCAGCCCCAACCATCGTTACTTGTAAGTGAGTCGGAAGAATGCATGGCTTGCCTCCTACTTATTTGCTTAACCCTACACCCTACACCCTACACCTTACACCCTACACCCTACACCCTAAAACCCTACACCCTAAAACCTTAACCCTAAACCTTAACGCTGAACCCTTTCAGAGAGGAACCTTCTACGAGGCTGTTGGCTTCGACGCGCTGTTGCTCTGCCAGACTGCCAAGGTCAGCCCGATGGCCACTACGCCTGGCTTGGCCCGCTGCGCGGTCCCGCTCGCCAACATGCCCAGCGCTGTGCGAGCGCTCAACGAGGCGGATCTGTCGGTGGTGAGTGCCCGTCCCTCATGAGTTTTCTTAGTGGTTATCAGACCACCTTTGCTGCGGCCACCCATGAGCCGGTTAACACCAAACCTGGATCGGCCTCCGACCGGTGGGCTTGGCAGCAGGGCTGGACGAGCCAGGGGCTGGTGGCCGTAGCTAGGCCACAGTGTAGCTGAAATGTAGCTGAATGTGATGCGGTAACCACTGCAAAAGAACACTGTATGAAACACCGGTGAGTCGAATTCCCGCACACTGTCTTGCCCCGATACTAAAAGGCACTTTGGGGGGTCAAATAATGCGTTGGCTTTTTATATGCCGCGCTGTGGTAAGTAGGTTCACGCAAAATCGTGCGACGGGAATGTTGTGTCAGGTTTTGTTGGTGTGACAGTGACTGATCCTCTGCATCCTGCTGCCTCTTTTGCCGACGTGGCTGAGCATCATTGAAGCATGGCCCAGAGGTGTAACGTCATGAACCCTGCTCTGCCTCTGCGATATAGCCCCCTTCATTCGTCAGCTTAGGAGCGGGCTCATGAGAGTGTGCTGGTCCCTGCACCAACCTAGCACTTAATATGCTAAAACAAAAAACAAGGAATACCTGTCTTGGGAAGTCCTGTCGGCAAGTCAGAGGCGTAGTAGTGGGCCAGGCCTCACAAATGACACGGGGAGCATGCTGCCAGTTGGGAAAGCTCCCCTGCTTCTATTCACACTCCACCTGCATATCAGATTTACCTGCAGATCAGATCCACCAGCATATCATATCTACCTGCAGATCAGATCCACCTGCATATCAGATCTACCTGCAGATCAGATCCACCTGCAGATCAGATCCACCTGCAGATCAGATCTACCTGGCATCATCTTGCCGGAGACACGAGTGCCCCTGCCTGTCCTGATGCTTGTAACCCTGTTGATGTCCTCAACTCAGGCGGTGTGCAAAGAAGTCCTCAACAGTTGTCCTGTTGTCCTCAACTCAGGCGGTGTGCAAAGAAGTCCCGAGCGGGAGGTACGGAATGACGACGCCGGGCATGAAAGAGAGGACTGTGTTCGGGGTGTCAACGCCGGTGAGGCTGTTTTAGGGTTTAGGGTTTAGGAGAACATGCAAGACTGTGCCGTCGGCCATAATGAAGAGTCTGATATGACACAACCTTTTATTAACTATTTCTACTTCTAAATTTGCATTTTTTCAGGATCTAGTGACCTGCTTTTCAGGTTCCATGACCTGCCAGGCGGCCTGCGTGACAAGTATAGCCACTTGTACATCGTGATCCATTATGTTATCTTTTGCCACATCATATCGACACTGCACAACCGTCATTCTAGCGTCTGTCCCCTACATCCAATCCCATTTATTTTACCTTCCGTCCCCTAAATCTAATCCCATTCATTTTTTCGCTGCCCCGTTCAGGCCCACCCTCTGGTTCTCGAGGGTGGCATGGAAGTGGAATTCTACGCCGAGGGAATGCCCCTCGTTGGTGAGCCTGCCACTGGCAGACGTTGCGGACTGGGATTCTAGGCAGTCAGATGCAACATACAGGGTGTCATGTACTCATCAGGCCATTGCAGCTGGCGGGTAGTGATGACGAACAAGTTGCAATCAGTAGGGAGCAGCTTCTGCAGCTTCTGCAGCTTCTGCAGCTTCTGCAGCCTCTGCAGCTTCTGCAGCTTCTGCAGAGAGAGGGAGACCCAGTAAAACATTTCAGTACTTGAGCACCTCAGTACTTCCGTCATGACCAGTACAGCACACGACTTTGGGTACCGTAAATTTGATTTGCCTTCCCTCGGGTATGAAAAAACGATTTCTTTTCACGCTGCCCTCATTGCAAATGATCAAAACTCTTAATTTCTGACTGAAAATTGGCGTCAACAAGCTAAAAATAGTATATGTGGATCCCTCAACCCCAAACAACGTTAATTATGAGGGAAGGCAAAGCAAAGTTACAGTACCCAGAACATGTGTTTTCAGTTCATGAACAGATTTCTTTCGAGATGCCGCTTCCTAAAATGATCGAGCCGGCTGGGAGTAACAACAAACAAGTCGCAACCAGTAGGGGGCAGCTTCTGCTGCAGCGGGAGGCTGCCCGTGCAACACAACGACTGGGGGCTGGCTGTTAGAGTGGTGTTTGGTCTGGGTGCATGTTTTGATGGAGTAACAACACTGGGTTGCGCATGAACGTATGATTGAGGCGGCGGTATGACGGTAAGGGCGCGGATGTGGATTCGGCCCAGGCTGCGCTGTCTCCTTAAATCTCACGCTCCCCACGGGGCGTAGCTTTCTTTCTTTCTTTCTTCCTCTCTTTGTAGCATGACCTTATATTTAAATATGTTACCTTGTGGTAGTCATAGAGTCAGGGACACTTGGTCACCCTGTGGTAGAAGAGGCTGGGGGTGGTTTTGGAGCACGCATTTTATGGGAAATCACGTCTCATGTTCATGTCTTCCGTTCACGTCTCATGTCCTCTCTGATTATGTCTCATGTCGACTGTTCATGTCTCATGTCTCATGTCCATGTCTTCTGTTGTGCGCAGGCATTGCGTGCAGCAAGGGCGGGTACATCCTGTTAGAGGTGCGTGGGTGGGCCAAGTGGGATTGTGTTGCGCAGTTTTTTTTTGCAGTGGTTACCGCATCTCCTTCAGCTACATTTTAGCTACTCTGTGGCCTACGGCCACCAGCCCCTGGCCCGGCCAGCCCTGCTGTCAAAGCCACCGGCCGGAGGCCGGTCCAGGTTTGATGTCAATTGGCCCAGGGCTGGCCGCAGCACTTCTCATCGAAGGTGGTCCGGGAACCACTCAATGAGACACTGGCGTTGTGCGAGATGTGGAGGAAGGAACCGAGCCTGCCTTATAGAGGCTTCTGATGTGAGCCTCTGGCTACAGCTGTTGTGAGGGCTACCAGCCAACAATCTTTACCTGCGTTCCCTTGAGCGCATCATGTGCATGCAGTTACATGTACTGCTCTGGAGTTACATGTACTGCCCTGGAGTTACATGTACTGCTCTGGAGTTACATGCACTGCCCTGGAGTTACATGTACTGCTATGGAGTTACATGCACTGCCCTGGAGTTACATGTACTGCTCTGGCGTTACATGCACTGCCCTGGAGTTACATGCACTGCTCTGGAGTTACATGTACTGCTCTGGAGTTACATGCACTGCTCTGGAGTTACACGTACTGCTCTGGAGTTACATGTACTGCTCTGGAGGTACATGTACTGCTCTGGAATTATATGTACGGCTCTTGAGTTACATATACTGCCCTGGAGTTACATGCACTGCTCTGGAGTTACACGTACTGCTCTGGAGTTACATGTACTGCCCTGGAGTTACATGCACTGCCCTGGAGTTACATATACTGCTCTGGAGTTACATGCACTGCCCTGGAGTTACATGTACTGCTCTGGAGTTACATGTACAGCTCTGGCGTTACATGCACTGCCCTGGAGGTACATGTACTGCTCTGGAGTTACATGTACTGCTCTGGAGTTACATGTACTGCCCTGGAGTTACATGTAATGCTCTGGAGTTACATGTACTGCTCTGGAGTTACATGCACTGCCCTGGAGTTACATGTACTGCTCTGGAATTACATGCACTGCTCTGGAGTTACATGTACTGCTCTGGAGTTACATGCACTGCCCTGGAGTTACATGTACTGCTCTGGAGTTACATGCACTGCCCTGGAGTTACATGTACTGCTCTGGAGAGTATTACCTGCTTTCCCTATAGCGCTTCACTTGTTCTAGGTGCCTCAGGCCGTATAAAAAGGGTCTGGTGACTGTTGTGAACTGGTATGTATTGTTCCATGGCAGCTGAGGAGGACCACGCTTTTTCTTCTGAGCTTTTGGAGCATCGAAAAGTCCCCACCTTATTTATTTCCGCACGATATTGAAAGGTGTAGAGTGTGCCTCTTTTTTTCCATCCTACGGTATTCATGAATCTGTATGTGATGTTGAAGTTCATTCTTCCTGCTCCCCCTCTCCGCCTTCATATTCCTCCCATACAATGCATGCCCTGTTGCGTGCAGTACAAACACGAGCTCCTCACCATAGAGACCAGCGAACAGCTGACCCCGGAGTCTCTTATGTCGAAGCTGAATTCGATGAGGGCGGCGCGTCCCCTGCTGCTGCACGACAGCCTCAAGAGCATCAGGGTCAGTGCTCCTGATACCAGGCTCCCCGCTGCATCACTGATCACTCTCTGCATCACTCTCTGCATCACTCTTTGAAGTACAGGCCATCCGGGTCAGTGCTCCTGATACCAGCCCCCGCTGCATCATCGATCACTCTCTGTAGTACTGATCACTCCCTGCACCACTCTCTGCATCACTCCATGTAGTACTGCTCAATCTCTGTAGTACTGATCACTCTCTGTATCACTCTCTGCATCACTCTCTGTAGTACCGGACATCCAGGCCAGTGCTTCTGATACCGGCCCCCGCTGCATCACGGATCACTCTCTGTAGTACTGATCACTCTCTGCATCACTCTCGGTATCACTCTTTGAAGTACCATACATCAGGGTCAGTGCTGAAACCAGGGCCCCCGCTGCATCCAGAGCTACCCAGTACAACCGGTTGGGCCGAAATCCCGTACTGTTTACCGCTATCGTACCGTGTTCAAACACCGTATCGGCCATTTGCTGACTAGCCCGGCCATTATGGTCGTACCATACCCGGCCATTTCCTGACTAGCCCGGCCGTTTGACCGTACCATACCCGGCCATTTCCTGACTAGCCCGGCCGTTTGACAGTACCATACCCGGCCATTTCCTGACTAGCCCGGCCGTTTGACCGTACCATACCCGGCCATTTCCTGACTAGCCCGGCCGTTTGACCGTACCATACCCAGCCATTTCCTGACTAGCCCGGCTGTTTGACCGTACCATACCCGTACTGGGTAACCCTTGCTGCATCCCTGATACCCCCACTCTCTGTAGTACCCAGTGCAGTGTTGTTTGCCGTGGTTACCGCATCGCCTTCAGCTACATTGCAGCTACCCTGTGGCCTACGGCCACCAGCCCCTGCCTCTGCCAGCCCTGCTGCCAAGGCCACCGGCCAGAGGCAGGTCAGCTTTGGTGTCAATTTGCCCAGGGGTGGCCGCAGTACGGCCCATCAAAGGTGGTCCGATAACCACTAAAACAAATACACTTCACCCAGTGCGGGGGTTGGGGCTGCTCTTTGCACCTCCCTATATGGACACACACACAACACCTCCTTGTGATGTGCAGCCTCTCTTATGGTTGGCTGTCAGTGAAGTGCAATTGCGCCGAAAGACAGATATCATGGAAGTTATTTACGTTTCCTTATCGGGAAAGTAGCTGAATTTGCCTTGAAATCACAGTGACTGAAACGCAGCTACGCAATTCAGCCACCGTAAGGACCATAATCAGCACAGCACTGATTACTTTGGGGTCCTCCTTTCTTCCCCGGTTTGCTCTGTGAGACCCTTCTGAAGAGTGTCTCTTTTTTCTTGACTCAGCTACATGTCAGCTACACTCTGGCCTCAGGCCAGAGGCCCCAGTTGTGGCCAGCCAAACTGTCTCGGGCACCAGTTGTAGGCCGGTCCTGGTTTGGTCTCCACTGGGCATTTGGCGGTTGTGGGGCGGCCTCCCAAAGGTGGACTGGTAGCAAAATAAAATAAAATAATAAACACTACTTCTGAATAAAAGCTTTGGGTTGGCTGTGCTGACTATGTAGCACGCACACGCCCCGTCCCCCCTTCTCCCTACTTTCACACCAAATGTGTGGGAGGTGTGGGAGGTGTGGGAGGCTAAAGAAACAAAATGCCCTCTGACTATGTACCTCTCACACACCTTCTGCTCTGTCCCGCCGGTGCAGCCGGAGGGCGCCTCCTCTGCGCAGGTCCTCAGCTTGATCCAGGCGTACGCACATGCCCTGTCCTCCACCCCCCGTCCTTTCGCACCAAAGGTGTGGGAGGTGTGAGAGAGTAAAGACAAAAAACGGCCCTCTGACTATGTCACGCTCACTCGCCTTCTGCTTTGTCCCATCGGTGCAGCCGGAGGGCGCCTCCCCTGCGCAGGTCCTCAGCATGATCCGGGCGTACGCACATGCACTGTCCTCCACACCCCGTCCTTTCGCACCAAAGGTGTGGGAGGTGTGAGAGAGTAAAGACAAAAAACGGCCCTCTGACTATGTCACGCTCACTCGCCTTCTGCTTTGTCCCATCGGTGCAGCCGGAGGGCGCCTCCTCTGCGCAGGTCCTCAGCATGATCCGGGCGTACGCCAGGGGCGACATGGGCACCAAGTACTACCGAGGCCAGGACCACATCATGGTGATTTAACAGCAGGAGGCTGGGAGAAGGGGCCTGTCACTTAGGGGGTCGGACAAGGACCCCGACAACCGCAGTTGACTGTTGGGATGAGGTCTTTCCACGAGATTTTGTTCTTCTGGCGACCAGGACATCAGCTTTTAAATACGAAAAGCTTTTTAATACGGAAAGGAAGTTCGTTCCCCCCCCCCCCCCCCTGTCGAACTTTTGGCGGGGAAAGGCTCTGTCTCAGCTGAAAACCCTTGTTTGGGGGAAACCTGTCCGACTCCCTAAGTGACAGGCCCCTTGCTGGTAGTCCTTGGAGAGAAAGAAGGACACAAACTAAATAAAGTTGTCACACTTCTGACTCCCTTACCTTCTGGCCTAAGGATGCAGATGTTTTGGACAGCAGAGGTTGGGTCATGGCCTACTTTCTGTACTGATGCTCAACGGTGTTTGGGGGCAGGGTGTCCTGGCCGGACTCGACTCTGGATACCCTGCCTACAAAGGCAAGGGGGGGCAGGAGTGCCACCGTTACAATGCAAGCCAATGTGCTTGAGACTTAAATGGTAACAGCGCGGGCGAGGCCTCGGCCCATGCTGCGTTGCTTCCATAACCCTCATGCCCCTGCGGGGCGTAGCTTTCCTTATTTTCTTCTTTCCATCCTCCCTTCCTGAGACTTCCAATGTGCGAGAGGTAGCATGCCTCTTGGCGACATGATGAGATGGGCTCAGCAGTGATGCGGCTTTTCAGGAATTAGACATACGAGTTAAATATGTTGGCGTACAGGTGCGTAGTGCGCGAGTCTAACTAAAAGTTACAATTAAGTATCTTGAAGGTATCCCATACGGTACATTTTTCTGTAAATTTAAGTTGCCCCTGCAGGCGCGGGCTTGTACCCACAGGACAGAGAGACCCTGTGCACCTTGGCATGCAGTGCTTATTGCAGTGGTTACCTCATCACTTTCAGCTACATTTCAGCTACTCTGTGGACTACGCGGCCACCAGCCCCTGGCTCAGCCAGCCTGCAGCCAAGGCACCCGGTTGGAGGCTGGTCCAGGTTTGGTGTCAATCGGCCCAGGGGTGGCCACAGCACGGCCCATCAAAGGTGGTCTGGTATCCACTAAAAAAACACCTGTTCACATAATTTGGTTTTAGCTCGCTTCAGCTAAAACTCAGCTACATCACGGCCTACAGCCGGGGGGGCCTGGGGCAGTACGATGCCTGCTGCTCGGGCCACCGGCCATAGGTTGGTCAAGATTTTGTCCCAACTGGCCCAGCGGTGGCCGCCCAGCGGTGGCCGCCCAGCGGCCCCCTACAGGTGGTCTGGTGCCCACTGAAACAAACACTGGTTGGGGGCCACGGAGCCACACATCTCCTGCCTGCTGTTACCCGCCATCCCTCACAGGCACGCATCTCCTGCCTGCTGTTACCCGCCTTCCCTCACAGGCACGAAATTGGTGGATGTAAAGGATGGGCGGCATGCAGGGGAACTCATATCTCTTGCCTTCTGGTGCCCACTGCCGCCCACTACCGCCTTCTGGTGCCCACTGCCGCCCACTGCCGCCTTCTGGTGCCCACTGCCGCCCACTGCCGCCTTCTGGTGCCCACTGCCGCCCACTGCCGCCTTCTGGTGCCCACTGCCGCCCACTGCCGCCTTCTGGTGCCCACTGCCGCCTTCTGGTGCCCACTGCCGCCTTCTGGTGCCCACTGCCGCCCACTGCCGCCTTCTGGTGCCCACTGCCGCCCACTGCCGCCTTCTGGTGCCCACTGCCGCCCACTGCCGCCTTCTGGTGCCCACTGCCGCCCACTGCTGCCTTCTGGTGCCCACTGCCGCCCACTGCCGCCTTCTGCCGCCCACTGCCGCCTTCTGGTGCCCACTGCCGCCCACTGCTGCCTTCTGGTGCCCACTGCCGGCCACTGCCGCCTTCTGGTGCCCACTGCCGCCCACTGCCGCCTTCTGGTGCCCACTGCCGCCCACTGCTGCCTTCTGGTGACCACTGCCGCCCACTGCCGCCCACTGCCGCCCACTGCCGCCTTCTGGTGCCCACTGCCGCCCACTGCTGCCTTCTGGTGCCCACTGCCGGCCACTGCCGCCTTCTGGTGCCCACTGCCGCCCACTGCCGCCTTCTGGTGCACACTGCCGCCCACTGCCGCCTTCTGGTGCCCACTGCCGGCCATGCAGGGCTTCGTGAACGAGGTCAAGATGGAGATGAACATGCGTCCTGATGAGCACCTGCGTGTGGTGAACGCCAGCAAGGAGAAGTCCGGCCGACCTCTTCCGCCTTACCTCTGCACTGTCAACAATCTCGGGCTCAATGACTCTCCGGGGATGCCCAACTTGCGGGTGAGCGGTGCCTAAATCAGAGGCTGATTCCTTGCAGTATGTATTGGCATGCGGGCTGCCTGAGTACAGGGGTGCTGGCACCTACTTGCAGGTCCATGCATTGGGCAAGTTCATACTGTCCAAGTTCATACCTTCCCAGTTCATACCTGCCAAGCCGAATGCTGATGCCCATGCCTTAGCCAATCCTTGTCCATGGCCGTGCCTTGACGCCGCCATCGATTCTGCCCGAGAGCTGGACTATCTGGGATTTGATTTTGGAACACTTGCTGTATCTCGACGGGATTCGGGGATCGCTTTGCGGGTGAGCTGAGAGCTCCACTAGCTGGATTTTGATTTTGGAACACTGACTGGGCCTCGACGACAACTCGACGTCCAGAGGGGGAGGAGTCCATGTCCCTCTAGTCAGTTTTTTTAGCACGCTTCAGCTACAATTCAGCTACATCACGGCCTGCGGCCGTGGGGGCCTCTGGGGCAGCAAGGTGCCTGCTGCTCGGGCCACCGGCCATAGGTTGGTCAAGATTTTGTCCCAACTGGCCCCGCGGTGGCCGCCCGGCGGCCCCCTATGGGTGGTCTGGTGCCCTCTGAAAGAAACGCTGGGGTGGTGCTTGGGTTCAAGGAACAGCACGGCTTGGGGCTGAATCGGGGTGTTATTTTGAGTGGTTACCGGACCACCTTTGATGGGCCGTACGGCGGCCACTCCTGGGCTGATTGACACCAAACCTGGACCGGCCTCCTGCCGGTGGCCTTGGCAGGGCAGGGCTGGCCGAGTCAGGGGCTGGTGGCCGCGTAGGCCACAGTGTAGCTGAAATGTAGCTGAAGGTGATGCAGTAACCACTGCAAAAAACATTGGGCTGAAACCACATGCACAGCGTTACCGTGACACTGAGCTTTAATGTGTTCCTCCAGGACTTTGTTCTTCCGGATGGGACCCCCCCGGAGTCAAGGCGCTGGCTGGAGGCCCTACTGAGGCTGCCCCCACCTCCCCAGATGGCGCTCGAGCTGCACCAGGCCTGCCGGTGAGGATGACCTGCTGCCTTGCAGGGAGGGCAAAATGGCTCCCAACCCACAGGGGGTGGAGTGCGTGGTCTTTGAAATATGAGTACTAGCATGTTTGTTTCCCCGGTGATTCTGACTGCATTCTGGTTCCAGGCTGTACTGCATCCTGGACCTATGCTGTACTGCATACTCGACCCACATGGCCCCACGGGATGTAACCTCTTCCTCCATCTCTCCTTTTAGTCATCGGAGTTATATTATCCTCATTGGAGTTGTCCACCGCCTTTTTGTTGAGCTCAAATTTCCGTTGAAGGTTGTTTGCTTTGGTCCGCGTTCATCTGCTGGCTTTGCCCATCAGGTACAGTTTTCCAGTTGAACCTGCCTGGCGACCTAGCAACCAGACTGCCACTGACACAATGCCACTGACACAATGCCACTGACACAGTGCCACTGACACAGTGCCACTCACACAGTGCCACTGACACAGTGCCACTCATGCACGGCGTCCTGTATACGAGTGGTTACCGCATCACTTTCAGCTACATTTTAGCTACTCTGCGGCCTACGGCCACCCCCCCTGGCTCGGCCAGCCCTGCTGCCAAGGCCACCGGTCGGAGGCCGGTCCAGGTTTGGTGTCAATGGGCCCAGGAATGGCCGCAGCACGGCCCATCAAAGGTGGTCCGGTAACCATTAAAAAAAACTGCACGTGGCAGGCACCTGACGACGGTGAGCGCGCCCTATTTGAACCTGCCTGAGTTCCACATATCCGTGTCCCTTTCGGCCACGTGGCAGGCACCTGGCAACGGTGGACGTGCCCTATTCGAGCCTGGATGCGTCCATGTCTACCAGGAAGGTCAGCGAGATCATCCTCACGGGTCAGGGACACGAGCTGTTCTTTAGGGACCTGTCAGGTGCGCCGAACATGATTTAATGTTTGGGATATAAAGGACCTGTGCGAGATCATCCTCACGGGTCAGGGACACGAGCTGTTCTTCAGGGACCTGTCAGGTGCGCCGAACATGATCCAATGTTTGGGATATAAAGGACCAGTGCGAGATCATCCTCACGGGTCAGGGACACCAGCTTTACTTTAGGGGCCTGTCAGGCGCGCTGGACACGCTTCCACACTTCGGGATTGAACACGCGTCCACACTTTGGGATTAAACACGTGTTCACACTTTGGGATTGAACACGTGTCTACACTTTGGGATTAAACATGTGTCCACACTTTGGGATGAAACATGTGTCCACACGTTGGGATTAAACATGTGTCCACACTTTGGGATTGCACATGTGTCCACACTTTGGGATTAAACATGAGTCCACACTTTGGGATTAAAATGTGTCCACACTTTGGGATTGAACACATGTCCACATTGTGGGATGTAAGGCATTCCTGTGGGACGAGAACGTGTGCATAACGGGGCGGGGCTGGGTGCGTCACGAGGGGCAATAATGGCAGGATTGTGGCATGAGGATTGACGCCCTGAGGCCGAGGGCGATCCAGGGTGCGAAGGCATAGTTGTGTGGGGGGGGGCATGTTACAGTTGGGCAATGCAGGGGGGGGGGCCTTAGGGCGATCCAGGGGGCGAAGGCATGCTTGTGGGGTGCATGTTACAGTTGGGCACTGCAGGGGGAAGAGTGTTTTTTGTTTATGGGATGCATCTTGGATGGGTGTGTTGAAGCGTCTCCTGTGCTTTCTTTAAACTATCTTTCGGCCACCTCCTAGCCTGCACCTATAGGTTCTGGTAGAAAGAAAGAACGAAAATAGGGGTGTGAGGGTTGAGGAAACAGTGCGGCATAGGCCTAGGCCGCGTCCACGCCGTTACCATCAACAAGAGATGCTCCTTTAGGCTGCAACACACTTAGTTTATATCTGCTAGCCTCCTCTGTACACCGCATGGCTGCAATGCTTTCCCCGCTGCATGCTGCCCTCCTGCCGTGGTAGGCTATCCGCATGTGCCCTGCTGCTGCCCTCTTGCTGTGGTAGGCTATCAGCATGTTCCCTGCTGCTGCCCTCCTGCTATGGTAGGTTATCCGCATGTGCCCTGCTGCTGCCCTCCTGCCGTGGTAGGTTATCCGCATGTGCCCTGCTGCTGCCCTCCTTATGTGATAGGCTATCCGCATGTTCCCTGCTGCTGCCCTCCTGCTGTGGTAGGTTATCCGCATGTTCCCTGCTGCTGCCCTCCTGCTGTGGTAGGCTATCAGCATGTTCCCTGCTGCTGCCCTCCTGCTGTGGTAGGCTATCCGCATGTGCCCTGCTGCTGCCCTCCTTATGTGGTAGGCTATCAGCATGTTCCCTGCTGCTGCCCTCCTGCTGTGGTAGGTTATCCGCATGTTCCCTGCTGCTGCCCTCCTGCCGTGGTAGGTTATCCGCATGTTCCCTGCTGCTTCCCTCCTGCTATGGTAGGTTATCCGCATGTGCCCTGCTGCTGCCCTCCTGCCGTGGTAGGTTTTCCGCATGTGCCCTGCTGCTGCCCTCCTTATGTGATAGGCTATCCGCATGTTCCCTGCTGCTGCCCTCCTGCTGTGGTAGGTTATCCGCATGTTCCCTGCTGCTGCCCTCCTGCTGTGGTAGGCTATCAGCATGTTCCCTGCTGCTGCCCTCCTGCTGTGGTAGGTTATCCGCATATGCCCTGCTGCTGCCCTCCTGCCGTGGTAGGTTATCCGCATGTGCCCTGCTGCTGCCCTCCTTATGTGATAGGCTATCCGCATGTTCCCTGCTGCTGCCCTCCTGCTGTGGTAGGTTATCCGCATGTTCCCTGCTGCTGCCCTCCTGCTGTGGTAGGCTATCAGCATGTTCCCTGCTGCTGCCCTCCTGCTGTGGTAGGCTATCCGCATGTGCCCTGCTGCTGCCCTCCTTATGTGGTAGGCTATCAGCATGTTCCCTGCTGCTGCCCTCCTGCTGTGGTAGGTTATCCGCATGTTCCCTACTGCTGCCCTCCTGCCGTGGTAGGTTATCCGCATGTTCCCTGCTGCTTCCCTCCTGCTATGGTAGGTTATCCGCATGTGCCCTGCTGCTGCCCTCCTGCCGTGGTAGGTTTTCCGCATGTGCCCTGCTGCTGCCCTCCTTATGTGATAGGCTATCCGCATGTTCCCTGCTGCTGCCCTCCTGCTGTGGTAGGTTATCCGCATGTTCCCTGCTGCTGCCCTCCTGCTGTGGTAGGCTATCAGCATGTTCCCTGCTGCTGCCCTCCTGCTGTGGTAGGTTATCCGCATATGCCCTGCTGCTGCCCTCCTGCCGTGGTAGGTTATCCGCATGTGCCCTGCTGCTGCCCCCCTTATGTGATAGGCTATCCGCATGTTCCCTGCTGCTGCCCTCCTGCCGTGGTAGGTTATCTGCATGTGCCCTGCTGCTGCCCTCCTGCTGTGGTAGGTTATCCGCATGTGCCCTGCTGCTGCCCTCCTGCTATGGTAGGTTATCCGCATGTGCCCTGCTGCTGCCCTCCTGCCGTGGTAGGTTATCCGCATGTGCCCTGCTGCTGCCCTCCTGCCGTGGTAGGCTACCCGCATGTTCCCTGCTGCTGCCCTCCTGCCGTGGTAGGTTATCCGCATGTTCCCTGCTGCTGCCCTCCTGCTGTGGTAGGTTATCCGCATGTGCCCTGTTGCTGCCCTCCTTATGTGGTGGGCTATCCGCATGTGCCCTACTGCTGCCCTCCTTATGTGGTGGGCTATCCGCATGTGCCCTGCTGCTGCCCTCCTGCCGTGGTAGGCTACCCGCATGTTACCTGCTGCTGCCCTCCTGCCGTGGTAGGTTATCCGCATGTGCCCTGCTGCTGCCCTCCTGCCGTGGTAGGTTGTCCGCATGTGCCCAGCTGCTGCCCTCCTTATGTGATAGGCTATCCGCATGTTCCCTGCTGCTGCCCTCCTGCTGTGGTAGGTTATCCGCATATGCCCTGCTGCTGCCCTCCTGCCGTGGTAGGTTATCCGCATGTGCCCTGCTGCTGCCCCCCTTATGTGATAGGCTATCCGCATGTTCCCTGCTGCTGCCCTCCTGCCGTGGTAGGTTATCTGCATGTGCCCTGCTGCTGCCCTCCTGCTGTGGTAGGTTATCCGCATGTGCCCTGCTGCTGCCCTCCTGCTGTGGTAGGTTATCCGCATGTGCCCTGCTGCTGCCCTCCTGCCGTGGTAGGTTATCCGCATGTGCCCTGCTGCTGCCCTCCTGCCGTGGTAGGCTACCCGCATGTTCCCTGCTGCTGCCCTCCTGCCGTGGTAGGTTATCCGCATGTTCCCTGCTGCTGCCCTCCTGCTGTGGTAGGTTATCCGCATGTGCCCTGTTGCTGCCCTCCTTATGTGGTGGGCTATCCGCATGTGCCCTACTGCTGCCCTCCTTATGTGGTGGGCTATCCGCATGTGCCCTGCTGCTGCCCTCCTGCCGTGGTAGGCTACCCGCATGTTACCTGCTGCTGCCCTCCTGCCGTGGTAGGTTATCCGCATGTGCCCTGCTGCTGCCCTCCTGCCGTGGTAGGTTGTCCGCATGTGCCCAGCTGCTGCCCTCCTTATGTGATAGGCTATCCGCATGTTCCCTGCTGCTGCCCTCCTGCTGTGGTAGGTTATCCGCATATGCCCTGCTGCTGCCCTCCTGCCGTGGTAGGTTATCCGCATGTGCCCTGCTGCTGCCCCCCTTATGTGATAGGCTATCCGCATGTTCCCTGCTGCTGCCCTCCTGCCGTGGTAGGTTATCCGCATGTGCCCTGCTGCTGCCCTCCTGCTGTGGTAGGTTATCCGCATGTGCCCTGCTGCTGCCCTCCTGCTGTGGTAGGTTATCCGCATGTGCCCTGCTGCTGCCCTCCTGCTGTGGTAGGTTATCCGCATGTGCCCTGCTGCTGCCCTCCTGCCGTGGTAGGCTACCCGCATGTTCCCTGCTGCTGCCCTCCTGCCGTGGTAGGTTATCCGCATGTTCCCTGCTGCTGCCCTCCTGCTGTGGTAGGTTATCCGCATGTGCCCTGTTGCTGCCCTCCTTATGTGGTGGGCTATCCGCATGTGCCCTACTGCTGCCCTCCTTATGTGGTGGGCTATCCGCATGTGCCCTGCTGCTGCCCTCCTGCCGTGGTAGGCTACCCGCATGTTACCTGCTGCTGCCCTCCTGCCGTGGTAGGTTATCCGCATGTGCCCTGCTGCTGCCCTCCTGCCGTGGTAGGTTGTCCGCATGTGCCCTGCTGCTGCCCTCCTTATGTGATAGGCTATCCGCATGTTCCCTGCTGCTGCCCTCCTGCTGTGGTAGGTTATCCGCATGTTCCCTGCTGCTGCCCTCCTGCTGTGGTAGGCTATTAGCATGTTCCCTGCTGCTGCCCTTCTTATGTGGTAGGTTATCCGCATGTGCCCTGCTGCTGCCCTCCTGCCGTGGTAGGTTATCCGCATGTGCCCTGCTGCTGCCCCCCTTATGTGATAGGCTATCCGCATGTTCCCTGCTGCTGCCCTCCTGCCGTGGTAGGTTATCCGCATGTGCCCTGCTTCTGCCCTCCTGCTGTGGTAGGTTATCCGCATGTGCCCTGCTGCTGCCCTCCTGCTGTGGTAGGTTATCCGCATGTTCCCTGCTGCTGCCCTCCTGCTGTGGTAGGTTATCCGCATGTGCCCTACTGCTGCCCTCCTTATGTGGTGGGCTATCCGCATGTGCCCTACTGCTGCCCTCCTGCTGTGGTAGGTTATCCGCATGTGCCCTGTTGCTGCCCTCCTGCTGTGGTAGGTTATCCGCATGTGCCCTACTGCTGCCCTCCTTATGTGGTAGGTTATCCGCATGTGCCCTGCTGCTGCCCTCCTGCTGTGGTAGGTTATCCGCATGTGCCCTGCTGCTGCCCTCCTTTTGTGGTAGGTTATCCGCATGTGCCCTGCTGCTGCCCTCCTTATGTGATAGGCTATCCGCATGTTCCCTGCTGCTGCCCTCCTGCTGTGGTAGGTTATCCGCATGTTCCCTGCTGCTGCCCTCCTGCTGTGGTAGGCTATCAGCATGTTCCCTGCTGCTGCCCTCCTGCTGTGGTAGGTTATCCGCATATGCCCTGCTGCTGCCCTCCTGCCGTGGTAGGTTATCCGCATGTGCCCTGCTGCTGCCCCCCTTATGTGATAGGCTATCCGCATGTTCCCTGCTGCTGCCCTCCTGCCGTGGTAGGTTATCCGCATGTGCCCTGCTGCTGCCCTCCTGCTGTGGTAGGTTATCCGCATGTGCCCTGCTGCTGCCCTCCTGCTATGGTAGGTTATCCGCATGTTCCCTGCTGCTGCCCTCCTGCCGTGGTAGGTTATCCGCATGTGCCCTGCTGCTGCCCTCCTGCCGTGGTAGGCTACCCGCATGTTCCCTGCTGCTGCCCTCCTGCCGTGGTAGGTTATCCGCATGTTCCCTGCTGCTGCCCTCCTGCTGTGGTAGGTTATCCGCATGTGCCCTGTTGCTGCCCTGCTTATGTGGTGGGCTATCCGCATGTGCCCTACTGCTGCCCTCCTTATGTGGTGGGCTATCCGCATGTGCCCTGCTGCTGCCCTCCTGCCGTGGTAGGCTACCCGCATGTTACCTGCTGCTGCCCTCCTGCCGTGGTAGGTTATCCGCATGTGCCCTGCTGCTGCCCTCCTGCCGTGGTAGGTTATCCGCATGTGCCCTGCTGCTGCCCTCCTTATGTGATAGGCTATCCGCATGTTCCCTGCTGCTGCCCTCCTGCTGTGGTAGGTTATCCGCATGTTCCCTGCTGCTGCCCTCCTGCTGTGGTAGGCTATCCGCATGTTCCCTGCTGCTGCCCTCCTGCTGTGGTAGGTTATCCGCATGTGCCCTGCTGCTGCCCTCCTGCCGTGGTAGGTTATCCGCATGTGCCCTGCTGTTGCCCCCCTTATGTGATAGGCTATCCGCATGTTCCCTGCTGCTGCCCTCCTGCCGTGGTAGGTTATCCGCATGTGCCCTGCTGCTGCCCTCCTGCTGTGGTAGGTTATCCGCATGTGCCCTGCTGCTGCCCTCCTGCTGTGGTAGGTTATCCGCATGTGCCCTGCTGCTGCCCTCCTGCTGTGGTAGGTTATCCGCATGTGCCCTGCTGCTGCCCTCCTGCTATGGTAGGTTATCCGCATGTTCCCTGCTGCTGCCCTCCTGCTGTGGTAGGTTATCCGCATGTTCCCTGCTGCTGCCCTCCTTATGTGGTGGTCTATCCGCATGTGCCCTACTGCTGCCCTCCTGCTGTGGTAGGTTATCCGCATGTGCCCTGTTGCTGCCCTCCTGTTGTGGTAGGTTATCCGCATGTGCCCTACTGCTGCCCTCCTTATGTGGTAGGTTATCCGCATGTGTCCTGCTGCTGCCCTCCTGCTGTGGTAGATTATCCGCATGTGCCCTGTTGCTGCCCTCCTGCTGTGGTAGGTTATCCGCATGTGCCCTACTGCTGCCCTCCTGCCGTGGTAGGTTATCCGCATGTGCCCTACTGCTGCCCTCCTGCTGTGGTAGGTTATCTGCATGTGCCCTGCTGCTGCCCTCCTGCCGTGGTAGGTTATCCGCATGTTCCCTGCTGCTGCCCTCCTGCTGTGGTAGGTTATCCGCATGTGCCCTGTTGCTGCCCTGCTTATGTGGTGGGCTATCCGCATGTGCCCTACTGCTGCTCTCCTTATGTGGTGGGCTATCCGCATGTGCCCTGCTGCTGCCCTCCTGCCGTGGTAGGCTACCCGCATGTTACCTGCTGCTGCCCTCCTGCCGTGGTAGGTTATCCGCATGTGCCCTGCTGCTGCCCTCCTGCTGTGGTAGGTTGTCCGCATGTGCCCTGCTGCTGCCCTCCTTATGTGATAGGCTATCCGCATGTTCCCTGCTGCTGCCCTCCTGCTGTGGTAGGTTATCCGCATGTTCCCTGCTGCTGCCCTCCTGCTGTGGTAGGCTATCAGCATGTTCCCTGCTGCTGCCCTCCTGCTGTGGTAGGTTATCCGCATGTGCCCTGCTGCTGCCCTCCTGCCGTGGTAGGTTATCCGCATGTGCCCTGCTGTTGCCCCCCTTATGTGATAGGCTATCCGCATGTTCCCTGCTGCTGCCCTCCTGCCGTGGTAGGTTATCCGCATGTGCCCTGCTGCTGCCCTCCTTATGTGATAGGCTATCCGCATGTGCCCTGCTGCTGCCCTCCTGCTATGGTAGGTTATCCGCATATTCCCTGCTGCTGCCCTCCTGCTGTGGTAGGTTATCCGCATGTGACCTGCTGCTGCCCTCCTGCTATGGTAGGTTATCCGCATGTTCCCTGCTGCTGCCCTCCTGCTGTGGTAGGTTATCCGCATGTTCCCTGCTGCTGCCCTCCTTATGTGGTGGTCTATCCGCATGTGCCCTACTGCTGCCCTCCTGCTGTGGTAGGTTATCCGCATGTGCCCTGTTGCTGCCCTCCTGCTGTGGTAGGTTATCCGCATGTGCCCTACTGCTGCCCTCCTTATGTGGTAGGTTATCCGCATGTGTCCTGCTGCTGCCCTCCTGCTGTGGTAGATTATCCGCATGTGCCCTGTTGCTGCCCTCCTGCTGTGGTAGGTTATCCGCATGTGCCCTACTGCTGCCCTCCTGCCGTGGTAGGTTATCCGCATGTGCCCTACTGCTGCCCTCCTGCTGTGGTAGGTTATCCGCATGTGCCCTGCTGCTGCCCTCCTGCCGTGGTAGGTTATCCGCATGTGCCCTGCTGCTGCCCTCCTGCTGTGGTAGGTTATCCGCATGTGCCCTGCTGCTGCCCTCCTGCTGTGGTAGGTTATCCGCATGTGCCCTACTGCTGCCCTCCTGCCGTGGTAGGTTATCCGCATGTGCCCTGCTGCTGCCCTCCTTCCGTGGTAGGTTATCCGCATGTGCCCTACTGCTGCCCTCCTGCCGTGGTAGGTTATCCGCATGTGCCCTGCTGCTGCCCTCCTGCCGTGGTGGGCTATCTGCATGTGCCCTGCTGCTGCCCTCCTGCTGCGGTAGGTTATCCGCATGTGCCCTACTGCTGCCCTCCTGCCGTGGTGGGCTATCCGCCTGTGCCCTGCTGCTGCCCTCCTGCTGTGGTAGGTTATCCGCATGTGCCCTACTGCTGCCCTCCTGCTGTGGTAGGTTATCCGCATGTGCCCTGCTGCTGCCCTCCTTATGTGGTAGGCTATCAGCATGTTCCCTGCTGCTGCCCTCCTGCTGTGGTAGGTTATCCGCATGTGCCCTACTGCTGCCCTCCTGCTGTGGTAGGTTATCCGCATGTGCCCTGCTGCTGCCCTCCTGCTGTGGTAGGTTATCCGCATGTGCCCTGCTGCTGCCCTCCTTATGTGGTAGGTTATCCGCATGTGCCCTACTGCTGCCCTCCTGCTGTGGTAGGTTATCCGCATGTGCCCTGCTGCTGCCCTCCTTATGTGGTAGGTTATCTGCATGTGCCCTGCCGCTGCCCTCCTGCCGTGGTAGGTTATCCGCATGTGCCCTGCTGCTGCCCTCCTTATGTGGTAGGTTATCCGCATGTGCCCTGCTGCTGCCCTCCTTATGTGGTAGGTTATCCGCATGTGCCCTGCTGCTGCCCTCCTGCTGTGGTAGGCTATCCGCATGTGCCCTACTGCTGCCCTCCTTATGTGGTAGGTTATCCGCATGTGCCCTACTGCTGCCCTCCTGCTGTGGTAGGTTATCCGCATGTGCCCTGCTGCTGCCCTCCTGATGTGGTAGGTTATCCGCATGTGCCCTGCTGCTGCCCTCCTTATGTGGTAGGTTATCCGCATGTGCCCTACTGCTGCCCTCCTTATGTGGTAGGCTATCCGCATGTGCCTTACTGCTGATCTCCTTATGTGGTAGGTTATCCGCATGTGCCCTACTGCTGCCCTCCTGCTGTGGTAGGTTATCCGCATGTGCCCTACTGCTGCCCTCCTGCTGTGGTAGGCTATCCGCATGTGCCCTGCTGCTGCCCTCCTTATGTGGTAGGCTATCTGCATGTGCCCTACTGCTGCCCTCCTGATGTGCTAGGTTATCCGCATGTGCCCTGCTGCTGCCCTCCTTATGTGGTAGGCTATCTGCATGTGCCCTGCTGCTGCCCTCCTTATGTGGTAGGTTATCCGCATGTGCCCTACTGCTGCCCTCCTGCTGTGGTAGGTTATCCGCATGTGCCCTGCTGCTGCCCTCCTGATGTGGTAGGTTATCCGCATGTGCCCTACTGCTGCCCTCCTGCTGTGGTAGGTTATCCGCATGTGCCCTACTGCTGCCCTCCTGCTGTGGTAGGTTATCCGCATGTGCCCTACTGCTGCCCTCCTGCTGTGGTAGGTTATCCGCATGTGCCCTACTGCTGCCCTCCTTATGTGGTAGGTTATCCGCATGTGCCCTGCTGCTGCCCTCCTGATGTGGTAGGTTATCCGCATGTGCCCTACTGCTGCCCTCCTGATGTGGTAGGTTATCCGCATGTGCCCTACTGCTGCCCTCCTGCTGTGGTAGGTTATCCGCATGTGCCCTGCTGCTGCCCTCCTGCTGTGGTAGGTTATCCGCATGTGCCCTGCTGCTGCCCTCCTGCTGTGGTAGGTTATCCGCATGTGCCCTGCTGCTGCCCTCCTGCTGTGGTAGGTTATCCGCATGTGCCCTGCTGCTGCCCTCCTGCCGTGGTAGGTTATCCGCATGTGCCCTGCTGTTGCCCCCCTTATGTGATAGGCTATCCGCATGTTCCCTGCTGCTGCCCTCCTGCCGTGGTAGGTTATCCGCATGTGCCCTGCTGCTGCCCTCCTGCTGTGGTAGGTTATCCGCATGTGCCCTGCTGCTGCCCTCCTGCTGTGGTAGGTTATCCGCATGTTCCCTGCTGCTGCCCTCCTGCTGTGGTAGGTTATCCGCATGTTCCCTGCTGCTGCCCTCCTGCTGTGGTAGGTTATCCGCATGTTCCCTGCTGCTGCCCTCCTGCTGTGGTAGGTTATCCGCATGTTCCCTGCTGCTGCCCTCCTTATGTGGTGGTCTATCCGCATGTGCCCTACTGCTGCCCTCCTGCTGTGGTAGGTTATCTGCATGTGCCCTGTTGCTGCCCTCCTGCTGTGGTAGGTTATCCGCATGTGCCCTACTGCTGCCCTCCTGCTGTGGTAGGTTATCTGCATGTGCCCTGTTGCTGCCCTCCTTATGTGGTAGGTTATCCGCATGTGCCCTGCTGCTGCCCTCCTGCCGTGGTAGGTTATCCGCATGTGCCCTGCTGTTGCCCCCCTTATGTGATAGGCTATCCGCATGTTCCCTGCTGCTGCCCTCCTGCCGTGGTAGGTTATCCGCATGTGCCCTGCTGCTGCCCTCCTGCTGTGGTAGGTTATCCGCATGTGCCCTGCTGCTGCCCTCCTGCTATGGTAGGTTATCCGCATATTCCCTGCTGCTGCCCTCCTGCTGTGGTAGGTTATCCGCATGTGACCTGCTGCTGCCCTCCTGCTATGGTAGGTTATCCGCATGTTCCCTGCTGCTGCCCTCCTGCTGTGGTAGGTTATCCGCATGTTCCCTGCTGCTGCCCTCCTTATGTGGTGGTCTATCCGCATGTGCCCTACTGCTGCCCTCCTGCTGTGGTAGGTTATCTGCATGTGCCCTGTTGCTGCCCTCCTGCTGTGGTAGGTTATCCGCATGTGCCCTACTGCTGCCCTCCTTATGTGGTAGGTTATCCGCATGTGTCCTGCTGCTGCCCTCCTGCTGTGGTAGATTATCCGCATGTGCCCTGTTGCTGCCCTCCTGCTGTGGTAGGTTATCCGCATGTGCCCTACTGCTGCCCTCCTGCCGTGGTAGGTTATCCGCATGTGCCCTACTGCTGCCCTCCTGCTGTGGTAGGTTATCTGCATGTGCCCTGCTGCTGCCCTCCTGCCGTGGTAGGTTATCCGCATGTTCCCTGCTGCTGCCCTCCTGCTGTGGTAGGTTATTCGCATGTGCCCTGTTGCTGCCCTGCTTATGTGGTGGGCTATCCGCATGTGCCCTACTGCTGCCCTCCTTATGTGGTGGGCTATCCGCATGTGCCCTGCTGCTGCCCTCCTGCCGTGGTAGGCTACCCGCATGTTACCTGCTGCTGCCGTCCTGCCGTGGTAGGTTATCCGCATGTGCCCTGCTGCTGCCCTCCTGCCGTGGTAGGTTGTCCGCATGTGCCCTGCTGCTGCCCTCCTTATGTGATAGGCTATCCGCATGTTCCCTGCTGCTGCCCTCCTGCTGTGGTAGGTTATCCGCATGTTCCCTGCTGCTGCCCTCCTGCTGTGGTAGGCTATCAGCATGTTCCCTGCTGCTGCCCTCCTGCTGTGGTAGGTTATCCGCATGTGCCCTGCTGCTGCCCTCCTTATGTGGTAGGTTATCCGCATGTGCCCTGCTGTTGCCCCCCTTATGTGATAGGCTATCCGCATGTTCCCTGCTGCTGCCCTCCTGCCGTGGTAGGTTATCCGCATGTGCCCTGCTGCTGCCCTCCTGCTGTGGTAGGTTATCCGCATGTGCCCTGCTGCTGCCCTCCTGCTGTGGTAGGTTATCCGCATGTTCCCTGCTGCTGCCCTCCTGCTGTGGTAGGTTATCCGCATGTGCCCTGCTGCTGCCCTCCTGCTGTGGTAGGTTATCCGCATGTTCCCTGCTGCTGCCCTCCTGCTGTGGTAGGTTATCCGCATGTGCCCTGTTGCTGCCCTCCTGCTGTGGTAGGTTATCCGCATGTGCCCTACTGCTGCCCTCCTGCCGTGGTAGGTTATCCGCATGTGCCCTACTGCTGCCCTCCTGCTGTGGTAGGCTATCTGCATGTGCCCTGCTGCTGCCCTCCTGCCGTGGTAGGTTATCCGCATGTTCCCTGCTGCTGCCCTCCTGCCGTGGTAGGTTATCCGCATGTGCCCTGCTGCTGCCCTCCTGCTGTGGTAGGTTATCCGCATGTGCCCTGTTGCTGCCCTGCTTATGTGGTGGGCTATCCGCATGTGCCCTACTGCTGCCCTCCTTATGTGGTGGGCTATCCGCATGTGCCCTGCTGCTGCCCTCCTGCCGTGGTAGGCTACCCGCATGTTACCTGCTGCTGCCCTCCTGCCGTGGTAGGTTATCCGCATGTGCCCTGCTGCTGCCCTCCTGCCGTGGTAGGTTGTCCGCATGTGCCCTGCTGCTGCCCTCCTTATGTGATAGGCTATCCGCATGTTCCCTGCTGCTGCCCTCCTGCTGTGGTAGGTTATCCGCATGTTCCCTGCTGCTGCCCTCCTGCTGTGGTAGGCTATCAGCATGTTCCCTGCTGCTGCCCTCCTGCTGTGGTAGGTTATCCGCATGTGCCCTGCTGCTGCCCTCCTTATGTGGTAGGTTATCCGCATGTGCCCTGCTGTTGCCCCCCTTATGTGATAGGCTATCCGCATGTTCCCTGCTGCTGCCCTCCTGCCGTGGTAGGTTATCCGCATGTGCCCTGCTGCTGCCCTCCTGCTGTGGTAGGTTATCCGCATGTGCCCTGCTGCTGCCCTCCTGCTATGGTAGGTTATCCGCATATTCCCTGCTGCTGCCCTCCTGCTGTGGTAGGTTATCCGCATGTGACCTGCTGCTGCCCTCCTGCTATGGTAGGTTATCCGCATGTTCCCTGCTGCTGCCCTCCTGCTGTGGTAGGTTATCCGCATGTTCCCTGCTGCTGCCCTCCTTATGTGGTGGTCTATCCGCATGTGCCCTACTGCTGCCCTCCTGCTGTGGTAGGTTATCCGCATGTGCCCTGTTGCTGCCCTCCTGCTGTGGTAGGGTATCCGCATGTGCCCTACTGCTGCCCTCCTTATGTGGTAGGTTATCCGCATGTGTCCTGCTGCTGCCCTCCTGCTGTGGTAGATTATCCGCATGTGCCCTGTTGCTGCCCTCCTGCTGTGGTAGGTTATCCGCATGTGCCCTACTGCTGCCCTCCTGCCGTGGTAGGTTATCCGCATGTGCCCTACTGCTGCCCTCCTGCTGTGGTAGGTTATCTGCATGTGCCCTGCTGCTGCCCTCCTGATGTGGTAGGTTATCCGCATGTGCCCTGCTGCTGCCCTCCTTATGTGGTAGGTTATCCGCATGTGCCCTGCTGCTGCCCTCCTGCTGTGGTAGGCTATCCGCATGTGCCCTACTGCTGCCCTCCTGCCGTGGTAGGTTATCCGCATGTGCCCTGCTGCTGCCCTCCTTCCGTGGTAGGTTATCCGCATGTGCCCTACTGCTGCCCTCCTGCCGTGGTAGGTTATCCGCATGTGCCCTGCTGCTGCCCTCCTGCCGTGGTGGGCTATCTGCATGTGCCCTGCTGCTGCCCTCCTGCTGCGGTAGGTTATCCGCATGTGCCCTACTGCTGCCCTCCTGCCGTGGTGGGCTATCCGCCTGTGCCCTGCTGCTGCCCTCCTGCTGTGGTAGGTTATCCGCATGTGCCCTACTGCTGCCCTCCTGCTGTGGTAGGTTATCCGCATGTGCCCTGCTGCTGCCCTCCTTATGTGGTAGGTTATCCGCATGTGCCCTACTGCTGCCCTCCTTATGTGGTAGGTTATCCGCATGTGCCCTACTGCTGCCCTCCTGCTGTGGTAGGTTATCCGCATGTGCCCTGCTGCTGCCCTCCTTATGTGGTAGGTTATCCGCATGTGCCCTACTGCTACCCTCCTGCTGTGGTAGGTTATCCGCATGTGCCCTACTGCTGCCCTCCTGCTGTGGTAGGTTATCCGCATGTGCCCTGCTGCTGCCCTCCTGATGTGGTAGGTTATCCGCATGTGCCCTGCTGCTGCCCTCCTTATGTGGTAGGTTATCCGCATGTGCCCTACTGCTGCCCTCCTGCTGTGGTAGGTTATCCGCATGTGCCCTGCTGCTGCCCTCCTTATGTGGTAGGTTATCTGCATGTGCCCTGCCGCTGCCCTCCTGCCGTGGTAGGTCATCCGCATGTGCCCTGCTGCTGCCCTCCTTATGTGGTAGGTTATCCGCATGTGCCCTGCTGCTGCCCTCCTTATGTGGTAGGTTATCCGCATGTGCCCTGCTGCTGCCCTCCTGCTGTGGTAGGCTATCCGCATGTGCCCTACTGCTGCCCTCCTTATGTGGTAGGTTATCCGCATGTGCCCTACTGCTGCCCTCCTGCTGTGGTAGGTTATCCGCATGTGCCCTGCTGCTGCCCTCCTGATGTGGTAGGTTATCCGCATGTGCCCTGCTGCTGCCCTCCTTATGTGGTAGGTTATCCGCATGTGCCCTACTGCTGCCCTCCTTATGTGGTAGGCTATCCGCATGTGCCTTACTGCTGATCTCCTTATGTGGTAGGTTATCCGCATGTGCCCTACTGCTGCCCTCCTGCTGTGGTAGGTTATCCGCATGTGCCCTACTGCTGCCCTCCTGCTGTGGTAGGCTATCCGCATGTGCCCTGCTGCTGCCCTCCTTATGTGGTAGGCTATCTGCATGTGCCCTACTGCTGCCCTCCTGATGTGGTAGGTTATCCGCATGTGCCCTGCTGCTGCCCTCCTTATGTGGTAGGCTATCTGCATGTGCCCTGCTGCTGCCCTCCTTATGTGGTAGGTTATCCGCATGTGCCCTACTGCTGCCCTCCTTATGTGGTAGGTTATCCGCATGTGCCCTGCTGCTGCCCTCCTGATGTGGTAGGTTATCCGCATGTGCCCTACTGCTGCCCTCCTGCTGTGGTAGGTTATCCGCATGTGCCCTACTGCTGCCCTCCTGCTGTGGTAGGTTATCCGCATGTGCCCTACTGCTGCCCTCCTGCTGTGGTAGGTTATCCGCATGTGCCCTACTGCTGCCCTCCTGCCGTGGTAGGTTATCCGCATGTGCCCTGCTGCTGCCCTCCTGATGTGGTAGGTTATCCGCATGTGCCCTACTGCTGCCCTCCTGATGTGGAAGGCTATCCGCATGTGCCCTACTGCTGCCCTCCTGCCGTGGTAGGTTATCCGCATGTGCCCTACTGCTGCCCTCCTGCTGTGGTAGGTTATCCGCATGTGCCCTACTGCTGCCCTCCTGCTGTGGTAGGTTATCCGCATGTGCCCTGCTGCTGCCCTCCTGCTGTGGTAGGTTATCCGCATGTGCCCTGCTGCTGCCCTCCTGCTGTGGTAGGTTATCCGCATGTGCCCTGCTGCTGCCCTCCTGGTGTGGTAGGTTATCCGCATGTGCCCTGCTGCTGCCCTCCTTATGTGGTAGGTTATCCGCATGTGCCCTACTGCTGCCCTCCTGCCGTGGTAGGTTATCCGCATGTGCCCTGCTGCTGCCCTCCTGCCGTGGTAGGTTATCCGCATGTGCCCTACTGCTGCCCTCCTGCTGTGGTAGGTTATCCGCATGTGCCCTACTGCTGCCCTCCTGCCGTGGTAGGTTATCCGCATGTGCCCTACTGCTACCCTCCTGCTGTGGTAGGTTATCTGCATGTGCCCTACTGCTGCCCTCCTGATGTGGTAGGTTATCCGCATGTGCCCTGCTGCTGCCCTCCTGCCGTGGTAGGTTATCCGCATGTGCCCTACTGCTGCCCTCCTGCTGTGGTAGGTTATCCGCATGTGCCCTGCTGCTGCCCTCCTGCCGTGGTAGGTTATCCGCATGTGCCCTACTGCTGCCCTCCTGCTGTGGTAGGTTATCCGCATGTGCCCTACTGCTGCCCTCCTTATGTGGTAGGTTATCCGCATGTGCCCTGCTGCTGCCCTCCTGCTTGGTAGGTTATCCGCATGTGCCCTACTGCTGCCCTCCTGCCGTGGTAGGTTATCCGCATGTGCCCTGCTGCTGCCCTCCTTATGTGGTAGGTTATCCGCATGTGCCCTGCTGCTGCCCTCCTTATGTGGTAGGTTATCCGCATGCGCCCTGCTGCTGCCCTCCTGCTGTGGTAGGCTATCCGCATGTGCCCTACTGCTGCCCTCCTTATGTGGTAGGTTATCCGCATGTGCCCTACTGCTGCCCTCCTGCTGTGGTAGGTTATCCGCATGTGCCCTGCTGCTGCCCTCCTGATGTGGTAGGTTATCCGCATGTGCCCTGCTGCTGCCCTCCTTATGTGGTAGGTTATCAGCATGTGCCCTACTGCTGCCCTCCTGCCGTGGTAGGTTATCCGCATGTGCCCTACTGCTGATCTCCTTATGTGGTAGGTTATCCGCATGTGCCCTACTGCTGCCCTCCTGCTGTGGTAGGTTATCCGCATGTGCCCTACTGCTGCCCTCCTGCTGTGGTAGGCTATCCGCATGTGCCCTGCTGCTGCCCTCCTTATGTGGTAGGCTATCTGCATGTGCCCTACTGCTGCCCTCCTGATGTGGTAGGTTATCCGCATGTGCCCTGCTGCTGCCCTCCTTATGTGGTAGGCTATCTGCATGTGCCCTACTGCTGCCCTCCTTATGTGGTAGGTTATCCGCATGTGCCCTACTGCTGCCCTCCTGCTGTGGTAGGTTATCCGCATGTGCCCTGCTGCTGCCCTCCTTATGTGGTAGGTTATCTGCATGTGCCCGGCTGCTGCCCTCCTTATGTGGTAGTTTATCCGCATGTGCCCTACTGCTGCCCTCCTGCTGTGGTAGGTTATCCGCATGTGCCCTGCTGCTGCCCTCCTTATGTGGTAGGTTATCCGCATGTGCCCTACTGCTGCCCTCCTGCTGTGGTAGGTTATCCGCATGTGCCCTACTGCTGCCCTCCTGCTGTGGTAGGTTATCCGCATGTGCCCTGCTGCTGCCCTCCTGCTGTGGTAGGTTATCCGCATGTGCCCTGCTGCTGCCCTCCTTATGTGGTAGGTTATCCGCATGTGCCCTGCTGCTGCCCTCCTTATGTGGTAGGTTATCTGCATGTACCCTGCCGCTGCCCTTTTGCCGTGGTAGGTTATCCGCATGTGCCCTGCTGCTGCCCTCCTTATGTGGTAGGTTATCCGCATGTGCCCTGCTGCTGCCCTCCTTATGTGGTAGGTTATCCGCATGTGCCCTGCTGCTGCCCTCCTGATGTGGTAGGTTATCCGCATGTGCCCTACTGCTGCCCTCCTTATGTGGTAGGTTATCCGCATGTGCCCTACTGCTGCCCTCCTGCTGTGGTAGGTTATCCGCATGTGCCCTGCTGCTGCCCTCCTGATGTGGTAGGTTATCCGCATGTGCCCTGCTGCTGCCCTCCTGCTGTGGTAGGTTATCCGCATGTGCCCTGCTGCTGCCCTCCTTATGTGGTAGGTTATCCGCATGTGCCCTGCTGCTGCCCTCCTTATGTGGTAGGTTATCTGCATGTGCCCTGCCGCTGCCCTTTTGCCGTGGTAGGTTATCCGCATGTGCCCTGCTGCTGCCCTCCTTATGTGGTAGGTTATCCGCATGTGCCCTGCTGCTGCCCTCCTTATGTGGTAGGTTATCCGCATGTGCCCTGCTGCTGCCCTCCTGATGTGGTAGGCTATCCGCATGTGCCCTACTGCTGCCCTCCTTATGTGGTAGGTTATCCGCATGTGCCCTACTGCTGCCCTCCTGCTGTGGTAGGTTATCCGCATGTGCCCTGCTGCTGCCCTCCTGATGTGGTAGGTTATCCGCATGTGCCCTGCTGCTGCCCTCCTTATGTGGTAGGTTATCCGCATGTGCCCTACTGCTGCCCTCCTGCTGTGGTAGGCTATCCGCATGTGCCCTACTGCTGATCTCCTTATGTGGTAGGTTATCCGCATGTGCCCTACTGCTGCCCTCCTGCTGTGGTAGGTTATCCGCATGTGCCCTACTGCTGCCCTCCTGCTGTGGTAGGCTATCCGCATGTGCCCTGCTGCTGCCCTCCTTATGTGGTAGGCTATCTGCATGTGCCCTACTGCTGCCCTCCTGATGTGGTAGGTTATCCGCATGTGCCCTGCTGCTGCCCTCCTTATGTGGTAGGTTATCCGCATGTGCCCTGCTGCTGCCCTCCTGCTGTGGTAGGTTATCCGCATGTGCCCTGCTGCTGCCCTCCTGATGTGGTAGGCTATCTGCATGTGCCCTACTGCTGCCCTCCTTATGTGGTAGGTTATCCGCATGTGCCCTACTGCTGCCCTCCTGCTGTGGTAGGTTATCCGCATGTGCCCTGCTGCTGCCCTCCTGATGTGGTAGGTTATCCGCATGTGCCCTGCTGCTGCCCTCCTGATGTGGTAGGTTATCCGCATGTGCCCTGCTGCTGCCCTCCTTATGTGGTAGGTTATCCGCATGTGCCCTACTGCTGCCCTCCTGCTGTGGTAGGCTATCCGCATGTGCCCTACTGCTGATCTCCTTATGTGGTAGGTTATCCGCATGTGCCCTACTGCTGCCCTCCTGCTGTGGTAGGTTATCCGCATGTGCCCTACTGCTGCCCTCCTGCTGTGGTAGGCTATCCGCATGTGCCCTGCTGCTGCCCTCCTTATGTGGTAGGCTATCTGCATGTGCCCTACTGCTGCCCTCCTGATGTGGTAGGTTATCCGCATGTGCCCTGCTGCTGCCCTCCTTATGTGGTAGGTTATCCGCATGTGCCCTGCTGCTGCCCTCCTGCTGTGGTAGGTTATCCGCATGTGCCCTGCTGCTGCCCTCCTGATGTGGTAGGCTATCTGCATGTGCCCTACTGCTGCCCTCCTTATGTGGTAGGTTATCCGCATGTGCCCTACTGCTGCCCTCCTGCTGTGGTAGGTTATCCGCATGTGCCCTGCTGCTGCCCTCCTGATGTGGTAGGTTATCCGCATGTGCCCTGCTGCTGCCCTCCTGCTGTGGTAGGTTATCCGCATGTGCCCTGCTGCTGCCCTCCTTATGTGGTAGGCTATCTGCATGTGCCCTACTGCTGCCCTCCTGATGTGGTAGGTTATCCGCATGTGCCCTGCTGCTGCCCTCCTGATGTGGTAGGCTATCTGCATGTGCCCTACTGCTGCCCTCCTTATGTGGTAGGTTATCCGCATGTGCCCTACTGCTGCCCTCCTGCTGTGGTAGGTTATCCGCATGTGCCCTGCTGCTGCCCTCCTTATGTGGTAGGTTATCTGCATGTGCCCGGCTGCTGCCCTCCTTATGTGGTAGGTTATCCGCATGTGCCCTACTGCTGCCCTCCTGCTGTGGTAGGTTATCCGCATGTGCCCTGCTGCTGCCCTCCTGATGTGGTAGGTTATCCGCATGTGCCCTGCTGCTGCCCTCCTGCTGTGGTAGGTTATCCGCATGTGCCCTGCTGCTGCCCTCCTGCTGTGGTAGGTTATCCGCATGTGCCCTGCTGCTGCCCTCCTGCTGTGGTAGGTTATCCGCATGTGCCCTGCTGCTGCCCTCCTTATGTGGTAGGTTATCCGCATGTGCCCTGCTGCTGCCCTCCTTATGTGGAAGGTTATCTGCATGTGCCCTGCCGCTGCCCTCCTGCCGTGGTAGGTTATCCGCATGTGCCCTGCTGCTGCCCTCCTTATGTGGTAGGTTATCCGCATGTGCCCTGCTGCTGCCCTCCTTATGTGGTAGGTTATCCGCATGTGCCCTGCTGCTGCCCTCCTGATGTGGTAGGCTATCCGCATGTGCCCTACTGCTGCCCTCCTTATGTGGTAGGTTATCCGCATGTGCCCTACTGCTGCCCTCCTGCTGTGGTAGGTTATCCGCATGTGCCCTGCTGCTGCCCTCCTGATGTGGTAGGTTATCCGCATGTGCCCTGCTGCTGCCCTCCTTATGTGGTAGGTTATCCGCATGTGCCCTACTGCTGCCCTCCTGCTGTGGTAGGCTATCCGCATGTGCCCTACTGCTGATCTCCTTATGTGGTAGGTTATCCGCATGTGCCCTACTGCTGCCCTCCTGCTGTGGTAGGTTATCCGCATGTGCCCTACTGCTGCCCTCCTGCTGTGGTAGGCTATCCGCATGTGCCCTGCTGCTGCCCTCCTTATGTGGTAGGCTATCTGCATGTGCCTTACTGCTGATCTCCTGATGTGGTAGGTTATCCGCATGTGCCCTGCTGCTGCCCTCCTTATGTGGTAGGTTATCCGCATGTGCCCTGCTGCTGCCCTCCTGCTGTGGTAGGTTATCCGCATGTGCCCTGCTGCTGCCCTCCTGATGTGGTAGGCTATCTGCATGTGCCCTACTGCTGCCCTCCTTATGTGGTAGGTTATCCGCATGTGCCCTACTGCTGCCCTCCTGCTGTGGTAGGTTATCCGCATGTGCCCTGCTGCTGCCCTCCTGATGTGGTAGGTTATCCGCATGTGCCCTACTGCTGCCCTCCTGCTGTGGTAGGTTATCCGCATGTGCCCTGCTGCTGCCCTCCTTATGTGGTAGGCTATCTGCATGTGCCCTACTGCTGCCCTCCTGATGTGGTAGGTTATCCGCATGTGCCCTGCTGCTGCCCTCCTGATGTGGTAGGCTATCTGCATGTGCCCTACTGCTGCCCTCCTTATGTGGTAGGTTATCCGCATGTGCCCTACTGCTGCCCTCCTGCCGTGGTAGGTTATCCGCATGTGCCCTGCTGCTGCCCTCCTGATGTGGTAGGTTATCCGCATGTGCCCTACTGCTGCCCTCCTGATGTGGAAGGTTATCCGCATGTGCCCTACTGCTGCCCTCCTGCCGTGGTAGGTTATCCGCATGTGCCCTACTGCTGCCCTCCTGCCGTGGTAGGTTATCCGCATGTGCCCTACTGCTGCCCTCCTGCTGTGGTAGGTTATCCGCATGTGCCCTACTGCTGCCCTCCTGCTGTGGTAGGTTATCCGCATGTGCCCTGCTGCTGCCCTCCTGCTGTGGTAGGTTATCCGCATGTGCCCTGCTGCTGCCCTCCTGCTGTGGTAGGTTATCCGCATGTGCCCTGCTGCTGCCCTCCTGGTGTGGTAGGTTATCCGCATGTGCCCTGCTGCTGCCCTCCTTATGTGGTAGGTTATCCGCATGTGCCCTACTACTGCCCTCCTGCCGTGGTAGGTTATCCGCATGTGCCCTGCTGCTGCCCTCCTGCCGTGGTAGGTTATCCGCATGTGCCCTACTGCTGCCCTCCTGCCGTGGTAGGTTATCCGCATGTGCCCTACTGCTGCCCTCCTGCCGTGGTAGGTTATCCGCATGTGCCCTACTGCTGCCCTCCTGCTGTGGTAGGTTATCCGCATGTGCCCTACTGCTGCCCTCCTGCTGTGGTAGGTTATCCGCATGTGCCCTGCTGCTGCCCTCCTGATGTGGTAGGTTATCCGCATGTGCCCTACTGCTGCCCTCCTGCTGTGGTAGGTTATCCGCATGTGCCCTGCTGCTGCCCTCCTGCCGTGGTAGGTTATCCGCATGTGCCCTACTGCTGCCCTCCTGCTGTGGTAGGTTATCCGCATGTGCCCTACTGCTGCCCTCCTGATGTGGTAGGTTATCCGCATGTGCCCTGCTGCTGCCCTCCTGCTTGGTAGGTTATCCGCATGTGCCCTACTGCTGCCCTCCTGCCGTGGTAGGTTATCCGCATGTGCCCTGCTGCTGCCCTCCTGGTGTGGTAGGTTATCCGCATGTGCCCTGCTGCTGCCCTCCTTATGTGGTAGGTTATCCGCATGTGCCCTACTGCTGCCCTCCTGCCGTGGTAGGTTATCCGCATGTGCCCTGCTGCTGCCGTCCTGCTGTGGTAGGTTATCCGCATGTGCCCTACTGCTGCCCTCCTGCTGTGGTAGGTTATCCGCATGTGCCCTACTGCTGCCCTCCTTATGTAGTAGGTTATCCGCATGTGCCCTACTGCTGCCCTCCTGCTGTGGTAGGTTATCCGCATGTGCCCTGCTGCTGCCCTCCTGCTGTGGTAGGTTATCCGCATGTGCCCTGCTGCTGCCCTCCTTATGTGGTAGGTTATCCGCATGTGCCCTACTGCTGCCCTCCTTATGTGGTAGGCTATCCGCATGTGCCCTACTGCTGATCTCCTTATGTGGTAGGTTATCCGCATGTGCCCTACTGCTGCCCTCCTGCTGTGGTAGGTTATCCGCATGTGCCCTACTGCTGCCCTCCTGCTGTGGTAGGCTATCCGCATGTGCCCTGCTGCTGCCCTCCTTATGTGGTAGGCTATCTGCATGTGCCCTACTGCTGCCCTCCTGATGTGGTAGGTTATCCGCATGTGCCCTGCTGCTGCCCTCCTTATGTGGTAGGCTATCTGCATGTGCCCTACTGCTGCCCTCCTTATGTGGTAGGTTATCCGCATGTGCCCTACTGCTGCCCTCCTGCTGTGGTAGGTTATCCGCATGTGCCCTGCTGCTGCCCTCCTGATGTGGTAGGTTATCCGCATGTGCCCTACTGCTGCCCTCCTGCTGTGGTAGGTTATCCGCATGTGCCCTACTGCTGCCCTCCTGCTGTGGTAGGTTATCCGCATGTGCCCTACTGCTGCCCTCCTGCTGTGGTAGGTTATCCGCATGTGCCCTACTGCTGCCCTCCTGCTGTGGTAGGTTATCCGCATGTGCCCTACTGCTGCCCTCCTGCCGTGGTAGGTTATCCGCATGTGCCCTGCTGCTGCCCTCCTGATGTGGTAGGTTATCCGCATGTGCCCTACTGCTGCCCTCCTGCTGTGGTAGGTTATCCGCATGTGCCCTGCTGCTGCCCTCCTGCCGTGGTAGGTTATCCGCATGTGCCCTACTGCTGCCCTCCTGCTGTGGTAGGTTATCCGCATGTGCCCTGCTGCTGCCCTCCTGATGTGGTAGGTTATCCGCATGTGCCCTACTGCTGCCCTCCTGCTGTGGTAGGTTATCCGCATGTGCCCTGCTGCTGCCCTCCTGCTGTGGTAGGTTATCCGCATGTGCCCTACTGCTGCCCTCCTGCTGTGGTAGGTTATCCGCATGTGCCCTACTGCTGCCCTCCTGATGTGGTAGGTTATCCGCATGTGCCCTGCTGCTGCCCTCCTGCTTGGTAGGTTATCCGCATGTGCCCTACTGCTGCCCTCCTGCCGTGGTAGGTTATCCGCATGTGCCCTGCTGCTGCCCTCCTGGTGTGGTAGGTTATCCGCATGTGCCCTGCTGCTGCCCTCCTTATGTGGTAGGTTATCCGCATGTGCCCTACTGCTGCCCTCCTGCCGTGGTAGGTTATCCGCATGTGCCCTGCTGCTGCCCTCCTGCTGTGGTAGGTTATCCGCATGTGCCCTACTGCTGCCCTCCTGCTGTGGTAGGTTATCCGCATGTGCCCTACTGCTGCCCTCCTTATGTAGTAGGTTATCCGCATGTGCCCTACTGCTGCCCTCCTGCTGTGGTAGGTTATCCGCATGTGCCCTGCTGCTGCCCTCCTGATGTGGTAGGTTATCCGCATGTGCCCTGCTGCTGCCCTCCTGATGTGGTAGGTTATCCGCATGTGCCCTACTGCTGCCCTCCTTATGTGGTAGGCTATCCGCATGTGCCCTACTGCTGATCTCCTTATGTGGTAGGTTATCCGCATGTGCCCTACTGCTGCCCTCCTGCTGTGGTAGGTTATCCGCATGTGCCCTACTGCTGCCCTCCTGCTGTGGTAGGCTATCCGCATGTGCCCTGCTGCTGCCCTCCTTATGTGGTAGGCTATCTGCATGTGCCCTACTGCTGCCCTCCTGATGTGGTAGGTTATCCGCATGTGCCCTGCTGCTGCCCTCCTTATGTGGTAGGCTATCTGCATGTGCCCTACTGCTGCCCTCCTTATGTGGTAGGTTATCCGCATGTGCCCTACTGCTGCCCTCCTGCTGTGGTAGGTTATCCGCATGTGCCCTGCTGCTGCCCTCCTGATGTGGTAGGTTATCCGCATGTGCCCTCCTGCTGCCCTCCTGCTGTGGTAGGTTATCCGCATGTGCCCTACTGCTGCCCTCCTGCTGTGGTAGGTTATCCGCATGTGCCCTGCTGCTGCCCTCCTGCTGTGGTAGGTTATCCGCATGTGCCCTGCTGCTGCCCTCCTGGTGTGGTAGGTTATCCGCATGTGCCCTGCTGCTGCCCTCCTTATGTGGTAGGTTATCCGCATGTGCCCTACTGCTGCCCTCCTGCCGTGGTAGGTTATCCGCATGTGCCCTGCTGCTGCCCTCCTGCTGTGGTAGGTTATCCGCATGTGCCCTACTGCTGCCCTCCTGCTGTGGTAGGTTATCCGCATGTGCCCTACTGCTGCCCTCCTGATGTGGTAGGTTATCCGCATGTGCCCTACTGCTGCCCTCCTGCTGTGGTAGGTTATCCGCATGTGCCCTACTGCTGCCCTCCTGCCGTGGTAGGTTATCCGCATGTGCCCTGCTGCTGCCCTCCTGGTGTGGTAGGTTATCCGCATGTGCCCTACTGCTGCCCTCCTTATGTGGTAGGTTATCCGCATGTGCCCTACTGCTGCCCTCCTGCTGTGGTAGGTTATCCGCATGTACCCTGCTGCTGCCCTCCTGCTGTGGTAGGTTATCCGCATGTGCCCTGCTGCTGCCCTCCTGCCGTGGTAGGTTATCCGCATGTGCCCTGCTGCTGCCCTCCTGCCGTGGTAGGTTATCCGCATGTGCCCTACTGCTGCCCTCCTGCTGTGGTAGGTTATCCGCATGTACCCTGCTGCTGCCCTCCTGCTGTGGTAGGTTATCCGCATGTGCCCTGCTGCTGCCCTCCCGCTGTGGTAGGTTATCCGTATGTGCCCTACTGCTGCCCTCCTGATGTGGAAGGTTATCCGCATGTGCCCTACTGCTGCCCTCCTGCTGTGGTAGGTTATCCGCATGTGCCCTACTGCTGCCCTCCTGCTGTGGTAGGTTATCCGCATGTGCCCTACTGCTGCCCTCCTGCTGTGGTAGGTTATCCGCATGTGCCCTACTGCTGCCCTCCTGCCGTGGTAGGTTATCCGCATGTGCCCTACTGCTGCCCTCCTGCTGTGGTAGGTTATCCGCATGTGCCCTGCTGCTGCCCTCCTGCCGTGGTAGGTTATCCGCATGTGCCCTACTGCTGCCCTCCTGCTGTGGTAGGTTATCCGCATGTGCCCTGCTGCTGCCCTCCTGCCGTGGTAGGTTATCCGCATGTGCCCTACTGCTGCCCTCCTGCTGTGGTAGGTTATCCGCATGTGCCCTACTGCTGCCCTCCTGCTGTGGTAGGTTATCCGCATGTGTCCTGCTGCTGCCCTCCCGCTGTGGTAGGTTATCCGCATGTGCCCTGCTGCTGCCCTCCTTATGTGGTAGGTTATCCGCATGTGCCCTACTGCTGCCCTCCTGCTGTGGTAGGTTATCCGCATGTGCCCTACTGCTGCCCTCCTGCCGTGGTAGGTTATCCGCATGTGCCCTACTGCTGCCCTCCTGCTGTGGTAGGTTATCCGCATGTGCCCTGCTGCTGCCCTCCTGCCGTGGTAGGTTATCCGCATGTGCCCTACTGCTGCCCTCCTGCTGTGGTAGGTTATCCGCATGTGCCCTGCTGCTGCCCTCCTGCCGTGGTAGGTTATCCGCATGTGCCCTACTGCTGCCCTCCTGCTGTGGTAGGTTATCCGCATGTGCCCTACTGCTGCCCTCCTGCTGTGGTAGGTTATCCGCATGTGTCCTGCTGCTGCCCTCCCGCTGTGGTAGGTTATCCGCATGTGCCCTGCTGCTGCCCTCCTTATGTGGTAGGTTATCCGCATGTGCCCTACTGCTGCCCTCCTGCCGTGGTAGGTTATCCGCATGTGCCCTGCTGCTGCCCTCCTGCCGTGGTAGGTTATCCGCATGTGCCCTCCTGCTGCCCTCCTGATGTGGTAGGTTATCCGCATGTGCCCTGCTGCTGCCCTCCTGATGTGGTAGGTTATCCGCATGTGCCCTGCTGCTGCCCTCCTGCTGTGGTAGGTTATCCGCATGTGCCCTCCTGCTGCCCTCCTGCTGTGGTAGGTTATCCGCATGTGCCCTACTGCTGCCCTCCTGCTGTGGTAGGTTATCCGCATGTACCCTGCTGCTGCCCTCCTGCTGTGGTAGGTTATCCGCATGTGCCCTACTGCTGCCCTCCTGATGTGGTAGGTTATCCGCATGTGTCCTACTGCTGCCCTCCTTATGTGGTAGGTTATCCGCATGTGCCCTACTGCTGCCCTCCTGCTGTGGTAGGTTATCCGCATGTGCCCTACTGCTGCCCTTCTTATGTGGTAGGCTATCCGCATGTGCCCTGCTGCTGCCCTCCTGCTGTGGTAGGTTATCCGCATGTGCCCTGCTGCTGCCCTCCTGCCGTGGTAGGTTATCCGCATGTGCCCTACTGCTGCCCTCCTGCTGTGGTAGGTTATCCGCATGTGCCCTGCTGCTGCCCTCCTGCCGTGGTAGGTTATCCGCATGTGCCCTCCTGCTGCCCTCCTGCTGTGGTAGGTTATCCGCATGTGCCCTACTGCTGCCCTCCTGATGTGGTAGGTTATCTGCATGTGCCCTACTGCTGCCCTCCTTATGTGGTAGGCTATCCGCATGTGCCCTGCTGCTGCCTTCTGCCGTGGTAGGTTATCCGCATGTGCCCTACTGCTGCCTTCCTGCCGTGGTAGGTTATCCGCATGTGCCCTACTGCTGCCCTCCTGCCGTGGTAGGTTATCCGCATGTGCCCTGCTGCTGCCCTCCTGCTGTGGTAGGTTATCTGCATGTGCCCTACTGCTGCCCTCCTTATGTGGTAGGTTATCCGCATGTGCCCTGCTGCTGCCCTCCTTATGTGGTAGGTTATCCGCATGTGCCCTACTGCTGCCCTCCTGCTGTGGTAGGTTATCCGCATGTACCCTGCTGCTGCCCTCCTGCTGTGGTAGGTTATCCGCATGTGCCCTGCTGCTGCCCTCCTTATGTGGTAGGTTATCCGCATGTGCCCTGCTGCTGCCCTCCTGCCGTGGTAGGTTATCCGCATGTGCCCTACTGCTGCCCTCCTGCTGTGGTAGGTTATCCGCATGTACCCTACTGCTGCCCTCCTGCTGTGGTAGGTTATCCGCATGTGCCCTACTGCTGCCCTCCTGATGTGGTAGGTTATCCGCATGTGCCCTACTGCTGCCCTCCTTATGTGGTAGGTTATCCGCATGTACCCTGCTGCTGCCCTCCTGCTGTGGTAGGTTATCCGCATGTGCCCTGCTGCTGCCCTCCTTATGTGGTAGGTTATCCGCATATGCCCTGCTGCTGCCCTCCTGCCGTGGTAGGTTATCCGCATGTGCCCTACTGCTGCCCTCCTGCTGTGGTAGGTTATCCGCATGTACCCTACTGCTGCCCTCCTGCTGTGGTAGGTTATCCGCATGTGCCCTACTGCTGCCCTCCTTATGTGGTAGGCTATCCGCATGTGCCCTGCTGCTGCCCTCCTGCTGCGGTAGGTTATCCGCATGTGCCCTGCTGCTGCCCCCCTGCCGTGGTAGGTTATCCGCATGTGCCCTACTGCTGCCCTCCTGCTGTGGTAGGTTATCCGCATGTGCCCTGCTGCTGCCCTCCTGCCGTGGTAGGTTATCCGCATGTGCCCTACTGCTGCCCTCCTGCTGTGGTAGGTTATCCGCATGTGCCCTGCTGCTGCCCTCCTGCCGTGGTAGGTTATCCGCATGTGCCCTACTGCTGCCCTCCTGCTGTGGTAGGTTATCCGCATGTGCCCTACTGCTGCCCTCCTGATGTGGTAGGTTATCTGCATGTGCCCTACTGCTGCCCTCCTGATGTGGTAGGTTATCCGCATGTGCCCTACTGCTGCCCTCCTTATGTGGTAGGTTATCCGCATGTACCCTGCTGCTGCCCTCCTGCTGTGGTAGGTTATCCGCATGTGCCCTGCTGCTGCCCTCCTTATGTGGTAGGTTATCCGCATATGCCCTGCTGCTGCCCTCCTGCCGTGGTAGGTTATCCGCATGTGCCCTACTGCTGCCCTCCTGCTGTGGTAGGTTATCCGCATGTACCCTACTGCTGCCCTCCTGCTGTGGTAGGTTATCCGCATGTGCCCTACTGCTGCCCTCCTTATGTGGTAGGCTATCCGCATGTGCCCTGCTGCTGCCCTCCTGCTGCGGTAGGTTATCCGCATGTGCCCTGCTGCTGCCCCCCTGCCGTGGTAGGTTATCCGCATGTGCCCTACTGCTGCCCTCCTGCTGTGGTAGGTTATCCGCATGTGCCCTGCTGCTGCCCTCCTGCCGTGGTAGGTTATCCGCATGTGCCCTACTGCTGCCCTCCTGCTGTGGTAGGTTATCCGCATGTGCCCTGCTGCTGCCCTCCTGCCGTGGTAGGTTATCCGCATGTGCCCTACTGCTGCCCTCCTGCTGTGGTAGGTTATCCGCATGTGCCCTACTGCTGCCCTCCTGATGTGGTAGGTTATCTGCATGTGCCCTACTGCTGCCCTCCTTATGTGGTAGGCTATCCGCATGTGCCCTGCTGCTGCCTTCTGCCGTGGTAGGTTATCTGCATGTGCCCTACTGCTGCCTTCCTGCCGTGGTAGGTTATCCGCATGTGCCCTACTGCTGCCCTCCTGCCGTGGTAGGTTATCCGCATGTGCCCTGCTGCTGCCCTCCTGCTGTGGTAGGTTATCTGCATGTGCCCTACTGCTGCCCTCCTTATGTGGTAGGTTATCCGCATGTGCCCTGCTGCTGCCCTCCTGCTGTGGTAGGTTATCCGCATGTGCCCTGCTGCTGCCCTCCTGCCGTGGTAGGTTATCCGCATGTGCCCTACTGCTGCCCTCCTGCTGTGGTAGGTTATCCGCATGTGCCCTACTGCTGCCCTCCTGATGTGGTAGGTTATCTGCATGTGCCCTACTGCTGCCCTCCTTATGTGGTAGGCTATCCGCATGTGCCCTGCTGCTGCCTTCTGCCGTGGTAGGTTATCCGCATGTGCCCTACTGCTGCCTTCCTGCCGTGGTAGGTTATCCGCATGTGCCCTACTGCTGCCCTCCTGCCGTGGTAGGTTATCCGCATGTGCCCTGCTGCTGCCCTCCTGCTGTGGTAGGTTATCTGCATGTGCCCTACTGCTGCCCTCCTTATGTGGTAGGTTATCCGCATGTGCCCTGCTGCTGCCCTCCTGCTGTGGTAGGTTATCCGCATGTGCCCTACTGCTGCCCTCCTTATGTGGTAGGTTATCCGCATGTACCCTGCTGCTGCCCTCCTTATGTGGTGGGCTATCCGCATGTGCCCTACTGCTGCCCTCCTTATGTGGTAGGTTATCCGCATGTACCCTGCTGCTGCCCTCCTTATGTGGTGGGCTATCCGCATGTGCCCTACTGCTGCCCTCCTGCTGTGGTAGGTTATCCGCATGTGCCCTACTGCTGCCCTCCTTATGTGGTAGGTTATCCGCATGTACCCTGCTGCTGCCCTCCTGCTGTGGTAGGTTATCCGCATGTGCCCTGCTGCTGCCCTCCTTATGTGGTAGGTTATCCGCATATGCCCTGCTGCTGCCCTCCTGCCGTGGTAGGTTATCCGCATGTGCCCTACTGCTGCCCTCCTGCTGTGGTAGGTTATCCGCATGTACCCTACTGCTGCCCTCCTGCTGTGGTAGGTTATCCGCATGTGCCCTACTGCTGCCCTCCTTATGTGGTAGGCTATCCGCATGTGCCCTGCTGCTGCCCTCCTGCTGCGGTAGGTTATCCGCATGTGCCCTGCTGCTGCCCCCCTGCCGTGGTAGGTTATCCGCATGTGCCCTACTGCTGCCCTCCTGCTGTGGTAGGTTATCCGCATGTGCCCTGCTGCTGCCCTCCTGCCGTGGTAGGTTATCCGCATGTGCCCTACTGCTGCCCTCCTGCTGTGGTAGGTTATCCGCATGTGCCCTGCTGCTGCCCTCCTGCCGTGGTAGGTTATCCGCATGTGCCCTACTGCTGCCCTCCTGCTGTGGTAGGTTATCCGCATGTGCCCTACTGCTGCCCTCCTGATGTGGTAGGTTATCTGCATGTGCCCTACTGCTGCCCTCCTGATGTGGTAGGTTATCCGCATGTGCCCTACTGCTGCCCTCCTTATGTGGTAGGTTATCCGCATGTACCCTGCTGCTGCCCTCCTGCTGTGGTAGGTTATCCGCATGTGCCCTGCTGCTGCCCTCCTTATGTGGTAGGTTATCCGCATATGCCCTGCTGCTGCCCTCCTGCCGTGGTAGGTTATCCGCATGTGCCCTACTGCTGCCCTCCTGCTGTGGTAGGTTATCCGCATGTACCCTACTGCTGCCCTCCTGCTGTGGTAGGTTATCCGCATGTGCCCTACTGCTGCCCTCCTTATGTGGTAGGCTATCCGCATGTGCCCTGCTGCTGCCCTCCTGCTGCGGTAGGTTATCCGCATGTGCCCTGCTGCTGCCCCCCTGCCGTGGTAGGTTATCCGCATGTGCCCTACTGCTGCCCTCCTGCTGTGGTAGGTTATCCGCATGTGCCCTGCTGCTGCCCTCCTGCCGTGGTAGGTTATCCGCATGTGCCCTACTGCTGCCCTCCTGCTGTGGTAGGTTATCCGCATGTGCCCTGCTGCTGCCCTCCTGCCGTGGTAGGTTATCCGCATGTGCCCTACTGCTGCCCTCCTGCTGTGGTAGGTTATCCGCATGTGCCCTACTGCTGCCCTCCTGATGTGGTAGGTTATCTGCATGTGCCCTACTGCTGCCCTCCTTATGTGGTAGGCTATCCGCATGTGCCCTGCTGCTGCCTTCTGCCGTGGTAGGTTATCTGCATGTGCCCTACTGCTGCCTTCCTGCCGTGGTAGGTTATCCGCATGTGCCCTACTGCTGCCCTCCTGCCGTGGTAGGTTATCCGCATGTGCCCTGCTGCTGCCCTCCTGCTGTGGTAGGTTATCTGCATGTGCCCTACTGCTGCCCTCCTTATGTGGTAGGTTATCCGCATGTGCCCTGCTGCTGCCCTCCTGCTGTGGTAGGTTATCCGCATGTGCCCTGCTGCTGCCCTCCTGCCGTGGTAGGTTATCCGCATGTGCCCTACTGCTGCCCTCCTGCTGTGGTAGGTTATCCGCATGTGCCCTACTGCTGCCCTCCTGATGTGGTAGGTTATCTGCATGTGCCCTACTGCTGCCCTCCTTATGTGGTAGGCTATCCGCATGTGCCCTGCTGCTGCCTTCTGCCGTGGTAGGTTATCCGCATGTGCCCTACTGCTGCCTTCCTGCCGTGGTAGGTTATCCGCATGTGCCCTACTGCTGCCCTCCTGCCGTGGTAGGTTATCCGCATGTGCCCTGCTGCTGCCCTCCTGCTGTGGTAGGTTATCTGCATGTGCCCTACTGCTGCCCTCCTTATGTGGTAGGTTATCCGCATGTGCCCTGCTGCTGCCCTCCTGCTGTGGTAGGTTATCCGCATGTGCCCTACTGCTGCCCTCCTTATGTGGTAGGTTATCCGCATGTACCCTGCTGCTGCCCTCCTTATGTGGTGGGCTATCCGCATGTGCCCTACTGCTGCCCTCCTTATGTGGTAGGTTATCCGCATGTACCCTGCTGCTGCCCTCCTTATGTGGTGGGCTATCCGCATGTGCCCTACTGCTGCCCTCCTGCTGTGGTAGGTTATCCGCATGTGCCCTACTGCTGCCCTCCTGCTGTGGTAGGTTATCCGCATGTGCCCTACTGCTGCCCTCCTTATGTGGTAGGTTATCCGCATGTACCCTGCTGCTGCCCTCCTGCTGTGGTAGGTTATCCGCATGTGCCCTGCTGCTGCCCTCCTTATGTGGTAGGTTATCCGCATATGCCCTGCTGCTGCCCTCCTGCCGTGGTAGGTTATCCGCATGTGCCCTACTGCTGCCCTCCTGCTGTGGTAGGTTATCCGCATGTACCCTACTGCTGCCCTCCTGCTGTGGTAGGTTATCCGCATGTGCCCTACTGCTGCCCTCCTTATGTGGTAGGCTATCCGCATGTGCCCTGCTGCTGCCCTCCTGCTGCGGTAGGTTATCCGCATGTGCCCTGCTGCTGCCCCCCTGCCGTGGTAGGTTATCCGCATGTGCCCTACTGCTGCCCTCCTGCTGTGGTAGGTTATCCGCATGTGCCCTGCTGCTGCCCTCCTGCCGTGGTAGGTTATCCGCATGTGCCCTACTGCTGCCCTCCTGCTGTGGTAGGTTATCCGCATGTGCCCTGCTGCTGCCCTCCTGCCGTGGTAGGTTATCCGCATGTGCCCTACTGCTGCCCTCCTGCTGTGGTAGGTTATCCGCATGTGCCCTACTGCTGCCCTCCTGATGTGGTAGGTTATCTGCATGTGCCCTACTGCTGCCCTCCTTATGTGGTAGGCTATCCGCATGTGCCCTGCTGCTGCCTTCTGCCGTGGTAGGTTATCCGCATGTGCCCTACTGCTGCCTTCCTGCCGTGGTAGGTTATCCGCATGTGCCCTACTGCTGCCCTCCTGCCGTGGTAGGTTATCCGCATGTGCCCTGCTGCTGCCCTCCTGCTGTGGTAGGTTATCTGCATGTGCCCTACTGCTGCCCTCCTTATGTGGTAGGTTATCCGCATGTGCCCTGCTGCTGCCCTCCTGCTGTGGTAGGTTATCCGCATGTGCCCTACTGCTGCCCTCCTTATGTGGTAGGTTATCCGCATGTACCCTGCTGCTGCCCTCCTTATGTGGTGGGCTATCCGCATGTGCCCTACTGCTGCCCTCCTGCTGTGGTAGGTTATCCGCATGTGCCCTACTGCTGCCCTCCTGCTGTGGTAGGTTATCCGCATGTGCCCTACTGCTGCCCTCCTTATGTGGTAGGCTATCCGCATGTGCCCTACTGCTGCCCTTCTGCCGTGGTAGGTTATCCGCATGTGCCCTGCTGCTGCCCTCCTTATGTGGTGGGCTATCCGCATGTGCCCTACTGCTGCCCTCCTGCCGTGGTAGGTTATCCGCATGTGCCCTACTGCTGCCCTCCTGCCGTGGTAGGTTATCCGCATGTGCCCTACTGCTGCCCTCCTTATGTGGTGGGCTATCCGCATGTGCCCTACTGCTGCCCTCCTGCTGTGGTAGGTTATCCGCATGTGCCCTGCTGCTGCCCTCCTTTTGTGGTAGGTTATCCGCATGTGCCCTACTGCTGCCCTTCTTATGTGGTAGGTTATCCGCATGTGCCCTGCTGCTGCCCTCCTGCTGTGGTAGGTTATCCGCATGTGCCCTACTGCTGCCCTCCTTATGTGGTAGGTTATCCGCATGTGCCCTGCTGCTGCCCTCCTTATGTGGTAGGTTATCCGCATGTGCCCTGCTGCTGCCCTCCTGCTGTGGTAGGCTATCCGCATGTGCCCTACTGCTGCCCTCCTTATGTGGTAGGTTATCCGCATGTGCCCTACTGCTGCCCTCCTGCCGTGGTAGGTTATCCGCATGTGCCCTGCTGCTGCCCTCCTTATGTGGTAGGTTATCCGCATGTGCCCTACTGCTGCCCTCCTGCTGTGGTAGGTTATCCGCATGTGCCCTGCTGCTGCCCTCCTTATGTGGTAGGTTATCCGCATGTGCCCTGCTGCTGCCCTCCTGCTGTGGTAGGTTATCCGCATGTGCCCTACTGCTGCCCTCCTGCCGTGGTAGGTTATCCGCATGTGCCCTACTGCTGCCCTCCTGCTGTGGTAGGTTATCCGCATGTGCCCTGCTGCTGCCCTCCTGCTGTGGTAGGCTATCAGCATGTGCCCTGCTGCTGCCCTCCTGCAGGTCTTTTGAACAACTTCCTGGATCTCATGCGGAACTCTGCGATGGATCCGTTTGTCGAAGGGCTCTTGTCCTATGTCCGCTGGGACACGCATGTGGAGGTCGAGAGGATGGATGTGCTGCAAATGGCCGTGAGTGCCTGGTGCAGCAGGCCCTACTACCAGGGCCACCGACCATAGGCTGGTCGAGGTTTGGTCCCAATCGGCCCAGTGGTGGCCGCCCGGCAGCCCCCCAAAGGTGGTCTGACGCGCACTTATATAATCACTGTTTCGAACCAGCGCCTTGGGTCAGCTATAATGCCTTGTTTGGAATCGATGGCTGCTGCTTGTCTTTAATAAGGTTTGTGCTATTGCCTAGCAGTTGTTTTTCTTCATTTAAACTGCAGTTGTTTGCTATTACCTAGAAGTTGATTGCTTCATTCAAACTACGTGTGCCTTCCTGTTGCACAATGGAGTGCCGGCCCCGATTGAGGATACAAGCTAAACAATACATTGGGTCTCCGCTATTCGAGGCAGTGGGTGTGGGTATTAAAATGATCTTATGTACTGTAGATTTGATTTGCCTACCCTCATTTTGAACGTTGTTTGGGGTTGAGGGATCCATAAATATACATTTATTGGGTGCCGAAGCCAGTGTGTAGTCAGAAATTAATAGTTTTTGTCTATAATAATAATTTGCCCTGAGGGCAGCATCAAAATAAATCGTTTTCTTACACCCGAGGGAAGGCAAATATAATCTTCTATGGATTACAACTGTGCAAGAAGACATGCACATAATCGTACAGAAGTGGGCATGAAGGGGAAGTGATGCCCACTCCATAGCCGAGTGACAGAAAAAGGAACACTGTCCGGGGTGTCCATCATTATGTGTGTGTGTGCCCATGTGCAGGTTGAAGAAGCGGTCGCAGAAATCGCGCGCGTTGTGGACATGGACGGGTCTGGAGCGCTAGGGTGAGGAGGCTTGGGGGTCCAATAACGGATGTTTGATGGATCTCAGGGTTTGGGGTTCTATACTGGATCCCAGGGTTTGGGGGATGGATCCCAGGGTTTGGGGTTCTATACTGGATCCCAGGGTTTGGGGGATGGATCCCAGGGTTTGGGGTTCTACACTGGATCCCAGGGTTTGGGGGATGGATCACAGGGTTTGGGGTTCTACACTGGATCCCAGGGTTTGGGGAATGGATCCCAGGGTTTGGGGTTATATACTGGATTCCAGGGTTTGGGGGATGGATCCCAGGGTTTGGGGTTAAATACTGGATCCCAGTGTTTGGGGGGTGGATCACAGGGTTTGGGGTTCTATACTGGATCCCAGGGTTGGGGGATGGATCCCAGGGTTTGGGGTTCTTTACTAGATGCCAGGGTTTGGGGGATGGATCCCAGGGTTTGGGGGATGGATCCCAGGGTTTGGGGGGTGGATCCCAGGGTTTGGGGGATGGATCCCAGGGTTTGGGGGATGGATCCCAGGGTTTGGGGGATGGATCCCAGGGTTTGGGGTTATATACTGGATCCCAGGGTTTGGGGGATGGATCCCAGGGTTTGGGGTTCTATACTGGATCCCAGGGTTTAGGGATGGATCCCAGGGTTTGGGGTTCTACACTGGATCCCAGGGTTTGAGGGATGGATCCCAGGGTTTGGGGTTCTATACTGGATCCCAGGGTTTGAGGGATGGATCCCAGGGTTTAAGGGATGGATCCCAGGGTTTGGGGGATGGATCCCAGGGTTTGGGGGGTGGATCCCAGGGTTTGGGTTTCTATACTGGATCCCAGGGTTTCGGGGATGGATCCCAGGGTTTGGGGTACTATACTGGATCCCAGGGTTTGGGGTTCTATCCTGGATCCCAGGGTTTGGGGGGATGGATCCCAGGGTTTGGGGTTCTTTACTGGATGCCAGGGTTTGGGGGATGGATCCCAGGGTTTATGGGATGGATCCCAGGGTCTGGGGGATGGGTCCCAGGGTCAGGGGGATGGATCCCAGGGTTTGGGGGATGGATCCCAGGGTTTGGGGGATGGATCCCAGGGTTTGGGGTTCTATTCTGGATCCCAGGGTCTGAGGGATGGATCCCAGGGTTTGGGGTTCTATACTGGATCCCAGGGTTTGAGGGATGGATCCCAGGGTTTGAAGGATGGATCCCAGGGTTTGGGGTTATATACTGGATCCCAGGGTTTGGGGTTCTAAACTGGATCCCAAGGTTTGAGGTATGGATCCCAGGGTTTGGGGGATGGATTTCAGGGCTTGGGGTTATTTTCTGGTTTCCAGGGTTGGGGGGATGGATCCCAGGGTTTGGGGTTCTATACTGTAGCCCAGGGTTTGAGGGATGGATCCCAGGGTTTGGGGTATGGATCCTAGGGTTTGGAGTTCTATGCTGGATCCCAGGGTTTGGGGGATGGATCCCAGGGTCTGGGGGATGGATCCCAGGGCTTGGGGTTCTATACTGGATCCCAGGGTTTGGGGGGATGGATCCCAGGGTTTGGGGTTCTATACTGGATCCCAGGGTTTGAGGGATGGATCCCAGGGTTTGGGGTATGGATCCTAGGGTTTGGAGTTCTATGCTGGATCCCAGGGTTTGGGGGATGGATCCCAGGGTTTGGGGTTCTATACTGGATCTGGGCCTGAGAAAGGGAGACGGGTGCTACATGTGGCCACATGGCTTTCCACAGGTTTGAACCAGCACTTTTCCTATCAATCGACGGATGGTTTATGCCACCTGTGTCCTGCCTTTCATCCTTTGCTTGCTTTATGGTAATGGCGCGGATGTGGCTACGGCCCCAAGCTGCGTTGTTTCCTTAACTTCCATGCCCAAATAGGGCGTAGTTTTCCTTCTTGCTTGCTTGCAGAAACTTCTGCTGTTTCGAAGCCGGTTATTATCTGGCAAAGACATTTGTCTGCTTCATCCTAATGTGAAGATAGCACCGCCTTTGAAAGTGCTAATTTATCTAGCGCGGCATTCGTCTCATTCAGGTGAACCCTCATTCGTAAACCCACTCAACATCCGCACGTTCCTTATTAGTCCGTCACTCTTTCTCGCCCAACGCGCCCCTCCAGACCCTGAAACCCTCTAACGCGTTGTGAATCTAACGCTGCCCCTTTACCGACTTACTCACCTGTATCATTCACGCAGCTTGGATTTCGCGGACGATGGAACGGAAGCAGATGCGAGCAGGGGTGTGGCGAGGCGGCCCCAGAAGTCCAAGCCCGGCGCTGGCGACGGAGGCCTTGCGGTTGCTATGCATGGGTGGGGCGTCGCAGTGTGCATTCTCGCATCATGACAACAACAGTGCAATTTATTATGTTCACGAAAGTCGCAATAAATGTGACGCTTTGCCGAAGAATAGGGTGACAACCCGTCCACTGCTGGCTGTGGTCACCAGTGTGCATTCTTAGTAGTTACCGGACCACCTTTGATGGGCCGAGCTGCAGCTACCCCTGGCCCGATTGAAACCTGGACCGGCCTCCGGCCGGTGGCCTTGGCATCAGGGCTGGCCGAGCCAGGGTCTGGTGGCCGTAGGCCACAGAGTAGCTGAAATGTAGCTGAAGGTGATGCGGTAATCACTGCAAAAAACACTGACCATGTCGACATCATGGCTTGTCATGCACATGTGCTTTGATGCGTGCAGGCTTGAGTATGACTGTGAGCAGTTCCGCGGCAAGGTGGACATCAAGATCATCAAGAACCAGATTGCCAAGGTCAGATACGTACTGGTGTAAAGCTCACTTGGTTCCGTAGCTCAATTGGTATCTGCGAAGAATGGGGATGTGGTTAAGACACACGAGGGATTGGAAACCATACGCAGTTCATACTTCTTACTTACTGGTGTGAAAAAGTGTTGACGAAAGGAGTGCCAGGTCATGGCAAGAGTGACGGGCTTGTGGTCCATATCAGTGTCTTTTGCAGTGGTTACCGCATCGATTTCAGCTACACTGTGGCCTACGGCCACCAGCCCCTGGCTTGGCCAGCCCTGTTGCCAAGGCCTCCGGCCACAGGCCGGTCCAGGTTTGGTGTCAATCGGCCCAGGGGTGGCCACAGCACGGCCTATCAAAGGTGGTCCAGTTACCACTACAAACATGACTTGGGGTCCAAATGAGGTCACCGAAGGACCTCATGCATAACCTGTGATGTTGCTCCCAAGCTCGCACGCCTCAAGGAGGGGCTTTATCGAGACATGCATTTTCAGACCTCCCCCATCTCTTTCTGCGTGAATCCGCTGCGAATTGTCCGAAAGGGAAATCTGCAATTGTTCGCAGTGAGCCTTTTACCTGCCACATGCATGTCCCGGCGCTCAAAGCCTTCTTGTCGGCATGATCATCAACGATGGACCCGCCTGCCCATAAAGGGCATCAAGCATACATGTCCCGGTCATCCTGCCCATATGAGCACAGGATCTGCCTTGACCCAAATAATGCATTACGTATAGGGCATCAAGCATGCATGTCCCGGTCATCCTGCCCATATGAGCACAGGATCTGCCTTGACCAAGATAATGCATTAGGTATAGGGCATCAAGCATACATGTCCCGGTCAGGGATTTTTTCAGTGGTTACCGTACTGGTTACGAGTCGTGACCAACGTGGTAACCAAACAATTTATTCATCGAAGCCGAGGTTCAGGAGCGCGGTAACGAAAATCGACGAAATCAATTAGAATCAAGAAATTTGCGGCGCCTGGTCCCGGTCATCCTGGTGGACCGCCTTCGCCGCAACATTGAGGAGGAGCTGCAGCGTGTGCTTGGGAGGCTGAGGACCCGCCTTCCTATATGAGCTTCAGACAGATCCATGTCCCGGTCATCTTGCAGGTGGACAGCCTCCGTCGCAAGATAGAGGAGGAGGTATGGCATGTCCTTGGGAGGCTGATCGAAGAGAGCAACGCGGCCCCCAAAACCAAGCTGGACATGGTCAAGGACCGTCCGCGCTGCAAGTACCACGACACTCACCGCGCGATTTGGTTTGCATTGGGGCCTTCCTTCGATGTGAGGCCGGGGACGGGGACGGGATCACATCGCTGGAATCTCACAAGATCACTCACTTGTGCAGTAAGGGCGCGGATGTGGCTTCAGCCCAGGCTGCACTGTTTCCTTAACACTCATGCCCCCCACGGGGCGTAGCTTTCTTTCTGAATCATGATATGTTGGGACAAAGAACCCGGTTTCACAGAAACGGCGTGGATGTGGCTTCGGCCCAGACTGCGCTGTTTCCTCAACTCTCATGCCCCCCACGGGGCGTAGCTTTCTTTCTGAATCATGATATGTTGGGACAAAGAACCAGGTTTCACAGAAACGGCGCGGATGTGGCTTCAGCCCAGGCTGCGCTGTTTCCTTAACTCTCACGCCCCCCACGGGGTGTAGCTTTCTCTCTTCCACTCACTATGGAGAAAGGAAGTTATAGTTGTGTTGCATTCCGGGACACCTTGCAATGAGACCTGGGGTGGGAGGAAGCCATGCCAGGATCATGCACTTAAACTTTGGAAAAAGGAACAAAAAGGTTGTGTCGCATTCTGGGACACCTTGTAATGAGACATGGGGTGGGAGGAAGCTATGCCAGGATTACGCACCTAAACTTTGGGAAAAGGAACAAAAAGGTTGTGTCGCATTCTGGGACACTTTGCAATGAGACCTGGGGGTGGGAGGAAGCTATGCCAGGATTACGCACCTATACTTTGGGAAAAGGAACAAAAAGGTTGTGTCGCATTCTGGGACACCTTGTAATGAGACCTGGGGGTGGGAGGAAGCTATGCCAGGATTATGCACTTAAACTTTGGAAAAAGGAACAAAAAGGTTGTGTCGCATCCTGGGACACCTTGTAATGAGACATGGGGTGGGAGGAAGCTATGCCAGGATTACGCACCTATACTTTGGGAAAAGGAACAAAAAGGTTGTGTCGCAATCTGGGACACTTTGCAATGAGACCTGGGGGTGGGAGGAAGCTATGCCAGGATTACGCACCTATACTTTGGGAAAAGGAACAAAAAGGTTGTGTCGCATTCTGGGACACCTTGTAATGAGACCTGGGGGTGGGAGGAAGCTATGCCAGGATTATGCACTTAAACTTTGGAAAAAGGAACAAAAAGGTTGTGTCGCATTCTGGGACACCTTGTAATGAGACCTGGGGGTGGGAGGAAGCTATGCCAGGATTACGCACCTAAACTTTGGGAAAAGGAACAAAAAGGTTGTGTCAGATTCTGGGACACTTTGCAATGAGACCTGGGGGTGGGAGGAAGCTATGCCAGGATTACGCACCTATACTTTGGGAAAAGGAACAAAAAGGTTGTGTCGCATTCTGGGACACCTTGTAATGAGACCTGGGGGTGGGAGGAAGCTATGCCAGGATTACGCACCTAAACTTTGGGAAAAGGAACAAAAAGGTTGTGTCAGATTCTGGGACACTTTGCAATGAGACCTGGGGGTGGGAGGAAGCTATGCCAGGATTACGCACCTATACTTTGGGAAAAGGAACAAAAAGGTTGTGTCGCATTCTGGGACACCTTGTAATGAGACCTAGGGGTGTGAGGAAGCTATGCCAGGATTATGTACTTAAACTTTGGAAAAAGGAACAAAAAGGTTGTGTCGCATTCTGGGACACCTTGTAATGAGACATGGGGTGGGAGGAAGCTATGCCAGGATTACGTACCTATACTTTGGGAAAAGGAACAAAAAGGTTGTGTCGCATTCTGGGACACTTTGTAATGAGACCTGGGGGTGGGAGGAAGCTATGCCATGATTACGCACCTAAACTTTGGGAAAAGGAACAAAAAGGTTGTGTCACATTCTGGGACACCTTGTAATGAGACCTGGGGGTGGGAGGAAGCTATGCCAGGATTATGCACTTAAACTTTGGAAAAAGGAACAAAAAGGTTGTGTCGCATTCTGGGACACTTTGCAATGAGACCTGGGGGTGGGAGGAAGCTATGCCAGGATTACGCACCTATACTTTGGGAAAAGGAACAAAAAGGTTGTGTCGCATTCTGGGACACCTTGTAATGAGACCTGGGGGTGGGAGGAAGCTATGCCAGGATTACGCACCTATACTTTGGGAAAAGGAACAAAAAGGTTGTGTCGCATTCTGGGACACCTTGTAATGAGACCTGGGGGTGGGAGGAAGCTATGCCAGGATTATGCACTTAAACTTTGGAAAAAGGAACAAAAAGGTTGTGTCGCATTCTGGGACACCTTGTAATGAGACCTGGGGGTGGGAGGAAGCTATGCCAGGATTACGCACCTAAACTTTGGGAAAAGGAACAAAAAGGTTGTGTCAGATTCTGGGACACTTTGCAATGAGACCTGGGGGTGGGAGGAAGCTATGCCAGGATTACGCACCTATACTTTGGGAAAAGGAACAAAAAGGTTGTGTCACATTCTGGGACACCTTGTAATGAGACCTGGGGGTGGGAGGAAGCTATGCCAGGATTATGCACTTAAACTTTGGAAAAAGGAACAAAAAGGTTGTGTCGCATTCTGGGACACCTTGTAATGAGACATGGGGTGGGAGGAAGCTATGCCAGGATTACGCACTTGTACTTTGGAAAAAGGAACAAAAAGGTTGTGTCAGATTCTAGGGCACTTTGGGGTGGGACGAAGCCATGGGCCATGGGGCGGGTCCAGTGTTTCTTTTCGTGGGCACCAGAACAACCGTAGAGGGCCGCTGGGCGGCAACCGCTGGGCCGGTTGGGACGAAATCTCGACAAATGTTATGCCGGAGGCCCGAGCAGCAGGGCTTGCTGCCCCAGGCCCCGACAGCCGTAGGCCGTGATGTAGCAGAATTGTAGCTGAATTGTAGCTGAAGCGCGCTAAAAGAAACACTAGGTGGGTCCAGTGTTTGTTTGAAGTGGTTACCGGACCACCTTTGATGGGCCGTGCTGTGGCCACCCCTGGGCCGATTGACACCAAACTTGGACAGGCCGCCGGCCAGAGGTCTTGGCAGTAGGGCTGGCCGAGCCAGGGGCTGGTGGCCGTAGGCCATAGAGTAGCTGAAATGTAGCCGAAAGTGATGCGGTAACCACAAGAAAAAGCACTGCGTCCAAAACCTTGGGGCTTCCAAGTGGGCAGCAAGTGTAAATGATGCCAACTCCGCCTATATGTGCAGCAGAGAGGCATTGGTTGGACACCACAGCATGGTTCAAAAATTCCACACTATCCTTGCTGTACAATATTACACTTAATTGTTTTTTTTCACACAGACATGCATGCATGCATGCATGGCCACTGGATATGCGTGTTCTCCCTTCTTACTTGCTCCCTTAATCCATTCCGGGTGTGAAGTTGAAGGCGGAGCTGAAGCTGCGCTTTCCGTCTGACCGGGACGGGGCCACAGTGAACGCCGCTTTGAGCACCAAGGTCTTGGATGGCCTGCTGGAGCAGTACCGCGACGCCACCGATGCTGCAACGGAGGAGGTGGGATTTTCTTTTGTAAACTGCAGTCAACTAATTGGGGGTCCTTCTTTCCCTACTTTTATTTTGTGAACCGTAGCCAATTGGGGGGTCCTTTTTCCCCCTGATCCAGTTCCATCACGGCTTGGTGGCATGGTGCTGCAAGCTGTGCCGCTTGGGCCGTCGTTAATTTAATTTAATTTAATGTAACGTCGCGTAGCAGGTAATTTAATTTAACATCGCGTATCACTGGAAATAATTTAAAGCTCCTTCCGCACAGCATTTTCAGCCAGTACAGTAAAACGTGGTTAAAACCTCGTTTGATGCTATAGCTAGCTAGCAAGGATAGTACACGGTCAGCAATACTCAGCATAGTCGTCCTCCTCCTCCTCCGCCGTTTTTAGCCTCAGGAAACGTGTGGCTGTTGAAGCCCCGAAACGTCAGCAGTTGTCAGCACCCGTGTCTGCCTCCAGGATCGAGCTTCGCAACGAAGTCTGGCGCAAGGATCACTCGACGAGTGTCAAATCAAACAGTCGTTTTTTCGATATTTGCTGTTAATAATTTGTAGCGCGCACCCCCAAAATAGTTGTTTGGGCACCTGACTGACGCTCCGCGCAGCGGCGATTTTTCAATTAATATTAGCGCGCAGCCATGTCCGCGCACCCCAATAATTATTTAATTACGAGCGGAGTCAAAGTGGTTCTACGGTATGCGCTAAAATATGTCTCGGGTTTTGTGACAAAAACAACGCAACCGCCCTGTTAAAGCGATTTTCGGCAGCGCGCGCTATGTGGAGCGAGAACAGGGTGAGTACAAAAGACTTAAAAGGTGAGAAACTGTGACGTTGAAAGTGAGAAATGTGGCCTTGGGAGTGGCACACGATGAAGAGGAGCACGTACAACGGAGGACCTTGGATTCATGCGAACGAGTGGGTACATGATGGTTACTACATACCAGTCGTGGTGAATGGTGAAGCAAGCGATTAAGCGCGTGTGCATGCTGTTGCCCCCTTTGGCATTTGAAGGCGAGTGCGCCTAGATGACTCCATGACACACAACGATGGCTTCATGTTTGGTTTCATACGGGTCTTTGAATGCAGCATTGACTGTGTGGTATGCTGGCCTCCCAATACTCCTGCCCTTACTATGCCCTGTCTATGTGACACATGACGGGTGCAGGTGAGGACCCACCTGCCGCAGCTGTGTGTGACCCTATGCCCTGACTATGCCCTGCCCTGCCTATGTGGCACGTGACGGGTGCAGGTGAGGACCCACCTGCGGCAGCTGTGTGTGACCCTATGACCTGACTAAGCCCTGCCCTGCCTATGTGGCACGTGACGGGTGCAGGTGAGGACCCACCTGCGGCAGCTGTGTGTGACCCTATGCCCTGACTATGCCCTTCCCTGCCTATGTGGCACGTGACGGGTGCAGGTGAGGACCCACCTGCGGCAGCTGTGTGTGACCCTGGAATCGCCGCTGCTGGGTCTCATCGTGGCCACTCAGGTGTGTTCATGCATGCATGCTCGGTAAGCAGACAGGCTGCTAGTTCATGTTCTGGCAGTGACATATACTGCTCTGATCGAGTGTCATGTACTGCTCTGGAGTGTCATGTACTGTTCTGGAGTGTCATGTACTGCTCTGGAGTGACATGTACTGCTCTGGAGTGTCATGTACTGGTCTGGAGTGACATGTACTGCTCTGGAGTGACATGTACTGCTCTGGAGTGTCATGTACTGCTCTGTAGTGACATGTACTGCTCTGGAGTGACATGTACTGCTCTGATCGAGTGAAATGTACTGCTCTGATCGAGTGACGGATGCTTGTTGAGGAGGGTTGTGTAAGGATGCTGGAGAAGGATGCCGAAAAGGATGCTGAAAAGGATGCTGAAAAGGATGCTGAAAAGGATGCTGGAAAAGGATGCTGGAAAAGGATGCTGAAAAGGATGCTGGAAAAGGATGCTGAAAAGGATGCTGGAAAAGGATGCTGAAAAGGATGCTGGAAAAGGATGCTGAAAAGGATGCTGGAAAAGGATGCTGGAAAAGGATGCTGGAAAAGGATGCTGGAAAAGGATGCTGGAAAAGGATGCTGGAGAAGGATGCTGAAAAGGATGCTGAAAAGGATGCTGAAAAGGATGCTGGAAAAGGATGCTGGAAAAGGATGCTGGAAAAGGATGCTGAAAAGGATGCTGGAAAAGGATGCTGGAAAAGGATGCTGAAAAGGATGCTGGAAAAGGATGCTGGAAAAGGATGCTGGAAAAGGATGCTGAAAAGGATGCTGGAAAAGGATGCTGGAAAAGGATGCTGGAGAAGGATGCTGAAAAGGATGCTGGAAAAGGATGCTGGAAAAGGATGCTGAAAAGGATGCTGAAAAGGATGCTGAAAAGGATGCCGTGTTCTTGCTGAAGAAGACGCCTATCAGAACGCCCTCCTGAATCGTTGCACTAGCATGTTTCCATCCTTCGTGATCTCTGTCGAGCTCGGCGACGACCGACGTGCTTGCATTGCGCGTTCAATTGAGATGGTTTGACATGACGTTGCCCCAGGTGTCCATTGTGGGGCGGGCGCTGATGGAGCACGTGGACCAGGCAAGGCGACTCAACTGGTGTATTCCCAAGTTGGAGGAGCTGGTGAGAGCTTGTTGTGCAATGTTTGGAATCTTGTGTCATGGTGGGTGTGTGTGTGTGTGGGGGGGGGGGCATGGCCTTGTGTCACGGTGTGTGTGTGTGTGGGGGGGGGGGGGGCATGGCCTTGTGTCACGGTGTGTGTGTGTGGGGGGGGGCAATGGCCTTGTGTCACGGTGTGTGTGTGTGGGGGGGGGGGGCAATGGCCTTGTGTCACGGCGTGTGTGTGTGTGGGGGGGGGGGGGGCAATGGCCTTGTGTCACGGCGTGTGTGTGTGTGTGGGGGGGGGGGCAATGGCCTTGTGTCACGGTGTGTGTGTGTGGGTGTGATGGGGGGGGCAATGGCCTTGTGTCACGGCGTGTGTGTGTGTGGGGGGGGGGGGCAATGGCCTTGTGTCACGGTGTGTGTGTGTGGGGGGGGGGCAATGGCCTTGTGTCACGGTGTGTGTGTGTGTGTGGGGGGGGGGCAATGGCCTTGTGTCATGGTGTGTGTGTGTGTGTGTGGGGGGGGGCAATGGCCTTGTGTTACGGCGTGTGTGTGTGTGTGGGGGGGGGGGCAATGGCCTTGTGTCACGGTGTGTGTGTGTGTGTGGGGGGGGGGGCAATGGCCTTGTGTTACGGTGTGTGTGTGTGTGGGGGGGGAGGCAATGGCCTTGTGTCACGGTGTGTGTGTGTGTGTGGGGGGGGGGCAATGGCCTTGTGTCACGGTGTGTGTGTATGTGGGGGGGGGGGCAATGGCCATGTGTCACGGTGTGTGTGTGGGGGGGGGGGGGGCAATGGCCTTGTGTCACGGTGTGTGTGTGTGTGTGGGGGGGGGCAATGGCCTTGTGTCACGGTGTGTGTGGGGGGGGGGGGGGCAATGGCCTTGTGTCACGGTGTGTGTGTGTGGGTGTGGGGGGGGGGGGGGCAATGGCCTTGTGTCACGGTGTGTGTGTGTGTGTGTGTGGGGGGGGGGCAATGGCCTTGTGTCACGGTGTGTGTGTGTGTGTGTGGGGGGGGGCAATGGCCTTGTGTCACGGTGTGTGTGTGTGTGTGGGGGGGGGGCAATGGCCGTGTGTCACGGTGTGTGTGTGTGGGGGGGGGGGGGGCAATGGCCTTGTGTCACGGTGTGTGTGTGTGTGTGGGGGGGGGGCAATGGCCTTGTGTCACGGTGTGTGTGTGTGTGTGGGGGGGGGGGGGCAATGGCCTTGTGTCACGGTGTGTGTGGGTGTGGGGGGGGGGGCAATGGCCTTGTGTCACGGTGTGTGTGTGTGTGTGGGGGGGGGGGGGGGCGGCAATGGCCTTGTGTCACGGTGTGTGTGTGTGTGTGGGGGGGGGGGCAATGGCCTTGTGTCACGGTGTGTGTGTGTGTGTGTGGGGGGGGGGGCAATGGCCTTGTGTCACGGTGTGTGTGTGTGGGGGGGGGGGGGGGGGCAATGGCCTTGTGTCACGGTGTGGTGTGTGTGTGGGGGGGGGGGCAATGGCCTTGTGTCACAGTGTGTGTGTGTGTGTGTGGGGGGGGGCAATGGCCTTGTGTCACGGTGTGTGTGTGTGTGTGTGGGGGGGGGGGGGGGCAATGGCCTTGTGTCACGGTGTGTGTGTGTGTGTGTGTGGGGGGGGGCAATGGCCTTGTGTCACGGTGTGTGTGTGTGGGGGGGGGGGGGGGCAATGGCCTTGTGTCACGGTGTGTGTGTGTGGGGGGGGGGGGGGGGCAATGGCCTTGTGTCACGGTGTGTGTGTGTGTGGGGGGGGGGGGGGGCAATGGCCTTGTGTCACGGCGTGTGTGTGTGTGGGGGGGGGGGCAATGGCCTTGTGTCACGGTGTGTGTGTGTGTGGGGGGGGGGCAATGGCCTTGTGTCACGGTGTGTGTGTGTGTGTGTGTGGGGGGGGCAATGGCCTTGTGTCACGGTGTGTGTGTGTGTGTGTGGGGGGGGGGGGCAATGGCCTTGTGTCACGGTGTGTGTGTGTGTGGGGGGGGGGGGGGGGCAATGGCCTTGTGTCACGGTGTGTGTGTGTGTGGGGGGGGGGGCAATGGCCTTGTGTCACGGTGTGTGTGTGTGTGTGTGTGGGGGGGGGGGCAATGGCCTTGTGTCACGGTGTGTGTGTGTGGGGGGGGGGGGGGGGCAATGGCCTTGTGTCACGGTGTGTGTGTGTGTGTGGGGGGGGGGCAATGGCCTTGTGTCACGGTGTGTGTGTGTGTGTGGGGGGGGGGGGCAATGGCCTTGTGTCACGGTGTGTGTGTGTGGGGGGGGGGGGCAATGGCCTTGTGTCACGGTGTGTGTGGGTGTGGGGGGGGGGGGCAATGGCCTTGTGTCACGGTGTGTGTGTGTGTGTGTGGGGGGGGGGGCGGCAATGGCCTTGTGTCACGGTGTGTGTGTGTGTGTGGGGGGGGGGCAATGGCCTTGTGTCACGGTGTGTGTGTGTGTGTGTGGGGGGGGGCAATGGCCTTGTGTCACGGTGTGTGTGTGTGTGTGGGGGGGGGGCAATGGCCTTGTGTCACGGTGTGTGTGTGTGTGGGGGGGGGGCAATGGCCTTGTGTCACAGTGTGTGTGTGTGTGTGGGGGGGGGGGCAATGGCCTTGTGTCACGGTGTGTGTGTGTGTGTGTGGGGGGGGGGGGCAATGGCCTTGTGTCACGGTGTGTGTGTGTGTGTGTGTGGGGGGGCAATGGCCTTGTGTCACGGTGTGTGTGTGTGGGGGGGGGGGGGGCAATGGCCTTGTGTCACGGTGTGTGTGTGTGTGGGGGGGGGGGGCAATGGCCTTGTGTCACGGTGTGTGTGTGTGTGTGGGGGGGGGGGGCAATGGCCTTGTGTCACGGCGTGTGTGTGTGTGTGGGGGGGGGCAATGGCCTTGTGTCACGGTGTGTGTGTGTGTGTGGGGGGGGCAATGGCCTTGTGTCACGGTGTGTGTGTGTGTGTGGGGGGGGGGGCAATGGCCTTGTGTCACGGTGTGTGTGTGTGTGGGGGGGGGCAATGGCCTGTGTCACGGTGTGTGTGTGTGTGGGGGGGGGGCAATGGCCTTGTGTCACGGTGTGTGTGTGTGTGTGTGTGTGGGGGGCAATGGCCTTGTGTCACGGTGTGTGTGTGTGTGGGGGGGGGGAGGGCAATGGCCTTGTGTCACGGTGTGTGTGTGTGTGGGGGGGGGCAATGGCCTTGTGTCACGGTGTGTGTGTGTGTGTGTGTGGGGGGGGGGCAATGGCCTTGTGTCACGGTGTGTGTGGGTGTGGGGGGGGGGGGCAATGGCCTTGTGTCACGGTGTGTGTGGGTGTGGGGGGGGGGGGGCAATGGCCTTGTGTCACGGTGTGTGTGTGTGTGGGGGGGGGGGGGGCAATGGCCTTGTGTCACGGTGTGTGTGTGTGTGGGGGGGGGGGCAATGGCCTTGTGTCACGGTGTGTGTGTGTGTGTGTGGTGTGGGGGGGGGCAATGGCCTTGTGTCACGGTGTGTGTGTGTGTGTGTGGGGGGGGGGCAATGGCCTTGTGTCACGGTGTGTGTGTGTGTGTGGGGGGGGGGCAATGGCCTTGTGTCACGGTGTGTGTGTGTGTGGGGGGGGGGGGGGGGGCAATGGCCTTGTGTCACGGTTGTGTGTGTGTGTGTGGGGGGGGGGGGGCAATGGCCTTGTGTCACGGTGTGTGTGTGTGTGTGGGGGGGGGGCAATGGCCTTGTGTCACGGTGTGTGTGTGTGTGTGGGGGGGGGCAATGGCCTTGTGTCACGGTGTGTGTGTGTGTGTGTGTGGGGGGGCAATGGCCTTGTGTCACGGTGTGTGTGTGTGTGTGGGGGGGGGAGGGCAATGGCCTTGTGTCACGGTGTGTGTGTGTGTGTGGGGGGGGGCAATGGCCTTGTGTCACGGTGTGTGTGTGTGTGTGTGTGTGGGGGGGGGCAATGGCCTTGTGTCACGGTGTGTGTGTGTGTGGGGGGGGGGGGGCAATGGCCTTGTGTCACGGTGTGTGTGTGTGTGGGGGGGGGGGGCAATGGCCTTGTGTCACGGTGTGTGTGTGTGTGTGTGGGGGGGGGGCAATGGCCTTGTGTCACGGTGTGTGTGTGTGTGGGGGGGGGGGCAATGGCCTTGTGTCACGGTGTGTGTGTGTGTGTGTGGGGGGGGGGGCAATGGCCTTGTGTCACGGTGTGTGTGTGTGTGTGGGGGGGGGGGCAATGGCCTTGTGTCACGGTGTGTGTGTGTGTGTGGGGGGGGGGCAATGGCCTTGTGTCACGGTTGTGTGTGTGTGTGTGGGGGGGGGGGGCAATGGCCTTGTGTCACGGTGTGTGTGTGTGTGTGGGGGGGGGGGGGCAATGGCCTTGTGTCACGGTGTGTGTGTGTGTGTGGGGGGGGGGGCAATGGCCTTGTGTCACGGTGTGTGTGTGTGTGGGGGGGGGGGGGGGCAATGGCCTTGTGTCACGGTGTGTGTGTGTGTGGGGGGGGGGGGCAATGGCCTTGTGTCACGGTGTGTGTGTGTGTGGGGGGGGGGGCAATGGCCTTGTGTCACGGTGTGTGTGTGTGTGTGTGGGGGGGGGCAATGGCCTTGTGTCACGGTGTGTGTGTGTGTGTGGGGGGGGGGGCAATGGCCTTGTGTCACGGTGTGTGTGTGTGTGGGGGGGGGGGGCAATGGCCTTGTGTCACGGTGTGTGTGTGTGTGGGGGGGGGGGCAATGGCCTTGTGTCACGGTGTGTGTGTGTGTGTGTGGGGGGGGGGGGCAATGGCCTTGTGTCACGGTGTGTGTGTGTTGTGGGGGGGGGGGGCAATGGCCTTGTGTCACGGTGTGTGTGTGTGTGTGGGGGGGGGGCAATGGCCTTGTGTCACGGTGTGTGTGTGTGTGTGTGGGGGGGGGCAATGGCCTTGTGTCACGGTGTGTGTGTGTGTGGGGGGGGGGGGCAATGGCCTTGTGTCACGGTGTGTGTGTGTGTGGGGGGGGGGGCAATGGCCTTGTGTCACGGTGTGTGTGGGGGGGGGGGCAATGGCCTTGTGTCACGGTGTGTGTGGTGTGTGGGGGGGGGGGGCAATGGCCTTGTGTCACGGTGTGTGTGTGTGTGTGGGGGGGGGGGCAATGGCCTTGTGTCACGGTGTGTGTGTGTGGGGGGGGGGGGGCAATGGCCTTGTGTCACGGTGTGTGTGTGTGGGGGGGGGGGGGGCAATGGCCTTGTGTCACGGTGTGTGTGTGTGTGTGGGGGGGGCAATGGCCTTGTGTCACGGTGTGTGTGTGTGGGTGTGGGGGGGGGGGGGGCAATGGCCTTGTGTCACCGTGTGTGTGTGTGTGGGGGGGGGGCAATGGCCTTGTGTCACGGCTGTGTGTGTGTGTGTGTGGGGGGGGGGGCAATGGCCTTGTGTCACGGTGTGTGTGTGTGTGTGGGGGGGGGGCAATGGCCTTGTGTCACGGTGTGTGTGTGTGTGGGGGGGGGCAATGGCCTTGTGTCACGGTGTGTGTGTGGGGGGGGGGGCAATGGCCTTGTGTCACGGCGTGTGTGGGTGTGGGGGGGGGGGCAATGGCCTTGTGTCACGGTGTGTGTGTGTGTGTGTGGGGGGGGGGCAATGGCCTTGTGTCACGGTGTGTGTGTGTGTGGGGGGGGGGGCAATGGCCTTGTGTCACGGTGTGTGTGTGTGTGTGTGGGGGGGGGCAATGGCCTTGTGTCACGGTGTGTGTGTGTGTGGTGGGGGGCAATGGTTTTGTGTCATGGTGTGTGTGTGTGTGTGGGGGGGGGGGCATGGCCTTGTGTCATGGTGTGTGTGTGTGGGGGGGGGGGGCAATGGCCTTGTGTCACGGTGTGTGTGTGGGGGGGGGGGGCAATGGCCTTGTGTCACGGCGTGTGTGGTGTGGGGGGGGGGGGGCAATGGCCTTGTGTCACGGTGTGTGTGTGTGTGTGGGGGGGGGGGCAATGGCCTTGTGTCACGGTGTGTGTGTGTGTGTGTGGGGGGGGGCAATGGCCTTGTGTCACGGTGTGTGTGTGTGTGGGGGGGGGGGCAATGGCCTTGTGTCACGGTGTGTGTGTGTGTGGTGGGGGGCAATGGTTTTGTGTCTTGGTCTGTGTGTGGGGGGGGGGGGGCATGGCCTTGTGTCATGGTGTGTGTGTGTGTGGGGGGGGGGGGCAATGGCCTTGTGTCACGGCGTGTGTGTGGGGGGGGGGGGGGGGGCAATGGCCTTGTGTCACGGCGTGTGTGTGTGTGGGGGGGGGGGGCAATGGCCTTGTGTCACGGTGTGTGGGTGTGTGTGGGGGGGGCAATGGCCTTGTGTCACGGTGTGTGTGTGTGTGTGGGGGGGGGGGCAATGGCCTTGTGTCACGGTTGTGTGTGTGTGTGGGGGGGGGGCAATGGCCTTGTGTCACGGTGTGTGCGTGTGTGTGTGTGGGGGGGGGCAATGGCCTTGTGTCACGGTGTGTGTGTGTGGGGGGGGGGGGCAATGGCCTTGTGTCAAGGTGTGTGTGTGTGTGGGGGGGGGGGGGCAATGGCCTTGTGTCACGGTGTGTGTGTGTGTGTGTGGGGGGGGCAATGGCCTTGTGTCACGGCGTGTGTGTGTGTGGGGGGGGGGGCATGGCCTTGTGTCACGGTGTGTGTGTGTGTGGGGGGGGGGGCAATGGCCTTGTGTCACGGCGTGTGTGTGTGTGTGTGGGGGGGGGGGGCATGGCCTTGTGTCACGGTGTGTGTGTGTGTGGGGGGGGGGGGCAATGGCCTTGTGTCACGGTGTGTGTGTGTGGGGGGGGGGGGGGGGCATGGCCTTGTGTCACGGTGTGTGTGTGTGTGTGTGGGGGGGGGCAATGGCCTTGTGTCACGGTGTGTGTGTGGGGGGGGGGCAATGGCCTTGTGTCACGGCGTGTGTGTGTGGGTGTGGGGGGGGGGGGCAATGGCCTTGTGTCATGGTGTGTGTGTGTGTGGGGGGGGGGGGGGCAATGGCCTTGTGTCACGGCGTGTGTGTGTGTGGGGGGGGGGCAATGGCCTTGTGTCACGGCGTGTGTGTGTGTGTGGGGGGGGGGGCATGGCCTTGTGTCACGGTGTGTGTGTGTGTGGGGGGGGGGGAGGCAATGGCCTTGTGTCACGGTGTGTGTGTGTGTGTGGGGGGGGCATGGCCTTGTGTCACGGTGTGTGTGTGTGTGTGGGGGGGGGGGGGGGGGCAATGGCCTTGTGTCACGGCGTGTGTGGGTGTGGGGGGGGGCATGGCCTTGTGTCACGGTGTGTGTGTGTGTGGGGGGGGGCATGGCCTTGTGTCATGGTGTGTGTGTGTGTGGGGGGGGGGGGGTATGGCCTTGTGTCATGGTGTGTGTGTGTGTGTGGGGGGGGGCATGGCCTTGTGTCACGGTGTGTATGTGTGGGGGGGGGGCATGGCCTTGTGTCATGGTGTGTGTGTGTGGGGGGGGGGCATGGCCTTGTGTCATGGTGTGTGTGGGGGGGGGGGGTGGGGGGCAATGGCCTTGTGTCACGGTGTGTGTGTGTGTGGTGGGGGGCAATGGTTTTGTGTCATGGTGTGTGTGTGTGTGGGGGGGGGGGGCATGGCCTTGTGTCACGGTGTGTGTGTGTGGGGGGGGGGGGCATGGCCTTGTGTCACGGTGTGTGTGTGTGTGGTGGGGGGCAATGGTTTTGTGTCATGGTGTGTGTGTGTGTGTGGGGGGGGGGGGGCATGGCCTTGTGTCATGGTGTGTGTGTGGGGGGGGGTGGGGGGCAATGGCCTTGTGTCACGGTGTGTGTGTGTGGGGGGGTGGGGGCAATGGCCTTGTGTCACGGTGTGTGTGTGTGGGGGGGGGGGGGGGGGGCATGGCCTTGTGTCATGGTGTGTGTGTGTGGGGGGGGGGGGGGGCATGGCCTTGTGTCATGGTGTGTGTGTGGGGGGGGGGGGGGGGGCATGGCCTTGTGTCACGGTGTGTGTGTGGGAGGGGGTGGGGGGCAATGGCCTTGTGTCACGGTGTGTGTGTGTGGGGGGGGGCAATGGCCTTGTGTCACGGTGTGTGTGTGTGGGGGGGGGGGGGGGGGCATGGCCTTGTGTCACGG